>BLBF01000011.1:31682272-31699194 GCA_015471245.1 Laticauda colubrina | reverse complement strand
CCCCCCCCTTGGCTTCCCAGGGTATTGTTTATGGAACCTTCATTGGAGATGTGGTGCATTTACATCTGTGTGGCTAACCCATGATGCCTCCCCCAAAGAATATCCTTTCCATTTAACCAGATATTGTAGTATACCTCTATGTAGTCGTGAATCAAGAAAAGCCTCTATCTCATAGTGATCATCTGTCACTGAACCAGGAAAATGTTCATCAAGGTTACTTCTGCCTGGTTTAATGAGACTAACATGGAATACCAGATGGAGTCTCTTGAATTGGGACAGTAACTTCAATTGTACCGTAACAAGATTAATCACCCAAGTTATGGTAAATGGTCCTTTATATTTAGGGCCCAGTTTCTTTCATGGGACACCCAACTGCAGGTATTTGGTGGACACCTATCCTCTACATTAAATGGTGGGTAATCACTTCATTTTCTATCAATTTGGGCTTTATAAGCTTTAAATGCCTTATGTATAGCCTCATGTACATTTTTCCACATTTCCGTAATCTTTATAGACCAGGTAGTAGCAGTCTCAGGATTGCTTGTTTTGATGGTGTAGTCATTCTATCTCTGAGTAATCCCTTTTGAATGTTATTTCCAATCTTACTATGCCCTTTAAGCCTACACAAATCCAATTCAATGGCCACAGTATACCAGTCCCGTATTCTCGGTGGAGGCCCTCGGTACAAACAGGCTTGACAGAGATCCCTGTCCAACCCTTCCCAGAATAGATGGATAATTAATCATTCAGGCCAGTTATGTAGGCGCCCAGCAGCCCTCCTGAATTCCTGCATGTTGTCTACCACTACCTACCCTGTTGTTTAATAGATAGCAATGCATCCTCGGCTTGTTGTATTTGGGAATTATCCTCAAAATGGGACCGGATGGCTCCCAAAAATAGCCCAACATCAGCTAATATGGTTGAATGTTCCCTGTGCAGGTCTGCGGCCCATTCTCCAGCCTCCCTCTCAAATGTATTACCAGTATTACCTCCATTATTACCATGGCCCAATGGGATGGATATAATCTACCATATAAATCAAGGTGATTAATAACTTGGCCCATAAAAAAACTGCTACCCTATCCACTGCTCCATCAAATGTACTCTGTAACTGAGGGGGTCCCCATCTATTCTGTTGTGTATCCCAAGGATCCAGGCCACCTCATGCCCTATAAGGATCATGACAAACATCCCCACGTCCTACTCCACCCCAATCAAGTGGAGTAGTGGTAGTATCTGACTGACATCTCCCAGGCAACCCCAAAGTTCCATGACTCTGGGATACAACCGGTCCCATTGTTCTTAAAATAATATTCCAAGCTTGAACGGCAGGAGATACAATTCTGAGAGATTGTGGAGATTCTTCTGTCACTTCATGACCATTAGGTTGTAGACTATGTCTATCAGAAAAAGAATTATTTCTAGTTCGAGATCGTTCAACTTGAACGGTTTGCAAAGAGAGCAAACTCAAAGCCAATGCTAACCTTCTCTCAGCCAGTCCTTGAGTACTGCAGATTTGTCTTTCAATGAATTCAAACTCCAGCTCCTCTTTAGGACAATGATGGTTTATTCAATATATCAGCAAACAACAAATACTATGATCGGGCAAGAATGGCTAAAAGCTAGGCAAGTTACCATACTTAACCTATTATCTCTAAATGCCACTAACCCTATAACATGTCTACATCCTTAAGCTATTCCCACCCTCACTAACTGATCCCCACCTGATGCCACCTTCATCATGTCTTAATGCTTAATTATCACCTATATGTGCCCCAACCCCCTCTAACAATATGCACCACATCAATACATGAAAAGAGCCATTTCCAGCCCTGCAGTTGCTTCAGAATCCATCCTGCAGCTCACAGCTCTGCTGAGTCATTCTAAAGCAATCTTTAACACCATTGGCTAGCACACAAGCAGCAGTACAGATCTGGCATCAACAGAGCTAAGGTGATATTCTCCACTGCCAGCTGACTTGCTGCGAGATGTGTTTGGAGGTGACGGGCTCCGTAGCTAACTGAGAGCCCAACTGCATACACACAGATGTGCCAGCACCCATAAGGCAATGTATGTGGGGGGCCCACGCCTCCTGCACATGTGTGCACAACTCCCTGCGCATGCACTGTACTTCTTTTCGAATACGACCCATGTGCACCTTGCATCTCTGCACATGTGTGTGCAACCCCGTGTGCCACATATTTCTGCATATGCATGCACATCTCCTGTGCATGCCCCACCCCCTGCACATGCGCAGCAGTTACTGGATGATCAGCTGGCGGGCAGCACGCACGTCTGCACAGTGAACCTGCTCTAGGGCAACAGCTCGCATGCCGGCAGAGACGGTTTTGCGTGCTACTTCCGGCATGGGTGCAATGGGTTCGCTATCATGGTTGTATGCCATATAATAGTTGGGCTATTTTTTTAGTCATAAACAGTTTGATTGCTACGGGGATATAATTTGCCTTCCTGTTGCCTATAAAATATAGTTACTGCTAGTGTTCTCTTTGGGGCAGTAGAAGTGGCATAATTTATCCAGGCTATTAATTTCCTAGAGACCTGAAATGCTATGCCCAAGTATTTAAAACATTAAACCTGCACTAATTCATGAGAATCAATTATCCACTTATGCCTTTGTCTTTTGTGGAGAAAACTAAAATTTAAGATTTATCATACTCGATAACTAATTGTCCCCCATTGTTAGATGATGCCAGGGTTCTTAGTGCTGGCTTCATGCCTACAAAAGACAAGGAGAGAAGAATTGCATTGTCAGCATAAAGTAGAATTGGGAGATGTCTATCAGTTAATTTAGGCACATGGATAGCAATTCTCTGAAAGGTTTTAATCACAGAGTTAATGTGTATTTAAAAAGCAACGATGCCAAATAAATGATTGTTTCACCCCCTTGATAGTCTGGGTAAAGTCCGAAAGGTCCCCTGCCTGGTTACATCTTATTTTAAGACTGGTTTATTTGTTGTATAACTTGTATCTTGGACTTGTATTCATATTGGGGGTTTTATGTTTGCATAAAACTTGCATATTATTTTATATATAGATGTGTGTGTGTGTTTGTGTGTGTGTATTAAATATATATCTCACATCATTCACATGTATATCTCACATCCCTTATAAACTATCATCAAGTTTATTTTTTTAACCTACTGTATTTGATATAAATCAGCCCCATGTTTCATTAAACTTATCCACACAGAGTCTGTTTATAAGCAATCTTCTCAAACCAGAAACTATGATTTCTTTAGAAGCAGAGAAAATGATATGCAAACCAAACCCCACCCAATTCAATCAGTGGGGGCCCCCTCCAAAGAACTAAAGGAAATTCAGAGGTAATGGTGCATAACCAATTTAGGTAGCTGGTTGTGGGACTGAAATTGGAAGTCCAAGACACTGCAAGGAAATATACACACAACTACAGTTTTGACACCAGGACCCCAACCTCATCAAATGATATGGAATGTCTGCCATTAGAAACAACATTTCTGGTGTTTTTTTTATTGAATGGGGATATGCTATTAAAGGGCAGAGTAAAGAAACTTACATTTCCAATTGGAAGAAAGTGGATCCCAGAAATAGGCACCTCCTGACCAAGGTATTTTGAGAGCAGGGAAGAAAAAAATACAGAAAACACTTCCAGAACTGCTTAAAATTGATCAATGTTTCTCCTAATATTGTCTCCTTTCTCTGTAGAAGAGAAGAGATCCATATTTAGTTCAGTTGCCCAGTTTATTCACTCCAGATCAGAAAACACTCAAAATAGATTATTGTAACTACTTTTTAAAATGGATTCAGGGTTGATACATTAAAAGATGTCCAATAGGAATATCCTATGTGACTAGAATAGGCAATCTAGTGCCTTCAGGCCCATATTTGTCTCCATGTAATAAAAAATGAGTAAATTAGAAAAGGGTGCTGTAAAGCATCAGCCTCAAATGTCCCATCTTTCTTCCTCTCTTTCTTTCTTTCTCTTTCTTTCTCTTTCTCTCTCTCTTTCCTTCTTTCTTTCCTTCCTTCCTTACCTCCCTTCCTTCCCTTCCTTTTCTTCTCAACAAATATTACTAAGTCCTCTTATGATAACTGAATACTCCATGACTGTCAATGTTCCCCATGCCAGCTGTTTAATAATTGCCCATGGTCTCCATTTTGTCAGTGTGCCCATAAATGTGCCCTCTGTCTTTTCCACTGAAGCTGGTCTAGTAAGTCTTTTTAGCAATTGAATCATACTTTATTACTAGTCAAAAGGTGCTTGTATATTTATACTTTTAAAATATCTGTAATGCAAAATAATAATCATTGACAATTTTTGTTCATTCCCAAGCAAGCAAAAAACCCCAAGCCCAGCCTTTTACAAACCAGGCAGTTAGTAAGTTATTTGGGAAGTAGGTATCTTTCACTTCAGTTTATAACCTACATGATGCAGTGATAGTAGCATTTTGAGTGCTTTAAGACATTCAAATAGCAGGTTTGAAAACACTTTTTTCTCTACCAAATTGAACTGTTTACTTCGAGTGTATATATAGCACTTATTCTACTAAGCCAAAGATGAAAATTATGACTTGAATGTCTTCCCCCTCCCACCATGCCATTATAAGGCTGGATCAGAATAAGATTTGAAGTGAAGAGGCATACTTGCAATGTGTTCGTGGTACCAAAGAGAAATAGCTCTTGTATTAGGTTTCTAGGGCTGCTGTAACTCTTTCATGTTTGCTATAAAAATCCACGTGACACTTACGGTTTTTTTTCTTATCGAAGAAAGCCAAATATTTTGAGACAACAGGATCACACAGAAGTCTCAAACTCAAATAGCCACAAGCTATTTAACAAGATAATTCAAGATTCAAATAACAACAATATTAGCCTATGGGCCATAAAACTGAATCATTTTCATTCATTCATTTCATTCAAGTTGTGGCAAAACTCTTTAGTTTGTCAAAAAGAAAGAAAATACAAAATAATGCAGTATATCATTAAACATACATTTCTTATTCTTTAAAATAATACTATGACACATGGCTACTTTTGAATCTACTTTTGACCACTTACTTATTAGCATTCTTTAAATAGTAGATAAGTGCAATGTCAATAAAAGAATAATGTAACTGTAGAGTAATGTTAAGTTACATTATTCCCTTATTAAGATTGCACTCATCATACTACATGTATGATGACAACCATGCTGACCAACAGCCCAGACATCCAAAAATATCACCAGAACTCCTGGGATATTTCAACATTCCCATGCAAGAGATTCTTTTTGTAAAGAACATATTTGAATGAGAAACCATTCTACATGGTGAACTTTTTCCCATCATTGAAACCACCCAATTGTTAAAAAAAAGAAAATTGTTCCAAGAATAGTGCAAAGTCATGAAATCAATCATTAACCAATCCATTACCCTCCACCTTGAGTCAAACAACCTATTCTCCAAAAAACAACTTGGTTTCAGGAAAAAAATTGTCCTGCAATCTGCACTCCTACGCTGCAAAAACATATGGACTACACTACTCAACCAGGATAAAGCAATAGATACAATTTACATAGACTTCTGCAAAGCCTTTGATTCAGTGGTACACAACAAACTACTGTTAAAACTAAACTCTTACGGCATTTCCAGATCCCTTCATAAGTGGATTACTGTGTTCCTGTCAAACAGGCAACAAATAGTAAAAATAGGAAGTTCCCTATCAAATCCTGTACCAGTTAACAGTGGTGTCCCCCCAAGGCAGCGTTCTAGGACCCACATTCTTTATACTCTACATAAATGACCTTTGTGATCACCTCATAAGCAACTGGGTCCTCTTCGCTGATGATGTAAAACTATTCAACACCACTGACAATGCTACCGTCTTTCAAAGCAACCTTGATTATGTGTCTGAATGGTCAAACAATTGGCAACTCCAAATCTCAACCAACAAATGCTCTCTCCTACACATTGGGAAAAAAAATCAGTACACCAAATACAAGCTAGGCGGATATGACTTTTTTGACAACCCTCACACTATCAAGGACCTTGGAGTATTCATATCAAACAACCTAAGCGCCAGAGCTCACTGAAACAGCATTGCCAAAAAGGCTTTAAAAAGGCTTTAAGAGTTGTGAATCTAATCTTACATAGCTTCTCCTCCGGTAATACAGAATTGCTAACTAGGGCATACAAAACCTTTGCTAGACCAATACTCGAATACAGATCAGCTGTCTAGAATTCTCACTGTATATCAGACATTAATACAATTGAGTGAGTCCAAAGTATTTCACGAGAGGAGTACTACCCTCCTCCCCTCAACAGAATACTTTACACCACCAGGCTTGAGATTTTGGGCTTGGACCAAACTAGACCTATGCCTCCTATGGTTGGACTTAAGTGTAGGACACAAAATTATCTGCCACAATGCTCTACTAGTTCATGACTACTTCAGCTTCAACTGCAACAATACAAGAGTACACAACAGATACAAATTCAATGTACACCGCTCTAAACTTGATTGCAGAAAATATGACTTCAGCAACAGTGGTCAATGGAATGTACTACCTGACTCTGTTGTTACATCCTCAAACCCCCACTCCTTTAACTTAAAACTATCCACTATTGACCTCATCTCATTCCTAAGAGGTCTATAAGGGGCATGGATAAGTGCACATTTGTGCCTACCGTCCCCGTCCTATTGCCCCCATTTATTCGTACCTATTTCCCGTATTCTTGCTCATGTTTATACTTATACCTATTATCTTGTAAGTGATTGACAAATCAAATCAAATCAATCAATCAATCAATAAATAGGTTTTGTTCTCTTGAATATTTCCTTCAAGCATGGTAGTGAACCTACATTTTTTTATTGATCCCCTCCCCTAAAAAAAAACAGTAAAACAAGCTACAATATTAAGGAAGCAGGCACTACAAAGCAGGTTGATCAACTCTACCATATATTCACGCTATGAAATAATATACACAGTATGTAATGCAAGAGAATTTGAAAATCAGTTTTACAGATTTGTTTTACAGCTATGGGTGTTAATTATTTGCTCTGAAAATAATAAGTTAATTATTTATTATGGAATGAGCTAAGTTCTCAATTTTGTCTTCAAATTCTTATTAAAGTAAGGCTACATTTACTTATTGTGAAGTTAATGAATTCTAATTCACTGATAACATAGTGTTATATTCGTTAGGATAAATCAATGATGACTTCTAAAGGGTATCCTTGTTTTCTAACAAGGATCAAATATTTTATGTTAGAGATTCAAGTAATAGTACAGTGCCTAAGGCAAAACTCGAGGGCAAGAACTACCCAGTTTAGAAAAACAAAGACAAAGTATGCAAGAGAAGGCAATCCAAGAAGAGCAGAACAACTGAAGATGCACAAAAGAAGAAAGATAAATTTTTATCAAAAAAGAAAGCCCAATGCATCAATCACTGCAAAACAGAAAAGAAAGAGGAGGAAAGCACACGTTGTGGGAGCAATTCATATTCCCAGAGCTTTCTTTGCAAGACAGAAGGAATATCAATCCCTGGATTTTAGTTTGTATCTTCAACTTTTCTTCAATTTTTCTCTTGAAAAATTTATTATGGTACAAGACAGTGGATGGAGCATTCTAGTTTCCATTTCTGTAAGATCCAGTTGGGAGTACAAGGCAAAAGAGTTTCTAGAGGTCTGCAAGTCTTGTTAGAAATGTTTCTTTTAGCTGAGCAGAAACGTGCATGAAATAGTTCTCTTCAGAAGAATAAACCAGCTTGATACACAAAAAAAGTGTGCATAAACTTGCAGAAAGTGCCGGGAAGCAGGCACCTGAGACAAGAAAAAGATGTAGCTGTAGAAAGATCTTCATACGTGCTCCTGTGGACTGCAAAGCCCCTCTTCTAAAGGAGTTGTCTCTTGGGAGTGCATTAGGAATCACTAGGTTTCTTATGAGATAGTGGAGGGACAAGAAGACAAGGAGAACTAGTTAGTACAATCAGTTGAACTGAGCGCAATCCAACATGCTTTGGCAGCCATTTGATGTTACAGTCTGTTAGAAATCTCTAGAAATCTCTTCTTTCATAGCACTTGGGCATTGACTTCCAGGTCTATTCTGCAGCAGGGAGCCTGGTTCATTCTAATACACTTCTCTCCTTATCTGGACCAGGTTTCTTAGCCAGAGCTTGGCTCAGACATTCTGGACCCCCATGAGCAGCAGCTGAGTGGTGGCAGGGAGCTCACAGTGAAACAAGGGGAAGGGAGATGTCTCCCTCTTAACTCTGTCCACACCTGTTAACTATCAAGTCAGATTGCTTTTGATTATAAGCTCGCATTGGAAACTAAATCTATCTCAAAAAGTAACCCCGTTATCAATTCTGTTTTGGTGCAAGCAATGGAGTGCATTCTAAAAGAATTTTTGATAAATCAGTTTCCAGAAGAACTGACAATTAGGTTAAAGCAGCAGAGAGTCAGCTCCCTTTGACTGGATCTGCACAAAATCACATGTGTAAAGCTAGAATAAGATTTGACAGGATGTTAAACCCTCTGGTCTAGTTGTATGTCAAAACTTACCTCCTCCTTAGACCCATTCCAAGTTAAGAAAACTGGTTGATGTTTTTCCACTGGCTAGGATACCCATGGAAGAATAAGGATCATCAGGATAAGGATCAATGACACAGAGGATAAATGAAAGAAACCTGCATTTAGCCATGAAGATCCCATAATTTCCCCCCCCTTCCTCCCCCCCCCCCCCCCCTTCCTTGCAAATAGATGAATCAATGGAGAAAACAAAATCCTCTTTTTCACTCTCTCTCTCAAATTGATAATAGCTGAAAAATTGTAACTTAAATTCTTGGCACAATGTTAGCACACGGTCCTAATGTAGGACTGATAATGACTCCAAAATTCCATTTGGTAGCAATTCATTAGTCAGCCTTCTGGCTGGCATCTCTGTCTTTGTTCCAATAACACCAGTGCTGAAAGAAATTTATGGTTATTTTCCCATTTCGAAGTCAAAGTACTGAGACTCCTATTTAAAGCCCCAAATGGCTTGAGAGCAGGGGTGAGATTCAAATTTTTTAACAACTAGTTCTGTGGGTGTGGCTTAGTTGGTGGGTGTGACTTGGTCACTTTTTTCAGTGCCATTGTAACTTTGAATGGTCACTAAATGAAGTGTTGTAAGTCAAAGATTACCTGTACAAAAAAATTCAAAAAGCTTCTTTGCTTGCAAAAAGCTGCCCTAAATACCAATCAATAGATTAAAAATACCTGCAAGCCAGTGTTACAAATCAGGCAGGGTGCCAGAGCATCTTGAGGAATTAAAATAGTTAAAATGCGATGACAACTATCAGCAGCCAACTGTTGCTCATAAAGTGAAATCCTTTAGCAGAGAGGTTATTTAAGCTCTCCAGAAAGAGCACACCCAGGAAAAGCAATCCTTAGATCCATTTGCACCACTTAAAGATTCCAGCTGGTCTCACAAGATATCCTAAGGAAATCACCCAGATTTAAGGAAAGGTCACATGCCCTCCAGAAAGGCAGTAAAAAAAATCGGTGCCAAGCTTGTATCCTGCTTCTTGGAAGTATACTCCAAAAGGACTGTGCCAGATACCACTAAAGCAGTGAAGGAAGACCCCCCTCTCCCCAGATAGAAAAAGAATCCATGAGACAGGAAAAAATTCAAACACAATACAAATAATTAAATCACAATAGTAGCTGTTGCTTGTTAAACCAATTACCAGAACAAATAGACATAGGAACTAGCCAGATTTCTCAATCCAGTTTCTTTTCAGGAACAAAGATTAATCTTTTTCCTTCCAAACAAAGCTGAATAGGGAAAATTATCAATAAACATAGATTAAATGTCACCAAGCACAGAATTAAACTTCACCAAAAAACAATTTTAGACCAAAACTCAGACAGGGTATGTAAACTCACATTTGAAAGTCAATCTTTCTAGCTAGGCAAGAAGAAATATTTCCAGAGGAGTATTTCCTCCCAACAGCAGTGTAAAAAGCTTAAAACAACCCTTCCCCTTTAAGAAAGTATCAAGAAAAAAAAAACCTCCTTAGGTATACTGTCAAGAATGTAATAAGGGTGGAAAAAAACAAAAGGAGATTGCTTCTAACTACTCATTCTCCAAACTGCCTAGAAAGTTAACAAGGGGTTCTATAGAACCGGTCAGAACCGACAGAATCCCACCCCTGCTTGAGACCCAAGAGTTTAAAAATGCCCATCCTCCCAATTCCATAGGTCCATACTTGCCAATCATTGGCCAAAGCTTAAATGTCTATTCCATTCAAAGTTAGATCTTTTCATTATGGTGCCTTCTCCCATGCAGGAAGCATCCTTCTATAGCAGACAATATCCAGATATTCAGGAACTTACCTGGGCCCTTTTTTTTATGTCAAGCTGATGTTTTACTACTGAAAACTGTTCTGTATAAAGAATAGTAGACTCCAAATACAGGGTTCTGATTGGCTAAAGAATGGGGATTGGTTCAAAGGAACCAATCCACATAGCTGCTCAAAGGTGGCAAATATTAAATACCTGTCACTGGCTACAAGCCGGCAGAGAAAAACCTATAAAAGGCTGCCGAAACTTGAGCCAATGTTCCGTTTTTCAACTGTGTTATAAAATAAAGACTTTGTTGTTGGAACCCGGTCTACCTCGTGTTTTTCCGGACGGAACACTGGCGACGAGGATGGGATCATCCTAAACGCGAGACTGAGCACACGGTGACAGATAAAACCAGACGAAGAACAATGGCTGGGAACAACGCGCCGTCCGCACCCTTCAATCCCAATGAAGAGGATTGGGAATCCTACGTAGACCGTTTCCAGATGTACCTGGAGAGCAATGAGATGGAGGAAATCTCAGACCAACGAAAAAGAGCTGTCTTCTTGACACACTGTGGGCCTGCGATTTTTAAAATGGCCAAGGCTTTGGCAAAGCCCCGAGATGTCAAACAACTGACGTGGACCGAGCTCCAAAGAACATTAAAGGCCCACTATGCACCGGTGATGTCAAATTTAACAAAGCGGCACGAGTTTTATCGGAGAGACCAGAAAGAAGGCGAAACCATCGCTGATTTTGTGGCAGCCCTCCAACAAATAGGGGGGCGAGTTTCTGAACTTAGATGAAGCAATGTGGGATCGAGTAATATTGGGGTTAAGAGACTCTAATATACAGAGCAAGCTATTGAATAAACCCAACATATCAGGAGCCGAAGCTATCACAGAAGCCTCGGCCGCTGAAGCCACGAAAAAATCAGCGGATAAAATGAAACAAATGAATGCAAACAATGATGAAACAAGCCTGGCCAGAGGAAAAAAACAATCTCCCACCACCACTCATTATGAAGAATTCGACGAGACATCAGAATCCGGGGAGGAAGACGACGAAATCCACCGCCTATACGCCAACAAGAAAGGGCGCGAAAACAGAAATCAGCGGGAATGCGCTGGCTGCGGGGGAAACCATCCTCGAGCCGATTGCAGATTCCTCGATGCCATTTGTAGAGCATGCAAGAAAAGGGGGCATATCGAGAGAGTCTGCAGGAAGAAAAAGAATTACAGCCCAAAAAGACGCAGCGACTCCCCAGCAAAGACTGAGCCAAAACTATCCGAGAGAAAGTGGCAGCGAAACAAGCAAGCCACTAACCGAGAGAAAGCATACCAGACTTTCACTATCGGAAGCGCTCAGACGGAAAGTGGGAAGAAGGTAAAAATAATTGTAAAAATTGAAGACAACCCCTGCGAAATGGAGGTTGACTCTGGATCTTTCCTATCAATGGTGTCATGGGACACCATAAAAAAACTGGTCCCAGACATCAAGATGAAGGAACTCCAGAGACAAAATCTAACCCTCAAGGACTATCAAGGAAACCGAATTCCTGTAGTAGGCCTAGGACATTTCCGAGTCACCTACAGACAACATGTCACAGTACTACCATTAACGATAGTCAACCAAGATCGACCAAGCCTCCTGGGCATCGAATGGTTCGCACCATTGGGCATTGGGATGACGGAGTAGACCGGGTAGCCGCAACCGACTGGGAAGAAGATCCAAGAATCTGATCCAAGAATTCCAGGATGTTTTCAATGGCTCCCTAGGCAGGTATCGGGGGACCCCAATTTCTTTTAGTCTAGACCCCCAGGTAGCCCCTAAAAGACTAAAGGCCAGACGAGTTCCTTTTGCTCTAAAAGCAAAAATAGAGGAACAACTAAATAAATTAATAGATCAAGGGGTTTTAGAACCGGTCGACCATGCTAAATGGGAAACACCAATTGTAACGCCGATTAAACCAGACGGGTCGGTTCGAATTTGTGGCGACTACAAGGCTACCCTGAACCACGCGCTGCAACAAAACGCATACCCGGTGCCAGTCGTGCAACACCTATTACACTCTCTTGGGGGAGGAAAAGTTTTCGCTAAACTAGACCTAGCACAAGCTTACCAACAGCTCCCAGTAGACCCCTTAATGGCTGAAGCACAAAGGGGCATTCAAATGCAACAGACTCCAATTTGGAGTAAGCATAGCCCCAGGCGTTTTCCAGAGTCTCATGGAACGCCTGTTAAATGGTATAAAAGGGGTTGTACCATACTTCGACGACGTCCTAATTTCAGCCAAAGATGCAACCCAGCTTAAGAAAAGACTTAAAGATGTCCTAAATAAATTCAGAGAATCTGGCCTTAAAGTAAAGAAAGAAAAATGCTGTCTAATGACTGATCGCGTCGAATTTTTGGGATATTTGATTGATGGTGAGGGTATACACCCTACCGAAAAAAAAGTCAGAGCTATTAAAGACGCACCAGAACCAAGGAATAAAACTGAACTGCAGGCATTTTTGGGACTAATAAATTTTTATAACGTGTTCCTACCCCACAAAGCAACAATAGCGGAACCATTATACCGATTACTGGATAAGAAAACAATTTGGACTTGGGGGTATAGAGAAAAGAAAGCTTTCCAAAGAATAAAAAACTTATGAACATCAAACACCGTTCTCATCCAGTTTAGCAACACACTGCCATTGACGGTAACCTGCGACGCCTCACCATTTGGAGTCGGTGCCATCCTGAGTCACCAATTGCCAGACAGAAGAGAGGCACCCATCGCATACTATTCAAAAACACTGTCTAAAGCCGAGCGAAATTATAGTCAATTGGACAGGGAAGCCCTGGCAATCATCGCCGGAGTAAAACGCTTCCACAAATATCTATATGGAAGAACATTTGTAATAGTAACGGACCATAAACCGCTACTTGGAATTTTGGCGGGAAACAAACCAACACTGAACATTTTATCCCCGCGAATGACTAGATGGTCAGAATTCCTAGCAGCCTACTCGTATACTCTGACATATCACCCTGGGAAACAAATCTCCCATGCAGACGCTTTGAGCAGAACTCCGCTACCAATTATAGAGGAAGACCCGGCACCAACGATGACCACCTTGCAGATAGAGACATGCCCAAATCTGCCCATATCTGCAAATGATGTCGCCAGAGCCACCGCAAAGGACCCATTGACTGCCCATGTACTGAACTGGGTAGGTAAAGGCTGGCCGGAAAACCAAAAAACTGAGAACTTTAAGCCTTTCCGGACCAGACAAACTGAACTTTCAATTCAAAAGGGTTGTTTGTTATGGGGTGATCGGGTTGTTATCCCCTCCAAATTATAAACGAGGGTGCTCAATATGCTTCATGAAAGCCACCCGGGAATTGTTAAAATGAAAAGCCTTGCTAGAAGCTATGTCTGGTGGCCGGGTATAGATAGGGACATCGAATACTGGGTAAATTCGTGTAACAAATGCCAAAGAAATAGGCCTTTCCCACCACAAGCACCCATAAGGGACTGGGAAACCCCACGAGGCCCCTGGTCACGAATCCACATCGACTTTGCGGGTCCGACTAAGGGACATACTTTCCTCATTGTCGTAGATGCATACTCAAATTGGCTAGAGGTTAAAATTATGCCATCTACGACAACTGAAACCCTTATTAAACAACTGGACAAACTCTTTGCGACCCATGGCCTGCCGGACGTCCTAGTGTCCGACAACGGGGCACAGTTAACGAGCATTCAATTTGAACAATACCTAGCCTCCCTAGGTATCTGACATGCCCTAACCGCGCCGGCCCATCCGGCTGCGAACGGCAGGGCAGAGAGAATGGTTAGATTTACAAAAGAAGGGTTAGAAAGAATGGACATTGGGGATGTCCAAGATAAAATAAATCGCCTGCTCACCCTCCAGCATATCACATCCAGTACCATAACAAACAAAAGTCCGGCGGAACTACTAATGGGGAGAAAACTAAGGTCGCAACTAGACAGATTGCACCCAAACTATACACCAGAAAACCCCCCCGACTCCTCCACCCGTTTCAGGACATTTGAAATAAGCAACCTAGTCTATGCAAAAAATTTTACTGGGGACCCATTATAGCTACCAGGAACAATCATGCAAATTACAGGGCCCTGGTCCTACCGACTAACCATAGACGACGGCAGGGAATAGAAGCGGCACATAGACCAGCTTCGTTCCCGAAACATCGAAAGAAGTACAAACACAAAACCACAAATATTAAAAAACGACGAAAACCAAACCAAGGGGGGGGGGAAATATAAGAAAATAATAAAGAACCGTTAAAATTAAATACAGAATACAATAGCAATCAAAAAGAGCATAAAAGAGACTTAGTTAGAAGACAATCGTGGAGAAAGTCCAGACGAAGGGGCCAGCCAGGCCAGCTCGACCTGCCCGGAGAGACCAGGAGGGAGCGGCAACACCACCGGCCTAAGAAATCTAGGCAGCAGTAAAATGGCTGACTCACCCTTCCAGGCGGTTCCATGGGAAAGAACAAGAGAGACAGAAACCCCATCCGAACTGGTCAAAGTCTTCAACAGGAATGAACCGCGCAAGTCCAGTCGAGTCAAAAGAAGCCCCACCTACCTGCGCGACGTCACCACGTAGGGCTAAACCAAGAGGGGAGGGGTGTTCTGTATAAAGAATAGTAGACTCCAAATACAGGGTTCTGATTGGCTAAAGAACTTGAATGGGGATTGGTTCCTTTGAACCAATCCACATAGCTGCTCAAAGGTGGCACATATTAAATACCTGTCATTGGCTACAAGCCGGCAGAGAAAAACCTATAAAAGGCTGCTGCAACTTGAGCCAATGTTCCGTTTTTCAACTGTGTTATAAAATAAAAACTACCTCGCGTTTTTCCGGACGGAACAAAAACAATGTCCAAACAGGTTTGCTTATGGCAGCATTAAATGTATGTGATTAGCCTGTGTTGAAATTGTACTCATTATACTTTGGCTACATTTACAGAAATACGCTTGAAACTAAATTAATCAATTATATGGGTTCTATTTATTCAATCAACCTGGGTTTATATGAAATTGCCCCAAAACTAATCAACTTTAGCACATTATGTGTATGTAATTACTAGATCCTGAATCCTGACCAGATTAAGCATATCATGTTTTGTTTTGTTTTTATCTCTGTTATAATTGAATCATTTCTTGGCTTTGTATACATCTTTGAAGTCTAACAGAATAAGTAATTATATGCAAATGCATTAAATACAACAAATAATAACAGGCGGAATTGGTTTTGCAGGACACTGCTAATATGTGACTTCTTAAAATGTGATTATTTTGCTGAATATAAGCCTAGAAAAAATGTTCCATTAATTATTAGAACAGAAAAACACTCATTGACAAGGTGAATTCTAAAAGCCTGCACTGATTAGTGGCATTTGCTTTCCTAACATTCATGCTAACTTGTCAACATAAATAGTGACCTCTCCAGCTACACTTCTATAAATTGGAGTGCAGAGAACAGTTTAGTATCCCAGAAAAATAATCAGGTTGTGAGACATTTGACAACTTATTTCTAAAATAGAATGAAGAAACAGGCCTCTGGTAAATTGTTGGGGTTGAATGGACTGGCAGGCAATTACATAGATGTGATGTATGCAAGCAATCCTGTGCACACTTTACCATGAATAATGCCCACTGAATACAGTGCAGCTTATACATTAATAAGAATAGATGGAAAGGCATTAAGAAACTGTATAAAATATAATATTTCCTACCAATACCTGTAGAAGAAAAGGGAATGGCCTTGAAGGAGAATGATCTATTACCAAGGGTTTTAGACTGTAGGGTATTTTTTTTGTACCCCAATCTATTCTATAGGGCTGACAGTCTGCAACTGTGGGGAAATCTTAGGGGTTTTGGAGCCTTCATGGTTATCCCCTGCAAAGTTATCCCCAAAGCTATCATGGTTATCCCCTGCAAGGCAACCAATTTTGGAAAAAGCGGCAGAGTTTTTCTCCCATTTTTGAGCACAAATTGGTATCAATAAATTTGTCAAAATCATCATGTAGATTGTCTCTCAGATTTTCTTGTTAGTCTTAACTTTCTTCTTTGTTTTGCCACTCTTATGTCACAATGCCATCTGAATGTTCTAGAAACACAAAAGTTAAAGTCTACCAGTTAAAAATATGTGGTCTCAAATGTCATTTTGCAAACATACTAGTGGTGTATAAGGAGGCACAATGAGTAATCTTCACTGTAAATTTCTTTTTTAATTTATTGAATAAGAAATTTGATCCAGGCAATTACCAGATTTGCCCAAGCCTAAAGGCATCATTGAATGCACAAATATTAGAAATCAGGGTTCTGTGCCTCATTTTTGTAGCTTTAATCCCTATAATCCAAAATCTATTGAGTCTGAAGCATTCTGGAGAACTGGTAGTGGAAATTTTGAGTAGTTTGGAGAACCAGCAAATGCCACCTCTGACTAATCCCACCCCCATCTATTCTCTGCTTCCCGAGTCCCAACTGATCGGCTGGGTCTTCTTTTGTTGCCCTGCACAGGAGAATGGAGCTGGAAAGCAGGTTAGTGGGGTGGGGAGGGAATGGGGATTTTGTA
>BLBF01000011.1:31619819-31681872 GCA_015471245.1 Laticauda colubrina | reverse complement strand
TATCCTTCCCCTGCCATGGCCACCAAGCCACGCCCACAGAACCGGTAGTAAAAAAAAAAATGAATCCCACCACTGAGCCACATCCCTCTAAATTATACGGTAACATCTAAGTGCTTCAAGACAATCATATTTCTTGTGCATTCATCCTGCTTCTTTCAACAAATTTGATGGGGAGATTCAGATAAAGACATTTTCCATTTGTGACCTCCCCCCACCTTTGTGTTTACTTTTTCTTCAATCTGTTTTTTTTCTTGCCACATAAAAACTGAAAAATAGAAAGATGGCCAGTGCACGCAATGATTTCTAACTAATGCTAGGTGCCATCCACCTGGAAGGCCCGTGTCTCATTGAAGGTGGTAAAGCACATGACACCTAAATGGAGCTTACACACCAGGTGGAAAACTATTTTAGCTGGATCAATTTGTCAAATCTTGTCCCTCTCCACCAATGTAATATTCTCTAGACCCCATTAATTTTCTGATATATCAAGATCTAATAGCACCCAGAGAATAATGTATTAAAGGTAGTTCAGAAAGAAATTGGTGGATTGAGAATTTTTGAGAGGAAGGGAAGCTTGCCACAATCTTTATTCATGTGGAAGTCTAACCTCTAACCTATTCCCTTGGGATCTTCCCAATATTGTGCCGACTATGAAAAGTATACTTTTCCCTTCTCATCCTTAATTTAAAAAAAAAAAAACAATCTCTGAGTTCCAGCTTGCTCTGGAATTTGTTTCAACTGCAGGCTAGAAACAACACAGGCTTAAATCTATTGGGGGAAGGGAGAGGGAGGGGTATCCCTAAAGAAGCAAGTTAGGCATAAGATGATCCGTGGTGGTGCAAGTGGTTAGAATGCAGTGTTGCAGGCTGATTCTGCTCATTGCCAGGAGTTTGATACTGATTGGCTTAAAGTTGACTCAGCCTTCTATCCTTCCGAAATGAGGATCCAGATTCTAGGGAGCAACATGCTCTCTAAACTACTTAAAGAGTGCAGTTTATTTGAAACCAAAGCAAATCTGATATATTCTTTGCAAAACTGTGGCTCTGTAAACTTTATGGGTGATCTTTTTCCCTGCTGGAGAGAACATCTGGCCCAAGCCTCCCACAGAACTGGATTATTTCTCTCCTACTAAAATGCCAGCAGGTCACTTCTAGAGGCTTTTAAATGCAACAGAGTAGTGGCAAGGTGGTTTAAAAATATACAAACAACTTTTATTCTGTTTCGTCTCATACCAATATAGATGGAGTAGCCACTCTCACTATATTTTATTCCTATTTTGCATGGCATTTTTATTTTTTACTCCAGGATTGGTGTAGGGCAGTGGTGGCTAACTTTTTTGGGCTCCTGTGCCAAAAATTGTGTGTGCACTTGTGCTCGCGTGCCAGCACCCAGAAGGCAAGGCGTGCCCCCCACACCTCCTGCACATGCATGCACAATTCCCCCTGCCACCCCCTTACCTGCACTGTGCCTCCCAGCTAATTTTCAGTCCATTTGAGGCCTTTTCTGGCCTCCCAGAGGCTTGATGAAAGCCTCTGCAGCCCGAAAAATAGGCCTAGTTTGTCACTTCCTGTATTTTCAGAATTACAGGAAGTGATGAAACGGGCCTATTTTTCAGGTTGCAAATGTCTTCCTCAAGCCTTTGGGAGGCCAAAAAATGCCTCAAGCAGACTGAAAATCAGCTGTGAGGTGTGCACATGCATAGTGAGATAAGTTTGCCTGCAGCTCGTGTGCCGGCACAAATGGCTCTGCATGCCACCTGTGGCACGCGTGCCATAGGTTCACCATCATGGGTGTAAAAGGGGCTCAGAACCAAAGCATTTTCTATGCACCATCTTGAGTCAGCTAAAGAGATAATTGATTGGCTCATACCAGTAACCAGTTCATGGCTCTGGACTGTATTAAATTTGTAGAAACTGATTCCCAAAGAATTCCACTGATGATCTATTGCTAACACCCTGGGGTGGCTCCATGTTTCCATTGTAAAAGAAGAGTGCTTGGTAAAACCACACTTCTTCACATACAATTTCCGATTTGGAGCATCTAATTCAAAATATTTTGTTATTCTTTGAACCATGTAATCCCTTGCATTGGGACAGAATCAGGGAAACTGAACAGAGCTGAGCATTTTCTAGCTAGATGCCCTTCCTGATGCCTACATGGAGCTCACAGCTGGTATTTTCTCTTTGCATCCAGAGAAAGAAATATCTGCCATTACTTAGACACAACAGTCTCCCGATTATGAGATGAGAGCTCCACCTCTAGATCACCGTGCCACTCAATTCAAAATAAACCATAATCCCATCTTTAAATCATACAAGTCTTCCCAAAAGAATATTTATACAAATATGGATACAACTCAAAACAATGGATCATGGTTATCTTTTAATCATTCTTCACATCCAACAATGTGAAGTCGAGTGATGTCCACAGGGAATTTTAAAATCTATAAAAGGAGCATTAGTTTTACACACCCTAGGGCTTGAAAGGGACAATTTGTTGCAAGCCACTGCATTAAATAGCATTTTTTTTCTGAAACTGGGAAGTAAATTTTATTTATATATTGGGGACAGGATACAAAAATATGCTTGGGATTCCCCAAATAGCTGAAAGCTGAACTCCTCTGAGGGGAGAATTTGATATTTCCGAATTAGAATTTCTCTATTCTTGCTTTTCATTACATCCACCAAGGCAGCTGTTAAACCCTGCAGAGCAGCGTTTCTGCAATTAGGCAAGATACAAATACTGGAACAAAAATTCTCACATATTCATTCATTTGCGCTCCTTGAACTTGCGCTCCTTGAACCAATGTTCTTGATGATGCTGAGATTTAAATCTCACAAGGTTTTCCAAAGGCCCATCTGCGCTACCATTTTCACAACTGCATTATAAAAATAACCCTGAATCTATTGTTACTGAGATGTCAGCTAGATCATCCAAATTACTGCATCTAGCATTTCTGTCACACTCAGCTTTCATAATGATGAGAGTCAGCTTTCTGAAGACAGGAGACAAAAAATAAAGAAGCACATTGTATCAAAGACATGCCTTTAAAACAGCCTTGCTTGTATCTATAGCTACAGCTGTATGGATACTTGCCTAAGAGTAAGTCAGAATTGAATTTTGTTCTTTCTTACATATCATTTCTTTCCAGGAAGCAAATTTGGGGTCTCTATTCCTATCTATCATCTGTCTGAACTGGCAGGAAAACCTGGAGATGAAACTATTGTTGACAGAGCCTTATTTCAACTTCCTGATCTTAATTTCATCACTTCTTCCTTTCTCGCCAATACATGATAGTTTAGATGCCACACAACCTGTTGTCGTGGGGTCCACTTGATAGGAAAACAATGTTCTGCATTCAAAACATTGGGCAGCCAGTTAAATTAGCCTTATATTCTATTGTATAAAAGGAGGAAGCAAGAAGAAATTTATTCGAACTTTTGGTTTCCTTTTCAGAAGCTACAATCTTCCTATTACCTATCATTCATTTAGCAAGCCATTTTTAAAACAAGCTTGGTTTGACAGGTGACTTCACCCAGAGATCTTGGCTAATCATCTCAGCAGGACTAAGATAAGCAGGGTCTTTACTGAGCAGTATTCAGAATGAAAAAATATTCTAAGGTGTTCTGTATGGAACTTGGTAGGTTCCAAGTACCTCGTTCTGATTGGCCGAAAAGGCCACTTACGGATTGGTTGATTAAGAACCAATCCGTGAAGCCGCCAAACGGCGGGAATAGTTAAATGAGTGTCATTGGCCACAAGCCGCAGGCAAGCCGCTATATAAAGGGCTGCCGCGGCTTGGACTATGTTCTGTATCTTTTGCCTTGAGAGTTTAAATAAAATAGTTGTTTGGAATCCGGTCTCATGCGCTTCTTTCTGGATGCAACATAAGGAATTTCAGGACTGGGCACAGGAAACTCAAACTATCCTTAAAAGAAAAGCCAAAGGCAAACCATGTTTGAAACATGCCCAGGAAAGCTGAGCATGAGTTGAAGCTATCTGATGCTTCCTGTGGTTTCTCTGGTCTTAAAATAAACAAATGCCAGGTTTTTATTGTTTGTAATGTTTTGATGGTTGAGTTTTATAATTTTAAAATGGTTTCATATGTTGTTTTAACTTTTGATTGGGAGTCATCCAGAGTTGTGTGGGACATTAGTGGCTAAATAAATGTTTCAAATAAATAAATTTGAGAGGAATTCAGTGCAAAGACCATATCAGTCTTTCCTACATATATTAGATAAGACATCTACTTTAGATTTCCCAGCCACACTCCTTAGCAGGAGTTAGCAAGGCTATTTATGGCTAGACATGCCAAGTGCTTAAACTTCATTATTTTTCAAAATAAGAGCAGCTGCTAGAGAATGTAAACTGCAGAGCAATTAAACACTTCTACTTAATATTGTGTTTTCTAATAGGATAGTATTTTCTAATAGGAGATGAATGCACTCTATAACAGGGGTCTCCAAACTCGGCAACTTTAAGGCTTGTGGACTTCAACTTTGCTGGCCGAGGAATTCTGGGAGTTGAAGTCCACAAGTCTTAAAGTTGCCAAGGTTGGAGACCCCTGCTCTATAATATTGGAGAGAGATGGAAGGAGGGTAAAAGAGAGGGAGAAAGAGAGAGAGGGAAGAAAGGAAGGAGAGAAAGAGAGAAACCAGAGATAGATGTGTCACTTCTAGATTAGAAATAAAGGCAAGAATAGAATGAATAGAGAGACTGTGTCCAGTAATGTGTCTTCTATGTTTTCAGCACCCACCTCTGCACTGTAAGCCACCTAAGTTGCCTTGGCAAGATATGGCATAGAAGTTTAATACAAAAATCAGGCCCAGCAAGACTCTTCTCTGGATTCTACAAACTAACAAGAGGCATGAGCAGTGAGCTACCCAACACAATTTTGCCAGTCTACATATTGTTCCATATTAAAATTCTCGGATTGCAACAACCAGACCTATTTATGTCCATCTTAGTTGCCAGCTTCCCAGTTTCCCTGACAAAAATATGTTTTGCCTAGAATAGCAGTGCAACAGCTTTCCCTCTCTCCTACAGGAACTTTTTCTATAAGAAACTAAACAATATTGCAATTTTAGCTTCTCCTTACAAGCAAAACTTACACGAAGCCTACTCTTGGTTTTCTGCATGGGTATTTGAACAATCAGTAGGAAGATTTGGCCATCACTCGATATCTTTACCTTTTTCCCCCCTCTGGTATTTTTTGTAATTGGCTAACAGTTCTTATAGTTTCACTCAATTAAATGAGCCAAATTATATAATGTAAACAACTCAGCATTTTTAACAACTTTCATCTTAATCATTGGCCTAGCATCACCCTCTTTATTACAGATTAGATAAAGATTATGTGATGTTTAAAGAGTAGATCAAATGAAATTAATTTAATCATAGCTGATTTCAGTGGGTTCACTTCAAGCCTGACTAAATCTTAATCCAGCTCAATGTTTCTTTACAATTTCATATTAACAGTTATCTTGGTGTATTTCACAACTTTCAAATTGGTTAATACATTTTCCATGTATCTGTGAAGTTTCTAAAAAGCATTTGTATTTATGGTTAATATTTTTAAATTATGAACGTTTTAATCTTTTGCATTTATTTGTGCCTTTGATTCAGCTAATACACTAAGGTTTTGCAAACATTTATCATCATCTTTGCCTTGTAGCTTATGTTTTATGGCCCATTAAATCTTCTCTCGTTTCCTATAAATGAAAAAAAGGAAACCAAAAGAGGTAACATGAGGATTTGCATATAAAAATGACGTGGCATTGAAAACCCTTGTATACACATGGAATAATATTAACTCATGTACTGCAAGGAGACAGTATTTTATCCCAAGCAATGACACTGGCTGGGAGAGAGAGATCATGCACTTCGATTAAAGCAGGCTGGGTCTAATGGTTAAGGCACCAGCGTAAAACCAAAAGGACTGAGTTCTAGTCTCGCTTTAGGCACAAAGCCAGCTGGATGACCTTGGGCCAGTCATACACTCTTGGCCCTAAGAAGACGACAAAGGAAAACCACTTCTGAAAAAAAAAACATTGTTAGAAAACTGCAGCAAGTCATACACTCTTGACCCTAAGAAGACGACAAAGGAAAACCACTAATGAAAAAAAAACATTGTTCGAAAACTGCAGCAATTAATCCAGACATTTATCAGGAATCATGACTAACCTGAAGCCCACTACCACCACTGCAGTGCAAGCTCCACACCTTTCTGAATATGCATCATGGCACATAAACTCCAAAAGGGACAGAGCTTGTGTTGTGAGAGCACGTTGTTTTGGTCATTTCACAAAAATAGCCAGCTACAAACATTCATGGTCCCAAAGTGTCATGTTTTACAAGGTAACTTCATATAACAACTCAGAAACTTCAAATATTTACCATGTTATTCCCCAAGTTATAAGAGGCCATTTGGCCAGGTAATAATTGTAATCTTTCAAGCTGTTTCTCTTAATCTTAAAGGAAATGTACACATGAATTCAAAATGTCCAAAGAGAAACATCCATCTGGAAAATAAATGTTAATTTTCAATAGCTGATTATTTGATGAAAAGTTGCAGGGAAGGTAACTTTAAAGCATTTAAACAAATTTGAAATAATGGTGAAAATTAAAAAAAAAATCAGAGAGTTACCCTTCCTATTATTGCAATCCTGCACACTGGGCAATACATAATAAATATTAAAAATAAAAGCTAAGGAGATTGGTAGTGCAGTGGTTAGAATGCAGTATTCTCTTCCCACACAACCAGTTCAATCCTGACCACCTCACAGTTGACTCAGCTTTCCATCATTCTGAGATTAGTAAAACGAAGTCTCAAGATATTTTTTTTTGGGGGGGGGGAGGGGGGCAAAATATAGTGACCCTCGAAATCATTCAGAGTGCTGTAAAGCACTATGGAGCATTATATAAGTCTAAGTGCTATGGCTAATAGGCTAAATTTGAAATCTTCTGCCATCTGTTTCCAAAATTTATCAAAATTATGAACTCTTTTCCTCAAAATAAAGAATTCCATCATGGGAAGTTTCTGTCTTTTGTACACATACAGAAGTAGCAAACCTATTTTTCATTCATCAAATCTTTGTGCTTGTGTGATGCTCAAGAATGTGTGTGAAATGGTACAGATTTGGTTGTTGTTTATCAGAGACTGAAATCAATGTTCCATCAAGAGGGTCAGGCTTTTTGAAATATGGAAAAACGATTTCTTTTTGATGAATTCATTATCCTCAGCCACATGAATAAATGTAAGCCAGTTATTGCAGTATATCATCACCCCATTTCCATTCCGCAATCAAGCAAAATCACTACTTTCCTTTTTCTCATTCAGCCTAACTCAAATTATATTATTCTGCAAACTAAGGACGACAAAAGGAATGACAAACTTTTCCAAAATGAAGAAATTATGACTTTTAATTCTTCTTTACCACTCAACCTTTAAAAACAGTTAATTCTCTCCTGCTCCAATCTCATTTCCAGTTGAGTAGTAATTGATGAAAAAAAAATATAGCATGGAAAATTAGAACGTTTTTTTTTCCAAAGGGAAGAAGGAATAATGAGAAACACTACCAACTGAATTGTGATTCGTTAGCCCTGCAGTGGTGGAACAAGTCTATCAGTAGTAAAGCAACTGCATTCAAGTTACCATCACTAGAGGGAGCATTTAAAAAACTGATAATGTATCTACCTTGGCATTGTTTTTGCCTGAAATGTATTTGAATTATTTTTGCCTAATATTCAGAATCCCTGACTCATTTGTTTTGTTTTAAAGGTCAAAAATCAATTTGTATGTGAATAAACTTGGTTTCATAATAAGATTTCATATTCTTGGATCTACATTTCCAAATGTGCTGTTGCTCATTTAAGATTATATTGACTTAATTCCAACTGAGAACTTCCTACATAATGGAACTGCTGGTGGCTTCCTGAAGATCTCATGCAACATGACCCTTAAGAGATCCTGATAACCTTATGTTGATTTCAGCTGTGCAAATTAAACCCTGTTCTCACTGCTGTACTGGGGAACACCAGTCATTCACAATTAAATTCGAGCTTCACACACACACACAAAGCAAGTGGACTAAATGTTTTTTGGTCCGACTACTACTTTTGCATCAATGCCTTCTTCCAGATTTTTAGCTTCTCAATCTAGTCTACCTAGATATTCCTGATGGCCCCAAAGAGTGAAGTGCCATTCACCTTTTAAGATCAGCCGAGGTCAGCTAGATATGGCCAGCTATTACATTTATGCTAAAAATAGTTTTAAAGCTTAAGTAACAAATGCCAAGACTAAATGCAAAAGTAACAGGGGGGGGGGGAAGCAAGACCCATTTTTACTTTCATAGGCACATAATTATCACATAATTTTGCTTTAGAATTTTTATCATTATGGAATAACTTATTCCAAAGCCCCAAGGTTTTCCAGATTTGTGAGAATGCCGAAGAGCTAAGAGATCCAGTCATCTTATAGCATTTGCAAGGATGCTTGAATCTCACTATTTATGTGCCTATCACTTCACCCATCCCATTTTTTGCAGTGTGATGAGTTTGAGGCAGGAAAATGTAAATAATTGATGTTACTATTTTGTTAACAGAAGTGGATAATTATTGCAGTGATGAGTGGGAGGGATGGACATAGGATGGGCACTGAGACTAGTAGTAGTTCATAGCTAATAATTCATTTTGTTTACAGTAGTAAAGTTAAGATTGACTGAAAAAGGCCTTGGCCTTCATGCACAGTGGGTAACATGTAGTCCTCCATCCTTTTTCTGAAATCTTCTGATTGTTAAAAATGATGAGGATCTTCAGCTATTTTGAAATAGACAACACAGAATAAAACAATAAACTCTAAAACAGGATTATTAAAGGGATCATATTCTCACCCACCCACAAATCAAGTCCTATCCCTGTGACATCAGTATTCATACAGGATGACCACCCAATGCTCAAGTCACATAAAAGCATCTCTTAACATTCATGTTTTTCCAACATCTTTAGCGGAGGCTATTTTTTTAAATTAGAACCTGCCAGTATAAAGATGGTGATGTTTAACTACTTTTCAGATAGGATTAAATGAGCTGTGATGGGGCAGTGGTTAGACTGCAGTACTGCAGGCTTCTTCTACTGACTGCCAGTTTGGCAGTTCAATTTTCACTGGCTCAAGGTTGACACATCTTTCCATCCTTCTGAGGTCTGTAAAATGAAGACCCAAATTATTGGAGTCAATATGCAGATTATATAAATGGTTGTAAAGCAGTGTATTAAGTGCTATTGCCATTACTTTAGAATTAAGAACACTTTTAAGTGGCCCATGGAAACCAACTGCATGAAATGCAGTTAGGTTAGCCATCATAAAAGGCTCATAAACTATATAAGCCAAATGTTCAATTAATATGTTGTATCAGCCAATCTTGGTTAAGCCAAATGCACTAAGATTTGAGAACCAGCAGAAATAGTCAGGATTAAATTTACTTTTTCCACTCATAGGGGCCAACACTAGTGGTCAAAGTTTGGTTTTTAAAGGGAGAATGCCATGGTTGTATAGGATCAGGAAGCTACTTTCCAATTAACACCTAAACTTATAAACAAGCATGTCCAGTTTCTCTTTTTTTTTAAAGCTTTTGGAAGAACTGTTTTCCATACCTTATCAAAATGTTAAGACATGACTGTACAAGGTATGAATAGATCAAAAATCTGCAGGTCCTAGATTTTATTCAGGAAATATTCAGTTTCTTGAGACATTGTGTCATGGGCATTCCCATTTCAAGATGCAAGATCCAAAATTACATAAAATAATATGTATGCTAGGGCATTTAAACAGATCACGTTTCCTTCCAATCAGTTCATATACTACTGAAGTTTTCAATAAACATCTACTAATGTTATTTAACAGGACACACCGTTTTAGAAAAAGGACAGTGGGAAGTACTTAAAAACGCTTCCAAAATTTGTTATAAAGATTAGTATATACCTACATCCTTTATATTTAGGAATTATATTTATGTCCACGTAAATCTGGACAAACAGAAGTCATTGCTTCAAACTGTGTTTTTTTTAAAAAAACACGTTAAAAAAAACCCTCAAGATTTATTTTTTTCTTAAAATAGTTAGTGCAAATCTAATTATGAAGACTTCATCCAAAAGGTTAAGATGGGAGAATCCAGTCATTTTATAGCATTTTGATATACTCCAAATCATAATCTCAAGACTGGATAGTTTTATAGCTACCAGGAATAATTACAAAGCTTGTTTTTTTCCAACCATAAAAGTTAGTATTAATGCCAGTGTTATTCTGCTTTCTCAAACTCACCAACCTGAAAATTTAAATAGGTCAGTCAAGATACTTTTTCCCCCCAAAAAAATCCCACCTCCACCAGTTAAGAACTGCAAAAGCATTGATTTAACAGGCACTTGAGAACTGAAGGTTCTCACAAAAAGGAAATGTTATCATTGATCACTTCCCCTCTTTTCTTTGTATCATACCACTTCAGTTGTCAGGGAGAGATTTATACTGCTAATCTTAGGAGGCTCATGGCTTCAGAGGTTTCCAAAGGATCGTTTTTGTAAAAAGAATGCAAGCAGTGCCATGCTACTGTGACATCCCTCACCCTTTCATTATACACTGCATACCTCACAATTCACCTATAAAAAGGGTGGAGCGCCAGAACTGCTTTAATTATTTACCCCTTGAGAACAGCCCTGCATAATTTGCAAGTCTGAGATTCAATATTCTCATGCTCCAAGGGGGGAAAACAGTGCAAATGGAAAATTTCCATGTCTGGGCCACTCTTTAGCTATGTACAAGAAATCTTTCCTCTTTTCCTCCACATAAACCATCTTGAAACCACTCCTTGCCAGTTGAAATCAATCTGCAGAATCAACTGACAAAGGTTTTTCCAGGAGATTCCATACCAGCTGGGAATTTGGACACCAACAAAAAGCTCAAAATGACAAAATAACCTACTTTGAGTGTGAAAAAACTTCAAATCTCCAAGAAGGGTAATTAAAAAAACAGGTGTATGTTTGAGAGATTTAAAGTTCTATGGCATTTTGAGAAAGGCAGGCTATCTGGTAAAAATCTGGGATTTCTATTCTGTGTAAAAGTTGGATTCTTATCAATGTACACTTTTTTGACAAGACACATCTGACTCTTGCCATGAGATCAACCCCAACCAAATACAAGTCAACGAGCTTGGACAGTTCACCTGCACTTACTGTTAGAAATTTTTAATTAAGAACTGGCTTGTTAGATGGAACTTCTTCCTACCCCTTCCTATCCCACCCACAATTATCACAAACTCCCACAAACTGGGATGTGTGTCAGTCCCAAGAGCAGAAAGGAAATAAGCAAACATCTTAAGGCTGCATCACAAAATAAAAATACTTATCCAGGCAAATACTGAGCCACCTTTTGGAAAACGGCAACTAATAGTTAACAAGGAAATCTCTTTTCAAATAGGCTTCTATATTTTCCACACATTTTCTTTCTGGGGTGACGACGCATAATCGGTAGCTTCACTAAATTTTGAATCAGGGCCGGGGAAGGAGATGGGGGGGGGGGGCATAGAAGTGAGAAAGTCTCTCCCTCTGGGCAATGGAAGGCCGAGAATCAAAAAGAACAAACGTTTTCACAGTAAACCATAAATAAAAGTGCAGCAAGTGTTCAAGTAGGCTAACGATGTGGACAGGGTGGCGTTTGGTTTGGTCATCTTTTGGAAGCTCTGCGGGGGTCCCTCCCATTACTAATTGTGCTTTGTAAGGGACGAGCATTGTGAGACAGCACAGACGCAAGAGGAGCGGGGCCTCGTCCGCCAGACCTCCCAGAACCTGCATAGGTGGGAGCATGATTGTAAGCAGTGGACAATCCACTCAACTCCGGTCCAGTTGTCAAACCATTTCCTAGAGAGAAAAAAAAAAGGAAAATTTAAAAAAAAACTGTCACCAAACTTTCTATTTTCTCAGGCCACATTTCTTTAACAATGGAGACTGCTAATGCTCAAAAGAGCCTGTTCTTTAACTCGGGAGCATTTAGTATGAAGTTGCCGAGAGCATATGAAATCACCAGTGGACACCACAGAGTCCCCAGAGACAGCTTGCCACACGGTGGTAATCAATGCACTAGCAGTTAACAGTCTTAGTGATGTAGCAGGATCTTGGGTGAGTTCTGTATAATGCAGGTCATTCCTGCTTATCTATAAACAGGCACCAAAGCTAATTAAAAGAAGGTAACATAGCAAATCACCACCTAAGTCAGTGTTTTCTAACTTCAGCAACTTTAAGACGCAGGGACTTGAAGATGGAGGCTGGGGAGTTCTGGGAGTAGAAGTTCATCTTAAAAGTTGTTGTGATGGTACAAAATCTTTATTGGGTGTTAACTTGCTGGAAACAATTATCTTACAAAGATTATGTTACAGATACTTTTTTATTGTGTCCAGCTTTGGGTTAAATACGTCCGTTGTATCAGGAGCTTGTTGCCCTGATAAAATGATTGGTGTATGTAGGACTATACTGAAGGAAACAGATGCCTGGTCTGTCCATGGTTTATTTATTTGTTACATGTAACTGTGGAATGGGAGATGTAAAGTGACATATTACCAAAATCTGACTGGACAAGGAGCAGTGAGTATTCCTCCTGTTTGTCTAGCAAAGTTTTGGATTTATTATTTTAACTTATTTTATTTCTATAGCCGCCCATCTCAGCCAACGACTTTGGGGTCATTAGCGACAAGTCCAGGGTTAGGGAGGTAAAGTCAACTTGCTGCTTAAATTCTCTCTCAAATTTGGCTTTAATTATTACAGTTAATCTGGCAGCAAGCCAAAGTTAAGTATAGTTTCTTAGCTTTGCTTTTTAAAATCAACCATAATTTAAACGCATCTTCCCAAATAGCCATTCCATGCTTTCTCCTACTTCCCACACACTTACTTACCAGTTGGCCCAAAAGTACAAGTACCCGAATTAGCTGACAGAATGGAATTATTAGCCTGCTCACCCTGTGCCTTGAAAAAAAAAAATGCAAAGGGGAAAAAAAACATTAAGAAAACAAACCATTTTTCCCTTGAAAAAGTTATCCCCTCCCCTGCTCATTTAAAAGCCCATGGTTCCCATAAAGATTGAAAATCCACTGCAGCGAAAAGGTCATCCTGGATAAGACCCAAGAAAAACCTAGCTTAAAGCTGCTGATGGCAGACCCCAGAACGGAGCTGCATGTGACAAACCTACCACTTTATTTGGCTGCCCAGGGTGATCTGAACTGGGTTCACTGAAGTTGGGCACCTCTGAATACACCATGCAGAACCTGTACAGAAAAACAAACTCATGAGAGAATGAAATTTCTTGCCACGACTATTTCTGCAGCCTCTATCCTGTTTCCAAGCAATAAACCCTAGAGGCAGCCAGAAAGGGCTACAAGATCACCAATGAGAAATACAGGCCCCAAATTTGATGCTTTAGCTTATCCAAAGTTCGGGACACGAGAAAACTAAAGCCTGTACAAGCGATGGGACTGGCTTCCAAGGTTGCAATTCTAAGCTCCCATTTCCTTCCACTGTAGATGCCTGTATTTAACATTCTAATCATTTCTGCAAAAGGATACACACCAGGGCTACAACCCTTTGTACATTTCCTTGAGAGGGAGATCCACTGAATCATGAATGCCTCACTTATATGAAAACATGCCTAGATCTGAGCCATACAGAAAAGACACAGTAAGGCTAGTGTGCAACAAGTTCCAAAGAGAAGTATTTTAAGACCAGTTAACATGCCAAATACATTAGTACACCCACAAAATTCTGCATATTAAATTGCTCTTTTAAACCTCTTCTTCCAAACACTTGTATTTGTGGTCTGAGTCTCCTGTGGGATAGAATCTATTCAGTGACATTGTGCTCAGCAGAATGTTCTTTCACCCTGGCAAATCCAAAACAAATGCATTTCAATCTCTGGCGTCACTTAGCCTCCCCAAACTAAAATCAGACAGCCACCTATTTTAGTCATGTATACTAATCTTCTCTAAATCTAGATCAGGTCATCAGCCCTGTTTTGGCTAAAATACCTACCCTATGCCATTTCCACTGCAACACTTATTTTCTAATGAAACTATTCATGTTCACATTTTTCCCCTTTATGACAACATCTGTGGTGGTGCAATGGTTAGAATGCAGTACTGCAATCTACTTCTGCTGACTGCCGGCTGCCAGCAGTTTGATTCTGAATGTCTCAAGGTTGACTGAGCCTTCCATTCTTCCAAGATGGGTAAAATGAGGACCCAGACTGTTGGGCACAATATGCTGTAAATTGCTTAGAGAAGGCTGTAAAGTGCTATTGTTTCCGACAAGTTTTAGACATCTTTGGATTTTTTTGCTTTAATTAAAAAAAAAAATGGAAGTAGATATAATGGAAGGTAATGTACTGTGAATAATTCGAAGTCACGTTACATAAATTAGGCTATGAGCATATTCACACAGAGGCCACTTAACCTTCCAATTGTTGAAATTATGCCCTAAATATTCCTATCTAATCTAGCCTAGTTTACAATGCATGATTATAACAGAATAACTGGAAAATGAATTATGGACCAATTATTGAAAAGTTTGAATGAGGTCACTAGCACATTAATCCTAATTTATTGAATATACATAGCTAGCCCAATTCACAGAAAATGGAGAGTTGAATGCCAAGAATTCTTCTACTGCATCCGACACAATGCAAGGAGAAACATTTTCAGTATATCTTCAATACAGGGTTAAACCTGATGATCATCTAATGCTCCCATCATCATTCATGTCAAGATGAACCAGTCCCTAAAGTGTAAAAAAAAAAAATCTGAACGGGTCCAGTTCTCTGCTTTTAAAGTTTTCTTACAGGTCTCGATGAACAGCCTACCCAAAGTTGACAAATGCTAGACAAGTCAACAGTCTGATTCAGTAGATCTCAGACACCTTAATTAGAACCTAAAAGATTCTGCTATATAGAGGGGGAAATTTACCTTTACACCCCTAGAGAAGCTGGCTCCTCCAGGAGACTGGAGCTCAATACCACAGTAGGATGTGGAAGCTCGCATTGCGGCTGCCTCTACCGTACCTGGCCTGTGGATAAATAGAGGACTTCAGATTTTCATGCTGCAAGTCCTTGAAAGTGACAATGTCTCAACCTAACAAATGGCTAAACTTACCTGTTTACAACTATAATCAAAAGACAGAAATTATGCTGGATGGAAAAGACTTATTAAGATGCCATTTCTTAGCTACTGAAGTTGATGTTCTCAAGCTCTATATTCTCCCACCCCACTTTCAGGCAAATAAAGCCAAATAAAGTTGTACCAATATCACAGAGGAAGAGTAAATGGCAGAGAGACTTTTTCCCTTAGGGCCCAGATTTTGCCTTACCTATCAGGCTTCAAACAATGAACAGATTATGTGCAAATTGAGATACTCACTCCCCAATTTTTTGCAGGTCACCTCCCCTTCCAGTATAAAGTGTAAGGCATCCTTTCCACAGAGAGGCATATCTAAGCAAGGAAACACAAGCATCATTACAGAATGGATGGAATCTAAACAAGGAAAGAAGCAACCTGGAATTAAGGAAAAACTTCCTAACTATGAGGACAATTAATCAGTGGAACAGCTTGCCATCAGAAGTTGTCTTCATCACTGGAGTTTTTTAAGAAAAGCTTGAACTGTCAAATGGTATCGGGCAAGGGACTTCAAACTTGGCAAGTTTAAGACTTGTGGACTTCAACTCCCAGAATTCCTGAGCTAACATGATTGGAGGAGGAATTCAGGGAGTTGAAGTCCACAAGTTTTAAAGCTGTCAAGTTTGAAGACCCTTGATATAGGGTCTCCTGCTTGAGCAGGAGATTGGACAAGAAGACCTCCAAGGTCCTTTCCAGCTCTATTCTGATTGAACCATTAGAGACACCAGAAGAGAATGGAGTGATTGTACAAGTTTTGTCAGGATAAAACAAACCATCCCTCATCAAATGCTGTCACATTTATCATCAATACAATAAAAAATACACTTGAAGCACTGAAGCGTTAAACTTGGATTTGCCTTACATTAATTGCAGACTTCTATACTTTGATTGTAATTAAGAACCAGTTGGATAACCTTATTTTATTAAAGAATTAAGTAACTGAAACTTGCATTCAGTATGGTTCCTATAATACATTCCTCTTTATGACTCCAGTTGGCCCTTGAGACTCATAATTCAACAAAGTAACTCTTTACCAAGATTTCACTGAGACTGATAGAAAGGGGAGAAAGATAGTCTGCTTATAAAAATTAATATAGCTTCTAATAACTTTTGCACAGACAGCTAAAGTATTGAGGTATCAATCTTCAAAGAAGTTATCCATCTCTTTGTGTGAGGCACATATGAGTTCTGTTAAAATGTGAATAGAAATCAATTTTAATATCGTATTGCACAAGTTGCTGTATGAATGCTTACAAGTTAGTCTAAGGGTTACATCTGGTTGCCCATTGATACAGAAGCAAGTCTTGCATTGTTCCCAAGTAAGCAGCCATGGCTGTATTTTAAGCTTAAGCCAAAGAATATAGTCCAGCCTCATTCGATATATCACATGCCTCTGTCCAAGGTATGCTAAATGTGGAAATGGATGCAGGGTTATTCCATTTTGTCACACTTGTAGGATTATAAAACCAGTTATACTGGAAAGGATAGTCTTACGTCCTGAGCAGGACATTATGAACGTGATAGACAAAAAGGTCTGAAGACAAATCACCTCAGTTTAACTCCAAACTACTTATTGCAGGAGTCTTACTAGTGGATTAATAGTAGTCTAATATGCAATGAGAAAACACCTCAGGAAAAATGTATTAGACATGTGATGGCGAACCTATGGCACATATGCCACAGGTGGCATGCAGAGCCATTAGTGCAGGCACACGAGCTGCAGGCAAACTTACGTCACTGCGCATGCACACATCTCCCAGCTGATTTTCGGGCCTTTTTCGGCCTTCCAGAGGCTCGAGGAAAGCCTCATCTGAAGCCTTTGAAGGCCAAAAAACAGGCCCGTTTCATCACTTCCTGTATTTTCATGAAGAAATGGAAATGACGAAACGGGCCCATTTTTCAAGCCTCCAAAGGCTGCAGAGGCTTCCCTTGAGCCTCTGGGAGGCCAAAAAAGGCCCGAAAATCAGCTGGGAGGTGCCTGCATGCACAGTGCAGGTAAGGAGGCGGCAGGGTGAGGGATCGCACGTGCATGGGCAGGGGCGTGGGGGCTATGTGCATTGCCTTCTGGGTGCTGGTACGTGAGCACACGAGTGCAATTTTCAGCACAGGAGCCCAAAAAGATTAGCCACCACTGTATTAGACCATTCTAATTGAATGATCAACCAGGGGCAAGTCTTAATAACAGAGCTGAGTGCTGAATTGGACTCAAGAGAGAGAAAAAATGATTTAGAGCATGGGAAGGTGCCAATACAATACCATTCAGCAATTACTTAAAACTACTTCCTTTTTTCCTCCAATTCCTTCAAGAAAAACTGCAAAACTGACCAAAGACTTTTGCAAAATAGTGGAGGTACCGGCAACCAAAGTTGGTATTTATCACGGACACATCAGTAATTTTCTACTTCTTAAAGCATTTTTTCTACTCAAAATATGTCATCATTGCAAGTATTATGTAAGAAGAGTCATCCTATTTTGTCCATAAATTCTCAGGAAATTCATAGCTGATGCAATTTGACCAGGATGTGTGTTTTTAATTTTTAACATAAAAAAATAAAGACAAGTTCAAGCAATTAATTTATTATAAAAAGTAACTGAAGGTCAAGCTAATTGGAATGTCATGAAATATAGCTTAAGTCCTTGTCTCTTATACTAACTGGCAAATAATTCAACAAGAACATCCCTGACACCTGTTAGCTTCCTTCGGACTGAATTTGATGCAAAAAAATAATGCAGAATACCTATGCTTTAATTATAATTATTAATTCTACATGTCTCCATTTTAAAATAAGCCATTTTTCTCAGTAATGCTTGATGGAGGCTCTCGAATAGAAGAGGGAGAAATAGCCAGCTGCAACAGGAAAGATATGTTACAAATCACATCAGATCAGATCAGATCTCAATCCTTTACTGTATCTTATTTCAAAGAAGTGTACTATATCTAAGCATTCAGACCCATTTACAGTTTGTGTAAAGACACAAATAAAAAAAACTCTGAAAGTTTCACCTTACAGGGCCCATTTTGCTGAAGACATTGGAAGAAAGAGGCCTTGAATTTTCAACTCTACTTTGGGCTAGCTCAGATACTGAAAAATGTGGTATAAATTTTAAAAACAGCAGTGAGATCCACAATTTACAAGTGGATGTCAGAGAAGACATCAAACATGATGTCTTGTCCAAAGGCTGCTTCCAGGTGTTGGTTTTTACTGGGAAGCCATGTAAATAAAATTAATTATGGTATTTTTAAAAAAAGCTCAGGAAGATAGACAACGTGTTCAGAGCATTAGCTATGAAGCTGAGCACCACCAAATATCTCCCTCCCTCTGCAGAAAACTGCTTCAGTTATGGGGAAGCCAAAAATTATCATCCACCAAACTGTCTACAGAGAAGATATGAATGCAGAGAGCAGCTCTAGTATGTCTTCCTGCTCATAGTTATGATAGTCTTTTAAAGAAGTGAAATCTCCCTTAGATCAAGCTTGACTCTTGTCGATTTTATGACATGCCATGTTGTTTCCTTGGCAACAATACCAAAGTTGTTTCCACTGCTTTCTTCCTATAAGATAGATAAATATAAATATGATTCCTTGATTTCTGGCTCAAAGGTTTCCTAGCAGCTTCCCATCCAAATGCTAATCTGATCTGACCATGGTCTCCCTAGTCAGGGAGTAGCCTCCCTACTGCAATGTTCAACTTGACCCCTGAAGGAGCATAGCTTTGCTTTATAGAAAACCCCTTAAGTCAACCCACTTCCACAAAACTGGCACAGAGACAATAAGGAAATCTGAGCAGGTCACCTGCTTCCTTAAGCCCCCCTACCCAACCCAGTTCTTCAAAGTGTCACCACCTGTAGCCAACTTGATCAGTGGCCATGTTGGTTGGAAAACTGGGAGTCATAAGGTCGGGGAAGCCTGCTTTAAGAGGTCAGTCAAGGCTAACATGTGGTTAAGAAAGGCTCCACTGCCACACACCAAGTCAGAGCAACACTTTTGTTTATATCTGGGCCAGTTCCAATCATATACAAACCACTGTGTGTGACAGAGAGGGAGGGAAGACCAGAGGAAAGAGTGAACCCTTTCCTCTGCCTGCCGCTTACCCTCAGGAGCTGATCTCTCGATGTAGTTCATGGGAGGTAAGCACTGAGGGGACAGGTGTTTTTCGAAGAGACAAAGTGGCACAGGGGCCCCCTTTCTGCTGGCCAATCTTTGCCTCTCCTCCTGTTAAACTGATCAAGCCATTAGGGGATTGGAACAACCTTGAAGAAGTATTGTCAGTCAACAGGCATTTGTGGGTTAGATTTGGCAAAGGGATAAGCCAGCCCAACAATTCTTCCAAAGTACAGTATATTGATTGAGGCAAACCCAGTTTAAAGAAAGCACAGCCAGTTTGCTGTTCCCACTGCAGCCTTGCAAGAGAAGAATTCCTGTTCCCACTTTTTCTCCAAAAGAGATGGAAATCACAGCTGCTTCAGTGCAAGTTTACCTATTCCATGTTCAGGAACACTTGCCTTCTAAGTAGCAGACAAGCTGCTTCTAGAGCAAACAAGCCAGGCTGAGCTCAGCCTGACATCATCTTTATTTTGCATTACGTACCCTCTGGTCAACCGAATAATATCACCTGGCTGGATGAGGCTGCCAAGCTCATCCCACACAGAGATGGTGATGCTTCCTGTCTTGTCAGCTACTTTGCACGCCCTGACCTCATGTCCATCTTTGGTTTTGGTAACACGCCCTGGCAGGAAACAGCAGAGAGAGAGAGAGAGAGAGAGAGAGAAAGCAAGCAAGCAAGCAAATGAGACAGACTTAGAAAAAATGACTCTAAATAGTCTTCACCATAACTTATTCACCTGTAAATATGATTAGGAAGTTATTGTGGAGCTTAAAACTTTGGAACTGATTGCAGAGAAATACTAAATATTAAAAAAAAAAAAAAAACACCATTAAGATCGCTAAAAATCTGGAATGATTCTGTTTAAAAATAGAACTTTTTTTTTTTTTTTTTAAGGGTGGAGCACACCACCCCTGGGACTGCCAACCCTTTCCCTGAAGTGACCACGTGTCCCAAACGTAAACACATTCTAACACACACACACACACACACAAAGTAACTGAGCTGGAAAAGAGGGAGAAGTAAAGATTAGGAAGGGGAGGCGGGAGGAGAGACTGAGGGAGGAAAACAATGAACGCGACGGTTTCCAAGGGACCCCCACTTACCTATCTCCAGTACAATAAAGACGACATTTACATTTTTCAGTCCGGGCTTTATATCTTTTATGCAGAGGTACGTTTCGTTTGCCATGCTCGCGCTACTTGCTCAAGAGGAAGACACGGGCGTTGCGGGGACAGAATGAGCAGGACAAACCATCCCCTTCCCAGCGGAGCACTGGGTACCAGAGGGGATCGGGATGCGAGTTTGACCAGCTTTCCCCCCCCCCCCAAAAAAATAAATAAAATAAAATAAAATAAAATAAAAGGCAATTATATGTACAGCTGGAGGTGGCAAGGTGAGAAGGCGCTTTTTTTTTTTTTTTGTTTGTTTTTAAGAGACCAAAAGGCGCAGAGACAGAGAAACCCTTTCCTGTAGCTCAAACTGGTTTGAACTCCCAAATCGGGGGAAGGGGAACTCCTGATCGCGGATTAAACGTGCAGCCGGGTTGGGGTTAGAAGCCTGAGCTCTGTGATTTTTAGACAGGGATACAGAGTTTGGCCGGCTTCAGCTGCGATTTCCGCCCCTGCCGGTGGAAGGGAAAAACCAGCCCAGCCTTCTTCTCTCCTCCCTGCTTCTTTACAAAGCGCTTCGCTCCACCGAAAGACGAGAGAGAAAAGAAAGCGGAGCGCTTTCCTCTCGGTTCCTTGTTATTTTACAACCACGAAAGTGCTTCGCTGCTCCTTGTCCGCCTCCACCCTCAGCGAGAACACCAACCCCAAGAAAGTAGGCGCGGTAACTTCATTTCCCGCACCCCGATCCAGCGCCACCTCCCCTCGCAAACGCTCTCCCTCGATGGAAGGCAAGCATGTGCCGCGTCGCGCTTTTATAGCCGAGCGGACCGATCCACTCGCTCCTCGTGACGGGAAGGGAAGGGGGGGGGGAAAAGCGTGAAGGAAAAGCACAAGGAAAACAGAGAAGGGAGGCAACCGGCTGCCGGACAGACGGGCAGCTGCGGAGTCTTGATTATCAACCTCGCTTCGTATGTTATCCGCGTTGTAACCAACCCGCGCTGGAGATATAAAAAAGCAGGACGGGGCCCACCCAAGCGAAATGGTATCGCCCAGTGGACGCGGAATGGAACTGAAGGTGACAAAGTGCCTCGTGAAAGAAGCCGATTGGTCGGAGGAGATTCTTTTGTCCTCTGACCTAGACTATTTTACTCCTGCTTCTCGCCGTCCGCACCTTCTTTCCCTTCGGCTCTTTGGTAGGGGCAGGTCGTCACTTGCTTCCTCCGAGGACAATTCTCTGCTCTCCTCGGGAGCTTCCCGGAATGGCGGTCTCTGGCTTTTCACAGTGCCGCTGATTCCTCCACCGACTTCCTCCTTTTCGAGAGGAGGGTCCCGGCCAACCTGGACGCGCCAGGACTAGCCACCCGCCGACACCCCCCCCCCCCGTTTGTCGTGTACAGTAAAAAACGTATTTTCACCCCAAAGCTCACATAATGTTTGAAACGGAGGAGAATAAGCAGCAAAATCCATTTATCCCCGGGTCTAGGAAAGCTTGATCGCTGGAGATAAGAAACCGAGAATCTTAAAAGGGACTAATTGGCCGTGGTGTCTTGTTGCTTTGAAAACCTTTTTTTTATTTATTTTTTTCCTGGCGGAAAAAATATTTGAAAACCAACCCACACCTTACTTTCAAGATCAGTGATTCCCGACCTTCTTTGATGGGCTTATTTCTCAGTAGCTGTGGGTAAATAGTGTAATTTAGATCAGCGGATCCCGACTTGAAAAAGAGGCATATATGGTGTACAGTTGAGCATGTAATTATTCAATTTATTAAGTGTCTCATAAAAAAACATCTCTGCAGGCTTGAACATCTGGAGAAATTAACTTATAAAAGACTCAGGAATTATATCCTATAATTTCATTGGATGTATTTGAAACCAAACAGTGCTGTGTTCTTGCACTTAACTGTGATTTTTTTTCCCTCATCACTTTACTTGCATGCAATCTTGAGCATGCTTGGATACCAGCAAAGATGTCACAAAAACCTTACACAGTTCACTTAGAAGGCATTGCTACATAGATACCACTTCCCTGTTAAGACTGATTGGACTCTGTACTTTTTTTCTACAGAACTGATATGATAAGAGAATTCCAGAGTTAATCCGGACAGAACAAACGTTTTTGATCACTTATTTTGCTAATCCACTGTATAGTTCATACAATTTGGGGTAAATTCTCCTTTTCTTTAAAACAGAAAATGTTTTAGATTTCAAGAGGTCCAGCAAGCAACAGGAATGAAGCTTGAATTGATGGAAATATGGTCACCTTTAGTTTGCATGATTTTATTTTGCCTCAGCAGGATGAATTGCATCCAAGAATACTGTAAAAAGAATTCTACTTAATCTAGGATTGCCACACCCAAAAAGGACAGTTTGGAGTGATAAAGAAGCAGGTACTCTGTTCTGCAGGTATTTGCTTTTGGACCAAGGCCAAAAAGCAGAAAATTCCTTTGTTCAGTCTGAGGAAAGGCTCAGTGGTCAGTTCAGATACTGGCCTAGACTAGATTACAGGTAGTTCTCAGTTTATGACCGCAATTGAGTCTAAAATGTTCATTGCTAAGCAAGACAATTGTTAAATGAATTTTGTCCCAATTTACCATCTTTCTTGCCACCGTTGTTAACTGCAACTGTAAAGTTAGTAACACGGTTGTTAAGTGAATCTGGCTTCTGCATTGACTTTGCTTGTCAGAAGGTAGCATAAAATTATCACATGACCCCAGGACACTGCAACCATCATAAATAGGAGTCAGTTGCCAAGCATGTGAATTTTAATCGTGATCGTGGTGATGCTGCAACAGTCGTAATTGTGAAAAATGGTCATAAGTCATTTTCTTCAGTGCCAGGTGACTAAATTAACTGTTGTAAGTCAAGGATACCTGTACAATGCCACATGATACAAATTGGCATCAAAACCATGCTTTTAAAAATGGAATTTAATAAGGTAATGTGACAACAAGGAACAGACAGATGGGTATTAGACAAAGGCATCAGCTTAAAAAAAAAATGAACAAAGCAACAACCACTGATCAGTTGTTCTGTTAGGAAAATTTTCCTCAGTTCTAGGTGGCTTCTTCCCCAGGTGTGTGCAACAGCTGTACCTGGACTGGCACTTTTCCATTTGTATGATATTTCTTACTATCTTTAGGCATGTGGTTTTTGAATATATTATTGCCTTTATTGAAGAGAAGAATGGGATCTGTTATCAGATCGGTAAGTTTTTTCCAACTAAATACTTTGTTTATTGAACCAAATGCTACACAGAAGTCTACAAAAGTTGTAAATAGTTGGCACTCTTTAGCTTATATATTTGTCTAGAAGTGACATAAATTGAAACCGTTATGAATAAGGTCAGGGTCAGAGTGGATGTAATGTAGGGATGATGACTTATAATGAACATGTCCCATTGTTTTCTTTGTATCCATTTGTATTAGTTTTATATTTTGATATGGTCAAAAGATTAAAGTTTCTATTCTTTTCTATCCGAATGAACTGAAGACTACTTTTATCTAACTAGTTTGACCTTGAAACTTCTTGAAGAACTATTCTAAGCTTTCTTAATCAAGGCTATTATTTTAATTGACATTTTAACTGACCTGTTTTATCTCTCTCTCTCTCTCCCTCTCTCTCTCGCTCTCTCTCTCTCTCTCTCTCACACACACACACACTATGTATGTATGTATATATGTACGTATGTATGTATTAGATTACTGGTGCTAATATACAGTATATTAGCATGAAGGATTTCAGGTCATTTTTCTTTCAAGTTGATCCATTTACATAACCAAGACATTTAAAATTATTTAGGTCAAATTTGTCAAACTATTCCACAGTGATCTGCAAGGATTTGAGGGGATTCCATAATAAAGGATTTCCCCCCACCCAGATATCACCAATCTTCTATCACTAAAGCTTTGCCTCTTGATCAGGGGTTCTGATTCATTTTTTTAATAGAGCAATTTGGTTCCACATCATCAAGTTTGAAATTCTGATCTTGATTACTATGCACTTTTTTGATCTTTTAAATCATTGGGATTTTTTTTTAAAAAGAAAGCTTACTGTAGAATTAATTTCTAAAAGAAGTATTAAATTCCTGAGAAATGAGAAGAGAGTGACAGAACTTCAAAGATTACAAAAATTCAGCAGAGGATAATCAAACTGCGTGTGGGCTCTAACAGTAGAGAAAGTGCTATTCTAAAAAACAGACATGATTTCGCCACATAGAAAACAAATACACTACAGAAAAGAACTAGAGTGGTAATAAGAACCAAATCCTCTTTTGGGGTTTTCTAAGTATATCTAAAATGAACTTCTCTGGACCAAAAAGGGCCAACTGACACTTCTGATTATGCTTTGCAGACATAACCCATGACACCCCTTGCACTTCATAATACATGTTTTGAGTAGTGATGACTTCGAAGCCCAAGCCTCAAAGGGCATATGGGGAGTAAAAGTCTATAGATACCAATCACAATGGGTTAAAGCACTGAGTCCCAGAAAGGAAACTAAAGTTTTTCAACCTTGCCAGGTCATCATGTCAAGGGCTTCCAAAGGAGACAAACTTTTGAGTGACCTGGGTTACAAGCTGGGCCAAACCTTGGGAGAAGGAAGCTATTCCAAGGTAAGGGTGGCCACCTCGGCCAAATACAAAGGGCCACTAGCAATCAAAATGGTGGACCGACGTCGAGCACCCCGGGATTTTGTGGAAAAGTTTCTACCACGGGAACTCTCCATTTTGCGAGGTATCAGGCACCCACACATTGTAAGAGTGTATGAATTTATTGAAGTTTGCAACGGGACTCTCTACATTGTGATGGAAGCTGCATCCACAGACTTGCTACAAATGGTACAACAAGCAGGGAAATTACCCTGTGCTCCTGAAGCGCGAGACATCTTTGCCCAAGTTGTGGGTGCTGTACGCTACCTCCATGACAGGCATTTGGTGCACCGGGATCTGAAGTGTGAGAATGTGTTGCTTACTTCAGACAGCCGTCGAGCAAAATTGACTGACTTTGGTTTTGGCAAGGAATCGCATGGATACCCTGAACTGAGTACTACCTACTGTGGATCAGCCGCATATGCGTCCCCAGAAGTGCTGATGGGTATCCCCTATGATCCAAAAAAGTATGATATATGGAGCTTGGGTGTAATGCTCTATGTCATGATTACTGGCTGCATGCCCTTCGATGACACTCACATTCACAGCATGCCCTGCCGCCAGAAGAAAGGAGTCATGTTCCCTGAAGATCTGCCTTGCCTGTCTGAGCCCTGCAAAGCTCTCATTCGGCAGCTGCTCCAATTCAATCCGGAATCCCGACCCGGTGTGGGACTTGTATCCAAGAACAACTGGCTGAAAGGAGAAGCTTAAACTGGGTGTCTTTCCCTGCCTTGCCAATTGCATGATTCAGCCAGTTTATGTACTACAGGCAACTGTTTCAAGAGGGGATCATGGGGAGGAAAAAAAAAATGGAACTAGGTCACTGTGGAAAATGAGATTTCTGGGATATTGACTAGGGGAAGTAAGAGGGCAAATTGCTTTAGAGGGGGAAAAAAAAATCAATTCAAATATAAGTTCCTCTGAAATTAAAGGGACTTACTTCCGAACTAATGTATTCCTGACTGGATGCAGTGAGATCTTTTAAACTCTCTTTTATGCATTAGCTCTCATTCTGTATTTGTCTGTATTTCTCTCATAGTTCCTGAAATGGAAAGAATGTTTCCTATGCCTAATTCAAATTTGGGGTATGTGTTTTGTGAGGTAAGAAGGAAAGTGTTGCCCAGGCACAATATCCTACCCGTTCACACCCCAAATATTTCACAGAATGATTATTTTCTATCTTGGATTATGTGGGATGCCACACAGTAAAACTAACCAAAAAAGTGTCAAAATGACACCCTTAAACATAGAGAAGCTTAATATTTTTAAATTGTAATCAGTGTAATTGGGGAATGATCAGGTATAATAGCAAAATTATTTGAAGAATCCGATTCTTCAGTTTACAGAATAAAACTAAATAAATTTAGAGTTATACATTTGATCTGATTTTCTGATTTGTATTATCCTAGACAGCAATTTACCATAACCAGATTTTTTTCCCTATAGAATAAGATTGTTTACAAGTACAAACCTCTGATCTGATCATCCCAGAAATATAGCATTGGATTGAAATCAAACTCTGCATGATGTTAAAAGTTTTAGTTAACATATTACTTGTGTGCTATATGTTGCTTAAAAAGCAAAAAGAACTGTGTTATGTCATTCTTCTCTCTTCTCAACTTTTAAAAATATGAAATGAAGGCCAAACAGAAAGTGCCTGAGCTCAGTTTTAGTATCAAGATTTCCATTTTACATGCTGTACAGAAGAATGAGCTGATACTTAAAAGAATTCCAAGGATTCTTAATAATAAGCCAAAGAGATCTGGCCTCCCAAACTCACATTTCTTTTATTTAAGATACAGATAGTCTTTGATTTACAGCCATTCATTTGGTGACTGTTGAAAGTTAAAATGGCACTGGAAAAAAAAGTGACCTATGGCCATTTTTCACATGTATGACCATTGCAGCATCCTCGTGGTCACATGATCAAAATTTGGATGCTTGGCAACTGGTCTCTATGATGGTTGTATGTCTCAGGGTCGTATGATCCCCTTTTGCTACCTTCTGACAAGCAGTCAATGGGGAAACCAGATTCACTCATCATGTTACTAACTTAACTGCACTGATTCACTTAACAACTGTGGCAAGAAAAGTTATAAAATGGGGTAAAAACTCACTTAACAACAGTCCAGGTTAGCAACAAAAAAAAATTGGGCTCAATTATACTCATAAGTCGAGAACTGTACCTGTGCTTGTTTGCTACATTTCAAAATGCTTAAGTTTCTGAAGGTGACCCAATTAACACCACAAGAGTATTAAAAATTAATGATGCAAAGGTGAGTGGAGGAATGATAAAACCAATCATTTTATGTCTACTACCATATTCTAAAAACAACAGCTAAAAAATTTAAATGCAAATGTTCTTTCAGTGAATGTAATCTGAAATAAAAATGTGTTTAATATCTTAAACAAAACGAAAGAAGGATTAAGCTGGATGACTCTTCCAAGGACAGAGCTACTGAATGTGGAACCCCAATGAAGAGACTATGTTATTGCTTCTGCTTTTTGTGCATTAAAACATCAGCTTAGTTTCTGGAGAATAAAGAGAGCTTCTGCCCTTGTTTGTGCTTTTTCACGGAGTTATTCTCAAACAGCTTAAAGATCAGTATCAATGTTTTGAATTGGACTAAGAAGCAAATGGCAGCCACCAGGGCTGATGGGAGAATGGGTTTAATAAAATCAGTTGATCTGTTGAATTATTCGTGCACTAGTCTCCTTGAAAGCAACTCCATATGGAATATGTCACAGAAGTCTAGGTTGGATATGGGCTAGGTGGAGATGAGTTACTATAGCAAGTTCTACCACATCCTGATTGGAGTCACAGTTAATGAATCATTCTGTGCTGATAAAAAGTATTCATTATAACCAATTGTGGCTGTCTAATTGTATAATAAAATCATCCCGATTAAATCTGGGAAACTACAAAGATTTCATGCAAACAGAAGTTATAAAATGAATTCTAGTGGCATCCATTAACCCAAGATGCTTCAGATCTATGCTATGTTCAAGAATCAATGGGATTGTATTCCCCTAGTCCATTTCCAAAATTAAGCGTTCATAAGGGCTCAAAAGTCAGACTGAAATCAATCTAGATAATGTGTTGCCTCCAGAATTATGGGAATGGGGACATTGGATACTAGGGAGTAATTGTCAAGATCCAAAAGTTTGTATTACCACCCAATGAAAATTTAATTGCTAACTTTTTCCCATCAAGAACTATGCATCATTTGAGAACCATGTGGTAGATTTCGCTATCAAAAGAAGCAAGAGAACAGGGTAATGCCTCAATCTTCATGCAATTTATCTATATGCTCACGGTTGCACAATCTGAACAGTAACTAGACAAATAAGGCCATAGGGAATACTGGCAACATACCTCTCACATTCTTTTAAAGTTGCCTATTTTATTTACAGTCTGTAATGTACACGTCTTGACAACTCCCTGAAATTTTTTTGACAAGATTTCAGAAGTAGTCTGCTATTGCCTGCTTCTTAGAGCTGAGAGAAAGTGACTGGCCCAGAGTAACCCAGCTGGCCTTATGCCTATGAAAGGATTGGAACTCATGTTTTTCCAGTTTCTTGCTTGGTACCTTAAGCACTATGCTAAAGTGACACTCCTTTGTATTCATAATTCTAAGTTAATGTATGACATTATTTTCTTTGCTAAAAGCAAAACATAAAAAGAAGCAACAGGAGTTGTTTCATGTAGTCTTATTGGTTCTTTTTGCCTAAAACTGTAACGGAGATCTTGAAATGTATAAGCCATTTTATATTCAAATGTGCAACAATTTTTCTCATTTCCATATACTTCTTGCTTAGGGAGAGAACACTAAATTTTACTTCATAATACCACATCCTGTTTTAAATCACATGCCCTAGTTCAATTTAATACCTGGTGTCACTAATTATAGATGTTGGTCATTTTGAAACAGTTGAGGATATCATCAGACAAGTTTTTCCAAAAGTTTTTTTATTAATGAATAACAAACAGATAAACAGTTTGAGGATTGTGCCATTTACAATATTAGTAAGACTGACAATTACATATAAGAAAACATTACATGTGACCCTTCAAAAAAGAGGGTGTAGTAGCAAATATAAATAAAATAATGCAATTGTTAACTAGCAGATAAATCATTAGTAATCTATACATTCTGTTAAACGATAAAAATCAGATCAAATAATTGGCTTTAATTCTTTGACTTTCATTATGAACTTAACACCTTTTTAACATTCTAATTATGTAAAATAAAAGACCCAAGACAATATGACGCACACAGTTAATTCAAGGGTTTCTTAATTTGTAAAACACGTTTCCACTTAGAAAAGTGGAATCAGTTAAACCATTATAGGAAGTTCTCATTTAATGACTACTCATTCAAAAGTTGTTTGAATTTACAACAGTACTGAACAAGTGGTTCTTCTAATTGGTCCATGAGGTTCCAACTGTTACAGTGCCCATGTGGTCACATCACAATCGAAGTGCTTGGCAATTGACGCAGATTTCTGACTGTGTGGCATTCCACAATCACTGGTATATTTTAACAAGAAAAGTCAATGGAGAAGCTGGAGGGAAATTGAAAGTCACAATCATGTGGTCTCCTTTCTTAACAACCCACATGGTCCTTGTTTAACGATGGCATAGGTTTAAACTGGGTTTTCATATCATTTTGTCAGAGTTGGACAGGAAAGAGCCGTTTTGGAACAACTCTTGTGCTTCTGCCATTCCAGAAAAATAGACTTGCACAGCATTTGAGGATGGTGGTACATTTTGTTTCCATTTTTTTTTTCAATGCAAAATCTCCAACATCGAGTGAACACTTTTATATGGATCACAATAAACTTTTCACTGTTGCCAAAACAAATTACCGGTATCTTCTGTGTTTTAAGCTACTCAAATATGAAAGAAACAAAAACATAAAAATAAACCCAGAGCTAAGTTTCTTAAAAAAAAAAAAAAGTTTTCTGTGGAAATGAAAAATGCAGGATGTAATAGATACCCAGATTTTCTTATCCCTCAGACTTCTATAACTCTAAACACTGCTTCATGAAACCAGAACTGAATGAAAACAAACAGCTTAACAACATTAGGCAGTTTGATTTTTACTGATTAGGTGTGGTCAAAGTAGGATGCCTTTTCTAGACCACATTGTCTCCTTACTTACTGTGGCAGGGGTGGACAATTGATTTTCCTAAGGGGCCACATGAGAAACTGGGAGTGTTGGGAGGGTCACCACCATCTCAACTCTCACTCCCCGCCACCACCTTGCTGCCACCCCACCCCTCAGCTGCCACCACCCTATCCCCGCTGCTGCCACCCTATCCCCGCTGCTGCCATCCTGCTCCTCTACCATGACCCTGCTGCTCCCCACCTACCAATGCTCCTCCCCCTGCTACTGATGCTGCCAACTCTGGACCAGACAAGGACAGCTGAAGGGCCAGATGTGGTCCATAAAATGCTGAGATACATACAACAGGATAGCATAGCAACAGGAAGGAAGAGTTTTTGCCAGAGGCTCAATAATATCCATATCTTCACAATTGTGTGTCTCCAAAGAAAGTATCTAGCAAGAATCATGAGGAATCCATGACTGGCGACAAGATCAGCCCAAAACATTTTGTTACATTTAGAAAGTGAGATGTTGCCTTTCCTCCTTCAATTACGAAAGGCCAAGATGGATGCTGAATGCAACTTCAGCACTTGTGATTGGATAAGATCTTCATGCCATTCTCTTCCAGGGTTTTTGCATATCCCTAATATCTGTGCATCTGAGACAACTGTGCTTCCATCATGGGAAAAGACAGCATATCATGCCACTCTTAAAGGTATAGAAGGAAAAGAAGAACAAGAAGAAAAAGAACCACAACAGGTGTGCTAAAAGAAATACATTTTAGCACAAAACTGATGAACCAACCGATACACCGGAAGTATATATGAGAATAGATGTTTTTAATGTTTTGTATGTTTGTCTGTTTGTAGAAAATTAATAAAAACTTTAAAAAAAAAAAAAAGAAATACATTTTAGTATTTTTAGCAGAAATATTTAAATCTTCCAGTGAAACGGACATACATTGGGCCTATTTTGAGCTAGCAAAGCCATGGAACATTTATAAAAATGACTGGACCTCAACCATGGCCAGTTCCAAATTAATCTCTTTGGATATTCATTTAAACAGGTAGTCTGATAATTTCCAGGAATGGTAATTAAGCCAGGGCTGTTCACAGTGATAAAAGCAAGGCAAACAGAGTGACTTAACAGGCTTACCTTCTTCTGTATTATATGAAGGGTTGCCATGACAGCATCCTACACCTAAGTGCTTATTAGTTTCAGCAAGCCATTTCCCATTTGAGTCAGGTTGTGCAATTCTAGGCAGGAATTGCTAAGCCATCTTTGTGAAACAAAATATTTTAGCAGACAATTGTAACAATTAGCATCTGTCAGAGAGAGCTGAAAGACTATTTTAGGGCCAGATTACCTTTTTAATGTTTACAAATAATCAGGGCTCTACTTATAATAGAAGTGGCTATTCTGTCAAATGCTAATAATTCTAATTCCAAATGCAGTTTAATTTTTTTTTGGGGGGGGGGGGGGAATTTTATGCTTACTTCTTTTTTATTTTTATGGGAACCCCTTGAAGACTAAGATAAGAATAGAATAAACATTTCTTTTAGCCTTCTACTTAACTTTGTTTTGCATTTTTGAACAAAACAAAAATAGCTTCAGAAATACAAGTTGAAGGAAGAATTAAACTAAAGCCAAAAGCAGCAAGGAAAATTGCAGAGGCGGTACTATAAGTATTTGGAAGAGCCATTAAAAAAGTGACAGCCATTTTTAAAGATCACCTTGAAATGTGGTATGATTCCAAGAGAGTTCTCATTTCTCCAGTAGTTGCTGAAGAAAAAGAAGTAAACATCTCGGGGCTGTCTTCTGGAATTGGCTGCAATGCAGATATGTTCGGATTGCAATTCTCAGAATTCTTAGCCAGCCTGCTGGTTGGTAATTTGGTGAGTTGATCTGACAGTGCACCCTTATGTGAAAACCTTTTAAGTTGTAGAAAGTTAGCACCCACTCTTCTCCTAGAAAAATGAAATATTCTAGGAAATATAAAAGAGGCAGAATATTATACCTCCCTGGATGAGAAAAAAGAGAAACATGCTGTTGGAAAGCAGCCCCCACCTTTCTTAATAGCCCCAGAAAGACAAAAGACATCTTATCTACAACAGTGATGGGAATAGCCTTCACTCAGATCCAAACAATGACAAAGCCATTAAGCCATAATAGGAATTTCCCAAAGCCCCTCCATTACATCACCCAGCAAAATTCAACCAAGCTTGAGACTCAAGACAACCTAAAAAATTACCCCTGCATGGCCCCATGGAGATCTGACAACCAATCAGGATACATTTCTTGCCACAGGAACAGGAAGCAAGTTCAAAACCCAACAGAGGTTACAAATCTTTCTCCTTCTCTCATCCATGTGCTTTTTTTTTGCCCAGGACCTCAAATCATGTGGTCCTGCTGTCCACCATTAAACTATCTTTCCAAACAGGCTCCATGTTTCCAGTGTCTTTTTCTCCACTTGGAACTGAACCCAGATGGACATTTCTTCCAACATCGGCAAAAAATCTCACTAGATTATATAGCAGTAACAATAGCACTTAGATTCTTTGTAGTACTTTACAGCACTCTCTAAGGCAGTGGTCGCCAACCAGTGGGCCACGGCCCAATGGTGGTCCACAAGAAAATTTTGGTTGTGTGCAGAGAAATGTCACCCCCAGAGCACTCCCCAAAGCAATTAATCCAGGCTGCACAGGAACACAAGGCTGTGCCGCCCACATGACCCACGGGAACCCTCCCTGCCCATTCACTCCTTACCTGGCAAACCCGGCTAAGTTGCTATTTTTCCTTTTTTTTTCCCGACCATCAGCTGTTCTGCTGTGCCGGAAGATTTAGATTAGCTAGAAAGCAGGGTGGATTTCTTGCTTTCGAGCTAATCTTTAGATCTTCAATTCTGCTTTCCTTAGGACTGAAGGTTCTATTATTCAGTTGTAAACTCAGATAGCCGATGGCAGAAACATAGGTCTCTAAGTGAATCTGTGACTCTGTGAGCAACTCAATCCGCCTGCCTGCTTTGCCTGATTTTGGGTAAAAGTTGCTCAATTTTTAATAAAAAATTGAATATTTACATAAATATTCATAATATTTACATACAAGTTATGCCCAGTCAGTCACATGACCACCAAACCACACCCACAAATTAGGCCATGCCCAAGAACCAGTTGTTAAGAATTTGATTCCCACCGCTGCCTCTGTATGTTTGTGAGTGTGTGTATGCGTGTGTGAGACAGAGAGAGGGAGAGAGAGAGAGAGGTTACATCAGATCTCTTTACCACCAACGTCAGCAAGCCACCGTCAGTCAAAATTCATATTAGTGGTCCCCGGGATTTAAAATTATGAGTTTGCTGATCCCTGATGACCAAAAGTTTGGTGACCCCTTCTCTAAGGTCAGGGGTGGGATTCTACCAGTTCGCACCTATTCGCTAGAACAAGTTGTTAACATTCTAAGCAGTTTGGAGAACCGGTTGTTAGAAGAAATTACTGGCCTAATCCTGTAAGGAAGGCAGGAAGGAAACATTCTGGTGTTGCTTACAGAAACTGCCTCTCCGTTAACCCTTTTTACATTCTTAGCAGAACTGTCTCAGGAGCATCTCTGGAGTTTTTTTCTCCTTCTTTGCTGGTACTGGGCTTGTGTGGAGTGACCATTTAAAGTTACAATGACACTAAAAAAAAGTGATTTATGACCATTTTTCACACTTACAACTGTTGCAGCATCCCCACAGTCATGAGAGGCCAGGCGAGGAGATGCATGCCTCGATGTGAGTGATATTGAGTTGGCCACATCCAGTCAATAACTTCACCACCAAGCCACATCCACCCAGTCACATGCCCACCAAGCCACGCCCACCAACTAAGCCATGCCCACAGAACCGGTTGTTAAAAAATTTGAATCCCACCCCTGTCTAAGGTGTTTACAGAGTTAATTGCCCCAACAATGAGTCCTCATTTTACCAACCTTGGAAAGATGGAAGGCTGAGTCAACCTTGAGCTGATCAAGATCAAACTCCTAGCAGTGGGCAGAATCAGTCTGCAATACTTCATTCTAACCAATATGCCAACATGCTCTGGTGGCACAGCAGTTAGTATTATTTCACCATGGAGTTGAAATAATGAAAAATTCTTGGAACCCACAGCGATAGCTAATCTATTTAACCTGAATTGGAATCTTATGCTCTAGACCAAGTCTAATCAGTGGCTGCACCGTGATTAACCAGATGCTTCCCAGAAGCCCATAAAAGTTAATGTCACTCTTGGGCTGAGCATGATGGATCTATCAATGCAACAAAAAAAAAATTCTGGCAAGAACATTTAAGGAGTTTGAAATTGCCTTAACTTTTAGAGGTGGTATTCAGCAGTTCTGACCAGTTCTGGAGAACCGGTAGTGGAAATTTTGAGTAGTTTGGAGAACCAGCAAATACCACCTCTGACTGGAGATTTTACAGTATCTTTCCCTGCCATGCCCACCAAGCCATGCCCACAGAACCAGCAGTTAAATAAATTGAATCCCACCATTGCTAAACTTTCTAATTTAGGCTACTGCTTGGGATAGTCCAAGTGTTCAGGTATTTAGCAGGGCAAATCCTGGTTAGATTTTTTCAAGATCAACCTTGGTCACTTAGGGTACAGCCACTTGCCATGACCCTCTTCTGCTCTTACTCCCAAGAAACAGATTTAAATGTACAAAACACAGTGTACTTTGCATGTTTTTTAAGCCTTTTAGATTTAGTGGTCATCATTCAAAGTATCCTGCCTCAATTATTGCATCTTGAAAGAATTATTGTGTTCATTATGTCCAATAATTATGTTTTTCATATTTCCAATATTCACATTTTTTTTCTTTTGCTCATCTGGCATTCAGCTTCCTGGCCATTTTAATTTTTCCCACTTACTTACCTCCCTTCAAACTTTCTGTTCAATATGACTCTCATCATGCAAATACCACAACAATAACTCCTGATTACTATATTCATCTTTGTAAGCATGAGAGAAATATTCGTACAAGAAGCTAATTAAAGCGTAGAAATCCAGTAATTTCAGAATATTTAAAGAAATGATGAATTGCAAAACTATTTTAATCTAGAGCATGTATGTTCCAAAGGTTCATAGCAATTGGCTGGGAAATCACAAGGAAATACCAAGTATATAAACTATGTTTGGGAAAATAAACACACCAACACAAACACAAACATACACACAAAGGCAGTGGCAAACAACTTATATTATTGCCAGGACAATAACACTGAGCTTGATTCAAAAATAGCTTTATCTTAATAGTCATTCCTCTTTCTAAGGGAACTCTGGAAAATTTAGGTCTGGATAATAACAGTAAGCTTAAACATACAATTCTCTGCACTAGCTCAATTTTACATCATAATTCTCCAGAAAAAGCATGTCACTGAAATGACTGTGTGGATTTCAATGTTAAAATGACTTTTATCTTATTTCAGTATCCCTTTTAATCCAGAGTATCTCTCCAAAGCACAGAAATTACTATCTGTCAGATCCTTGTTTCTGTCATTTCTTCAGTGGAAGAAGAAAAGGGGGAGGAGGCTGATAAAGAAATCCTTTCTTGATGTGACCTGAATATATTTAATCTTATATAGAATTTGTATAACCCACACATGATACGATGGAGGGAGAAAAGCCAGATGGCCAGAACTATCACCTCTGAGAGGCACAACCAAGAGATGAGAAGGTCATAAAAATTCCACAGTGAGATTGTACTTTGGGAATCTCTTGAATAGTTCATTCTAACAAGAGGGGTGGGGAGGAATTAACATACTGGCTTTTGTTTCAATAAATACACACTCAACTAGGACAAACTTCTGAAAACGTATTCAAACGTATCACAAAGGGATTCTTTGTTGAGATGAGACAATTCCTGTAGGAGTTCAAAGCAGCGTCTGAGGTCTCTCAGGCATACAGGGATACATAAGGGAGTTTAGAACCCCTCCTCTTATCTCAGTGTGAATTTATTGAAACAAAAGCCAGTATGTTAATTCCTCCCCACCCCTCTTGTTAGAATGAACTATTCAAGAGATTCCCAAAGTACAATCTCACTGTGGAATTTTTATGAACTTCTCATCTCCTGGTTGTGCCTCTCAGAGGTGATAGTTCTGGCCATCTGGCTTTTCTCCCTCCATTGTATCATGTGTGGGTTACACAAATTTGATAAAAGATTAAATATATTCAGGTTACATCAAGAAAATATTTCTTTATCAGCCTCCCCCCCTCCCGCTTTTCTTCTTTCACTGAAGAAATAACAGATACGTGGATCTGACATCCTACCCTCCTTAAAAAACAGATAGGTCTACCTGGAAAAAAACAAAAATCATGCATTACATTTGCAATTCAGGATGGTTTATCAGAATATTTTTGGTGGAACTTACGTAGTAATGTGGGTGCTTTTACGTGTTGTTTGATTACCCACTCATTTTCTGAAGAAGGAAGGTGTTTCCAAGCTACTAAATATGTGTGGATCCACAAAATGTGTGGATCCACAAAATGTGTGGATCCATGGTGACCGCGTGAATCAAGGATGTCTTTAATTTCAAAATGTTGTTCCCCATATCCCATGATGGGGGTTGGAGGTGTGGGAAGGGAGGGGTCTGAGGTTTGAAGTGATCTCTGGTTTGATCAAGGTACAGTGAAATACTGGATGAATCTGCCTAAGTGTTTTTGGAAGTTGAAGCTCTACCATCACGGGGTTAATAATTCTGGAGGTGGGGAAAGGGCCAATGAATTTTGGTCCTAATTTCTTAGAGGGTTGTAATGATTTTAAGAATTTTGTGGACAAGTATACATGGTCCCCAATCTTGAAAGGTTTAGGTTCACAACATTTTTTGTCTGCATGAGTTTTGTAAACTGCTCTAGCTTCCTGTAAAGATAATCTTACCACTGGCCACATGGCTTGTAAGTTATCCATCCATTCCTTAAGGGAGGGGATTTCAGGTTCTTTGGTGGGTAGTTCCGGCATGGGGTTGAATTCTTGGCCCATGGCTACCTGGAATGGGGTGAACCCCATGCTACTATGGACTGAGTTATTGTATGCTACCCCTGCAAACCAATTATCCTGTTGGTGACTAATAAAACATCTTAAATATTGTTCTAATATGCTGTTCACCCTGCTGGGTGGTCTAGCTTTCTGGCAGGGGTCTTCAAATGGCATTCTGCTGCATGGTGTTCCTCCTTACCCACACTTAAAGCAACCAGACGTTTTTGGAGTCATGGTGGATTGGGGTTTGAAGACTTCCCATTTCCCCTGGGGTGGGGATCTTTTCCAAGACTTGCCACTGTGGTAACGGTTTTGAGTCATGTCTATCTCCACCTCCTCTGCCATCATGTACCATTTGTGCAACAGGGTCGGACCCCACGGGCCAGGCAGGCAGCATATAGGTCATCATTTAGTCCATCTTTGAACCAACAGACTAGGATATCCTCTGGCCAGTCCACCCAGCCAGCCAGGTCATGAAATTCCTCGGTGTATTCTGCTACCAGGTGACGGCTTTGTTTTACGACTCTAATGTGGTCACGGGCTTTTCTATTGGTGAGGGGGTCCTCGAAGCAGTGGCGTAAGGCTGTCATGAAGCGATCGAGGTTCCTTAATTCTGGGGCATTGATGTTGTGGAGCGCACCATCCATCTGGCTGCTGCCCCTTCAAGGGCCAGGGTGACGATTCATACTCAGGACCCCTGGGTTGGGAAATCCCACCCATATTCTTGCATGTAGGTGAGCACTTGCACCAGGAAAAATCCCAGTTTCTGGGGGTCTCCATCAAATTTTACCCCCAAGGGTGGGATCTTCCTCTGCAGTTGGATATCTCTTGGTTGGCCAGGGTTAATCCCCTGATCCAGGGCGTTTAGGGGTCAGGCACCTGGTATGGCTCCTGGTCCTTTGGTTTGTCCCTCTGCCCACTCAATTTCTGCTGGATCTGTGGTGGTGGCTCGGGTTCTCTCATTTTCTGGTTCCCTCGTTCTCCTGCGATGTCACCCTGATGCATCCCTCACCTCGAGGTTCTCCAGGGCTTCCCTCACGAGGCGTTTTACATACTGTCTCATTCAGTCATCAGCCGGTGGGTGGCTCCACGTCCCATTCTTCCTGATTTGGTAGGGCCTCCAGCTCCAATTTCCACCCAGGTTTATGATTGCCCCGGGTGAAGGTTACTCCTCTGGTTCTTCCGTCCTAGCTTTCTCTTTTTCCTACATCTATAGACCACCGGGGCTTGGTGGAGGTTTCGTAGGCAGCCTCTCTGTCTTCAATGGGATGCACCAAGTCAGTATTTGGGTGGGTACCTGTTGACGTTTCTCCCCAGCATTTGGCTTCCCCTTGGTTCTTGCTGTCCTCAGACATTTTCCTTTCTTGTAGGGTCCCCGCGGTGGAGTGAAAGGGTTTTGTTTTGTTTTTTTAATGAAAAAACTTTCCTCTCCGGGCTGACACACAATAAATTACACACATTATTGTGTACTATACACACAATAAATACACACATTCCAGTTGAGTGAATGGGAAGAGTTCTGTAGCCTGACACTATCTTTCAATTTTTGTTTTTTGAGAAACTTGAAATTCCTTGGAAATTTTACCAGATCATGCCAATCCATCATGATTCAAGGCCACAGAAGAATTCAGGACAAATTTCAGATATTGCCCATAATTTTCTATTAAGTAATGAGTTGTCCATATTGGGTTTTTATTGCCCAGAAGACAAATGTCACATGAGAATTAGCTAGTGCCTGTGAATATGTAATTTTAGGTTAATGTTTACCTGGAAGCCAAACTAAATCCCATCATTTATAGAATGATGAGAGAGAGGGATGAGAAAAAAGGATGATTCACATATTTGTTTTTTTGCTCATTTGGCATCTGAATGTAATTTCCCCTCCTCAAAGTCTTATTCAATATGAGTCTCATCATCCAAATACCATAAACAAGTCATATTATTATCATCTTTATTAACAAGAGAGAAGTATTTTGTGCAAAGAAGCAAATGAAGACATATAAATTCAAGTGCACTTTCAAGAAACAATGGGTTGTAAAATCATTTGTGAGGGTAATTGGAAGCATACTGTATTTGACATAAACAAGACATTATCATCCCAGAACTTTTACATGGTCTTATGTTCCTTTCCTGCCCATCAAAAATGTCTTGTCTGCTGGTTTTCATCAATGAAAACTACTTTGTTGTTTCTCATTTACATAGGACTATAATCCTGAATCTCTCAAATTAGTCTAACCATGCTGAACAGAGCTGGGGCAGTATATCCCTACTTATCTTTTAGGGTGAATAACTAAGGGTAAGACATCTAAATATATGAATCAGAAACATGTACAACGATCTAATTTCTACAAAACCTCTGCAAATTGTTTTAAAACACTTTTAACAACCAGTTCTGCGAGTGTGGCTTCGGTGGTGGGTGTGGCTTGGTGGTCATGTGACTGGGTAGACATGGCTTGGTGGTCAAGTTATTGGCTGGGTGTGGCCAACTCAATATCACTCACATCAATGCACACATCTCCTTGCCTGGCCTCTCATGACTGTGGGGATGCTACAACAGTCGTAAGCGTGAAAAATGGTCATAAGTCACTGTTTCCAGTGCCATTGTAGCTTTGAATGGTCACTCCACACAAGCAAAGTACCAGCAAAGGAGAGGAAAAAAAACTCCAGAGATGTTCCTGAGACAGGAAGTCTAGTCCTGCCAAGAATGTAATAAGGGTTAACGGAGAGGCAATTTCTGTAAGCAACACCAGAATGTTTCCTTCCTGCCTTCCTTACAGGATTAGGCCAGTAATTTCTTCTAACAACTGGTTATCTAAACTGCTTAGAATGTTAACAACCGGTTCTAGCAAGTAAGTGCAAACTGGTAGAATCCCACACCTGCTCCCATCCCATCTGATTCATATCTTGCCTTCCATTCTTTATACTTTTTATTTACCTCTTTTTTTTAATGATCTGATTAGGTGCATTCAACTATGACTTTTTGGTCATCTCCTTTAGACTTATTCACTTTTTCTTAATATTCTTAGTATACTTAATATACTTTTTCAATTTGATTATCCATTCCCTATACATGATCAAATCTTTTCAATATTCTTTTTTATATTGGCCACTCATTTCATATGCAGTCTGATTCATTCAACATCCATCCATCCAGTCATAACTCTATTTCTTTTTATTTTATCACCCGCATGTTTTAAATTCTCCATTTTCAATACACTCATTTTTTGCTTCTCCTGATGCCGTTTTGCCATAGGAAAGTTTGAGCAACAGGCTGATGCTCAACAGGATTTGAAGATGAGTCACAAATGAGGTAGAAGTAATGTATTGAGCAAATCAAATCGAAAGAAAACAACCTTCTCTTGGGCTTTGAACTTGAGCTTCCTATTCCTGTGCAAAAAAATGTATTTTATTGGCTGCTGTCAGTCTCCCATGGGGCAATGGTAATAGCTGAGGTTGTCTGAGATAAGTTTGGTTGAAGTTGCTGAGTGATGATGTAATGAAGAGGCTTGTGTTCTGAAAGGGTGTTGGGCAATTCCTATTATGTCTTAATGGCTTTGCCCTGGTTTGGATCTTGAGTGAGGGCTAATCCCTTCACCCTGAGGCTGAAGGTCTTTTGTCTTGTCAGTAGGCTGGCCCAGTGCTGTTGGGGCTGTTAACAAAGGGTGGGGGGCTGCTTTTTAAAATCATGTTTCTCCTTTAGGGAAATATAACATTCTGCCTTTTTCATATTTCTCAAAATATTTAATTCTTCTAGGACGTGGGTGGGTGCTAACTTTCTACACACCATTCTCATTTTTTTCTGGTAACTAAGTGGCTGTTTGACATAGTGTGGTGCTTTTTTTCCTCATAAAATGGAGCAATTCCTATAACAAAATTGAAAATCACAGTTGAATTTTTTTTATTCCCAAGTTTGTATTTTACAAATTTGTTTTTTAACAAATTATGAAGGAAACCACAATCTTGCAATCAACCCTTGGTAATTTTATGTAAAACCCCTGTCACACAGCACCAACGGATGGAAAGAGGATGTAAAATGGAGAGAAACACTTGCCATCCGTTGGTTAACGCGATGCTTCCTTTTGTACTCACTGCGCCCGTTTTTCATATTCTCTATCCGTCCAGCATCCGTCTATTGACATTTGATCCGCTCAAAAAGTTTTGAGCTGCACAAAACTTTTTGAGCGGAAAATATATCCAACGTGTCCGTTCTGCATCCACAACGCATACGGGGAACATTCGTTCTACATCCATCGTCATCCATTACGCGTCCGCTATATCAGCTAGGCATCCGCTGCGCACCAGCGCAACTCAAATCCGCTCCAGCGGAAAACAGACACAGGGAGGAAGCGAAACGGACGCGGAACGGACACAAAGCGTTAGCAGCATGGACTGAGAAAGGATGAAAGCAGATGCAGCTCGCACACAAAGCATTAAAATGGAAAAAACGTTCGCAGAGGGGACGTATCTCGGATATTAAGGATGTCTAGAGGATGCCTAGAGGATGCAAAAGGATACCTAGCGGAAAACCTATATTTCCTATAAAAAGGGGGAGCAACTCACCTGGATCTCACTTTCAGTCCAGCAGCCCTGCTGTGCAGACCTCGTCAGCCTTCATCTGGCTCTTGCTCTTCCACAGCATCCAGTCATCTCCACCATGGATCATCACACACTCCTTTTGGTAGCCACCATCGTTCTACAACAGTGCAAAGCCTGTTTCACCTGTTCTACGCGAAGAAAAGGAGGCAGCCAAGAAGTGTCTGGGTCCGAAGATGAATCACCAGAAGAGCAGAGTATGGACTGTATAACTAGCTGATGGTGGAGCTGAGGAACGAAGACCCTCGTGCATTCCAGAACTTCATGAGGATGCTGCCAGCCATGATTGACGAAGTTGTGGAGCGGCTGAGACCCAGGCTGACTAAGCAGAGCACCAACTTCCGGCCCAGCCTGGACCCTGGGCTCAAGGTGGCACTGACTCTGTGCCACCTGGCCTCAGGGACCACGTACAGGAGCATGCAGTACGCCTGGAGGGTGCCACACAACACCATCAGCATTGTGGTCAGAGAAGTGGTGCAGGGCATCATCGAAGAATACCTGGAGGAGCTCCTCCAGTGCCCCTCCACTGAAGAAGGCTGGAAGAAAGTTGCAGAGCAGTGGTATCAGAGGTGGAACTTCCCCCACACCGTTGGAGCCATAGATGGCAAGCACGTGCCCTGCAAAGCTCCAGCCAAGTCAGGGTCCACTTATTTCAACCACAAGGGTTTCTTCAGCATCATCCTCTTTGCCATGGTCGATGCTGACTATAAGTTCATGTACATCGATGCTTCAGGAAACGGGTCAGCTTCAGATGCCCAGGTATACAATGCCAGTGACCTCAAGGAGTGGCTGGAACGCAACCTCATCATGGGCTTCCCAGATCCAGACCCCCTGCCCAACGACACGCAAGATGTGCCCTACTTCATCGTGGGGGATGACGCCTTCTCCCTCAGAACCTACCTCATGAAGCCCTACACCTCCAGATGCCTCACCCGTGAAGAGAGGATCTTCAAATACAGGCTATCCAGGGCAAGGCGGGTGGTGGAGAACGCCTTTGGCATCCTGGCCAACAGGTTCTAGGTACTTCTCACCACCATGCAGCATCGCCCACAGACCGTGAGGAGGATCGTGGAAGCTTGCTGCATCCTGCACAATCTCATGCGCACCCGCTACATAGTCTTGCAGAACAGGCTTGTGGACCTCCGACAAGGCAATGGGGACATGGAGCCTGGTGAATGGAGGCAAGGGCTTAACCTGATAGACACTGTGGGTGTGCAAGGCCCCAACAGAGCTTCACCTGAAGGGAAGAAGCAGCGCAACCTCCTGAAACACTGGTGCAACTCCCCAGCTGGAGCAGTGGACTGGCAAGACAGGATGATAGATGCTAAATGGATGCTTCCTTCAGCCTGTCTCATCACACTGATGAGATTGGGCCATATTATTATCAATATTGCTATTGATAATAAAGGGCCAAAGGTGTGGCACCTGGGAGGGTGGACCATACAGTCCCACTATGCTTGCACTGGAGGTTTATCTATCCCACAGCTATTACCCATCCCACAGGTATCCCTGCCCATCCCACAGCTATTTTCCATCCCAAAGGTATCCCTGCCCATCCCACAGCTATCCTTACCCATCCCACAATCATGCAAAGGCTTAAACAATTTCTAAAAGTTTCCACCAAGACTTTATTTAATAAAATAAATGAAGCAAGTGTGTGAAGCAAAGATAATCTTTATTAATAACAAGCTGTAAAATAAAAATGACCCAAGTGTCCCAAGCAAAGATAAAGTAAACAGGTAGCCACCCAGTCTCTGGCACTCTTCTTGGTCACTCTGAGGCGTGCCCAGTCTCAGGGGTGAAGGGTCCAGGTGCTTTGGAGGTGGCTGCTGCTGGAGTGCTGGTCTGAGGTGCCATTGGGGTGCCTGACCCTGAGAGGACAACAGGGGACGGTGTGTGGAGGAAGCTCTCAGAGAGCTGGCTCAGTCCTGTGATGTTGAGAGCCCCTTCCTCCAGGACATGGGGTGTCAGCCCCAATACCAATGACAGATGTTCTGAGGCCGGGCTTGGCTGTGGGGTGGAGGAAGGAGGAGTGTAGTGGGGATGTCTAGTCTGCAGCTGAGCAAGGTGAGGCATGGGTGGCATCTGTGGCATGGGTAGCATCTGTGGCGTGGGTGGCATCTGTGGCATGGGTGGCATCTTTGGTGTGGGTGGCATCGGTGGCATCGGTGGCACCGGTGGCGTTCGATCTACCTGTGCCTGGACTGGGAAGGGCTGCCTGTGCTGCTGGAGCTCCTGGTAGCCGTAGCCTTGGTAGGTGAGGGCCTGTGGAAAGCCTTGGAAGGGCAGTGACATCACCTGGGGTGGAGGAGCAGACCTGAACTGGGTGGAAGCAGGTTCAGCTGGGTCTGGAGGTTGTGAAGAAGACTGGTGATCCTGTCCTTGATCCCCTGGTACTGTGATTCGGACATGTTCATGAGGGTCTGGTTGACGTAGGTGAGGAAGGGCTTGCGGTTTGACGATGGTATGTCTGTGTGTACCAGCTGAGAGAGGAGATCTACGCTGGTTTTGATGGTGTCCCTGATCTCCAGCAGGACAGTGTGGCTCTGCCCCTCCAGCCTGGCTCTCTGCCTGCTTTCTGTGGAGGTGGAGCTGGGGGTGGATGTGGGTTGGTCTTTGGTGGAAGTGCCCTCTCCTTGCTCCCACTGCGTCAGGGGATCCTCCACACGCTCCGCCACAGGGAGTGCAGCTGTCGGGGGGGGTTCCGTCGTGGCACACTCCACAGATACCTGCCTGGACACAGGAGCTGACTCTTGGCCAGAAGAGGACTGGCTCTCTGCGGGCTGCCTGAGAGAGAGGGTTGTCAGAGGGGCTGCTCCTCGGTGGCGGATCTCACCCTCCAAGAAGCTGCACTTGGCCATCATGTAAGACTCTTGGTCCGTCAGCTTGACCGTGGCCTGGCCAGATTTCTTGAGGTGCAGCTTCCCGTACCAGGTATGCATGTGCTTCCACCAGCCAAGGAGCACCTCCGAAGTGTAGCCCAGGCTCTCCGCCTTCTCTCTCCAAGCAGCCTGCTTCCTTTTGGTGTCTCGATAGAGCCTGTGTCCCTTCTGCCAAAGATACTCGTTCTCCCTCAGCCATTCGAGCACCTCATCCTCATGTTCCTCTTCGATGGAGTATTGCCTCCTTTCCCGTTCATGCATATGCCTCTTCCTCCCTCTGGCAGGGCCATCTGGGCCCTCATCAGAGGGGCTTTGAGGTTGTAGGGGCTGCTCCACCACACCACCACCAGCAGCAACAGCAACAACAACAGTAGCAGCAAAAGCAGGACCAGCAGCACCAGCAGGACCTGGATCAGCAGCAGCAGAGTAAGCACCAGCAGCGCCAGCAGGACCAGCAGGACCAGGATCAGCAGCAGCACCAGCAGGACCAGCAGGACCAGGAGCAGCACCAGCAGAGTAAGCCCCAGCAGAAGCCCCAGCACCAGCAGAGTCAGCCCCAGCAGCAGAAGCCCCAGCAGAAGCAGAGTCAGCGCCAGAGGGTGGGATGGTGGCCCTGTCCCTCTTGCCAGCAGATGCCACAGGCTTTCTCTTCTTCCCCATGGTTGTTGGCTGGCTGGCTGGCTGGAGCTGTGTCTGGCAGCAGGTCTTTCCTCTGAATGGTGACCTGCTTGTGAGCTGCTTCCCTTTATATCTGCGGGGCTGATGCAATGCATCCTCCCCACATGCGCAGTGAACGCTTTGCATCCGCTAGGCATCCGCTAGGCATCCGCTAGGCTTCCGCTCTGCATCTGCTTCATCCGCTTGGCATCTGCTCTGCATCCGCTCCTTCTGCTGCACGTCCACTTCACTGTGCTCCCCTGGAAGCCCTGCGGATGTGCCATCCGCTTCCATCCGCTAGGCTTCCGTGGAGCATCCGCTTTACATCCTGGCTACATCCTCCCCCCGTCCGTTACTTTCCGTTGTTGTCTGCTCTGTTTATGCAAATTTGGGGCACTTTTGAGAGCGGATAACAATGGATGAAACATTTTCTCGTCCGCTGTGTCCTTTTTACAAATGTTTTGCATCCATCGGCCAATGTGACAGGCCCTTAACATTTTTTCCAATTAAGGCATGAATGTAAATGTCATACAGCTCTGAACTAAAAGATAGGGAGTAATCTTTTTCAAAAAGATTTCATTTTCTGCTGGGTTAAATGTACTGAACGTATGGCAGAGAATCTGAGATAAAACATATTTACAGATGATGAAATATTTTAGATATCACAGAATAATTCTTATTTGAGCATAGCAACATGTTATTTTATCATAGTCAATACTGTGAATGGGTACTTTGTTTATCTCCACTGGTACATTATGGAATCGTATTTGTGAAAAACTAAAATAATTTTCCCAATGAGAAAAATGAACATGACTGAGATCGAATTAGTCCATGGGATAACTTGAGGCACAGGACAAGGCATTGTTCCCTTGCTCTCACTCCATATTCCACATAGCAAAGTCCATCAGATGGCACCTAAGTTCTTTTTAAAAATCAGTGGTGGGATTCAATATTTTTTACTACCAGTTCTGTGGGTGAGGCTTGGTTGGCGTGGCAGGGGAAGGATACTTTAGAATCTCCCGTCAGAGGTGGTATTTCCTGGTTCTCCGAACTACTCAAAATTTTCGCTACTGGTTCTCCAAAACTGGTCAGAACCTGCTGAATACCACCTCTGTTAAAAATGTCTTGTTCTTGGGAAGCAAGCTTGGGAGATGAGGAGCAGGATTATTCTGTTCAACACCTTGCTTCTGCTTTCTGAACATCTAACATCTTGAGGAGACAGCCTCATTCAACCTAATCTAGGACCAGCCCAGAGATCTACTCAACCCAGGCATACTATGTTTAACACTATTCTCTTTGCTTTCTGTTGGCATTTTAGTTATATTGATTGCTGTCACACAACTTACTTAACATTCACACATACACACTAATCCACACAAAAAACACCTAGCAATAAAGAAACTTAGGGTCTTTAAGTGATTCTTACTGCCACGAGGGGGGGGGAATCTAATTTTGCAGTTGCAGCTATAACTTTAGAGAGCTGGCTTTTACTCTTCATATTGCCAAAATTTCATTTTGCAATCTAGTTGAAGGAGATGGAAATACACAACCTTCTGAGCAACAGGAAAATATCTCAAGGTTGCAGGACCGTAGTTGGCATAGTCTGGAAAGGGCCATACATTACCAAGACAATCTCAGGCAAGCTGTTGTTTTCTTACTTGATGTACTCCTTTGTTTCCTCTGAGTGAGCTATTATACAAGCAAATTGAAGGACCAGAACTGTTCAACTTCTCCTTTGCTTGTAAATAGTTGATCCAAAAGAGAGAGGAAACATTGGGACATAAATAGCAGCAACAAAGAGAGGCTGAACTCACTGAAGACATCTTTCCCAAACATCTTAGACTAAAATGTAAAACTTTTCACTGCTCATAGAAGGTTACTGTAGTCAGCAAAGATCCTATTTAAAGTCCTGTTGTTATCACAATTATATCACTAACATATGGAATATATATGCTCAGAAGGACCAAGGCTAGTGTTTTCAAAATGGACAAAGATTCACTTGCTGAAAGCTTACTAAATGAGAGATGTAATTGTTATGTAGAGCCTCTGAGGAAAACATTGGGTATGGTGAAGGTTCCCACATTTAGAATATGTCATATATCTCAAGTTTCTATTGACAATTTACCGTATGATTTAATAGCATCTCTGAATTTGATACCCATTGGCTTAGAGGAAAAAAAAGTTTAGCTTATTGATTAAAAACAAACCTTTTTTATTTGCTGATTTCACTGGAATCATGATACACAATTCCAAACAAGTTTTACCAATTTTCAAATAGCAATAGCCAGGGTGAGCTGCAACCAGTTTGCCCTGGTTCAGGCAAAGCAGTAGCTAATTTTATTATTTTTAAAAGCTGGTAAATCCCACCCCTGGCTGGCCCCACAAACCCTGCCCCTCCCAGGAGTAGCCATGAGGCCCATTTTGGATGCCAGGTAAGTACAGGGCCCGTGCAGAGGCTCAGGGAGGGTGAAAAACAGGCCTCTTGGAGGCTCCAGAAGGCCAGAAACAGGCCATTTTCCAGCCTACAGAGAGTCTCCGGAGCCTAAGGAGGCTGTTTTCACCCTCACAGAGGCTCAAGAAAAGCCTCTGGAGCCCGGGGAGGGCAAAAAACAGCTCCCCCTGCAGTGGTGCAGGAGGCTAACTAGGCCATGCCCACCATGACCACATCCGCCTAGCAACTGGGCAGAGAACCAGTTGCTAAATTTTTTGAAGCTCACCCCTGGCAATAGCACTTAGACTTATATACTATTTCACAAGGCTTTACAGCCCTCTCTAAGTGGTTTACAGTATCAGCGTACTGCCCCCAACAATGTGGAGCATTTTACCAACTTTGGAAGGATGGAAGACCGAGTCAACTGTGAGCCTGGCAAGATTTGAACTGCCTAATTGCTAGCAGCTGGCAGTCAGCAGAAGTAGCATGCAGTACTGTACGTTAACCATTGCACCACCACAGTTCTTAATCATAGTTTCACATGTCAAACATCAAGACGAAAGGAATTTAGAGATCAGCTAGTCTAATTGTTTTTTCTAAAGAAAGAAACAGTATAACAAAGTTGTTTGCCTTCAGTATGCATTATACACATTTCTTTTATCTTACTGTCAGCTGTATGCCAAACATTTTCCATATTGAGAAGAATTATGAAAGCTTGAAAAAAGCTGTTAGGCCACAGATAATAGGTCTGGCAGACATTACATCAAATTATGGCTTGGCATAACAGGAATGAGCCCTTAGTGTTCTTTTCAATTTGATAGATGACAATTAATTGTTGTGACTACAATAATTCGTCTTCCTGCCAATATATAGCTACAGGAAAATGTTGAGTACAATTTAGTGTGCAGTCTCTATTTACACAAAGAATTAAATGAGAATGGGAATCAGGAATGGCCCAGCAAGTTGCGTGAGCCAGCTGTGTATTCTAGAATCGTTCCAATTTTCTTGATTTAAAACAAAGTCAAATGAATATTAGTTCAAACTTTGTTTGAAATCTGCTTTTTAAAGCTTTGTCTCCTAACTCCAAATGCAACAATTTAACCAAAGGCATTTTTAACTTATACTAAAGTAAATCACACTAAGCTCAAAGAAGGATGTTTCTAAGTAAAAGTACCATTAAAAACTTTCTGAACAATTTTTCAAACAAATGGCTGAAATATTGTTTGTCTCATGGTTTGGGAGTTAACAGTCACAAATACAAAACAAAAAAGAAGCTTAAATCAGTATTAAGAAGCAACAGAGTATTTTAAGTAATCAAATTCTTTACAGCCAAAGCACTGTCTTCCTCAGAATACATGCTCACAACATACTTTGATGGAAATCATTACTTTGAGGGATTTGATCACTTTTTTGTACTGTAGAATCATGTTCTTGCTCTCATTTCCAATATTTTAAAAACATGGAAGCACCTTGACAGCTTCTCAACATTTATACAACCGTCCAGGAAGCACATGGAAGGGACCATTATGATGGGTCTGGAAGAGGGATGGGATTCAAATATTTAAACCAGTTCTGTGGGTGTGGCTAGGTGGGTGTGACCATGTGACTGGGTGGGTGTGGCTTCTTCTTCTTCTTCTTCTTCTTCTTCTTCTTCTTCTTCTTCTTCTTCTTCTTCTTCTTCTTCTTCTTCTTCTTCTTCTTCTTCTTCTTCTTCTTCTTCTGCAACTCTCCCCATTTTTTACCTCCTGGGCTTCCGGCAAGCCTCCTGGGGGGGGGGGGGTTGCTCCCATGAGGCTTCCCGAAGGACACAGGAAGGCAAAAAATGGAGCGCAGGAGGGGTGCGCAGCACCCACCCACCCCCACATGCCCCTTTTTGCCTCCTGGGTCTCAGGGAAGCCTCCTGGGTGAAGATAGCAAGGGGGATCCCGGTATAGCAGATCATGAGAACAGCTGATCGTTGGGAGTAGGAAAAAAAAAGAATACCTTAAAGAATGACTGGGGGGGGGAAATGCAGTCAGCATGTTGGGCGTGCACGCAATAAGGACTGACTGGGAGGGGAGGGACAGGCAGAGAGGGGAGGGGCCAGCCAGGGGCATGATTTGCCAGTTCTCTGAACTGCACAGAATCATATCAACTGGTTGTATAAAACCGGTCCGAACTGGTAGAATCCCACCCTTGGTCTGGAACCATTTATTATGATTCCATTTTGTTTCTCCATAATATATCAATACATTGGGATACTTTGTAGCATTTTGATTTATTTATCTTTGGATTTTCTTCCAGAAATTCAAATTTGTACACTTTGCCCCAACCTTGGCAACTTTAAGATGCCTGGATTTCAACTCCAAGAATGCCCCAGTCATACAACAAGAATATGTTAATTTGTGATTATTGCAAAACTTTTCATCCACAGGAAATGGGTTTAATTCTTGAATACAAGGTTAATTGGGATGTATTCATGTTTATGCCTTTAAGTCAGTGTTGACTCCTGGCAACTGCGAAGACAAGTCCCTGAATTTTTCTTGGCAAGTTTTTAAAAAGTCGTTTGCCTTTGCCTGCTTCCTAGGGCTGAGAGAAAGTGACTGGCTCAATGTCATTAACTGGCTTTGTGACTAAAGTAGGACTAGAACTCAGAGTCTCCCAGTTTCTGGCCTCATGCTTTTAACTACAAGACCAAATTGGCTCTCATATTGTATTTATAGCTCTATTTACAAATAAAGGTGACAATGTATTTAAACAAAACCATAGAATGTTTTTGAACTGCCACTGACAATACAGTTACTGTACAGTATGTCAAAATGCCTATTCTTTCCAGAAATTCAGGAACGCTTAGGTTGTGAACTAATCCTCAATTATTTAGGAGTAAATGCCACTGAATTGAATTTCATGCATTTCTAACTAGTTTAGTTTAGATTACAGTATAAAAGGACTAAGGCAAGATAAAGCACAGTGAACTAACTCCCAAAACAAACATGCAAAAGGTTATGCAGCATAAAACAAATGCAAAAATATTCCAAGTCGGTATGTTGTACACTGATTAAGAGGTGAGCAGTGCCACCTACAGGCACTAATTAAAATGTATTTATTTATTTGTTTAATCTTACCTTTGTTAGTTTTATACATAACCCAAGATGGTGAGCATACCTAATATTCTTTTGTCCTCCTATTTTGGTTTACATCTCTGTTTTGTGAAACTCTTCATAAGAGGCCATACTGATGAACATAATAAATTAATAGTAATGCCATATCTTTAATAGGCCAACCAAAATGTCATAAAATAGTGGTGAAATATTTTGAGTTCTCATTTTCATTAGGCAAAATGTCTTTGTTTTTTTTTTTTTTCAGGCAAAATGTTAGTAAAACAAAGAAGCAGAGAAAGGAAACCAAGTAGATTTTAGAAACAGGGAACTAATTTTAGGGATAATCATAGCTTTTGCCTGCATTGTTTAATTTTTCTTCAATCAACAGATACATCTCCTCAAGAAAAAAAAACCCAACTTGGAGAAAGATTTTATGTCATTTAAAGGAGGGGTTGTAGAATATTTCTTCATCCTGCTGCAAAAGATTGCCCAATTTGGCTTCTATTAGCTAAAATAAAATTATAGCATATTCCCTAAAATAAATCTAAGATTATCTCATTAAAAAGTTCTAAATAATGGATGAATGTTATATTTTCAAAAAGGGAAATGGAGCCAGTATGTGTTTGTTTATGTCAACAGGCTCAAAAGCATCCCTGGGTGAGGGTACAACCTACAAAATGGATGCTTTGATTTGTTTCAGTTAGGAGCATTGAGAGTTATGCAAATGAGATTCCCTTACTGTTGCTTCACCTCTTCCAGCTTTTCAAGTACTAGAAGAGCTTGCAGAAGATTCCTTGGAGCTTTGAAAAGTGAAGCTGTGCAACAACTTTGGTGCACTTTACAAAAAGAAGAAGAAGCTAGGTTTCTTTGCCAAAAAGCTTCAAAATATAATATTGCTTCAGCCTTTATTGAAGCAAAGTGCCCAGCACAACCTTTCTTATTTTTTCAGTTGAAGATCTGTCCTGGCATCTACAAATCTGCCTCCCAAATGAATTTGCACTAATGTTCATTTTTGTAAGTTTCTTCATTTACATCCATCTGCATCGTTTGAATAAGGACATCATCGTGCATGATAAAATCACATCACTTGTGTAATGCTGTAATTATCCAAATAGTATAGAGTTAAAGAGTTAATTCATTTCAAGTCCATTACAACTTAAAGTCCACTGTATGTTCTGCACTACTGTGTATGTGTAATTTGCAAACAATTTGTCTCTAACATAGCACAGTAGTATACTCATTTTAAAACTGCGGACTATATTTCAAGATTTCTGAAAATTTGTACGTCAACATTCAGTTGCATTATAATTTATGCATACATTTGAAAAGTTGAATTGGATAAATGTCAATATTCAAGTTTTAAAAAATCTTTCAATCTATCTTATATATATTAAATAAATAATTGTTTGTATTCTACCATATTTTAGTCCCACCAAAATCATCACATTCTTGCATAATCAAATCAGAGAAAATATCCTCTTACGATATTGTCTAGTCTAGCAACCATTAACCATTCTACTTTAACTGAGGATGCTATCGGCCAGGGCACTAACAGGAAAAGGAAACCACGTGTTGCTGTTAGATTGTGGGCAAAGAGATGCGGGAAGCTCAACTCGTTCAAGTTTTTTTTTTAAATTCATTTCTTGCAGAACTGAGAACTGCAGCCGCAGCAGCTCCTTTTACAGCAGAGTGTCCATGGCTTTGACCAGTGACTGCTCTTTGATTTCCCACTCCCGTGACTTAGCCAATCAGTGGTGAGTATGTTAATATCTAACACCTCTCCCCATTGGTCCAGTCTTACCCAACCACATCCCGCCTAGTGTACATAGTCGCGCAAGTAGGCGGGGCTTTTGTGGGTGCAACTGGACCTGCACAGCTCAGTCATTGATTGGTCTTCAAGCTGTTCGGGTGGATTTATTGTTTCTCCTGTTCTTCACCTTGGAAACTTCTGGCTGGGGCGGCCATTTCGTCTCCACTAGAGGCTGCCCTTTCACTTCTTTCTTGGACCTATTCCTGCCTGGCCATGCTAACCCGTCGCTGGATTTCAGGTACGTGTTCGCTCTCTTTGTTCGGGGCTATCATTAATTGTCGAGGGTGTGCCTTGTTAATTGTCAGGGCCTCTTCAATTTGTCTTTTTTGTCAGGAGGGGTCTTCCCCTTCCTCTCTGGTTATGTTGGGTGTTTCTGCTTCTCCCCTTATCTGTTGGGCCCTCAGTTGGTCTGTGTGTCTTCTCCAATTTTGCTCATCAGTTGTTTCAATCTATATGACCAGGCCCCTGTTACCTGTGACTCCCTTGCGGGTATCCATAGGGGTTCCCCTGTGAGGTTTCAGACATATACTGGGTCACCCATTTGGAATGTCTGGCATCCGCTGGACAAATTTACAGGGGTGTCTGAGTTTACAGGGGTGTCTGCAACCTTAGCTTCCTTCCCATCAATAGTTCAGTGGGGCTCTTGTTACTTGTTGTGCTGGGTGTTATGTGTTGTATGCTTAATAGCTTGTCTATTTTAGCTTGTGTCCCCTGGCCCTAATTTGTTGAGGGTTTCCTTCATGGATTGTACTATTATTTCAGCTTGTCCATTCGTAGAAGGGTGACCTGGTGCTGATAGGGTGTTTTGTGCTAAAACCCCTTCGAACTGGGTGGCCGTGAACTGTGGCCCATTTTTGGATGCTATTATGTCCGGTAGTCCATGTGTTGTGAATAATTTTCTAAGGGTTTTCATTATGGCCTCAGTTGTGGTGGACTGCATGGTGCTGATCTCCAGCCATCCACCACGACTAGAAATGTTTGTCCCTTGACCGGCCCGGCAAAATCAATATGTATGATCAACCCAGCTCCCCATGGCTTTTCCCATTCATGGCTGGGTGCTGTGGGGGGTGCCAGTCTGGATTCTTGGCAGCCTTTACAGGTTGCCACCCAGGCCCCTATCTCCTTATCCATCTCTGGCCACCAGACATAGCTTCTTGCCAGAGATTTCATTTTCACTATCCCCAGGTGCCCTGCATGCAACATTTCAAGAATGTCCTCCCTTAGTTTTCCAGGAATTATTACCCGATCTCCCATAGTACGCACCCCTTCAGAATGGATAGTTCAGTTTGTCTATTCTTGAAGGGTTTGGTGTCTTCAGCCACCTCTGTCTCTGGCCATCCTCTCCCCACCCAGTTCAATATTCGCGCCAGGGTTTTGTCCTTTGTGCTTGCTCTCATGATGTCGGCTGCTGTCACCGGCATTTTTTCAAGAGTCTCTACTAGCAGCGTGGATGTGGCTGGGGCTAGATCCTTGTCCAGGTTGGGCAGGGGGCATCGACTGAGTGTGTCAGCATGGTCTATGTCTTTTCCGGGTTGGTATATTAAACCATAATCATATGCAGCTAGGAACTTCATTCAATGCATCATCCTAGGCAACAGGATGATTGGGATGGCCCTGTTCTCTGCAATGATCCCAAGTAGAGGCTTGTGTTCAGTGACCAGGGTAAATCTCCTGCCATAGATGTATTCATGGAATCGCTTGATTCCAGTTACTGCTGCTAGCACTTCTTTATCAAGTTGGCTATAATTTCATCCCGGCTTGGACAATGTCTTTGAATAGAAGGCTATGGGGGCTTCTTTTCTGTCCAGCAATACGTGGCTGATTATTTTGCTGACCCGAATGGTGATGAGTTGCATGTTAGGATAAGGGGAACGTCTCGCTGTATTGGATTAATACGCGGTCTGATGTGATTGTGTTTTTGATCCCTCAGAATGCTGCTGCTTCTTTTGCCCCCAGGCCCAGGCTGCCTTCTTGTCAAGCAGTCTGTATAATGGCTCTGTGACTGTCGCCTTCTGCAGTAAAAATATCTTGTAAAAGTTAATTAATCCCAAGAAGGCTTGTAAGTCTGTTTTGTTTGTTGGCCTGGGGGCTTCTTTGATTGCTTTAATTTTGCTCTCTGTGAGGTGAATCCTTTTACTATCAGGTAGCCCAGGAATTCTACTTATTTTGCTACTAGTTGGCATTTTTCCTTTTTTACTTTTAGCCCCACTTCTTTGAACCGGGTTAGTACTTCCTTAGGTGCTCTCTCAATTGTCCTTTGTCCTTTGCTGATATAAGGTCATCATTGAAGTAGGGCACTACCCCTTCTAGCCCTTGTAGGAGGCATTGCATGAGGCTTTGGAATAGCCCCAGGGCTACACTGACCCCAAATTGTAACCACTTGCATTTTAATGCCCTTCTGTGTGTTACGATTGTTTGGGCTTCTGCCTTATCAGGTAATTGTTGGTAGGCTTGTGTGAGGTCAAGCTTTGTGAAGACCTTTCCCCGCCCCAGGGAATGTAATAGGTATTGTACCACTGGGATGGGGTATGCACATTGCTGGAGGGCTTGGTTCAGGGTAGCCTTGTAATCAGCACAAATGTACACTGACCTATCTGGTTCTTCGGGGGTGACAATCGGGGTCTCCCAATTTGCACGGTCAGTGGGTTTTAAAATTCCCTGGGTGATGAGGTTTTCTAGCTGCTCATCAATTTTTGGCTTTGGTGCGAAAGGGACCCACCTCACTTTTAGTTTTATGGAGGTTATTGTTGGTTTAGATTAAAGAAGATGGGTGACCCCGAGTACTTGTCCAATTTTCTGTCAAAGTCATCCTGGAATTCCTCCAGAAGACTGTCTTCCCACTCACTTTCGGTGATGCTGTGTATTCCTGTGACTTCAATGCCTAGCGGCTTGAACCATACTAGTCCTAGCAGGCTTGGTCAGTCCCAGTCAACTATTGTTAATGGCAGGTATCCCAAGTAGCTTTTGAAAACCACTCTGAATTTTCCAATGCCTATCATGGGAATCTTGTTCCCGTGGTAGTCTTTTAGTGTCAGTCTCTGTTTTTTCAGTTGGTCCTTGGTTATGCTGGGGCTCAGTTGTTTAATCGTAACCCAGGATACCATCGACAGGTATGACCTGGAATCTACTTCCATCTGGCATGGCTTACCTTCTATGGTGACTTGGATGTGGACTTTCCTTGCGTTGGTTATGCTGGAGTGACCAACAGTCACTGTTCAGTGTGTCTTGTTTCTCTTGGTGACCAGATCATCATTCCTTCGGTTTCGATTGAACTGTCTTTGTCGGCTTCCCATTCAAGTTGTTCTGTTCCAGGAGTATGTGCTCTGCCTCTGCCTTCTGGTAATGGATTGTGTTGTTCGGCATGTCCTTGTGATGTGTTCTCATCGGTCACATCACTGGCAGATGGCATGGTGGAAATGGCATTCCTACCATGGGTGATTTCCCTCACATCCAACGCACCAAAAATTATTTCTTTTCCGCTCTTGGTTTTTTGGTTTCATTCCGAGAGGAGTTCACTTCTTCTTCATTGTCATCGGTCTCTGACTCAGACTCGATGTCCTCATGGTGGATGGCGGCAGCTTCTTTTGGTGGTGGCTGTGGTGTCCTGTTCATTTTTCTCATGGCAGCAGTGGATTTCTGAGACATTTGTACTATTGATGCTTCTTCAATGGCCTCCTTTAGGGTTATCTTGGGCTTGGTTAGGAGGCGGCTCTGCAGCGTTAAGTCTGGGAGTCCCAGGACTATGTGATCCCTCATCGTTTTTTTGTGAGAAATTCACAAGCTCTGGCAATGTCCCGTAGGTTTGTGATGAAATTGCTAATACTCTCTCCTTCCCTCTGGTCTCGGTGGTAGAATTTGTGCCTCTTGATCAAACAGGATGCCAGGGAGGTGTAGTGTACCCTCAAGATTCTTTCCAGGTCTGGCCAGACCATTGTCTTTACAACGCTGGGTGCCAATAGCGCTTTGGCCATTTTGAACACTGTGGGCTGCAATGTGTGAGGAAAACCGCTCGCTTCCTTTGTTTGGAAATGTTCAGGAGGTCACTTCCTTCCAGGAACATGTGGAATCAGTTGACGTACGATTCCCAGATTTCTGTTGTGAGGTCGAACAGTGCGGGTGGTGTGTTGGTTCCAGCCGTTGTTCCGATTCTGTTTGTCATTATGGTGGCAGTTACCACATGTTCGCTGGTCCCGCCTCGTCTCAGTATCCCACGTTTGTCACCAGTGTTAGATTGTGGGCAAAGAGACGCAGGAAGCTCAACTCGTTCAACTTCTTTTATTCATTCTTGCAGAACTGAGAACTACAGCTGCGGCAGCTCCTTTTATAGCAGAGCTGTCTGCAGCTTTGACCAGTGAGAGTTCTTTGATTTCCCACTCCCGTGACTCAGCTAATCAATGGTGAGTATGTTAATATGTAACAGTTGCTGTATACATAATTCCACACAGAACAGTCATCAGAAATCGCTCCCTTTTACTTACCTCATCTTTTCAAAACTCTACTGAATGTATGACTGACTGAAATCCTTAACAGTAACTAACCAAATGCAGCAGGAATATCCAATCTCTAAGTCTTTTCTTTAAAAAAAAAAAATCCTGTTTCCTGTTACTTTGACAACATTTTTCAAACATAGCCATTTTTGGTTTAGGAATAACCAGATGTTTTAACACTTGAACCTAGAGGGAGATATTTTCTTGTTTATTTACAGACAAGCCCTGTGGGGTATCAGCTGTTTTTTCTCCATATAACATTTTCTCATATAGAGATTATGGGTTTAGGGAAGCAACCAATATTTGTTACAATCCTGAATTAGTTTGAAACCCAAATTATGGCCTTCAGGGTCATAATTTGGAAGGCTCGGTGATACTTAGAATCTTGTTTAGTTTTCAACAGTAGATACCTTTGAAATCTAGAAATCCTAATTTAGTATTAGTAATTACTACTCTGAGTACATAGATTAAGCACTGCTCACTTCCTTAATATTTACATGGCATGTAAAATTAACAACTGTCAGAACACTAATTGTTTTAGAAGGTTGTGGGTGATCTAGAAAATTCTGAGTACACTCAGTGGGGTTTTCTTAATTTGTACAGACTTTCTACAGACTTCCTCATATTAGTCTAGAATCTGTCTCAATGGGGATTTTAACATGTATATATAATTTTGCTTTCTTTAATAATATGGAATAAAACATGGGAGTTTGGCCTTTGTTGTTTCAGTTGTGCAGTTTATTGTGCTCAACCCATTCAGAATATGTTCATACTGGAACAAGCCCAGTATAGTGCCAAATACTTCTCCATATTTCTGCAAACAACAAGAAGTTTCACAGACATAAAGTTTACCCATGCCTAATTCCCTTTAAAGTTTGTTTATTAGAGGCTTGGGTTTCTTTAATATAATCATCATCAGAGTTTTCTTGGTCTATGCTGGAACTAAATTTGATAAGCAGTGATTCAAGAATGCAACTCTTGATAAATTAGGTTTGTCACAGCATCTACTGTCTATCAGTCAGTATTCAACTCTTAAACCTTTTCCTCCTGTCTGTGTGGCTCTTTCTCTCCTTTCTTCTTCCCTAAGTGGAGAAGAAGGAACAGCTGACACCTATGGTTTGTCAACCAGGCAAGATGGGTCTCAGTCTCCTTCTAGCCATGCCCAGTCTAGTCTTTAGAATCACTATTTTCACACAGAAGCTATTTGAAGACAACCCACAATTGTATTTACTTCTGCTGAATCAGAAAAGCTGAGACAAGGGAAGAAAATAATTATTTCATCTAAACAAAGGGTTGGAATATTTGTATCTTCCTCACATCTTTCACTTCTGTAGTGTTTATTGGCTAGTTGGGCATGCTGATTGAAAAAACAAAACAGCCCTTTCAGGAGAGGGAGCTAAAACACCTTCCCCTTTGAAACTCTTCCTAGCATAGCTCCACATCAGCAAGGTTGGGCAAAGCAAGCAAGGTTGGACAAAGGTTTTCATGTAGAGGTTAGAAAAAATGACCAAGAAGAGCCATGGTGGTGCAGTGGTTAGAATACAACATTGCCGACTAACTCTGCCCACAGCCAGGAGTTTAATCCTGACCATGTTGTGTTGTGTTGTGGCACAGTGGTTAGAATGCAGTACTACTTCTGCTGACTGCCCACTGCCAGTAGTTCAGCAGTTTGAGTCTTCCTGGCTCAAGGTTGACTCAGCCTTCCATCCTTCTGAAGTCAGCAAAATGAGGACCCAGTTTGTTGAGGGTAATATGCTGATATTGTAAATCACCCAGAGAGTTCTGTAAAGCATTATGGGATGGTATATAAGGCTAAGAGGTCTATAAAAGCTCTAAAAAGGAGAGGGAAGAAAATGAGTTGTCTTCTTCTAAATCATTTTCATGTTCCATGAAAACAGGCTCATGCAGGGGAGGGGCAGAATGCATTGAAGTTTTATGTATCAAGTGGGCCAATTAACCTGATTAAACCCTTCTGGTAATTGGCCTCGTGCATATAGTTGAATGGGATAAAGAGGAAATAAATTAACACTTAACATTCTAGAAAGGTTTTCCAAAATCAGCGCCTCTTTCAAAATGGGCCCTTTCAGATTTCAATACCATAGTTGCCCACATACCCACAACAATAGATAATGGATTCTTTAGCTCATATTGTGGGGAGGGGGCATGGCAAGTGTGTTGTTTTCAAAACTGAATACAACACAGATAATTAATCTGTGAATACGGACACAGATAATTAATTCTGAGATTAGTTTCAGTGTCCCGAAGACCTCAGCTTCATTGGGAATTAGTTGATTCTCTTCCATCCACTTTCTCTCATGCAGACAACTTCCCAGACTATTCCTTCCAACATCTATGATCAAGAAGTCCTAGAGAACTCCTGCAAAATGATGTGTACTTTCTAGGTATTGCATCCCAGTGGAGTTTGAGTTGTTCTATACTCCATAAGAAGGTGAAAATAGGCTTGGCCCCTTTAAATGTATCTAGAGTGATTCTAGCCAACAATTATTGTCTCCAAAGAATGGGAAGTGCATACAGTTATGTGTGTGTGTGTGTGTGTGTGTGTGTGTGTGTGTGTGTGTGTGAGAGAGAGAGAGAGAGAGAGAGAGAGAGAGAGAGAGAGAGAGAGAGAGAGAGAGAGAGAGAGAGAGAGAGAGAGAGAGAGAGAGAGAGAGAGAGAGAGAGAGCTCTTCTATATGTGTGGTCTGCTTTTGGATAAATAAATCCCATTTGTAGTATTTGTTCACTCTTTGTAGATTTAATTTATTTGTAACATTTCTATCCTTTTGCTAAAATTCTTCCAGCAGTGAAACACAGTGAGATTTAGCTGAAGCTTGCAATTTAAAAAAAGCAACACACAAAGAAAAAGGATGGAATGGGAGGAGGAAGGAAGCAAGCTTGCACAGTCTTTTTCACAAGGTAAGAGATCAAAACAGTTGAAACAGCTTGAAGTTACAGCTGCCGGTTAGGTAATAATTGATTAGAGTCCAAATGTATTATATCACAGATGTATGTCACATCTATTTAAAACACAGTATAAACAGTATTAGATATGTTCATTGCCTTGAGTTGTTTATAAAAATAAAACTGGGACATAAAGTAAATAATAATAAAGGTATAGTTGCAGGCAGGGGTGGGATTCAAAATTTTTAACAAGAAGTTCTGATACTTTAAACATGGATCTTTGAAGTTTTTTTTTCTGTTTGGCAACATGTGTATGTTGCAACAAAAGACAATGGATGTATTCGAAGCTTTCTCCAACAGTTTCCTCTTTTTTGCCAACTCTATCTAGGATAAAGCAATAAACTCCTTGTAGAGCAAATACTATCAGATTCCCAACTTCATGAGGAATGTAAATCACTTGGTATGCAAAGGTGGAGAAGTTGAAGAAATAATGAGCAAGGGATCACTGCCTTAATAAGCACAGCCATTCTTGCCATAGAGCAGGAAGCAAAATACTTATAGATTTTCTAACCTTTTCAATGCAAAATTAACTCTGCCTTTCCAGAACCAATTTGCACAGCCAGAGGATTCAGAGAGTCACCTCTCACTCTAAACAAGCCAGGACTGAGGAATTGCTGGTTCTTTTTGGCCATTCTGGAAATTTCTTTTATTGGACTGTTTTTTAATTATACTACTACAGTTTAGGTTGGATAGCTGAATTCTTGCACTTCTGGATTTTATCACTCTGCTTTTTATTTTTCTTCATTATCATATTAGTTTTGTGTATTTATTTATTTATTTATTATTGTTGCATACACGGTAAAATACAGCAGATGTATTATAGCCATCAATTGCTGCTAGAAGCTAACTTGGAACTTAGCTCCCTCCGCCAGCCCCATCTCAATGGATTATGGGATATGTTGCTCCACATTGCATATCAAGCTCTTTTATTTTAATCATTATATTATGATGCAATCAAGATCAGTTCTGCTCTAAATTCTCTTAGGCAAATCTTCTTCTTCAGAGCCTCTGTTTAACATAACTATTCCCAAGCATGCATTAATGTTACCTTTCTCATTACATAGCCTAATGTCTGATGGGGAAGGGACTTTTGCTCTTAATAACATTACACATACGCACACATACACATATTACCTCACTGAATTCTAAAATGAAAACACTCTTTAAGGTCTATCCAGTCTCCAGTTAAATATTTTGCATTCCCATTCTGTAGTACTTGTAAATCCTAGCATTATGTGGAAATGATTGCTTTCATTTAATATATTCTTCAAAGAGTCTATGGAGATGTCTACGATATCAGAATGTTATTTCTGAACTTTATTTATAATTTTAATCAGCTCCAATTTTCCATTTGTTTCTCTTCTAATGCTAATTATTTTTGGCTGTCATGAAGCATTGAGAATGATGCATAATATTAGTAACATTTGTTGTTAAGCAACTTTGCACATTGCTACCCCTGTTTAAATGGCAGAAGTAAAAAAAACCCCACAATACTTATTTCTGATTTTTTGAAAAGCCCTTGTGGAAAAGTAAACTATTATTTGAAGCTTTTTCCCAGAATCTCTCAACACATATTTATTTTTGTCTCGATTATTTATTCAGTTTTGTGCCCATGATTTTATGAAATGAGTTTGGGGAATTGGGCCTAGGAAGCTACCAGATTAGAAGCTACCTTGAAACTGTATAAAAATGTAGCTCACCCATGAGATAACTGAATTGCCACACAGAATGAATGAGCAAAGTAAAAAGTACTTAGAGGAGAGAAATATATATATACTATTGTAACTACCTAGCCTAATTCCATACATCTTAGCAAATGCAAGCCTGCGGTGAAGAATTAATATTCCACCATGAACAGATGAGATGGAATGGAATGGAATGGAATGGAATGGAATGGAATGGAATGGAATGGAATGGAATGGAATGGAATAGAATAGAATAGAATAGAATAGAATAGAATAGAATAGAATAGA
>BLBF01000011.1:31564486-31619809 GCA_015471245.1 Laticauda colubrina | reverse complement strand
GAATAGAATAGAATAGAATAGAATAGAATAGAATAGAATAGAATAGAATAGAATAGAATAGAATAGAATAGAAAGTTGGAAGCGACCTTGGAGGTCTTCTAGTCCAGGGGTCTCCAACCTTGGCAACTTTAAGACTTTGGACTTCAATTCCCAGAATTCCTCAGCCAGCTTTGAAGTCCACAGGTCTTAAAGTTGCCAAGGTTGAAGACCCCTGTTCTAGTCCAACTTCCTGCTTAGGCAGGAAACCCTACAGCATTTCAGACAAATAATTCTCCAATCTCTTCTTTAAAACTTCCAGTGTTGGAGTATTCACAAATAGAAGTCACTCTGGAGGAGAGACTGCTGGTGCTAGAAGACTAGACCTAATGCAACATCAATAAAACGGAGACCTATAGTACACATAGGGAAAAAAAGGGAGAGATTTAATTTTTGTTTGAATTTAAATTTGTAAGCCACCCAATTCTAATAGACTGTGGGCAGTGCACAAAACCAGGAAAAGCCCCCATAAAAGTAGATAAACATTAAAGTAAGTGGCCAGACTAAACTGAAATAATCTTACAGACAAGAAAAAGGAGAAGAAGAAAAAAGGCAAGGACCCTAGACAAGCAGTTATCCATCAGCCTCAGGCCAGGATTTCAGAATTTTATGGAATCCTGAGAGAGAGGATATAGTCCTTATCTCTGGAGGGATGCTGTAAAAGATCGAGGCCTCAACAGAAAAGGCAGACTTCCTCTGTCTCACAAGATTGCATTGTTTCCTAGAGGGGACATTCTGCTGGAACAAATACATTGGCAGAAACTACTGGAGTTAAGCAGTTGCTCATATATAGGTAATCAATTTACCTATACAAATACCAGCCTCAATTGGTATTGTCTACTCCATCACTAAGTGCCACAGTCATTAAGTGGAAAATCATATGACCACAAAGGTCTTATGATGTCATTTTCCATTTGGTTGTTGAGGAAATCATCCAGGTTGCTAACCAAGACATCATATGATCACAATTTGCAATTTTAATTTCATGTTCTCCATTAATCGTCCTTTTGGAAGGTGGTTGTGAGCCAGCAATCATGTGACCATGGCATACTGCAGTAGTCACAACTGTACACCAATTGTGAAATGCTTGAATGGTAATCACATAATTATGGGATGCTATGATGATTTGGTCTCATAACTTTGAATAAATGAGGCAGTTGTTACATGTGAAATACCTGCAACCGGGCTCTATGCCATATAGAGCTTTATAAAATAATAACCAGCACATGGAATTGCAATTGGAAGCCAACTGGCAGGTAATGTGACTCACAAAGCAATGGGAGACATGGGCAGATCCTGATTCTGCTTACACCTCCGTATTTTGAACCAGATGTGGCTTCCAGGTGGTTTTCAAGGGCAGCCTCTATGTTTATTGCACATAGCAATAAACCAACTATAAAGTGAACCAGGACATGAGGAACAATTTGAAAATTGTCCTAATTTTGTGTAGGTTTACCTTGTGTACCAATTATGCCCTAATAAATAATTATGCCCTTTTATTCCTGGCCACAGCAGCCACCTGCTCTTTAAGTGGTAGCTGCAAATCCAGAAGGACCACAGATTGATCATCAATCTTGAATGGAAAATGCAGCTCCATTCAAGACCAACCAGGGTAACATCCCTGACCATGGGTGTCCAACCAGTCACAGCTATTCAGTCTTGTTATGACTCAGCAGAAGTTTCTGCTGCCTCATCCAGACATGAACAACCTCCAAGTAGTGGGTCAAAACACCATAAGATTTATTATGCAGCTCAGGATTGAGATATAAACTGGGTATCATCAGTATACAATACATCTATCACCATTTATGTCCTTCGATTCTTGTCTACTGCCGGTTGATTGGCCAGTACCTATCTGTCTGTCTGGATCTCAACATTTGACAGGATCTTAACCCTGTTATTCTCCACAGTCTTCTGAAGAATCTCTGGACTTGGGAGGATCTAATCCAAGACCAAACATTAAATACATGTTCCTATACATAATGCCAAGCTACTTGGTTGTGTCTTTCAGTGTACGATGCTGTTTCTGTTTACATCTTATATCCTGTGACTGTATGTGTCTCTGGAGCCTCTCTGCAGTCTGCATCTTGGATTCCATCTAGTGTGGTAGACCTCTGCTTCTATGGAACTAGTACCATTTTAGTTCAGCCCTTTCTAGTGACTGATAGGATTTCCCAACATCTCCCACCTCAACTGTTAATAGTGTACATCCCATGCAGGCTTTTATCTTGCCATGGCACTTCCTCTATTTAATGTTTTTCCCATGTCTGCTGCTGCCTCAGGTTTACCTCAACAACTCATCTTTGAGTGTCATCTTCCTAATGCAGGCCTGCATGGTTTGGGTTTCATTCAAGATAGTTACTCTGACACTTACTGGATCCCACCCATCCTCTTTCTGGCTGGTGTACAATCTCTGAATGTTAGATTTGGGGTGGGAACCCTCTTTTCATTGTTAAGAGCTTCCAGTTCTTTCCATCAGCAGCCTCTTGAGTTGAGCTCCAGTGTTACTTTCCACAGTCCCATTGAGTTCTTGAGCAGGGTCTTTTGTGATCAGCAGTGTCCTTGGTTCATCTGCAAAGAATTGGTGATTTATAGATTGGAAGATTAAGAAAGATGCAAATTAATTGAGGAAGTGAGAGAATTAGTAAAATATTTAAGAGGGAAGCAGGACAATAAGTTTGTAGTTATCTGTTGAAAAGAAGGTGGAAGTCATTTATATATTTCTTAACTTTAGTTTTTATTTTCTTGATTTTTTTTCTTTCTTTTCATCTTTTACTAGATAATTCTTAATAAATGTAAATAAAAAGCAAAGGAATGTGTATCACATCAGGAGAAAGAAGATCTTAACAGTCTTTTCTATTTTTTTTACCATCTAGCTTCAGTGGAACAAAAATTGTCTTTTTTAAAAGATAAGAGAATATATGGATATATCCCCCTTTCACTAACCATCAACCATCTGTGAAACATCTCAAAAAGTACTTTGAGAATATTACTTGTCACGAGAACCATCCAATAGCTGGCTGGGTTGAAGACACTCCATCTGTTTTTTAACTTTGCAATTTTCTTTTTACCTCTGCTTTAATTTTGTTTTTTTATCTTTGTTTTAAATTTTGACATGTATATAATCTTACCATTTTATTTGTAAACTACCTAGAATCAGGCAAGTGTGGTGGGCAGTATAGAAATTTGATAGGTAGATAGATAGAAGACAAAAAGAAGATAGATAGATATAGAGATAATTAGAGAGAGAGAGAAAGAGAGAGAGAGAGAATCAGCTACAATATGTTAACTAGGTTTCTGAAGGTTTACTTCTATTTTGTCCTCAAATAACTAAAACTCTGCTAAAACTGAAGCATTTTGTGATGGGCAATGGAAGTTTGGCAAACTGTTTCCATGTTTCTGAAAATTAATTGGTTCAAGGAACATCCTGTCCTCTTCAGGCAATGGATTCCAAAGTAATGGAGCTCTTTTTCAGATTTGGATTAAGAGTGGAGAAACTGTTTTAGTGGATGTTAATAGGACCATTGCAGCATGAATACAAGAATGTAGTCTTGTTTCTTGTTTCCATGTTGGCTTTAGAACTACTTTTGAGAAGATTTGAACTCTAATTAGGTTGCTCAACAGAATTGCATGAATCTCTGTTTATGCTTCCCCAGTCTTAAGTAGCTGTCGCTTGATACATACATTTTATGAAGGAAGTAATTTTATGAAGGAAGTACTAGAGAGCAGAGTAACAATATATATACAGATTGGAACAGATTTTTCTGCAGTTGATGGAACATGACAGACATTGCTGGTGGCATGCCTTAATAGTACTGTATAAATAAGAAAAGCACCTTGCTTATTGCACTTATAAGTCAGCCAATTTAATGAATGTCTACATGTTCCTGCTCATGAAGATGACACCTAATTCTGGCATGGTGTCGTGCCAGAATTAGGAACGCTTGTCCTGTCAACTTGGTTATTTTAACAATACTAGTTTATAGCATTTACTGTGCTCTGTTTCAAATATTTCATGTTTTTTCTGCATTGCAAATTGCCTTGTCAGAAGGCTATGTACAGCCTTAGTAAATAGCCATTGAACAGCTGCAAAAGTTCTCTAGCTACTTCCTTATTTTTAAACTATTTCTATTCTCTAGTACTTCACACTAATCCCCTAAACCTTCCCTTTTCAAAGTAACATAACTTTTACTTTTAATGTTTATTTCTTTTTTCCCTCTTACATTTTAATTGAGATGGAGAGGAAGTCACAATTAGCATGACACTGAGGAGAAAGTGTTGAATTCTTTTCCCCACATGCACTAGGGACAAAAATCTCTGTCCTAAAATTTAAGTTGAGGAAAGAGAGAGAATCCAAAAAAAGTTTTGGGTTGCAGAAGTCTGAAAGCAGAGTTCCTACTTCATCTGGACCTTAGAACAAAACTATGGCTATGTGGTAGTTCACAGAATTGTCAAGTTTACATTCAAAAATTGAAAGAAAAACTCAGTTCTGAGGAAACCACAAAGATTCCTCCCCAGTGCTATTAATTTTCAGTGGTTATTTCAAAGAATTCAGCAGGAACTGGCTCGCCCTTTCTTTTGAGGTTTGCTGAAGGCTTGCAAAAGCTTGAATTTCAAATTTTCAAGAAATTCTTGAGTTTTCTCAAACATTCTTCCTATGCTGGCTGGCTGGCTGGCCGGCTGGCCTTCACAAAGCCTGTTACTTGGAGAGTGCATAATAGCAAAGACAAACCATTTGGTTTCCTTTCAGTGAAATATTCTGCATCCGGTTTTGGTCACCACGATGTAAAATAAATATTGAGACTCTCTAGAGTCTCAATATTTATTTTACATCGTGGTGACCAAAACCGGATGCAGAATCTTTCACAAAAATGATTAGGGACTAAAATATATGAAGAACAGAACTGGAATTGGGTATGTCTAGTTTAATGAAAAGAAGAGCTAGGTGTGACATGATAGCAATGTTCCAATATCTCAGGGGCTGCCACAAAGAAGAGGGAGTCAAGCTATTCTCCAAAGCCTCTGAAGGCAGGACAAGAAGCAGTGGATGGAAACTAATCAAGGAGAGAAGCAACCTAGAACTAAGGAGAAATTTCCTAACAGTTAGAATTTGTGGAACAATTTGCCTCCAGAAGTTGTGGATGCTCCAACACTGGAAGTTTTTAAGAGGAGATTGGACAACTATGTCTGAAATAATATAGGGTTTCCTGCCTGATCAGGGTGTTGGACAAGAAGACCTCCACGTTCCCTTTCAACTCTGTTATTTTATTCTATTTGATTCAATTGTATTTGATTCTATTCAGCACCAAACATTTTCTTATCTGTTTGTAATATATTTTATTTGCAAATAAGCCTGTATATATAAAAGTTATAGACAAAGCAAAGACTGCTGTAACAGAGAGGCAAGCAGCATAATCCTGCAGCAATTTCCCATACAATTAGCTTCAATCTTGAAGGCTATACCCAGATTTTAACTGGTTTCATCCAAAACCCTCTCTCCCTTTTTTCATTTCCTCCATTGCCTTCAAAGATCACTTTCTACTGCATAGCAAAAACTAGCAAGCCATCAAGGAAGGCTTCCACAATTAGCAAGACATGTCCTTTTCCTAAAGCTCTTAGTCAATCAAACCACTAATATAAGCCTGCCCTCTATTTATCTTAACTTAATCCACTTTCCCCATTTTTTTTCTTCTAAAAACCAGTTCAGTCCAACTATCTTCACCTTCTCAATGCAAGTTGTAACATCTTTCCAAAATATTGTCTGGGAAAAGATTCATTAAAATGCCATCGAAAAATAATTGGTAGCCACAGCTTAGAAGAAATGTGCAAGCAGGTTAATTATTTACACATATCCTGTGGTTGCTCTAACTCAAATGTCTATTAAATCTGTGGAAACGTGCACATGCTGTTTCAAAGAGATTGGGTATATTCCTCTGTCACAGAAAATACCTTGGGATAATTAAAAATTGCCAGCATCTTTGAAATGCCATCCTTTAGCTCAAAACAATTTTAAAAACATCTAAATGTCTATTCCTCTGCCTCTGCTTAAAGTCATATTCTTAAATGTTTCAAATCCAACTTTGCAGGTATTTGGCTTTTGGGAGAACTATAAAGAAATCTAATTGTTGATCTCTCTTTGTACTGCTTTTAAGGAAAAATGTCAGTCCTCACTTACTTACCTTAAAAAAATAAAAGCAAAGCTCATCCTATCTGTTATGTTTTAGCTGTCAATAAATACGCTAAAATATTTTGTTAGCCTCACTGACTTACCTTAAAAAAATAAAAGCAAAGCTCATCCTTTCTGTTATGTTTTAACTGTCAATAAATAGGCAAAAATATTTTGTTTGCCTTTTTTTAATCTGTTGTGACTGACACACATTTTTTCTACCTTCCTTAAAAAACATGACTAGCATATCTGTTTACTTCATACTTGAATGTTCAACATAATTTTTCCATATAGGTGCCAAGTAACTACGTTATTTTCCCTACCAATTTTTGTTTTTTGAAAAATACAGCTCTCTGACTTGTGTTGACAGTTAACAAGAGGCATATTTAAAAGCCATTCTAAAATAAGGGATTGTTTTTAGTGATGCTTTGCTAAATAGCAAAGGAGAACAAAGTTTAAGCATAGTGAAGAATGCACTTAGGGTGATTCAAATATTTTGAGGTCAGCAACATGGACAATCCCCAAACTCTACCCTATACAGACATCTTTATTGCCATCTCTGCAAACCCCAGCATTGTGAGTCAGTGTTGATATTCAAAGAAAATGAAGCCTTTGCTGAAATAAACCTAATTGCCCCAAATTTCAAAAATAGCAACTTAGGAAGCTGCCAGAAACTTTGCTCACTGGGGTAAAAGGGAACTGATCTTTACTGCAACCAACTAAAACAGGAATGCAATCAGGGGCAGCAGGTAGCTCCAAGTGCATGCCACTATGGCAATGCCTTCTGAACAAAGAATTCTTCATGATCCTAAAACAAAACAACACAAAAAGAGACCCCTCCCATGTTTCTTTATCCAAAATAATCTCAAGGTTTTCAGTCTTGTTGCTCAAGGAGGAGCGAGAGAATTTTTAATAAATGTTCCTACCTATCTGATTTTTTCAATATATGAGAAGATGCTGTACTGTCTAGAATATGGTTTACTATCACTGGAACACAAGAAAATATTTTATAGGCTGGACAGTTTCCCCATCCCCATCTCAACTCATGCAGCATCCCTGCTTTCTGAGGCCTTGTTTGGCAGAAAGTGGCACATTGGTTTTATCTCAGAAACGAGACTGACTTTCAGAGGCATATTTTAAACTCTTGCTAAGAAATATCACACCTGTCAATTGTTGACTCACATATAAAGTGCTGAATGCCAGCTCTTGGCATTTGGAGTCAGTATAGTGTAGCAATTCGATAACTTTGTTCTCTCTTTATACATTGGACCACATTAAAATAGATTTTAATAAAAGCAGTACTTTGAACATTTTGCCCTTTTGTGCAAGTGTGCAAGTGTTGGAAGAAATGTCCATCTGGGTTCAGTTCCAAGTGGGAAGAATGACACTGGAGACATGGAGACTGCTTGGAAGGATGGTTTCATAGTGGACAGGACCACATGGGGTTTTGAGGTCCTGGGCAAAAAAATGAGCACATGGGTGAGAGAAAGAGAAAGATTTATACCCTCTGTTGGGCTTTGAACTTGCTTCCTATTCCTGTGGCAAGAAATGTATTCTGATCGGTTGTCAGACTCCCATGTGGCCATGCAGGGGTAACTTTGTAGATTGTCTTGAGTCCCAGGCTTGGTTGAATCTTGCTGGGTGACGTCATCTTCCCAGGTGCCATGTGGTGAGATGGATAGAGGGCTAATCCTATTATGTCCTGAGGGTGAAGGTCTTTTGTGTTATAGATAAGATGGCCCAGTCTTTCTGGGGCCATTAACAAAGGTGGGAGCTGCTTTCCAAGAGCATGTTTCTCCTTTTCTCATCCAGGGAAGTATAACATTCTGCCTTTTTAATATTTCCTACAATATTTCATTTTTTAGGAGAAGGGTGGGTGCTAACTTTCTACAAGAGTAAAGGATTTGTTTGCAATTGCTTCACCCAGATGTATTTGTATAGGCCAGGGAAAGGGAAACTTGGCTTTTTTATCACTTATGGACTTCAACTCCCAGAATTCTTGAGTGAGCCATAAAAGGTTCCCCATCCTTGGCCTACTGGTTTTTCAGTTGTGGGGAAAATCAATTTTTGACTTGAATGGGACTGTTTAATATAGAAATGTAGGACATATGTACATTTGTATATTTAACAATCCCATTCAAGTCAAAAATTGATTTTCTCCACAACTGAAAAACCAGTAGGCCAAGGATGGGGAACCTTTTATGGCTCACTCAAGAATTCTGGGAGTTGAAGTTCATAAGTGATAAAAGAGCCAAGTTTCCCTACCCCTGGTATAGGCTTATGAGCCAAAGAAGCAGCATCAGTTACATGCAATATTCATGCTTAAATCAAGATGATTGCCATAATATACCCAAGAATAGTGGTATGGAGTTCCAGTAGAAAGGTGTTTCAGCATCTACCTCTACTAACTTTCTTGATGTGGAGTTATGACAAGGGCCAGTTCTAGGCTCAGTCCAAATAGATCCTAGGGTTGCCAAATTTTGGGGAGCACCAAAACTGAAAAGATTTCCAAAACCATAATTAAAAAAATGAAAAGCAGTAATGCCATACTGTGAACCAATACACCTGATCAAGAGTTAAATATAATTTTTCAGAATTGTTGTCATGTGACAATAATAGGTTCCAATGTAATTGAAATTATATGCTGGGTAAATAGGATGAAGAAAGTCTGAGAAAAAAAGATGGCTCAGCTGAAAATCATAAGTGTAGTTCAAAAACTCAAAGAAATAAGAAACTCTGAACCTTTTTGAAATTCCTAATAAAACCAGAAGGTGAGCCAAACCATTGAGGACATCAGAATATGACTTTGCTTTGAGTGTCAAAATGTCCAGAGCCAGCCCTGGTTATGACTTTTGGTTCATCTCTGCTTGCATAACAATGCTTCCATATCCCCATAAGCCTCACATAGGAGCCCAGTCTGGGCAGGTCCCTTTTTAATTACAAAGTGCAGGCAGAATTGCATGCTACTCATTATGGCCATTTATAATTTATAAGTCAGTGCTGAGATTTGTACAACCCACCTAGCACTTTCTGCAGATGCTGCCAATAGCATATGTATGGTAACACCCCATTGCAGAAGCTTCCATCTAAATCAGTATTTCTCAACCTCAACAACATGTGTAGACTTCAATTCCCAGAATTCCCAAGCCAAGTTGAGAGTTAATCTATCTTAAAGTTAGTGATAATGAAAAATATGGTTCAGATTAGGGTTGGTTTATTTCAATCTTTTATACATTTTGTCTTTGAATTATGAATCTCCAAATAGTTTTAGCAGAAGATAGGAGCTACCAATGCAACTTTTCAGGAGCACCATAGTGCTGTAAGATAATATATGCAGATTCCCAAACTGTTTAGGTTTTTCCTTTAAAAATGCCTTGTACCTCACAAAACTGCTAAGAAGTTTTGGACACTAAAAAGGAGGAGAGAGGTTGCAAACCTCATCATATATAAGATACCCTGACATATGTAAGATACCCTCATCACATATAAGATACCCTCATCATATGTAAGATACCCAAATGACTGAAAATATTACGAGCTCCGACTATATAAAGTGCTGTGTAAATGTAAAGTCTGGCTACATTTGCAGGTTTAAGGAGCCGTGGTGGCACAGTGGTTAGAATACAGTATTGCCAATTAACTCTGACAACTGCCAGCAGTTCGATTCTGCCTGGCTCAAGATTGACTCAGTCTTCCATCCTTCGGAGGTGGGTAAAATGAGGATCTAGGGGGCAATATGCTGACTCTCTAAAACCACTTAGAGAGGGTTGTAAAGCACTGTGAAGCAGTACATAAGTCCAAGTGCTATTTCTATTGCTATTAGGAGAAAACAATGGACTGTAAGAAGACTCCAAGTTGATCTTTAAAAAAAAAAAAGCAGAGTTGTAAAGGTAAAAAAAATCTCCTGGTGACATACCTGTAATGTGCTATCCTGGATGTCAGTACAGAATGGGATTCAATTCAGTTTGTTTTCCCTGTCCTTTCTCTACATGTTTTTCAACTGAACAGATTTTTCCAGTCTGGTGATTCCTGATCTCCCATAGAACATCAGCTACACTCAGTTTCTGAGTTTAGGCAAGATCAGCCAGATACTGCCATCTGCTGAAGTTGATGGGTTGAACAAAAGCTTACATTCATTTTCTACAGCACTGTCAGAAGCCATATTTTATTACATTACTGGCAGTGAATTTGTATTGGTAGCTTACCATTTATCACCAATAACAGAAAAGAAATCTAGCTCATGAGCAAAGAGTTGGTTGCTCGGTGTGCTGAACTTGATAACATTCGGACAAATGTTGTATTATCAGGCTGGTAGCATCATCATATCTATCTGTTTGTACATTTATCATTTACCTGGTCATTTCAGTGTTCCTTTTAGCAAAATAATTCAGTCTTATTTTATCCACTGTAATTTGAACATTTTGGACAGAAAAAAATACAGGGAAGATCTATTGCTGCCATTATAAGACAGATTTCATACTCTATAAATGAGGGAAGATTGCCAGAAAGATTATCTGGCAGGGCCAAGCAAACATCTGCTGATAGAATTGGAGGAATTTGAGGAAAGCAAAGCAAATAAAGGGCCTGTCACATAGGCCGAAAGATGCAAAACGTATGTAAAAAGGAGAAGAGAAAATTTTCCATCCATTGTTATCCACTCTCAAAAGTGCCCCGAATTTGCATAAGCAGAGTGGACAACAACGGAAAGGAACTGACGGGGAGAGGATGTAGCCAGGATGTTAAGCAGATGCTCCATGGAAGCCTAGCGGATGGAAGTGGATGGAAGTGGATGGCACATCTGCAGGGCTTCCGGGGGAGCACAGCGAAGCGGACGCGCAGCGGAAGGAACGAATGCAGAGCAGATGCCTAGTGGATGAAGCAGATGCATCACGGAAGCCTAGCGGATGCCTAGTGGATGCAAAGCGTTCACTGTGCATGCAGGGAGGATGCATTGCATCAGCCCCGCGGATATAAAAGGATGCAGCTCGCAAGCAGGTCACCATTCAGAGGAAAGACCTGCTGCCAGACACAGCTCCAGCCAACAACCATGGGGAAGAAGAGGAAGCCTGTGCCATCTGCTGCCAGCCCTGGCAAGAAGGACAGGGCAACCATCCCACCCCCTGGCCCTGACTCTGCTTCTGCTGGGGCTTCTGCTGCTCGGGCTGACTCTTCTGGTGCTGGGGCTTCTGATGGTGCTGCACCTGGTGCTGGGGCTTCTGCTGGGGCTTACTCTGCTGGTGCTGCTCCTGGTGCTGGTGCTTCTGCTGGTGCTTACTCTGCTGGCGCTGCTCCTGGTGCTGGTGCTTCTGCTGGTGCTTACTCTGCTGGCGTTGCTCCTGGTGCTGGTGTTTCTGCTGGTACTTACTCTGTTGGTGCTGCTGCTGGTGCTGCTGGTGCTGCTGATGCTCATGGTCCTGCTGGTCCTGCTGGTTCTGCTAGTCCTGCTGGTGCTTATTCTGCTGCTGCTGATCCTGGTCCTGCTGGTGCTGCTGGTCCTGGTGATGCTTACTCTGCTGCTGCTGATCCTGGTCCTGCTGGTACTGCTGGTGCTTCTGGTGCTGCTGGTCCTGCTTTTGCTGCTACTGTTGTTGCTGCTGGTGGTGGTGCTGGTGATATGGTGGAGCAGCCCCTAGAACTTCGAAGCCCCTCTGATGAGGGCCCAGAAGGCCCTGCCAGAGGGAGGAAGAGGCATACGTGAGAACGGGAGAGGAGGCAATACTCCATCGAAGATGAACATGAGGATGAGGTGCTCGAATGGCTGAGGGAGAACGAGTACCTATGGCGGAAGGGACACAGGCTCTATTGAGACACCAAGAGGAAGCAGGCTGCTTGGAGAGAGAAGGCAGAGGGCCTGGGCTACACTTCAGAGGTCCTCCTTGGGTGGTGGAAGCACACACACACCTGGTACGGGAAGCTGCACCTCAAGAAATCTGGCCAGGCCACGGTCAAGCTGACGGACCGGGAGACCTACGTTATAGCCAAGTGCAGCTTCTTGGAGGGTGAGATCCGCCACCGAGGAGCAGCCCCTCTGACAACCCTCTCTTTCAGGCAGCCCACAGAGAACCAGTCCTCTTCTGGCCAAGAGTCAGCTCCTGTGTCCAGGCAGGTATCTGTGGAGCGCCCCACGATGGAGACCCCCCCGACAGCTTCACTCCCCGTGGCAGACCGCGTGGAGGACCCCCTGATGCAGTGGGAGCAAGGAGAGGGCACTTCCACCAGAGACCAACCCACATCCATCCCCAGCTCCACCTCCACAGAAATCAGGCAGAGAGGCAGACCGGAGGGGCAGAGCCACACTGTCCTGCTGGAGATCAGTGACACCATCAAAAGCAGCGTAGATCTCCTTTCTCAGCTGGTACAGTCCGACATACCATCCTCAAACCGCAAGCCCTTCCTCACCTACATCAACCAGACCCACATGGACATGTCCGAATCATAGTACCAGGTCTTCTGCACCAGTCTCTGCACAACCCTCCAGGCCCAGCTGAACCTGCTCTGACCCAGTCCAGATCTGCTCCTCCACTCCAGGTGATGTCACAGCCCTTCCAAGGCTTTCCATAGGCCCTCACCTACCAAGGCTATGGCTACCAGGAGTTCCAGCAGCACAGGCAGCCCTTCCCAGTCCAGGCACTGGTTCATCGTACGCCACTGGTGCCACCAATGCCACAGATGCCACCCACACCTCACCTCGCTCACCTGAAGACCAGACAGCCCCACTACACTCCTCCTTCCTCCACCCCACAGCCAAGCCCGGCCTCAGAACATCTGTAATCGGTCTTGGGACTGACACCCCATGCCATGGAGGAAGGGCCTCTCAACATCACAGGACTGAGCCAGCTCTCTGAGAGCTTCCTCCACACACCATCCCCTGTTGTTCTCTCAGGGCCAGGCACCCCAATGGTGCCTCAGACTAGCACTCCAGCAGCAGCCACCTCCATAGCATCTAGACCCTTTACCCCTGAGACTATGGGCATGCCTCAGAGTGACTGAGAAGAGTGCCAGAGACTGGGTTGCTACCTGTTGACTTTATCTTTGCTTGGGACACTTTACTTGGGTCATTTTGCTTTTACAGTTTGTTATTAATAAAGGTTATCTTTGCTTCACACACTTGGTTCAGTTCTTTTAGTAAATCAAGTCTTGGTGGAAACTTTTAGAAATGGTTTAAGCCTTTGCATGCTTGTGGGATGGGTAAGGATAGCAGTGGGATGGGCAGGGATACCTGTGGGATGGGTAATAGCTGTGGGATGGGCAGGGATACCTGTGGGATGGGTAATAGCTGTGGGATGGGTTAAGGCAGCAGTGGGATGGGCAGGGATACCTGTGGAATGGGTAATAGCTGTGGGATGGGTTAAAATAGCAGTGGGATGGGCAGGGATACCTGTGGGATGGGTAATAGCTGTGGGATAGATAAACCTCCAGTGCAAGCATAGTGGGACTGTATGGTCCACCCTCCCAGGTGCCATACCATTGGCCCTTTATTATCAATAGCAATGTAATCATTCATCCACACATTTCAACATAAACACAACTCTTTATTAAATGCCCTGTTCATTGTAGGGCCACTCAACATACATGACCCAATCTCATCAGTGTGATGAGACAGGCTCCAGGAAGCATCCATTTAGCATCTACCATGCTGTCTTACCACTCCACTGCTCCAGCTGGGAAGTTGCACCAGTGTTTCAGGAGGTTGCGCTGCTTCTTCCCTTCACGTGGAGCTCTGTTGGAGCCTTGCACATCCACAGTATCTATCAGGTTTCGCCCTTGCCTCCATTCACCAGGCTCCATGTCCCCATTGTCTTGTTGGAGGTCCACGAGCCTGTTCCGCAAGACTGGGTAGCGGGTGCGTATGAGATTGTGCAGGATTCAGCAAGCTTCCACAATGTTCCTCATGGTCTCTGGGCGATGCTGCATGGTGGTGAGAAGTACCTGGAACCTGTTGGCCAGGATGCCAAAGGCGTTCTCCACCACCCGCCTTGCCCTGGACAGCCTGTAGTTGAAGATCCTCTCTTCACGGGTGAGGCATCTGGAAGTGTAGGGCTTCATGAGGTAGGTTCTGAGGGAGAAGGCGTCATCCCCCACGATGAAGTAGGGCACATCTTGTGTGTCGTTGGGCAGGGGGTCTGGATCTGGAAAACCCATGATGAGGTTGCGTTCCAGCCCCTCCTTGAGGTCACTGGCATTGTATACCTGGACATCTGAAGATGACCCGTTGCCTGAAGCATCGATGTACATGAACTTGTAGTCAGCATCGACCATGGTGAAGAGGATGATGCTGAAGAAGCCCTTGTAGTTGTGATAAGTGGACCCTGATTTGGCTGGAGCTGTGCAGGCCACGTGCTTGCCATCTATGGCTCCAACGGTGTGGGGGAAGTTCCACTTCTGATACCACTGCTCTGCAACTTTCTTCCAGCCTTCTTCAGTGGAGGGGCACTGGAGGAGCTCCTCCAGGTATTCTTCGATGATGCCCTGCACCACTTCTCTGACCACAATGCTGATGGTGTTGTGTGGCACCCTCCAGGCGTACTGCATGCTCCTGTACGTGGTCCCTGAGGCCAGGTGGTGCAGAGTCAGTGCCACCTTCAGCCCAGGGTCCAGGCTGGGCTGGAAGTTGGTGTTTGCCGTGGTCAACCTGGGTGTCAGCCGCTCCACAACTTCGTCAAACATGGCTGGCGGCATCCTCATGAAGTTCTGGAATGCCCGAGTGTCTTCATTCCTCAGCTCCACCATCAGCTTGTTATACAGTCCGTACTCGGCTCTTCTTGCGATCCATCTTCGGACCCAGACTCTTCTTGGACGCCTCCTTTTCTTCCTGTAGAACAGATGAAAGAGCCTGTAGATGGCTTCGCACTGTTGTAGAACGATGGCGGCTACCAAAAGGAGTGTGTGATGATCCATGGTGGAGATGACTGGATGCTGTGGAAAAGCAAGAGCAAGAGCAAGGCTGAAGAGGTCTGCACCGCAGGGCTGCTGGACTGAAAGTGAGATCCAGGTGATTTCCTCCCCCTTTTTATAAGAAATATAGGTTTTCCGCTAGGTGTCCTTTTGCATCCTCTAGGCATCCTGCAGACATCCTAAATATCTGAGATACGTCCCCTATACGAACGTTTTTTCCGTTTTAATGCTTTGTATGCGAGCTGTATCCGCTTTCATCCTTTCTACGTCTGTGCTACTAACGCTGTGTGTCCGTTCCGCTTCCTCCCTGTGTCCGTTTTCTGCTGGAGCGGATGCGAGTTGCGCGGATGTGCAGCGGATGCCTAGCGGATATAGCGGATGCGTAACAGATGACTATGGACGTATAACGGATGTTCCCCATATGCGTAGCGGATGTAGAACGGATGCGTTTGATACATTTTCCGCTCAAAAAGTTTTGTGCAGCTCAAAAATTTTTGAGCGGATGAAATGTCAATAGACGGATACTGGAAGGATAGAGAGTATGAAAAATGGACGCAGTGAGTACAGAACGGATGCATCGCGTTAACCAATGGATGGCAAGTGTTTCTCTCCGTTTTGCATCCTCTTTCCATCCATTGGTGCTGTGTGACAGGGGCTTAACATTGTAAGCATTTGGAGAAAGGATACATTTTTGGTGTATTATTTTTTAAATCTCTGCAAGCTACCCAAGAATCCTGTACTTAAGTTGACATAGATCAGAAAGAATAATGAATAGAATTGATCCCAGATAAATATCATATGTGTTTTATTTATTTATCGTTCCTTTAGTCATTCTTGGCTTCTGTCAATTACCTGGCCTACAGTCTGCCCTTTTCTTAGCAAGGTTTTCAGAAATGACTTGCCCTTGTCTTCTTCCTAGAGCTAAGAGTGATTGATAGGTCTAAAGTCACCCAGCTGGAATTCGAACTTGAAGCTGGCTATCCTGGTATATGATAGGTATGCTAAATTACAGAGTTCCTCTGTAAGATGAGTGGCCCTTAAATTTGAATAAAATGAAATGAATGAATGAATCCTATTTTCTCAGACTTTTAACAGAGCATTTTAATTTGCTTTTCAATGACTTTATACATTTAGATTCATCTATTAGCCCTCTGTTTTTACCCCCATTTTATTTCAGTTGTAATATCTCATTGATTTCGACTCTGCCTTGAAGATTCTACATGAAAATCCCTCAAAAAAATAAAAAAATATTATTCATATCTGTACTACTAGTACAGTATCATTACTGCGTCATTATGGCAATTACTTGCCAGTTTAACTGACTTGCAGCACAAGTCCTTCTTGTCTGAAAGCATCCTAGTACAAGATCAGGGGTTGCTTGGTACGTACATGTCAAATTGACCACAATATGTGCACTTCATAACTGTCAGAGCAGTAAAAAGTGCTAGAGAAGAAGTCATGTTTTTAATCAACGAAGAACAGTCAATCTCTAGTTTGGAACTGCTGTTTGCCAAAAAGTTTTGAGGGGGCAGTGTTTGGTCTGTAGCTCTTTACAAGCTGCAATTTTTCCCTTTTGAATAAAAAATTGAATTAAAAATATCTTTCCTGCAAGATAATATCATGGAAAAAAACAGCTTTCCTAACTGTCTTGTCAATATCATAGCCCAATTTCAATCTCTCCTCTCACAAATCCCTACCCAAAATTCCCCAGCTTGATTTTCCTATATGTTGCATGCTCCTTTCCCCAGCAGTGTCCTAAAAATAAAAGTAATGTCACTGAGCAAGCAGGCAAAAGTTGTAACTGCCTAAAAGAAACAAATCCCACCAGAAGTAAGGACAGTTAGTAAGGACAGTTTCAGATTTTTTGGGGAAAGCAGGAGCCAGAATAATAAGTAATAACATACACATTTTGTGTTCCATCTATAACATATGAAATGTAATGCTCCCATAGATCCAGTTCTGGTGAGATGCTGACAGTTTTAGCTAGAAGAAACCAACCTGTTCTGTTTGCTTGTCCCAAAATTTCCAGGTTTCCCTAGAACAGAGGAATGGCTGATGAAACCCACCTGTCACATGTGGCAGATGTCCCATCTCTGGCATTCAAGAAATTCCTACAAGAATTGAAAACACATTTTCCTTATTTGGCTTTATAAGTTCTTCTTCTCTGGGCCTTGAAGTTTAGATATGAAGATAAAACTGTTTCCACTTACATTTTCCAAAGTAAGTAGATCACTTTAGCTTGCTTTTTAAATTCCTTCCTATGACCTTTGCTCCATAGTATTGCAGATTACTTGTGATCTTTTATTTGACCTTGAATAAGAATGATGGGAAGGAATGTTTCAGTTATTTACAGACTGTACCCTTGGCAACTGACCAGCAGCTATTCTAAGTCCTGCATTAATGCAGACCAGCCTTTTGTATAAAGCTTTGTTAAGTTTTTCAAATATTTACATCTTTAAACAAATTTATACTTCAGCACAAATGAAGGTTTAGTTATTTTTCCCAATGCAAAGTTTTATCTTTTTTTTAAAAAAAATCCACACTGATCAGCTGTGTCATTCGACTCTTGCAATATTTCAGACGTACTTCTTTTTTTATGAAATTGAGCATGTAAATGCCATACAAATATCCACATTAACTCAAACAAAGGGACATAAAGATATCCATAAATGTTCAAGAAGTCACGCAGCTTGGCTGGAGAAATGAGAACAGCCAACTGTTCCACTGTACAATTTGGGGTTGGCAAAAATAAATACCTTAAGACAAATTGTGGGCCAAGATACCTATATTCATAAAGTTTTCAACTCTCATTTATCTATGTGAGGCAAGCTCTATGTGCCAAAACCAGCCTTAGTCTTAGGCAAGGTGAAGTGGTCATTTCAGGCTGTAGATTTTGGTGGTCCAAACAGTCATAAAGTTAGTTCATCTAATTTGAAATCATACTTTATTGTTGGGCATGAGAAAAGGGGATTGGTGGGGTTGCTATTGCTTTTGCCTCTGTCTCATATACTAAGGTTGTTCCATATTAACGTACTCCAAATAGGCTATTCCTATTGGACAACAAATACCCAGTGCTGATTGGCTACTTTTCTCGACGCTGATTGGCCAGTCATAGCAGGGCTATGATTGGCCAATTCAAGCGGCGGGAAAAATAAGTAGCTGTCATTGGACACTAGATGCGAGCAGCTCTCTATAAAAAGAGTTGCCGCGGCTCCTGGTTCGAACAGACTTTCAGAACTAAATAAAAGAGCTGAAGTTACGCTGATCTCTGAGTCTCATTCCCGCGAACCGAACACTGGCGACGAAGGTGGGATCCTGAGAAAGGAGATCAGTCAGGCACGTGGCATCGAGAACCAAGCAGATGAAATGGCTGGAACCAACTCACCACCCGCACCTTTCAACCCAGCAGCAGAGGACTGGGAATCCTATATCAATAGATTCCTCATGTTCTTGGAGAGTAACGACCTGCAAGGAATCTCGGACAATCGCAAAAGAGCTGTATTCCTGACACACTGTGGGCCCACAGTGTTCAAGATGGCCAAGGCACTAGCAAAACCAGACGATGTGAAGCAGATGACCTGGCCAGAACTAGAGAAGCGGCTGAAGGCTCACTATGCACCGACCGTCTGCAGCCTCATCAGGAGACACGAGTTTTACAAACGGGATCAGAGAGAAGGTGAGAGCATCGCAGACTTTGTAGCCGCTCTCAGGGACATTGGAGGAGAATTCCTGAACATGGATGAAGCCATGAGGGATCGTGTGGTCCTCGGACTAAGAGACCTTACCCTACAAAGCCGGCTGCTAACCCGGCCAAAGATTATCGTTACCGAGGCTATTGCTGAAGCCATGGCAGCAGAAGCAACAAAAAAGTCAGTGGCAAAGATGCAGCAGATGAATGCCAACTCGCCAAAGACACTGACCGAGATGAGTCAGAGCACCGAGAAGAAGGTAGAAAGCACACACAAAACTGCCGCACATTACACAGACAGTGGATTGTCCGGAATCAATGAGGATGACGAAGTAGAAATCCACAGACTCCAGGCTGAGCAAGAGCGGCAATTAAAAAGTGGTCGTAAGTCAGGGTTTCAGTGTGCTAGATGCGAAGGAGACCACCCCTGTTCTGAGTGCCGGTTCTTAGATGCCGTGTGCCGGTACTGCGAACGGCGGGGCCACATCTCATGAGTATGCCAGAACCGAAAAAGCTACATCCCCAGATGGAGGGACAACACACCACCAAGAAATAAAGAAAGGACAATGTGCCGCGAAGGCAAAGGCAAGCGGCCAAGCGAAAACTATAGGAAAGAGGAAAGTCATCAAACCATCATCATCAGCCATTCTAACGCAACAAATGGCCGAAAAGTACATGTGGCAGTCCGGATTGAGGACCAAGAATGTAAGATGGAGGTCGATTCCAGATCGTACTTATCGATGGGATCATGGGATACCATCAAAAGACTAGTACCGCACATTGGCAGAACTAGAACACCAATCACTAATTTTAAAAGACTACCAAGGGAAAAAAATACTGGTAGTCGGACTTGGACACTTCCAGATAAGCTTCAAAGAACACCAAAAGATATTGCCTCTAACCATTGTAGACCGGAACCGACCAAGCCTGCTGGGACTAGAGGTTCGAACCTCTAAGAATCGGAGTGACTGGCATAAACCGCATCACCGATGCAGACCGGGAGGAGAACCTGATGAGAGAGTTCCAGGATGTCTTAGATGGGAAGTTAGGCAAGTACTGAGGGTCCCCTATTTCATTCAATCTAGACCCAACCATAGCTCCAATTAGGCTAAAGGTGAGGCGAGTCCCCTTCGCACTAAAACCCAAAATTGATGAAGAATTAAACAAACTAATAGAACAAGACATTCTGGAACCAATTGACCACACCAAATGGGAAACCCCAATCGTGACCCCAGTTAAGCCAGATGGGTCCGTGAGAATTTGTGGGGACTACAAGGCTACCCTAAACAATGCACTACAACAAAGTGCATATCCTGTTCTGGTAGTACAACATCTACTACACTCCTTGGGAAGGGGCAAGGTCTTCGCAAAGCTCGACCTTGCCCAAGCTTATCAACAATTGCCCATAGACCCTGAAACAGCTGAGGCACAAACGATCGTGACTCATAGGGGAGCATTCAAATGTACAAGACTACAATTCGGAGTCAGCGTTACCCCTGGGGTATTCCAAAGCCTAATGGAGCGATTATTGCAAGGGATAAAAGGAGTAGTCCCATATTTTGACTATGTGTTCATCTCAGCTAATGACGAGAGAAAATTAGAAGCCTGCCTCAGAGAGGTTTTGTAAAGGTGTACATTGGCCACCTCAAAAGTCGAATTCCTGGGGTACCAAATCAATAAGGAGGGCATCCACCCCACAGACAAAAAGATCAAGGCAATCAAAGAAGCGCCTAGACCTAAAAGTAAAGTTGAATTACAGGCATTTCTGGGACTTATAAACTTTTACCACGTCTTTCTGCCACAGAAGGCAACGATGGCAAAACCTCTACATAGACTTTTAGACAAATCGGCCATCTGGACCTGGGGATGACGTGAAGAGACAGTGTTCCAGCAGATAAAGGACCTCATCACCTCTGACGCGGTATTGATGCAATACAGCGAGACATTACCGCTTACAGTTACCTGTGACGCATCACCGTTTGGCATTGGAGCCGTGCTTAGTCATGTCCTGCCGGATGGAAGGGAAGCCCCAATTGCCTTCTACTCAAAGACCCTCTCAAAAACTGAATGGAACTATAGCCAGTTGGACAGAGGCATTGGTGGCTATATTCGGCATAAAACAGTTCCACGAACATCTTTACGGTAGGACTTTTACCCTTGTGACCGATCATAAACCCCTTTTAGGCATACTCGCTGGAAACAGAGCAACCCCTAACATACTGTCCCCGAGAATGACAAGGTGGTCCGAATTTCTGGCAGCATACAACTATGGACTAATCCATCGACCCAGTAAAGACATTTCTCACGCCGATGCCTTGAGCCGCACCCCCTTACCAGACATAGAGACTGACCCGGCACCAACCACTTCCACCCTACAAATCGAGACTTTGACAAACCTACCAATAACCGCGGCCGACATTGCCAGAATGATAGCAAAAGACAAGACATTGTTACAAGTCTTAAATTGGGTAGGAAAAGGGTGGCCAGAAAACGAGACAGATGTTATTTTCAAACTGTTTAAAAATAGACAAACCAAACTGTTATTACTGAAGGGTTGTATACTCTGGGGTGATCAGGTCATAATTCCACAAAAATTACAAGACCAGGTACTGTGTATGTTGCACGAAGGCCACCCAGGCATCGTGCAAATGAAATCCCTGGCCAGGAGCTATGTATGGTGGCCAGGGATGGACAAAGACATTGGGAAATGGGTCGAAACCTGCAGGAAATGTCAAAACTCCTGCCCTGCACCCCCTTCAGCACCTGTCCTGGACTGGGAAACACCAAGGGGCACCTGGTCACGAATACATATAGACTTTGAGGGGCCAACAAAAGGGTATACATATCTCATCGTAATAGATGCTTACTCCAATTGGTTGGAAGTAAGCATCATGCACTCTACTACCACCGAAGCAGTTATCAAACAGCTATGGAAACTATTCACTACACATGGGTTACCAGACATCCTCGTCTCCGATAACGGCCCACAATTTACAGCATTACCATTCGAGAAATTCCTAGCAGTACATGGCATACAACATGCACTGACAGCCCTGGGCTGACCAGCGACAAATGGTAGGGTGGAACGCATGGTCCGGTATACCAAGGAAACATTAGACAAATTAGACACAGGGGATATGCAAGAAAGAATTGAAAAAATGCTCACAATACAACACATAACACCAAACTCCACTACAAATAAAAGCCCAGCAGAATTACTGATGGGCAGAAAACTAAGTTCACAATTAGATAGATTACACCCAATATACGCCACCGAAAAACCTACCGACTCTTTGAGCAAGTATCGCAAATTCGAACCAGGACATTTGGTATACGCAAAAAACCTCACTGGCCACCCATTGTTGGTGCCAGCAACAATTACACAAATAACTGGACCACGGTCCTACAGACTGGAGACAGACGATGGCCGAACATAGCGAAGACACATCAACCAGTTACGGTCACAAACACTACAACGCACCACCGACACACCCAGACACAAAGAACAACACACACACACACCAACAACATCACAACCATTACACAAAAACACCAACAGACCAACCAGAGAGGGGGGAGACCCCTCAGTAAGAAATAAGGGGGGGAACCCTCCGGTAGAAAAAGAAACCCCCCTGGTAGAAAAAGAAACCACAGAAAATCAAAATAATCACAATAAAAAACATTCCCAAATAAACACAAGCAAAAACAATGACCTACCCATAGAAGTCTTCGGCGAGGAACAAGAAGCACAAGTAGACCTGGATGCTTGGTCGGAAAGGAGCAGCCGGGCCGACTCTACCAGCCCAAGTAGACCGGGCGGGAGCAGCATGGCTGATTCTACCTTCCAGGAGGTTCGACAGAGAAGGACAGGAGAAACAGCGATCCCATCTGAACCCGCTGAAGACGACACAACTAAACTGCGCAGGTCAACTAGGCAACCTAGAAGCCCTGCCTACTTATGTGACTAGGTACAGTAGGACCATACCAAGAGGGGAGGGGTGTTCCATATTAACATACTCCAAATAGGCTATTCCTATTGGACAACAAATACCTGACGCTGATTGGCTACTTTTCTCAACGCTGATTGAGAAAAGGGCTAGGATTGGCCAATTCAAGCGGCGGGAAAAACAAGTAGCTGTCATTGGACACTAGCCATGAGCAGCTCTCTATAAAAAGAGTTGCCGCGGCTCCTGGTTAGAACGGACTTTCGGAACTAAATAAAAGAGCTGAAGTTACGTTGATCTCTGAGTCTCATTCCCGCGAACCGAACAAAGGTCATCGGGCTGGCTTTGGGTACGATGCTCTGAGCCCAGGATGATGAAGAGAGTGGAACTCAGTGCCTCTATCTTAGCAAGGCCTTTAAGGAATTGTAGTCCACAGACATGGATGTATTTAGAGGATAAAAATAATAATAATCTGAATACTGCCTACTATGATTCTTCTCAAAAATCTTTATTTTTTCTGGTTTCTCTCCCAAAGCATACTGCAGATAGTCCTCGACATATGACAATTGAGCCCAAAATTTATGTGGCTAAGTGAAACGTGTTAAGTGAATTGTGTCCCATTTTATGACCTTTCCTGCCACACTTGTGAGGTGAATCACTGCAGTTATTAAGTTAACTACATGGTTGTTAAGAGAGTTTGGCTTCTCCATCGACTTTGCTTGTCAGAAGGTTTCAAAAGATGTTCACATATTACCCTGGGGCACTACGACTGTCATAAATATGAATCCCTTGCCAAGCATCCAAATTTTGATCATGTGACCATGGGAAAGCTACAATGGTCATAAGTGTGAGAAATGGTTATAAGTTACTTTTTCCAGTGCCATTGTAACTTTGAAAGGTCACAAAAGGAGGGCTACCTGTATACTGTTAAAGCAATAGCATGTAGTTTTCTTTTGTAGTAGGAAAAGTTGCTGTGTCCTTTTATTTTGACTGGGCTTTCTAGGTAGTGACACAATTCTTGATTTGGGTAGGAAATTTTCTGGTTCAGCTCCCAGATAAGGCCCTCCATTTTCTTCTGTAATGGTGAGCTGAATGTGGTAACCCGATAACTGTATTATCATGTTGCATAAAGTAAGCCATTGTGTCTAGAGACAATATGGTTTGTTTTGGTATGACAAAAGGAACTGTGTTTTGTCAATCAGAAGATAACGATAAACAAAAATGCAAAAAAATTGCAGTCTAGGAGTCACAAGCTCCCTTTGGAAGGGAGCTGCAAAATTAGAGGATAATACATGTTACATGTCAGGAATTTCACAAGAAGGACATGGAAGAAAATTTGGAATTTTCCTGTTGTGTCAGGATTCCAGCAGTTACTCCATTTAAATCATGAGCCTCGAGCCACACTCCCAACTAAAATATATTTATTTGAAGGTAACATTCTACATTTGGCATTTACCTGGGCGTAGCCAACTCTGAGATACATAATTCATTGTCAACCTTGATCCTGCTTTTCCCCCCACCCCCTCTGGGTGTATCATCCAACAAAAAACATCCATAGCCAAGAGTCATCAATCATGCTCTCAAATTAGATTTTTGCATGGCAGTCATCTAATTAGTGTTTGAAGAAAATATGAATGGAATGTACTTTCGATTCCACACTGCTTGCCTGCTCTTTGAAACCCCCCCCCTTCTTTATGTTGTCAACTATAAAATGTGTATACAAAATGTTTTATGAGTTGACATTTGAGGTTTCAAAGCAATCGAATCATATCCCTTTAACAATATTCTGTTCCATTCACTCTCTTCTCTCCTGATTTTCTCTCCATACCCAACAGACATTCAGAATTCCAGGTATACTGAGAGACCCAGGATATTTGGGGTTTTAAATTTAAATTCTTTTAAATTGGCCTTTCCTAAGGAATTTGGGTCAACTATGTACAGGTAATTCTCGACTTACAACCACCCGCTTAGTGACCCTTTGAAGTTTCAACAGCACTGAAAAAAGATTTCATACTTACAACCATTGCAGCATCCCCATGGTAACATGATCAAAATTTGGATGCTTAGCAACTGGCTCATAGTTATGATTGTTGCAGTGTCCTTAGGTCATGTGATCCCTTTTTGTGACCTCCTGACAAGCAAAGTCAATGGGGAAGCCAGATTCACTTAACAACTGGATTATTAACTTAACAACAGCAGTGATCCATGTTGTAAAAATGGGCAAAACGTACTTAACAACTATCTTACTTAGCAACAGAAATTTTGGGCTCAATTGTGGTCGTAAGTCAATGACTACCTGTAGAGTTCGCTCAGGTTTGGTGGTGTCTCACTCTTCTATATGACAGTGCTGTTTTGCTTACATAATATTCCACATTCAAATAAGGCTGGGATGGCGAACCTATGGCATGCATGCACACAGAGCCATTTGTGCCCGCACACAAGCTGCAGGCAAACTTACTTCACTAGGCATGCGCGTGCCTCATAGCTGATTTTAGACCTCCTGAAGGCTGGAGGAAGGCTTCTTCAGGCTTTGCAGACCGAAAACTAGCCTCGTTTCATCACTTCCTGTTTTTCCAAAAATACCGGAAGTGATTAAACGGGGCTAGTTTTTGGCCTGTAAAGCCTGCAGAAGTCTACAGAAGTCCTCAAGCCTTTGGGAGGCCGAAAAAGGCCTCAAACTGGCTGAAAATCAGCTGTGAGGTGCAGTGCAGGTAAGGGGGCGGCAGGGGTGGGTGGGTGGGGATTACGCATGTATGCCTGGGGGGCATTCTGGGTTCTGGCAATTTTGGGCACAGGAGCCCAAAAAGGTTAGCAACCACTGAAATAAGGAGTTGGCTGAGAGATGATGGCAGTGTATTCTGGATTTTCATCACAAATATTACAAGGAAACAAATGACAGTGGGAAATATTTCACCCAAAAAAGGCAACCTCTTTTAATGAAATAATACTTAAAAACCAGTCGAAGACAATAACTCTCCAGCAAAATGCCCAGCTTGATTTGATCAAAGTTGCCTTTTTATTTATTTCAGTTTAGTCATCAAAGTTTTCTTGCTGTTAATTCAGAGATATTAAGACTACCTATTACTTGCCTCCTTCTGAGTTTTTTCCAGCAGTTGATAAGAACCTGCCAATCATTTGAAGGAGCTCTTGAGGCCTTTAGAAATTAGACGTTTTGATCCTTCAGATTAGAATTTTTTTTCTTTTGGATCTCTGAAAATGTTATAAGTTGATGCCTGAAGAGAGGAGATAGATTCTGAGTTGGCTTCTGACCTCTAGCTGGCAATAAATGTCCATTTGACCCCAAAATCTATGTTGCTACGTGAGAAATTTGATAACTGAATTTTGCCCCACCTTACAACTTCTCCCCCCACAGTTGTTAAGTGAATCACTGCAGTTCTTAAAATAGTAACACAATTCTTAAGTGAATCTGGCTTCCCCATTAACTTTGCTTGTCAGAAGGTCACCAAAGGTGATCACATAACCCTGTGAATATGATAAATGGCTGTCAGCTGTCAAGCGTCTGATTTAAACCATGTGACCATAGGGGATGCTGCAATGGTCATAAGTGTGAGAAATGGTCCTAAGTCACTTTTTTTAGTGCCATTGTAAATTCAAGCGGTCACTCCTGTAAGTTGAGGACTACCTGTGATCTAAAACCATTTGGGGCAAAGCTTTCAAAATGACCTATGATAAAATATTAACATATAATTTTAAGCAGAGAATAACAGTAACAACAGCAACAAATGACTGTGTCACTTCAGGACTGTGGCCACCAGTAATTATTTATATATGTATTTATTTCCTATATGTCTCTGGAATGCAGAGGATAGTTTAGGACCCTAGGCAGCTATAAATTGGAAAGGAGGGGGGAGCTGATAAGGGCTTCTATAAAAATATCCTTATTACACTGCAGAAGCCACAAAATTCGTTCTCAACCACCACATTCTTTTTTAAGCCCCTGTCACACTGCACCAACAGATGCAAAGAGGATGTAAAACGGACAAAAAAGCTTGCCATCCGTTGGTTAACGCGATGTACTCACTGCCTCCATTTTGCTTCCTCTCTATCCGTCCAGCATCCGTTTATTGATGTTTCATCCACTCAGAAAGTTTTGAGCTGCTCAAAACTTTTGCGCGGAAAATGTATCCAATTCGTCCGTTCTGCATCTGCTACGCATCTGCTAGGCATCCGTTCTGCATTCGTTCTGCATCCGCTATATCCGCTAAGCATCCACTACGCATCCGCGCAACTCGCATCCACTCAGACGCAGGGAGGAAGCGGAATGGACGCAGAACGGATGCAGAACGGATGCCTAGCGGAAACAAAGCGTTTAAAACGGAAAAAACGTTCGCAGAGGGGACCTATCTTGGATATTAAGGATGTCTACAGGATGCCTAGAGGATGCAAATGGACACCTATACAGCCTATAAAAAGGGGGAGCAACTCACCTGCATCTCACTTTCAGACCAGCAGCCTAGCTGTGCAGACCTCTGCAGCCTTCATCTGCCTCTTCCTCTTCCACAGCATCCAGTCATGTCCACCGTGGATCGTAACACAGTCCTTTTGGCAGCCACCATCCTTCTGCAACAGTGCAAAGCCATCTACAGGCTCTGTGAACTCTACTACGGGAAGAAAAAGAGGTGGCCAAGAAGCGTCTGGGTACAAAGATGGATCACCAGAAGAGCAGAGTACGGACTGTACAACAAGCTGATGGTGGAGCTCAGGAACAAAGACACTCGGGCATTCCAGAACTTCATGAGGATGCCTCCAGCCATGTTTGATGAAGTTGTGCAGCGGCTGACACCCAGGTTGACCAACTTCCGGCACAGCCTGGAACCTGGGCTCAAGGTGGCACTCACTCTGCACCACCTGGCCTCAGGGACCACCTACAGGAGCATGCAGTACGGCTGGAGGGTGCCACACAACACCATCAGCATTATGATCAGAGAAGTGGTGCAGGCCATCATTGAATAATACCTGGAGGAGCTCCTCCAGTGCCCCTCCACTGAAGAAGGCTGGAAGAAAGTTGCAGAGCAGTGGTATCAGAGGTGGAACTTCCCCCACACCGTTGGAGCCATAGATGGCAAGCACGTGGCCTGCAAAGCACCACCCAAGTTGGGGTCCACTTATTTCAACTACAAGGGCTTCTTCAGCATTGTCCTCTTCGCCATGGTCAATGCTGACTACAAGTTCATGTACATCGATGCTTCAGGCAACGGGTCATCTTCAGATGCCCAGGTATACAACGCCAGTGACCTCAAGGAGGGGCTGGAACGCAACCTCATCATGGGTTTTCCAGATCCAGACCCCCTGCCCAACGACACACAAGATGTGCCCTACTTCATCGTGGGGGATGACGCCTTCTCCCTCAGAACCTACTTCATGAAGCCCTACACTTCCAGGCTCCTCACCCGTGAAGAGAGGATCTTCAACTACAGGCTGTCCAGGGCAAGGCGGGTGGTGGAGAACGCCTTTGGCATCCTGGCCAACAGGTTCCAGGTACTTCTCACCACCATGCAGCATCGCCCAGAGACCGTGAGGAGGATCATGGAAGTTTGCTGCATCCTGCACAATCTCATGCGCACCCGCTACCCAGTGTTGCAGAACAGGCTCGTGGACCTCCAGCAAGGCAATGGGGACAATGGGCCTGGGGAATGGAGGCAAGGGCAAAACCTGATAGATACTGAGGATCTGCAAGGCCCCAACAGAGCCTCACGTGAAGGGAAGAAGCAGCGCAACCTCCTGAGACACTGGTGCAACTCCCCAGCTGGAGCAGTGAAGTGGCAAGACAGTATGATAGATGATTAATGGGTGCTTCCTTCAGCCTGTCTCATCACACGGATGAGATTGGGCCATGTATGTTGGGTGGCCCTACAATGAACAGGGCGTTTAATAAAGAGTTGTGCTTGTGTTGACATGTGTGGATGATTATTACATTATTATTGATAATAAAGGGCCATAGGTGTGGCACCTGGGAGGGTGTACCATACAGTCCCACAATGCTTGCACTGGAGGTTTATCTATCCCCACAGCTATTACCCATCCCAAAGGTATCCCTGCTCATTCCATAGGTATCCCTGCCCACCCCACTGCTATCTTAACCCATCCCACAAGCATGCAAAGGCTTAAACCAATTCTAAAAGTTTCCACCAAGACTTTATTAAAAAAAAGAAATGAAGCAAGTGTGTGAATCAAAGATAAACTTTATTGAACAACAAGCTGTAAAAGGAAAAAGACCCAAGTCAAGTGTCCAAATAAAGTCCACACCCACTCTCTGGCAGTGTTCACGGTCACTCGGAGGTGTGCCCAGTCTCAGGGGTGAAGGGTCCAGGTGCTGTGGAGGTGGTTGCTGCTGCAGTGCTGGTGTGAAGCCCCACTGGGGTGCCTGGCCCCAAGAGGACAACAGGTGACGGTGTGTTGAGAAAGCTCTCGGATAGCTGGCTCAGACCCGTGATGCTGAGAGGTCCTTCCTCCATGCCATGGGGTGTCAGCCCCAGTACTGATGAGAGATGTACTGAGGCCGGGCTTGGCTGTGGGGTGGAGGAAGGAGTAGTGTAGTGGGGCTGTCTGGTCTGCAGCTGGGTGAGGACTGGCGTTGGTGGCATCGCTGTCGTCGGTGGCATCATTGGCGTGGGTGGCATCGGTGGCATCGGTGGCATCAGTGGAACCGGTGGCAAAGGTGTCGCCCGATGACTCTGTGCCTGGACTGGGAAGGGCTGCTGCCTGTGCTGCTGGACCTCCTGGTAGCCGTAGCCCTGGTAGGTGAGGGGCTGTGGAAAGCCTTGGAATGGGAGGGACATCACCTGGGGTGGAGGAGCAGACCTGGGCTGGGTGGGAGCAGAGTCCTCTGGATCTGGAGGGTTGTGAAGCAGCTCGGTAATCCGGTCCTTCACCACCTGGTACTGGGCTTCCTCCATGTTCCTGAGTGTCTGGTTGACATAGGTGAGGAAGGGCTTGCGGTTGGAGGATGAGGAGTCGGTGTTGACCAGCTGAGAGAGGAGATCTATGCTGCTCCGGATGGTGTCCCTGGTCTCCAGCATGACAGTGTGGCTCTGCCCCTCCTGTCTGGCACTCTGCCTTTCTGTGGAGGTGGAGCTGAGGGTGGATGCAGGTAGCACTGTGGTGGAAGTGCCGTCTCCTTTCTCCCACTGAGCCAGGGAGTCCTCCATGTGCTCCGCCACGGTTAAAACAACTGTCCGTGGGTTCTCCGCCGTGGGACGCTCCACAGAAACCTGCCTGGAGAAAGGGACTGACTCTCGGCCGGAAGAGGACAGGCTCTCAGCAAGCTGCCGGAGAAAGAGGGTTGTGAGAGGGGCTCCTGGTGCTCCTCGGTGGCGGATCTCACTCTCCAGGAAGCTGCACCTGGCCATGACGTAGGTCTCTCTGTCCATCAGCTTAACTGTGGCCTGGCCAGACTTCTTGAGTTGCAGCTTCCCGTACCAGGTGTGCATATGTTTCCACCAGCCGAGGAGCACCTCCGAAGTGTAACCCATACTCTCCGCCCTCTCTCTCCAAGCAGCCTGCTTCCTTTTGGTGTCCCTGTACAGCCGGTGTCCCTTCCGCCATAGATAGTCATTCTCTCTCAGCCACTCCAGCACCTCATCCTCGTGTTCCTCCTCAATGAAGTATTGCCTCCTTTCCCATCCCCGCATGCGCCTCTTCCTCCCTTTGGCAGGACCAGATGGGCCCTCATCAGAGGGGCTCCCAGGTGGTAGGGGCTGCTCCTCCACACCACCAGCAGCAGCAGCACCAGCAGGATCATCATCATCATCATCAGCAGCAGCAGCAGCAGCAGCAGGATCATAATCATCATCATCAGCAGCAGCAGCAGCAGCAGGATCATCATCATCATCAGCAGCAGCAGCAGCAGCAGGATCAGCAGCAGCACCAGCACCAGCAGCACCAGCACCACCAGCAGGACCAGGAGCACGAGCAGGACCAGGAGAATGAGCAGGACGAGCAAGACCAGGAGCACGAGCAGTACGAGCAAGTCCAGGAGCATGAGCAGGATGAGCAGGACCAGCAGAACCAGCAGGACCAGGAGCAGCTTCAGCAGAGTACGCAGCAGCAGAAGCACCACCGCCAGGAGCAGCTTCAGCAGAAGCTCCAGCACCAGAAGAGCAAGCCTGAGCAGCAGAAGCCCCAGCAGAAGCAGAGTCAGGGACAGGGGGCGGGAGGGTGGCCCTGTCCCTCTTGGCAGGGATGGCGGCAGGTTGCTGAGGCTTTCGCTTCTTCCCCATGGTTGTGGGGTTGCTGGCTGGCAGGGAGGCTGGCAGGCACCAAGGCTGGCAGGAAGGCTGGCAGAAAGCCTGGCAGGAAGGCAGGCAGGCAGGCAGGCACCAAGGCTGGCAGGCAGGCTGGCTGGCAGGGAGGCTGGCAGCAAGGCAGGGCAGGCAAGGACTCGATGTATCCGGCAGCAGGTCTTTCCTCCGAATGCTGGCCACGTGCGAGCTGCTTCCCTTTATATCCGCGTGGCTTACTCAATGCATCCCCCCCGCATGCGCAATTAACGCTCGACATCCATTAGGCTTCCGCTGTGCATCCGCTTCATCCGCTCTGCATCCGCTTCATCCGCTCTGCATCCACTCTGCATCCGCTCTTTCCGTTCCGCGTCTGCTTTGCTGAGGCCCCCCGGAAGCCTAGCGGATGCGCCATCTGCTCTCATCCACTTCCATCCACTGGGCTTCCGTTCCACATCCACTTTCCATCCGCCTTGCGTCCTCCCCCCGTCCGTGTTATCTGCTCCGGTTATGCAAATTTTTGCCCCTTTTGAGAATGGATAACAACGGATGGAACATTTTGCTCATCCGTTGTGTCCGTTTTGCATCCGTTGGGCAGTGTGACAGGGCCTTTAGATATCACAGAGAGAGAATACAACTACTAAAATATCATAAGGTCAAAGAAGTTTTGTTTTAATTGTGCTGTATTGTTTAGATATTTTTATAGGAAGGCTGCAGAGTTATATTTTCCCACTGTATTTTTTTCCATTACTTTTTTCTATGCAATGAAAATGCATTAAAGGGAGAAATGGAATTGATCACGGTGTCTTTTGCATGTTAAGGGTTAGAGTTATCTCAAGGGAATCATCCAACAACAAACAGCAATACCCAATAATACAGAACATTTTTCTTCTGAATTATCCAGTCCCTACCTCAGGTCTATTATTCTATACATTTCTGTATATAAAACTGTGCAAAAAACACTATGCATTTTGCTGAAGATTTTTAAAAATAAAAATTGAAAACCAGTGCATCATCATCATCATCATAATGGCAATGGCAATGGCAATGACAACTGGAACAACAACAACAACAACAACAACAACAACAACAACAACAATAATAATAATAATAATAATAATAATAATTATAATAATCATCTGGCAAGGAAAAGGCAAGCAGGAACCTTTGAAATTTGAGAGGGAAAAAGCCAGTGATAGGATTCAATTTTTTTTTACTACTGGTTCTGTGGGTGTGGCTTGGTGGGCATGGCAGGAGAAGGATACCATAAATCTCCATTCCCTCTCCACTCCTGGGGGAAGGTTACCACCAGTTCTCCGAACTACTCAAAATTTCTGATACTGGTTCTCCAGAACTGGTCAAAACCACCTCTGGAAAACCACCTCTGGAAAAAGCAATACTTAACCTGGAATTTCTTCTCCTAAAAATGTTTTTGTTTCTCAGTGATAAAATTAGGAAATAGGCTATTTGAAATATAAAATAGCAAAGGCTATTTTCTACCTCTAACTCTTTCATGTGTCAGATATTGACAGAATTATTTTGCTTTAAAAAACAGTACAGTAAGGAAATGGGGTCAATTCTTTAAAGGCAGGCCAAACTATGAATCTCAGAAAAGTGCTGCTTTTTGTATTTTCAATGTAACTTTGCTAAGAACTCCACAATTCATAATCCTGTGTTCAAATTAGCAATTACTGTAGATTTCACTCCATATAAGGGCAATATACTGTAAGTGTGAAATTCTTACATTTCAGCACCAGATGGCAGCAAATGAATGACTCATGGTTCTTTTAATATCAATTAGATACCTTGTAAAAATATTTCAGTATTCAAATCCTGTAAGTACTGCAGTATCCAAGTTTAAATAGTTTAAATAAGCCTACCACAACAGGTTAATTAGATATCCACAAATCTTAGACATAAGAATAACACGTAAGGCATGCCTAGAAAACCTAGAAAACAACCAAAAATGGCCCATATCAGTTTCCAAAATCAGTAATATTGTCTTCACATGACCCCATCAGTGGTGGGATTCAAAAAATTTTGCGACTGGTTCTGTGGGCGTAGCTTGGTGGACGTGGCAGGGGAAGGATGCTGTAAAATCTCCAGTCAGAGGTAACATTTGCCAGTTCTCCAAACTACTCAGAATTTCCGCTACCGTCAGATGCTGCTGAATACCACCTCTGGACCCCACTAAATGACAAGCTTTGAGATTTTTTGTCACAGTGGGCATCCTGTGGACTACAGCACTACATTTTGACTATGAACATTTGCTAGAGTTTTACTCTTAAAACTCAATACAGTATTAAATATCTTGACATTCATTTATAGTGTGTGGAAATACATCTCTTTGGCTTCAGCTCTTAACACCAAATCCTGCTCTAAGATGAAGCTAACATGTAACTTCAAAAAGGCCCCCCAAATGCTGCTTTTCTGATGACCTTGGATACACCCAAGTCGGAATACTTTGTTGCTGCAGAGTTACAGCTTAACTTTTACCTCATTTATCCAGAAATAATTCCATTTACTGGTATTTTTATTGGAAGTTCCAGATACTTGCAAGTAATAAGAGTATTAATTTCTCTTTAAGCCACTGAAGAACACCATAAAAAATTATTATTACTTATTTTCCATTTGTTCAGTAAAACCGGCAATGATTTATAGAAGACAGAATAAGGAAAAAGGGGATGAAGAAGAACTGAAAAGATTTTAGCTTTTATGTTTTTACTACATGACCCTATATTTTGTATACAGGTGAAACTCGAAAAATTAGAATATCTTGCAAAAGTTCCTTTATTTCAGCAATGCAACTTAAAAGGTGAAACTAATATATGAGATAGACTCATTACATGCAAAGCAAGATAGTTCAAGCCGTGATGTGTCATAATTAAGATTATTATGGTTTACAGCTCATGAAAACCCCAAATCCACAATCTCAGAAAATTAGACTATTGTGAAAAGTTTGTGCTCTTTTTACAAAAATATACTGAACTTTTTGAAATTAGGAAAAGGGAATGGACTGATTGCCACGTAGGTTGAGGATGATGGGAAATGAAGTCCAACTCAGCCAGGGGCCATACTGTAGAAGACTTGTTAATCGATTATTACATTTGATTGCTTTTGAAATTTATTGGAGAAATCTATATTAATAAAGATGTAGTTACTACATATCTTCAACCTTGCATTTTTGTAAAGAAAATGTCTTTTTTAAAAAGAGAAACTTGGAATTCTAATCAGCAAGCCTAAAAAAATAAAATTCACAGTTGCAACTATTTATAAGATGCAAAACTTTTAGCATCTTTTTCAGTCCTAATCATGTTGAAAAGCCAGTTGAATTTTTTCTGAGATTCCTCACAAAATAACATTGCTCTGCCTGTCTAGAAGCCAATGCAAGAAAAACTCCTGGGAAACATTTTATTAATCTGAACAGTGAATTTAAAGAATGAAATTCTCATGGTTAGCTTCATCCAGTGGGATATTCTTATTATGTAGAGGAATTATACCAACTCTGTTCCAATAATTGAAATGCTTCCCAGCTTCTTCTCCTGAACATGAGCATCCTCAAATAAGTCAATTTCAGTCAGAACCTTGTTCTGTTACACAATGACCTATCAATTATATGCCCACTTTTTTTTAATTTTCCCATTTCCAAAGTCTATTTCTGAGTCACATGCAGTTAAAGGATGATGAGGTTTGGAGAAGTTATTACATTAGCCTTGCTGGAATTAAGGGCAATTTTCTTCCTTTCATCTACTACACTTAAGGGAATTTTCCTTACCTTCAGTTTAAACTTAGTGATATAAATCAGCAAATCTCTGTGCTGTCCCAAAGGGCCTCTGCACACACATAAAAGCCTTGATCTCCCCTACTCCTTTAGTGCTGTTTGGAAAAAAAAGGCAAATACTTCCCTGCTGATGAAGATCTAGAATGAGATCACAGAGTGATCATGAGCTGCATTGCTTATGACAAATACGAACTCCTCAAGGCAATCAGGTAGGAAAACTTTACTGAATTGGAAAATAATTCCACTCATTCCAGTCATTTTTTTCTTTGAAGACCTTTGGGTCTCTCTGTTAGCCTGGATAATCAAGACCTTAGAGCAGGGTGTCAAACTCACATCATAATGGCGGTGTCACATGACATATCAGGACTTTCCCCCCTTTACTAAACTGGGCATGGGCGTGGCCAGCACATGATGCATCCGGGCCCTGGGCCAGGAGTTTAACAGCCCTGCCTTAGAGATATAGTCTGCTCATTTACATATCAACCTAAGAACACTAGAGGAACACCTCTAGACAGGAATGGGCTTCAAAAATGTTAGCAACGGATCCTCTGCCCAGTTTCTAGGTAGTTGTGGGCATGGTGGGCATGGCCTAGTCGGCCTCCTGCACCACGGCAGGGGAGGTTTTTTGCCCTGCCCAGGCTCCAGAGGCTTTCCTCTGGGAGGGCAAAAATGGCCTCCCCGGCTCTGAAGGCTCTCTGGAATGCAGAAATGGGCCTGATTCCAGCCTTCTGAAACTTCCAGGAGGCCCATTTTTCAGCCTCCTCGAGCCTCTGCACATGCCCAGCACTTACCTGCATCAAAAATGAGTGTTAGCACCAAGGAAATCAGGAGATCCAGGCATTTCAAATGAGTATGAAGATTTCTTGTAAGCATCAGCAATTCTCTACAACAATTTTAACTGCTCACAGTCAAAGGAAATTAGTGGGAGTTAAGAATAGAAAACAATTCAAGATTAGCTGGACTTAGATTTCTTGTGGATGCAAGGAGATTGATGACTGATAACGCATTTAACCCCTCCCTCGGGCTCAGCCTGGTCATCTCCTACGATGGGATTTTGTGACATTCTGATACAAGCATCAACCCTACATATGTGGGTATTGCATTTGGACACAATGTCCAAATAAAAGGGCTGCAAAACACTGCAATACACATTTCATCATTTGCCTTCTCTTCCTCCTAAAGCCCATGTCACACTGCACCAACGGATGGAAAGAGGATGTAAAACGGAGAAAAACGCTTGCCATCCATTGGTTAATGAGAAGCATCTGTTCTGTACTCACTGCGTGCGTCATTCAAAGGTTCTATCCGTCCAGCATCTGTCTACTGAGATTTCATCCGCACAAAAAGTTTTGAGCTGCACAAAACTTTTTGAGTGGATGAAGTATCCAACGCGTCCGTTCTACATCTGCTACGGATATGGGGAACATCCATTATACGTCCGTTGTCATCCATTACGCATCCGCTATATCCGCTAGGCATCCGCTGGACATCCGTGCAACTCGCATCCGCTCCAGCGGAAAACGGAAAGAGGGAGGAAGCGAAATGGATGCGGAACGTTCACGCAGCGTTAGTAGCATGGACAAAGAAAGGATGAAAGTGGATGCAGCTCGCATATAAAGCATTAAAACGGAAAAAACGTTCATATAGGGGACGTATCTCGGATATTTAGGATGTCTGGAGGATGTCTAGAGGATGCAGAAGGAGACCTGGCGGAAAACCTATATTTCCGATAAAGAAGGGGGAGGAAATCACCTGGATCTTACTTTAAGTCCAGCAGCCCTGCTGTGCAGACCTCTTCAGCCTTGCTCTTGCTCTTGCTCTTCCACAGTATCCAGTCATCTCCACCATGGATCGTCACACACTCCTTTTGGTAGCCGCCATCATTCTACAACAGTGCAAAGCCCTCTACAGGCTCTTTCACCTGTTCTACACAAGGAAAAGAAGGCGTCCAAGAAGTGTGTGGGTCCGAAGATGGATTGCGAGAAGAGCCGAGTACGGACTGTATGACAAGCTGATGATGGAGCTGAGGAACGAAGACCCTCGTGCATTCCAGCACTTCATGAGGATGCCGCCAGCCATGTTTGACGAAGTAGTGGAGCGGCTGAGACCCAGGTTGACCAAGGCAAACACCAACTTCTGGCCCAGCCTGGAACCTGGGCTGAAGGTGGCACTGACTCTGCGCCACCTGGCCTCCGGGACCACATACAGGAACATGCAGTACATCTGGAGGGTGCCACACAACACCATCAGCATTGTGGTCAGAGAAGTGGTGCAGGGCATCATCGAAGAATACCTGGAGGAGCTCCTCCAGTGCCCCTCCACTGAAGAAGGCTGGAAGAAAGTTGCAGAGCAGTGGTATCAGAAGTGGAACTTCCCCCACACCGTTGGAGCCATAGATAGGAAGCACGTGGCCTGCAAAGCTCCAGCCAACTCAGGGTCCAATTATTTCAACTACAAGGGCTTCTCCAGCATCATCCTCTTTGCCATGGTCAACGCTGACTACAAGTTCATGTACATCGATGCTTCAGGCAACGGGTCATCTTCAGATGCCCAGGTATACAACGCCAGTGACCTCAAGGAGGGGCTGGAACGCAACCTCATCATGGGCTTCCCAGATCCAGACCCCCTGCCCAACGACACACAAGATGTGCCCTACTTCATCGTGGGGGATGACACCTTCTCCCTCAGAACCTACCTCATGAAGCCCTACACTTCCAGATGCCTCACTCGTGAAGATAGGATCTTCAACTACAGGCTGTTCAGGGCAAGGCGGGTGGTGGAGAACGCCTTTGGCATCCTGGCCAACAGGTTCCAGGTACTTCTCACCACCATGCAGCATCACCCAGAGACCTTGAGGAACATCGTGAAAGCTTGCTGCATCCTGCACAATCTCATGCGCGCCCGCTACCCAGTCTTGCAGAACAGGCTCGTGGACCATCAACAAGGCAATGGGGACATGGAGCCTGGGGAATGGAGGCAAAGGCGAAACCTGATCGACACTCAGGATTTGCAAGGCCACAACAGAGCCTCACGGGAAGGGAAGAAGCAGCGCAACCTCCTGAAACACTGGTGCAACTCCCCAGCTGGAGCAGTGGAGTGGCAAGACAGGATGGTAGATGCTTAATGGATGCTTCCTTCAGCCTGTCTCATCACACTGATGAGATTGGGCCATGTATGTTGAGTGGCCCTACAATGAACAGGGCATTTAATAAAGAGTTGTGTTTGTGTTGACATGTGTTGATGAATGATTAAATTGTTATTGATAATAAAGGGCCATAGGTGTGGCACCTGGGAGGATGGACCGTACAGTCCCGCTATGCTTGCACTGGAGGCTTATCTATCCCACTGCTATCCTTACCCATCCCACAGCTATTATCCATCCCACAGGTATCCCTGCCCATCCCACTGCTTTCCTTACCCATCCCATAGCTATTACCCATTCCACAGGTATCCCTGCCCATCCCACTGCTATCCTTACCCATCCCACAGCTATTACCCATCCCACAGGTATCCCTGCCCATCCCACTGCTATCCTTACCCATCCCACAAGCATGCAAAGGCTTAAACCATTTCTAAAAGTTTCCACCAAGACTTGATTTACTAAAAGAACTGAACCAAGTGTGTGAAGCAAAGATAACCTTTATTAATAACAAACTGTAAAAGCAAAATGACCCAAGTAAAGTGTCCCAAGCAAAGATAAAGTCAACAGGTAGCAACCCAGTCTCTGGCACTCTTCTCAGTCACTCTGAGGCATGCCCATGGTCTCAGGGGTGAAGGGTCCAGGTGCTGTGGAGGTGGCAGTGGCTGGAGTGCTGGTCTGAAGCGCCATTGGGGTGCCTGGCCCTGAGAGGACAACAGGGGATGGTGTGTGGGGGAAGCTCTCAGAGAGCTGGCTCAGTCCCGTGATGTTGAGAGGCCCTTCCTCCATAACATGGGGTGTCAGTCCCAAGACCGATGGCAGATGTTCTGAGGCTGGGCTTGGCTGTGGGGTGGAGGAAGGAGGAGTGTCATGGGGCTGTCTGGTCTGCAGGTAAGCAAGGTGAGGCATTGGTGGCATCTGTGGCATCGGTGGCATCGGGGGTATTGGTGGTATCGGTGGTATCGGTGGCACCTGTGGCATCGGTGGTATTGGTGGCATCAGTGGCACCTGAGGTGTGCAATGTACCTGTGCCTGGACTGGGAAGGGCTGCCTGTGCTGCTGGAACTTCTGGTAGCCGTAGCCTTGGTAGGTGAGGGGCTGTTGAAAGCCTTGGAAGGGCTGTGACATCACCTGTGGTGGAGGAGCAGACCTGGACTGGGTCAGAGCAGGTTCAGCTGGGCCTGGAGGGTGGTGCAGAAGACCTGTGATCCTCTCCTTGATCACCTGGTACTGGGATTCGGGCATTTCCATGAGGGTCTGGTTGATGTAGGTGAGGAAGGGCTTTCTGTTAGAGGATGGTATGTCGGACTGTACCAGCTGAGAGAGGAGATCTACGCTGCTCTTGATGGTGTCCCTGATCTCCAAGAGGACATTGTGGCTCTGTCCCTCCGGTCTGGCTCTCTGCCTGCTTTCTGTGGAGGTGAAGCTGGGTGTGGGTGTGGGTTGGTCTCTGGTGGCAGCGGCTTCTTCTTGCTCCAAATGCGTCAGAGGTTCCTCCATGTGCTCTGCCACAGGGAGTGCAGCTGTTGGGAGGGTCTCCATCATGGGGCACTCCAAAGATACCTGCCTGGACAAAGGAGCTGACTCTTGGCCAGAAGAGGACTGGCTCTCTGCGGGCTGCCTGAGAGAGAGGGTTGACAGAGGGGCTGCTCCTCGGTGGTGGATCTCACCCTCCAATTAGCTGCACTTTGCCATGACATAAGTCTCCTGGTCGGTGAGCTTGACCGCGGCCTGGCCAGATTTCTTGAGGTGCAGCTTCCCATACCAGGTGTGCATGTGCTTCCACCACCCCAGGTGGACATCCGAAGTGTAGCCCAGGCTCTCCGCCTTCTCTCTCCAAGCCGCCTGCTTCCGCTTGATGTCTTGATAGAGCCTGTGTCCCTTCCTTCAGAGGTACTCGTTCTCCCTCAACCATTCGAGCACCTCCTCCTCATGTTCCTCTGCAATGGAGTACTGTCTCCTCTCACCCTTTTCTCACGAATGCCTCTTCCTCCCTCTGGCAAGGCCTTCTGGGCCCTCATCAGCAGGGCTTTGAGGTTCTAGGGGCTGGTCCACCACACCACCAGCAGCAGCAGCAGCACCAGCAGCAGCACCAGCAGCACCAGCAGGACCAGGAGCAGCACCAGCAGAGTCAGCACCAGCAGAAGCACCAGCACCAGCAGAATCAGCACCAGCAGCAGAAGCCCCAGCAGAAGCAGAGTCAGCACCAGGGGATGGGATGGTGGTCCTGTCCTTCTTGCCAGGGCTGGCAGGAGTAGGCACAGGCTTCCTCTTCTTCCCCATGGTTGTTGGCTGAAGATGTGTCTGGCAGCAGGTCTTTCCTCTGAATGGTGATCTGCTTGCGAGCTGCTTCCTTTTATATCCGTGGGGCTAACGCATTGCATCCTTCCCGCATGCTCAGTGAACGCTTTGCATCCGCTAGGCATCCGCTAGGCGTCCGTGATGCATCTGCGTCATCCACTAGGCATCTGCTCTGCATCCGCTCCTTCCGCTGCACGTCCGCTTTGCTGTTCTCCCCCGGAAGCCCTGCAGATGTGTCATCCGCTTCCATCCGCTTCCATCCGCTTCCATCCGCTAGGCTTCCGTTGAGCATCTGCTTAACATCCTCACTACGTCCTCCCCCCGTCCGTTCCTTTCCATTGTTGTCCACTCTGTTTATGCAAATTTGGGGCACTTTTGAGAACGGATAACAATGGATGGAAAATTTTTTAGTCCGCTGTGTCCTTTTTACATACATTTTGCATCCGTCGGCCAATGTGACCTAGCCTAAACCTACTGTTGTTGCAAACATTTTTTTTCTGCTGTTGAATGGGGGAATAGCAGGCCATAATCTTACCTAAACAAGCTAAGAAGTTCTAAATGTATGGTTCAGGCCCCCAAAATCTCTTTAGGTTCCATGAATCTAAACTAAAATGATTGCTTAACTTGATTATGGCTATAATCCCAAATCAGCAGGATTTTTTAAAAATGCTATTGAGATCATGATCCTTGGGGATAAATGTCACCTGGATTCAGAGAACTAAAAGTAAACAGATAACATTATTTGACAAATAACTAAGTTATTCACTGCTTAATGCTTTTGCTGGATCAGCAACAAATCTTTCACAATTGTTAGAATGAGGCAAGATATTTATTCCAACTGCATACAAAAAATGGAAGCAGGGCAGAAGCCAAATCTTCTTTGGTTGAGCTTGACCATATTCTATGGATATGGACATGTAGATTTTTGGTACAAATATGGAAGCAGGTTGCCAACAACTTCTACTTTCTTACCTAGCTAATTACCTCAGGTTTCCCAGATATCCTCCCATCCAAATATTCCCCATGCCAGTCCTGCTTAGCTTCTGAGCCCAAACAAGATTTAGCCAATTCCTACTCCCTTCTAAGACTCTAAATCAGATACATTGGTTCATTGTTATACTAAGAGAATTAAGAACACCTGATAAGAAAACAAAGCAAAGAACTCCTAATTCTGAGCTGTCAAGACACCACAAAACAAAAGACATACACCCAAAAAGCCAAGTCCACACTATTTTCATTGTCCTCCTCTTGGTATTCCTCTTGGTCCTCGTACTTTGAAAAGAAGTCATCTATAATTAAGAAAATATCTTTTTACCTCATCCCCTGACCCTCTGTCTATCATACAACCCACATATTTAAAAAGTGACAAATAACAGAGCTGCTGAATACCATTCAAGAATACAGGCAAGTACAAAGAGTTTGATTTTACAAGGCATGAGGCTTTTGACAAATTAATTTGTCAGAATGATTTAGGATTTTTTACACATCCACTTTAAGGTCTGTTTCTGTTGCTCCCCTCTGGGAGGAGGTTTTGAAGTATTTCTAGCAGGACTACCAGATTCTATAACAACTTTATTCCCTATGCCATCCGTCTGGTAAACTTGCAAGATTCGTTTTTCTTGCCGTGTGCATGTATTGTATACATCCGAATTAGGCGTGTTGTTTCTGTGTCAGATATATGTGGGTATATCCGTAATTTTTATTTATTCATTTATTCTGTAACATTTATGTAGTATATATTGGAAGTGGCAACCTTTGAGGTCTGTATGCAGTGAAATTTTATTTTAATGTATGCTGATTAGTGTACATTCATTTCAAAATGACAATAAAGTTATTCTATTCTGTTCTATTCTATTCTACACTAGGCTAGACTCTAGGCTACACTCTACTCAATAGAGTAGAGTAGATTAGCCTAGCCTAGCCTAGCCTAGCCTAGCCTAGCCTAGTGTAGAATAGAATGCAGTGCAAAATGCAGTGGTAAATATGGCAGCTGTAGAAGATAAAGCTTACTTTATCTCTTTATCTTTCCATACTTTCTCATATTCCCTCATTTACCCTCTAGTTGTTTTCACCTCAGGAAGGATCTTGTACCATTTCAAAGACTTGGAAGAACATGGTATTTCTCCCCTACCTTCAGCTCAATATAGGGGATGTTTTCTCATATTTGCCTTATAGGGGAAAATCCCACAGGATTAGGGTTTTTGTAAATCCCAAAGCAGCAGCAGTAATGTGTGTCAGCATATAATCATGGCCCTAAAGACTCTTTCCCAGCACAATTTGGATGAGACAGTTCTCATTCAATGATTCATTGGTGGTATTAGCACGGCTGTGGTGAAAACAGAAAAGCATCTTAGTCAGTAGAACTCCATGTTCAAAGTCTGCATAAGGTCAATGCAGGGTTGCTCCAATCCAATCTTTTCTAACATGGAGCCTGTCAAATTGTTGGATTTCCACCAAAATGCATAAGAAAGGGATGACATCAGTTATACTAAATCTGCATTGCATCAACCCAGATGATGACTGTTTCAAGCTGAGATGAGAAGACTTTGGTTAAATAACAGCCTTGGGATAAGTTGGAGTCATTTTAGTTTAAGCTTTTAGATATTTACACATACACATGCACACAGATTTTACATAGCTAAAGAGAGAAAAGAATCAAGATGGTATAAAAATGTCATTGGTGAAACTAATCCATGCTTATTGCAAACTGAAAAGTAAAAATAATATGATGAACAATCATTTAATAAGCCTTTGACTAAAGAGGCAGCTGCAAAGCGGTGGTAAGATGAGGACTGAATCACTCAATATTTTATTACTTTCTGGTGAAGCTGCAAATTTGTATCTTTTTTTTCCTAATAAAATCCATAGAATTTAATTGCTATCTTTGTCTATCACAATATTTTATTACTTGACTATTCTATTTGGTTTACGCTCTGTCTCAGAGCATGCAGACTATATACTTCTTGATCAATAATCCATGTACATATGCCTCCCTAATGTGGAAGAAAAACATTTTCTACATTTCTTAAATGGAAAAAATAAGACTAAGGAATTCTGACATTCATGAAAACAAGGGGAAATCCCTCAATTGGGCAAATTCTGCCTTAAGTAATGTGATCAAACTGAAACATGCACATTCAAGCTCCTGTGAAGTTTCAGTTGGTAACTATGATTCATGATAAGAAATAATCTGCCTACAGATGTAAATGGCTTTCAATTACCTGTCTCATTGTTAAATTTTCTGTGGTGCTTCAGTAATAGATTTTCTCCTCTGCAGTTTTTAGCTCAAGTCTTCTACCTTGGCATATGAATCCTTCTCTTTTTCCCCTCTGTTTTTGGTTTTAATGATCAGCTTTAGGGAATTTAGGCTTACTGTTCCTTCCAAGTTTCAATCTTTCCCAACCAAACCATCCCTCTCATATCCCATCATTCATTGAAGCCAGGAAACTGGATGGTTGCCCCTGCAGAAAGTGTTTATGACTAACCCACTTCAATAGAAACTCTAGGAGTCTGCTGAATGGAAAGACTCTGTAGGTCTATCCTGCAGAGGCCTGGAGGTTGGGCAGGATATTCAACATCAGAAATAAGGAGAAATTTTCTGACAGTGAGAACAATCAACCAATGGAACAGCTTGCCTTCAGGAGTTGTGGGAGCTCCCTCACTGGAAGCTTTCAAGAAAAGACTGGACTGCCATCTGTCAGAAATGGCGTAGGGTCCCCTGCTTGGGTGGGGGGTTGGACTAGATGATCTACAGGGTCCCTTCCAACTATATTAATCTGCTAATCTTCTCCATTTTCTTCCTTCTCAGTTAGGAACAAAGTTCTAATCAACCCTTCTGGTTCGGCAGCAATCATTAAGTTAAGTATTCTGAATCAGAATGAATTGGTGGGTCTGAGAGATCAGGGAAGGTCTAACAGTTTGACAGGAATTGTTCTTTCCAATCCTAGCTAGATAATCAGATATAAGACCAAGAAAATCCTTGTTAGCGAAAGGGGCAGATTGTATCTGGGACGGATGATTGCCACCAAGACTTTTTAAATAATAATAATTCTAATATTCTTGAGAAGAATCCAGATAATATTTGTGGTTTACTGCATTTCTTAAGATGTAGTTATACCAAGTACACGGAAAAGCATGAATGTTATTGCTAAAGCAAAGACCTATTTCACTAGAAAGCTTTGTTATTGCATTTCCTATTTACCCCTCAGCCTTGGTGGTCAGGGCGGGTTATTCCCAATGATTATTTCACTGTTCTGGAAGATATTTTGAATGTTAGTTCTAGTGACTCACTGCTGATAGAGCGGAATAATAACTTTGTTGGGTAAAGACCCACTCTAGCAACACTTCCAACCAAAGTTCTTTTTTTCTTAATGGCAGCACACAACACCATTCATGACAAACAAAACATCACTTCCCCTTAGCAGCAGCATTTAACTTTTCTGGACAAAATTTGTTGTCAACTTTAATCCAAGCCATTATCAAATTCCACCATCAGTTCAACCCATTTCCATGTTCACCTGATTTTGAAGTGTGTGGAGCTAGATTTTGCAACAAAATCATTTAATAAAAATGAAAATAATCTTTCCAAGGCTTAACCCCCTACAGATGTTCAGCACACAGCCTAACTCTGGAAATATAAGAATCCACCACAACTCTGTCTTCCATTAAGAAACTCCCAAATGTACAACATAGCAGAATACGGAACAATTTTTATTGAGCATCTCCAATAGTAGAAATCTCATCATGCTTCTGCACTAATGCAGTACAACAGTATTATTGTGTTGTTATTGAAAATTTCCATTCATGCTGCAGTATCCAAGACCTTTATCTGACCTACTATATAAAACAAAAAATTATACAAAGGTTCTTCAGGCCATCAGCCCATCTATTTCTCTAGTCTTTACTTACTACATATATGTAAATAAAATCAAAATAATTTTAGATCCCTCCCTAAGAACTATTCTAATATTCATAATATTACAACCATAGACATGTCTATATGGCATTGCTATGAACTAGACCTTCAAGATGACCAATCACTATTATCCTCACGGTGTTAAATTTTGAAGCTAAATAAAGGAGTTGGGAAGCAGGATCAGTTGTGGAAACTCCCTGTGGGGAACAGATTGTTTCAATGGATCACAGAAGTGCTGCTGATATTTTGTAGAAAGTATGGAGAGGGGGGCTAAAGAGAGGCCTACACATTAGAGTAGAATTAGGACATTGTTAACATAATCAAATCTGCCAGTAAATGGGACATTTTTCTGGCAGACACTTAAAAATGATAGCTGGAGGGGTTCAGTCATTCACACACTCAGCAGAGATAGGGAATAAAAAGTAGGATAATCCAGAGAAATAAAGAATAGGAATATAAAGACTTCTTTTTTCCTCTAGAATGCTTCACAGGAAAAGGCTCTAAGGAATTACAGACCTGGCACCTGGAAAACAGTCATTTAAAAAACATGCAAAAGAATTTAGGAAATCCAGCAAAGTGGCAAAACAATATACAGCATTGAGTTTAGGGAAATTCTGAGGACTTAACTAAAAACCTAGCGAGAAAGCAGTGATCTGGTTGCAACAAAATCATTTGAGGGTTAGCTCAAAATTTCCAGCAGTTCAGTAGAATCTAGTAAAAAACAACAACACCCTAATTCTTTAAATTATTTCCAGGGAAGAAGTTAGCAGTTGTATCAAATGATACGATTCAAGTGAATCATGTGAAATATTTATCAAGGTACAGGTAATTATGATATGCTCTTTAACATCTAGGGTGATCTTCATGCATAATTTGTCATATCTTTGCTACAACCTGTCATATCCTTCTTACTATATGTTTCACACTTCCTTGAGCTGTTGCAATTAAGGACTTATTAAGCAGTTTCCCTAAATTTGTTTCCAAGAAGGAAGTCCTGGGGAAAAAAAAAAACACTTAAGAGCATAAAGGATCAGCAAATTCTGGAGGCAGAAGAGCTAGTACACAAAAAAATGGTCTACCCTCTCTTTTGTCCCCACTTCTGCTGCCACACACTGAATGGCAAAAGAAGGAGAGGAAAGGGCCTTAGACTCCTGCTGCCAAAAGACAAATGGCCCTGAGAATTAGTGGCCAGGGGTGTGCCTGAAGTAGCCTCAAGGGACCAATAGCATTGGACCAGCCCCTCCCTAACTTACCTTGGAACTATTTCGTACAGTCTGATGGTCCAACACACTTCAAGTTGGTACATGCTGAAAAACACCATTTTGAAGCAGAGCAAGAAAAGAGGGGAGAAGTCCACTTTTGCAGTGGGGCCACAGTTGGATGTGGTGGTGCACTTATAGCTTCAACAAATAGCTAGAGCGGTGTCTTTATGCCAGGCAGAACCTACTCATTCCATTAGCAGCTCTTTGGGGACAGAGATTTCCCCACTAATCTGTTTTTGTGAAAAAATAAATATCACTGCATTCAGCCAGCTATTCTCTGCGCAAACTCTACCCCAGGTTCTATTTTGCGTGTGTGTGTGTGTGTTATTGTTTTTTTAAAAAAAGAAAATATATTCTAATCCTAATAATCCCTTACATGTTCCTATGGGGAAAAGAAATGAAGAAACTGATATACCAGCCTTGCCAACCTAAATAAGGAATGAGCCATGACACCTGTAGCACATCACAATACATGGACAAGCTGTATAACACTCCTGGCTTAAGCCCTCAGAGGGAACATGGGAGGGGGTGAGGAGCAACATCAAGCACACACAATGGGTTAAAGCCTTCAATCCTTGCTTTAATATCTAAGTCCCGGGCACACCCAGCAGAGCTCTCCAAGGCATCCTGCACCATGTCGAAGAGTTCTGGAGGGGACAGATGGCTAAACGAGCTTGGTTACAAGCTGGGCCAAACACTGGGGGAAGGCAGCTATTCAAAAGTAAGGGTAGCCACCTCAGCCAAATACAAAGGCCCTCTAGCCATCAAAGTAGTAGATCGACGCCGGGCACCCCCTGACTTTGTACACAAGTTTCTCCCACGAGAGCTGTCCATCTTACGGGCAATTCGTCATCCCAACATTGTACGTGTTTTTGAATTCATTGAAGTTTGCAATGGGAAACTTTATATTGTGATGGAAGCTGCTTCCACTGACTTATTACAACTGGTGCAACAACTGGGGAAGCTACCCTGCATCCCGGAAGCTCGAGACATCTTTCTCCAAGTCGTGAGCGCGGTACGTTACTTGCATGACCGAAATTTGGTGCATCGGGACCTTAAATGTGAAAATGTACTACTCACCGCAGATGGACGTCGGGCAAAGCTGACTGATTTTGGCTTTGGTAGGGAGTCACGTGGGTATCCGGACCTGAGCACTACATACTGCGGCTCTGCTGCTTACGCCTCCCCAGAAGTGCTGCTGGGCATTCCCTATGATCCTAAGAAATATGATGTGTGGAGTCTGGGAGTAGTACTGTATGTGATGGTTACTGGATGCATGCCCTTTGATGATAGCCACATCCACAGTATGCCCCGCCGTCAAAAGAAGGGGGTGTTCTATCCCGAGGGTATCCCTCCCTTACCTGAACCCTGCAAGTCCCTCATTGCCCAATTGCTTCAGTTTAGTCCAGCTTCCCGACCTGGAGTAGGGCAAGTGGCCAAAAACAGCTGGCTGAAAGGAGGAACCTTAAATAAAGAAACCGCTTCTAAATAGTCTGACCCAGGACCACTGAACACTGCTGGAGCTCAGCTGTCCTTCAGCTGTTGCAAGGGGGGGAAATGAACAGATGCTAAAACATCGTTGACAAGGGTGGAGCTCCAGAGCCAAACTGGGGTTACAAAAAGAGGAAAGAACTCTCCTCCAACATTCAGACAATGTTTGGGATTACAGGAGAAAGAAAATGATTTCAGACATTTGGGATTACAGGAGAAAGTCTTTGACACAACAGTGTGAAGTTGAAGGAGACTGAATTCAAGGGCTTCCATGATATAGAAGAGGCAGTGAAATAGTGATTGGAACACCCCAAACCTTGCAAAAATGGTCATCAGTGCAACCTGTGGCAGATGAAAAGAACTATGATCCTTGCCAAAAGACTTGGACATCATCACAGAATCTACACTTGACAATGTGTAGGTGAGGCAATGAGATTTACCACAACATGATGTTGTCTGAAGTCTAATTCACAAATAAACCCTGAAGCTTCCATCCATTGAGTTCTACATGCTTTTAGTCCTTTGCACCCTGGGTTTCTTCCCTTTAATTAGACATAAATGAGAATGTTGGCTTGTTGAGGATACACACATCATTAAGTTTTCTTAGTTTTTTCCCTTTAGGAGATCCACAAGATTCTGAGGTGAGAGAAGTGAGCTTGAACAGAAAAAAAACTCTTATTCAGATCTCAGTTTAGTTTCAAAGCTTGTTTGATGCCTGTTAAAGTCCCTCAGAAGTCAAATAAATTAACCCTTCCATATTGTAATCAGATTCTTAACAGAGATCATTTTAAGCATCTACTTCAGCCTGTATGAGTGTATGGGAAGAGGGTAGGACTCCATGTGGGAGTCACCAGGCTAAAATAGGATATTCCTATCAAGGAGAGGCTTGTAGTTTTCAATAACTTTGGTACTGTTAAAACTCTCTTAAGATCAGCTAACTTAAAGTACTTACTTTGAGATTAAGAGTTGTACTGGTATCTTTAAAGAAAATGAGCCAAAGTGGCAAATCTATGCTCATATCTATATATCTCCATCTCTGGTAAAAATGAAAGAATATATAAATGTAGACTATAAGCCTAATCTTTGTATAAAAAAATAAGTTAAAAATAAAATTAAAAAAAAGACATCCAAGTCTTAGCCAAGACATCTAAGATCGCACTTCTATATTAAAACAAGTGGCTAAGAGGGCAAAATGTTTCGCTTTATTGGATAGTGCCCACATCTCTCTTAATACGGGAAAATCATCCCAAACCCAAATTGCCCCAAAACTCTCCCCATGTTATTGCCTTCATCTTGCCTCAGGTTCATGAGAAAATACAGTGGTACCTTGGTACTCAATTGCTTTGAAACTCAATGAGTTTGGTACTCAACACATTTTGATGAAGACCTTTTATCCTGATACTCATCGTTTGTTTGGTACTCAACACACAAGCTAGAACTTGTTGGTGTCAGCTTCCTTGTGACTCATTACATTATTTCTTATGAGAAAAAATTGTTTGATATTCATCATTTTTGGTACTTATCACACCTCCCAGAACCAATTAACAATAAGTACCGAGGTACTGGTGTAAATCTGAGTTTTCCATAAACTATATTGGTATCAACACAAAATTTCCCCCATAAGCTGTCACCAGTGCTTCAAGGTACACAAAACCAGTAACACTTACTCACCTCCTATGTTGGAGGTAAAGTCAAGTGATCAGCTGAGGTAGGACCAGAGATATATTTAGCAATGTTAAAATGCGCACGTGCCTCTTCCTCTCCTTTGGTGATTAACCAGCCACTACTGAAACAATCACAGAGTACTTTAAACTTAGTACAGCATGTATTAATTTTAAATAATTGATTTTTTTTAATTTGTAAAAGTTTGCTATTTATTTATTTACTTACTTATTTATCAAACTTCTGAATAGTCTATCTTCCTTATAAAGAGGGAACTACAGCAACTGTTTGGGTTCATTTGACCATCCAAAGGAGTGTAGTTTGATTTTACTTTTTTCTGACAATACCTTTTATAAGAAACATAATATTCTATTATCTACCTTATAGCTGAGAGCAATTTATTCTTTCTTTATTTAAGACAATTTATATGGCTGCCTAAACTCACTCTCAGCAATTCCAAGCATCTTACAAGGATTTTACCTTCAAAACATTGTCATTTACATCCAGCTTTCCCAGCCCCCATTCCTCACACTCACCTACCCCTTTATGTTTTCCGATAGGGGTTCTAATTTTTGACAACAAAAAGATATCCTCCCTAATAATTTTATTTAATTAGGTGCCTTTCAAATCACTTTTGACAACTGGAAACTTCCTGGATTAGTCCTTGCAATTTTCTTGGCAAGGTTTTCAGAAGTGGTTTTCCTTTTCCATTTTTCATAGGGTTTGGAAAATAGGCCCAAATTTACCCATCTGGTAAAGGCAGGATCAGAACTTGGTTCTCCTGTTTTCTAGCCTGATGTTTAACCACTATACCAAACTGGCTCTCTTCTCCATTATGGAACCTTATTTGTAGAGTTATCTCCTTCCTGCAATATATTAAATGGCTCCAACACAGATACTGTTATTTTAGACCCATTTTGAAAACTTGTTTTAATATATGTTGGCATTTTTCCTCCTAGAAGAATGCAGTGAAGAGGTTTTCAAACAAGACACTGAACAATCTGTTTCAAAGAACTGGAAAAAATATAGATCAGAACTGGATGCAGCTAACGAGATTTTTGTTCAATGTAACACTTGCCTCTGGGCAGAGGGAGAATGCCTCATGTTGGCAGCACTTATTAAAATTAACTATGGAGAGAAAGGGATCCACAGACCACCCACAAACTAGGTCTCCACCTCTACAATTCCTTTTCCTTATAGTTATTGCTTGATACCTGTTTTCTTCCAGTACCTAAGGGGAGAGATCTGCTTATCCTGCCAAAGTTCTGGAATCTCTTCACCAACACTCATCCCCTTTGGCTGCTTGCACTGGGGAAAAATAAAACCACCTCAGGATTATATAAATGAGTAAACAATCATAATTATATGAGCATTTCCAAGCCGGGTGAGCAAAATATTCCACTGATCATTGTTACAATAAAGCATATGCTTAATGATTACAGGCCCGTGTTTTGTTTGATCCATTTGTAAGGCATTTTAAGCCTATAGCTCAAAATATACAGTGCATTTTCATTTTATCAAATCTGTGTTTCCAAATAAGCAAATAATCAAATATACCACTGCAAAAGTTAGGAGGAGTTCTCATTTTTCCTGTGGACGTGCTTCATGTCGAAACTTAAATGTGACATTTTATAAGGTATGAAAAAGTATTTAAGCGCAAAAGAAATAAAGGGAAGGGACCAGAGTTTCAAGGTGGCTGGGCCTGACCATATATCTCCGTTTGTCCAAAAAGCCAGATTCTTTTGTGAGGATATTGTAGGGAGTTTTAAGATTTTTCCTCTATGGCCTACCCAATCTAGCTCTTTAGATTGAAATGTTGATCACAAACTCAAAAGGGTCATGCCATCCAAGGATGTTAGCTACATGGGGCACTGCTTAAGTTTCATCTTGCTACTTGTGCCAGCGTGGACCTTCTTCTGTGGTGGCACCTTTGCGCTGAAGTTTTCTCCTTGAGGAAAGGATTCAAATTTTCCCGCTGGGAGAGCTCTGGCGCAAGGATACAGACAACTGCTTGAAAGCTGGATCTTTTTATTTTCAGGAAGGCTAGAAACAGCGTGACTGCATTCCTGGGCTAGCTAGCTAACTTTGAATGGTAAGTTCCCAGTTTTTTATACCTTTTTTCTCCCTTTGTGCATAAATGTTCGTTTCATGTTTAATGTTTAAGGTTTAGACATTAAAATCCTGTCAGAGTTTATTTTTTTCGCCAGAAGGCAAACTTAGCGAGGCGCGAAAATAAACTCTGTGGGGCAGCTTGTTTGTATTATCGGTTTTTTTCTCTAATCTCTTTTAGTTTTAATGGCTTTTTTGTTGTAATCTTCTATTTGTAATTCCTGTCTGTTTGGCTGATTTGGTATGTTCTTAATTACTTGGCTTTTGTCTAGGGGGCTCCTTTCAATTTCTTTTATTAGATTTCTTTTCCTATGCAAGTTTGTTTTATGGCTGGCCTGATGTTCCCTTTGGGCTTTTTCCTTTCTGGGTGACACCACTGTCCTCATGAAGTTCCCTTTCTATATTCTTTTTGTTATCTATGAAGCCCTTCCTATTGTCTTTTAGGCTACTATTTTAAAGCATTTTTTCACCCATAATTTAAGAAGGCTCTGCTTCCACAATATGCTGAACACAAATTCTCACAATCCTAATCAAATTTCTCTATTAGAGGTTTTGGCAAAAGGCAACCCCACTAACTGGTCAAAATTGATAATTTAGGGAACACAGTGGTCTTTAGTACTTTTCCTAGGAACTACTTAGCATCCCACAAGCACCTGTGCCAAGACATGATTGACAAAGCTTCATTTAATAACCAGACTTTCTCCATTGGCTAGGGAGGACCTCTGAGCAGGGCTTCATCACTGCAGCAAATCAGTGTTTAAGAAGAGTTAAATTTTATTTTATTTTAATTTTATGCTGCCTGCCCATAACAATACCTTTGAACTGACTACTGCAATTTCAGAAGTTTCTCCATATGAATTGAATTTTTAGAAAATTGATTAGAGAATCAAATATTCATTCTTGCCTTGTAAAGAAAAAACTATTCAAATAGTTTTGCAATCAGTGTTTATGCAAAAATCAAGAATATGAATATTTAGCAGGACATAGTTTCTTGTCTATGGCTTACAACTTGGTGTAATTCTACAGCCCCAGGAACACTTAATAGCCAGTGATTCAGACAAATACTAGAATTTTCTAGGTGGGGAAACCCTCCAAAGGAGTCTCTCTGTTTCCTCAAGTCCTTAATGTTTCTTTTCTCATATTTTTAATAAACTGTGTTACTGTAATTTACAGTAAGTGTATCTACTGTATAGTGTAATACTAATGAATTAACAGATTTTCAATTCAATTGTAAAGAATGTGAAGGATGGGTGTTTTTGTTTTATTTTTATAGTTTTCTTATGTATGATGTACACCAAAGATGGCATTTAATTTTGTTGTATGAGGTGCAATGACAATTAACCAAACTAAACTATGGTTGAAGGCTCTAAAAGTTGGCTTACCAAAATTGTAGTCCCAAGCTTACAGGTACGTAACTAAAGGTCTCACTTTGTTGATTGGTGACAGAGAAACTGCTGAATGGTATTGGCAGAAAAGCAAAAGACAATACGTGGTGCTGTTGCAAAAATTTTGTGAATTCTCAAAATTCCATTTCTTTCTCCTAGATGTATCCTTAAAATGTCCCTCCTTAGTTTTAGTGTTTTCCAAACTCTGCATTTCTAGTCCATATCAAAGCTCCAAAGTCCAAAGGGATTGTGCAATTGGCATTCCACAAGAGAACATATTGCAGATAGCTTCCATGTTGAGTAATATCCCCCCTCTTCCTTCTATTACAAGCTTTGCATTGCAGAGCTTATTTTATTTATTTTCCTTTAATTATAAATTGTCTGGCGTATTTGTTCCTGCCAAAAAGAAAATGGTTTCACATATTTCAGACGTAGGTAATAAGCATGGTAAAGTTAATAATGGGACCACTTCACATCTGAATACAGCCAAATTGTCTTCGACTAAGGCTACTTTTTCTGGACTAATCTTCAGCTATACGCTCTCCAAGGTAAAAGGTTCCCCTCGCACATATGTTCTAGTCTATTTTTCTACTTGCATTTTTACATGCTTTTGAAGTTACATGCTAGGTTGGCAGAAGCTGGGAGAAGTAATGGGAGCTCACTTCTTTACACGATGCTAGGGATTCAAACTGCTGATCTTTCTGATCGACAAACTCAACGTCTTAGCCATTGAGCCACCGTGTCCCTATGTTCTCCAAAGAAAGGTGAAAACAAAGCGCGGGGGGGTGTTTCAACATTTTCATCTAAACTCTTACTCCTAGTTGGCCTGTTGGCCTAACTTCTTCCCTTCTATAGCTACTCAAGTTACTCATTCCAGATGTTGCTGGAATATCTGAAAAGCTCAGGAACATTTTTCACATACTTGTGCATTTTAAGCCCAAGAATACATTAAGGCACAAACTTGTCCATCCCAAGTATAAAACAAACTAAACAATGTGGTATATGCAATACAATGCAGTGAGACATGTGCACATTTGTACATTGGTAAAACAAAGCAGCACAAGTGCATGGTACAACATAGGAGATCTAACCCACCAAGACAAGTTTCATCAGTCCATCTTGAATGATAAGGGCCACTCTTTTGAAGACACCACAGTTTATATTTTGGATAGAGAGGACCATTGGCTTGAAAGAGGAGTAAAAGAGGTCATTTGTTTTAAAATTGAGCAGCCCTCTCTCAACAGAGGAGAAGGGAAAAGACACTACCTATCCCCAATTTAGAAAGCAACCCTTTTGGCTGTCCCAAGAAGATTCCACACCTCTGATTCAGGTGACCCTGAAGTCACAGCTAAAATCCCAAGTAACCACAATGGTTCTCAGAGAGTGTTAAGATGAGTCAACTGCAAAAAAAACACAATCTTTCCATCCTCCTCCACCATCCTGTCAGAACCCCTCCCACCAACTAATTTCAACTGCCAATAAGTGTCCTTCCATCTCCCATAGCATCCAATACAACTGATGAAGCTTCCATGTTTGGAAGCGAAACATCTTGTTTTTCCTCAAAAAATCAGTCCAGTTGCCCTTTCAAAATAAAAACCACTTTTAATACGACTATGACCTGAATGACTGAGAATCCTCATAGACATTTGCGCAAGAGAAACTTCCTACCTCTATAGTAAGTCCTTCTGATTGGCTGTTACCATGACAACTAAAAGGCATCCAATCAAAATATTTTTCTAGAAGTCAGTGCTCTCAAGACTAATTGAATTGCAAATAAGTAAAGACAATGGTTCTGCCACCATTATTTCTCATTGGATTTGACAAATGTGGATCTGTGAAGAAATCTGTAACAATCAGGTGACTAATCATAACTCCTTCTGATTCTCAGATGCAGTCTCATAGGAATGCACTAAATCCTAAGTGGGAAAGAGAATAGGATAAATACAAAGAATGTTGTTATTTTCTTTAATTTTATGAACCATTCTGAAGTTCTATAGGTGGCTTACAAATATTAAAAATTGTTAGGGATAACATTGTTCACCCTAACTGGTTTAGGTGAAATAATAACTATGAATCATAGTTAGTGTATGTTAGAGTGTATACAGCTTTAACTGTGAAATAGCAATTAAAGGAGTGGTTAAGAAAACAATATAAAAGTAGCAAGACTACGGCTTGCTCTCTCTCTCTGGCTTTGATGATCCCTGATTACTGCTTGGAATCAAGACTGCATTGCTCGAACGGGAGAGACAACTAAGGACTGATTTTGTAAGTGAACTGACATAGGATATTCTACATGGACTTTGCTAACT
>BLBF01000011.1:31503956-31564476 GCA_015471245.1 Laticauda colubrina | reverse complement strand
TGTTTAGCTTGTCTACCTAACCCTGGTTGGGGAACCCAGGCTTAACAAAAATAATTCAACAGCCATGCTTAAAATCATAGACCAGGAAGGGACCTTAAAGGTCTTCTAATCCAAGCCACTGCCCAAGGCAGGAGTCCTTATACCATCCAAGAAAAATGTTGTCTAATGTTTTCTTCCAGTGAGGAAGCACCTACAATTCTGAGAGGCAAGGTGTTCCATTGATAAATTGTTCTCACTGTCAGGAAACACCTCCTTAGTTTTGGATTGGACAAGCTTTGACAAGCTTCCACCCATTTTTTCTTGCCCTGGTCTCAGGTGCTTAGTTTCTTTAACCCAGAGGTAGGGAACTATGACCCCTTTATGACTTGTGAACTTCAACAGTTGAAATCCACAAGTCCTAAAAGGGCCATAGATTCCCCCCCCCCCCCGCCTTAGCCGTTCTTTGTATGATTTAACCTCCTTATCATATCTGTTACTCTTCTCTGTACTCTTTCTAGAATCTTGGCATCTTGGCATCTTTTTTTGAATCCTGGTAGCCAGAACTGGATGCACTGTTCCAAGTGTGTCCTTATTAGCGCACTATAGAGCAGTATTATTGCTTTCTGTCATCCCCTTGGTGGAGACTGACTCTGAGGGAGAGGAGAGGATCAGGGAAAAACGTGGTCTACTCAGGAGGACAAGGCCATGATCCTCTTCATGGGTTGCAGGTGTGAGATCTGCATAAGAGTTTAGACCTGCGTGCTAACAAACGCTGGAGACAAATTAGTGTTTTATTCCTAGAAGAGAATAATCTTATCTTGGTTGGCATTCTTCCAATGGACTGTACCTGGTTATCTTCCTGAAGCTGGTAATTATTTATCTTGGTCTGTCAAGGAATTTTATTCAAAGCAGCTTGTTTTTGGTTTTTGCTTTGTTACCTGCACTTTGAATTTTAACTGTGTTTTCTTTTGTTTGGAATGTTATTTTGAAAATAGTTTAAACTTCAATTGTGAACAATTAAACAATGAAGCCAAGTTGAAGGCATTAAAGGACCTTTATTTAAGTTTTGGTTTTTGTTATATTTCTGATACACTCTGGGTCATCACAGCTTTCCACATCTTGATAATATCCTCTCTTGATGCAACCTAGGACCGAATTGCCTTTTTTGGCAGCTGCAGCACACTGCTGGGTTCATACCTAAACAGTGGACCACTAGGACTCCTTGCTTCCTCTCACAGGCATTATTGTTGAGTCAGGTAATGCCTATTCTATACCTGTGCATTTTGGGGGTTTTGCCTAAGTAGGACCTTACTTTTCTCATGACTGAACTGCATCTTGTTGGGTAGGGCCCAATGCTCAAGTTTGTCAAGATCCTTCTGGATTTTGAGCTTATCTTCTAGAGTGTTACCAATTCCCTCCCAACTTGGGGTCATCTGCAAATTTGATGAGTGTCTCTTCAATCCCCTCCTCAGTGTCATTTATGAAGATGTTGAGCACTAAGCTCAAGACAGAACCTTGCAATACCCCACTACATGCTTTAATCCATGTAGATATAGTTCCTCTTTCTATATTTAACTTCAAAATCTTGCATCACTTCTTCAATGAACAATGATGAGTAACAATAGCCTGAAGATAATTGCTAGACATAATGACCTGGAATTCTGGAATTCCAACACCAAAGGAATTCCACCAACTATGGAAGCCAGCAGGACAACAATGGAGCTGGCAAGACAGAAGCATGGGTTCTCATACTGAAGAGAACTGATGTCAGTGCAACCAGCTTCTGCTCATGGACTTAGTATCTGAGAATCTTCTTCTGAGCAGCAATTTTGTGAATATAAGATTACATATCTAGACAGACAAGTTGTACTTCCATGACTACCATGAAGTTAAATTAGGAGCACTTCCATGTAGCCACCTTAAGCTGAATGTCTCCTTTTTGCAGGGGAAGTGGAGCCTTCAGCAATTCTTGACTCCTGGCAACTACTTGAACAAGTTCCTGCAGATTTCTGCATGCTTCAGCCTTCCTAGAGCTGAGACAAACAGCTGAGCCCAAGAGCACCCAACTGGTTTAGTGCCTAAGGTGAACTAGACCTCACGGGCTCCTGATTTCTAGCCAGGTGCTTTAGCTGCTACATCAGACCTGGTCTCTTATGGTGGATGGAAATTAAGCCAGTTTAAGAAATCACTATCTGGTTTTCAATCTTTGGCAATGATGCTGTATAGGTGCTTTAACAAAAGTAAAAAAAAAATTATGATTAAAAAAAATAGCAATAGCATTTAGACTTATATATTGCTTTATGGTGCTTTACATCCCTCTCTAAGCGGTTTACAATCAGCAAATTGTCCCCAACAATCAGTCCTCATCTTATCCACCTCAGAAGGATAGAAGGCTGAGTCAACCATGTTGAGGTAATTCCCCGTTAGGAGAATGAGCACATACAGGGAGACATATAGAGAATAGTGTTGGAATAATACACACACAGTACGCAGATACACTGTACAGTTAATGTAGGTTTTTACTTCCAGAAAAGTTTTAGCAAAGTTCAAAATAGGCAGTCCAAAAATCATTCACAGGTTAATCAGTCAGTTTTTTCAATCCAGGGATACTCCAGTAACAAAGTCCAGTGTCAAAAACAGTTAAGCATCAGACTTACATTAAATCCAGTAATATCATTCAATTAGGAAAAATGGAGCAACAGCAATACTTTCCAACAGAAGGAAATAAAGATACACTCTCTTCTCTTCTGAGACTCAGACTAAAACTAAACAATCCAGGTTTCTGGCTCCATCTTATGACAGTTTGAAAAACCACACCCAATTGCATGCTCTGGCATTCCTTTAAAGAGACAGTATTAAAATGTTTATCCTGGTTTATGTATTTCTAACCCAAATACCTGTTAGGAGACTCATATTCCTAACAAACCATGAGTTTGGTGAGTGTGAGTTTTGTTTTCTCTTTGATAGTTTATATACCACTTTCACTATTGTTTTCTTGTTTTCTGAGTTATTAATTAAAAAGCAATAAAATAAATGTAAGTCATTATGCTGAACATCCATTCTTCCTGGATGATAATTACTGTGGACCACAAGCGATGGATTCCCCTCCTTCTTTACCTCTTCCAGCAGAGCAAACACTTCTCATTCATTCTACAGGCAGGCCTTTGGAGGCATGTGGTTTCCATTTGCATAAGCATACAACATCCAGAAGTCATAGAATTGTTCAGCGGAATGGCCATCTAGTCTTATGTTCTGCTCAGCACAAGAGCTACTTACTCACAATGAGCATTTCATCATTTCAGTGGTACAGGGAAATCATTCCCATTTCACCTTTCTTGCTGCCAGACGGGGAAACTAGCAAAATTGTGTCAATTTCATCCCAGCTCTTGTGCCCAATCCAAAAAGAGTCCTTCTGTCAGGGCTTGGCTTCCCAATTCCCCTGAAAAGAGTTTCAACAAGCTGAAAGCATTATTAGATTCTAGCTCAGCAAAACTAGGAGATGCACCTTTCTGGGGATAAGGGTAGGAAGCAGAGGCGGTATTCAGCAGGTTCTGACCAGTTCTGGAGAACCGGTAGCAGAAATTTTAAGTAGTTCGGAGAACCAGTAAATACCACCACTGACTGGCCCTGCCCCCATCAATTCTCTGCCTCCTGAGTCCCAGATGATTGGTTGGATCTTCTTTTGCACATGAGAATGGAGCTGGAAAGCAAGTTAGTGGAGTGGGGAGGGAATGGAGAATTTGCAGTATCCTTTCCCCACCCCCCCAAAGCCATGCCCACCAAGCCACACCCACAGAAACAGTAGTAAAAATTTTGAATCCCACCACTGGTAGGAAGTGGTTTATATTCCCTCTTGTTTAAAATTTTCAGAGATCTGTGGGTTCCTTGCTTCCTTGGTATATTCAACTGCACACATACAAAGGATCCTTCCTCTTCTGCTGTTTTTCTTTCTTGCAGTTTTGCCTGCTCCCTTATTAACCACCTCAGTTTCCTGTGCCTGTCCCATTTCCCCAGTTCTAAGTCGTTTACAAGTTTTTTAAGAAGTGGGGGGAAGCCCACTGTTTCACCAACTCACCAATAGATTGGTTAAAAAGCAAGGTTCAGGAACTTAGGAAAATATGTGCATAGAGGCAATAGCCAATAGAGTAGGAATGTGTCCAACATAGTGTATGCTGGATAGAGTAGTTGAAGCAGAGGCAGTGCCCACAATGAAATGAATCATAGCAGACAGATCCTGCAGCATTACTTGTGTTGGCAGTGGTTGGAAACCATTACTTTTGATGCAAAGCAGAAAAGATGGGAAGTTGGTGAATGAATGGTTGCAAGTTGAGGACTACCTGTATTCTGTTGTTGATTCTGATTCTATTCCTCTGATTCTAGGGACAGCCTGGAAAATGTGGATGTACAGATGGTATCCTGTATGTACAGAGGGCACCTATTCTTCTTCTTATGCCATATCCGTCATTGGATGTTGGTGATCATGTTGGAGATCCTATTTTTATCAACAGCCACTCGAAAAAGTGCTGCTGAGTTTTGGCCAAACCAGTCCCTGTCAGCCTTCAAGATTTTCTTCCTTTGCTTTGCATCTTTTGGCTGTCAAAAGTAACAGGGGGAGGAGGGGGGAATGGTTATGGGAAGTGAGCTGGAGGTGTTACGAACCAGAACTGTATAAACTGGGGGGGGGGGGTTTGTACATTTTTGCTTAGGTTTCTATTCTGTGCTATGTGCAGCTGCAATTCTTTATCAAACTATGTCAAGGTCAACAAACAGAAGCCTCATCACCACCTGGAGATGCCCACATGATGACATACACAACTTTTAATTGGATGAACCAATGAACTATTGGGGGTGGGAACGTTGCCATTACTTTGTATATGTGATTTACATGCCCATTTTCTCAGATTCAGAATTTTTTTGTTGCTACCACTTGATTTCCAGTAAAAGATATCTTTTCTCTGATTAAAGGAGTCTAAGTATTTCTTTCTTGGATTTTGAATGGAGCACCACCTGACATTCCTGTAGATTTTGAAGCCATGATGTTCTTCTTCTGCCTGGACCTTGTTTGCCTTCAATCGTTCCCTGGCGGATTAAGTGAAGAATGCTGCATTTTTCCAGATATCGCATCACATGTCCAAAATATTCTAACTTTTTGCTTTTTAATGGTTTTGATTATTTCCCTTGGCTTTCCCAGGCAGCTTATCATCACCTCATTTCTGATTTTATCAACACAGCTTATACGTAACAGCCAGTGGTGGTATTCAGCCGATTCGCACCAAATCAGGCGAACCGGTAGCAAGAATTTGGCATGGGTTGCTGAACCGTTAGTAACTTCTGGCTGGTCATGTCCTCGATCTGGTCGCTCTCCTGCCTGATGCTCGCTTACCCACCCGCCTGACATTCGTCTAAGGTATTTCTTTTTTTCCCCCTCCCGACAATCAGCTGTGCATTGATCAGTTGTGCCAGGATTCCTGTGTGAATCCTGTGCCAGGATTTTGCTGAGGCACAGGAAGGCAAAAAATGGAGGGAGGAGCTCCATTTTTTGCTTTCAAGAGTCCCCCCAGAGAAGCCTTAGGGGAGCAAAAATGCCCCCCCAGAGGCTCCTCTAAGGCTAGGAAGCTCCCAAAAATGGGTGGGGGCAGCAAAAAAAAGCCATACCCAACCAGTCACATGACTATGCCCACCAAGCCATACTCACAGAACCGGTAGTAAAGAATTTTTGAATCCCACCACTGGTAACAGCCACCTGTAAATTCACATTTACCAACTCTCTCAGGAGTGGAGACCAACTCTCCACCCCCTAGAGCAGGATAGAAAAGATGTAACATCTGAAAAGCCTGATTTTCAATCTTAGGCTTATGTCATGACTGCAGAAGATCTTGGGCACCTGCAGGGCTGTGGAAAGTCCCCAGGAGAATGCCCAATGTCCTGAAATACCAGGGACCCCCCAATGTCCCTAAAGAACCTCCATATGTGCCAAGAATATCTTGATATCTTATCTACTGTATGCCAGACTTTCTGGGTGATTCCTGTGTCTCATGGCTGGGCGGAGTGTAAGAAAATAAGAATAAAAATGAGAATCTCGGTGTGATTAGGGCTTCCCCTCTGTTAGAGGGGCCCATCTTTGTTCAGCTGAATAAATGCAAATTCTATTCTAAAAGGCAATCTCTGGTTCTTTTGTATATTTTACCAAGCCTTACCTCGAATCTGGCACAACACTGCTCTCTTTTGAGACTCATCAATGGTACATCTTTTCTGCTTTGCATCAAAAGTAATGGTTTCCAACCTCTGTCTTCATGATAGGCTAGGGGCCAATTTTGTACTTTCATGTCTTTTAGAATCAGTAAGAGGGCTGTCTTTATACCAAGGCCCGAAGGACATGCCATTAAGCCCAAGGAGTATGCTGTCATAGACTGGAAGCCTATGTTCATGGACTCCACAAGGTCATGCACAAAGTTTTTTAATATTTCTGAAAGCAAATCACACTGCAATATAATTAATCACATTGTCTATTAGGGTGTATCAAAATTGACAATTTTCAATTTCCAACCATTAGGGGTGCTCAAGAATTGTGACATGCCTTGGGGGTTGTGAAGATGCTTTGGTTACTTTAATATCATTTTGATATGCATGGTAAATAACTATCTAAATATCATAACTTTTCAGACCAGCAAGTCCCCAGCAAACAATTCAGACCAGCAATTCCCCAGTGCCATCAAAGAAGAACATTATTCTGTGGGCAATGAGTCGGGAGGAAGATATATTTATCATTTCACTCCAGAGAAAGGCTCAAAAACAGGAAAACCTGCTCAAGTAATTGCAGATAATCTGGTGTATTTCATGAATTGACAAAAGCTTGAAGGCCACTGGAGGAGATTCTACAAACATTAATACTGGCTGTGGAGGTGGTGCCATGCACTGGGTAAAGGCCATGCCAGAGCATCCACTCTGCTGGAGCTGATTGTCTGGTCTGAAGGTGTATATGAGCCACATTTGATGTGCAAACTGATTACAGCGGAAATAAAGAAGTTCATTGATAAACCAATGCAAGTACCACAGCGGCCCTGTCATGCTCCAGCAATAGACAGATGTATGGAATAGGTCACAGAGACAACAAGCAGAGTATAGACATAGGAGAAACATGAGGGTTATATCAGAAGCCAAGAAGCAAGTCGGCAGCTGATGTTGAAGAACGAATCAAAACAAGTCTTGATGAAACTCACTTAAACATTTTTGTAGCTCAGATCATTTGCTTTCTGATGTTAGTTTATGATTGCATGGATTATTTTTTGCTCAGCTAGGTAAGATTCATGGAGCATCAGGTTGAGAAGAATGTTGAGAAGATAAAATTAATAGTATTTGTGGGGTATTTGATCAGATGTGGACTTACCATACCAAGCCAAACAGACTTTGATTTAATACAGTGTTTTTATTGCTTTGTTCTTGGATTAATGATGCTTTTATGTTATGAATATTTCAGCACATTTAGGGCAAAGACTTCCGTAACTGCAACTAATGTCAACTGAAGGTTAAAATGTATAAAATCCAACCACAAATGTATTTCCAGAAGACTGCAGGAAACTCTTGCTCTAACAAGAATTTGAAGAGAATAAGTCGTAAATAATGTGTCTGGAACTACAAACCATCTTATAAATACAGAGTCAGCAGTGGTGATTTAAATTCCCTTGCAACTACAAATCTGGCTTCTGCATCCTGAATGCCTTTTTTGTTCAGAGAAACAGATTATGCAGAGAACACAAAACTGATGCAATAACATTTCCTTTCATTTATCCAAGGTCCAAAGGACAATTTCTTTTAATTTGGGGGGGGGGGGCAAGGCATAAAGTTCACTTGCTTCCAGGATATTTCAGCAATCTCTTGATGTCCTAAACTTCAATACTAATCTTCCCTAACATGGCAAAACCCTGGGAGTTGAAATCCAACACATGTAGAGAATACCTACTTCTTTTCAAAAAAAATTTTTATGAACATTTATAAGATTAAAAACAAACAGACACACAAACATATACTGTATATCTACATACATTTTACAGCAAACTTTGAGTGGTAGTTACATTTATACATATCTATTATTGACGTGTTATAACTTGTTACAATAATTTATTCATTCTTTTAATATCCTTAATAGTATGTGTATAAATTTACAGTTAGTTACATGTCACCCTTGTTTCCAATATACTGTCAAATTATCATATGTCACCTTTTCTTTGACCAGTCATACCAGATATCCCATATCTTGTAATAATCACTATCTTGTTTATTTTTTAAGAGTTTGGTTAGTCTATCCATCTCTGCACACTCGTGTATTTTGTTGATTAGTATGTTTTCTGAGGGGATCGTAGCGAGTTTCCAGTTTTGGGCAAAACTTAATCTGGCTGCAGTTAAAATATGCAAAATCAGATATTGATATTTCTTTTTCAAGTTTGATTCTATCATGTTTAATAAAAAGATTTCAGGTTCAAATTTTAATTCCTGTTTTGTTATTTCTAGTATCCAAGTTCTAATTTTTTGCCAAAATTTCTGTGCACATGGGCAGGTCCACCACATGTGGAAATATGTTCCCTGAATGAAATTACATTTCCAGCAGTTCGGTGTCATGTTGGGGAACATCTTGGCTAACCTCGCTGGGGGTAGATGCCAGGAGAATACCTACTTCTATTGTGGTTCCCTCCACCTGCAGATTTCTTTACATTCTCAACAAATTTTAAAGGCAACTTAAAGGAATTTGCATTCCCCAAATCCATGCTGATTTTTCTTTAAAACTTTCCTTCGGCTACCTGATAATTTTATCTTTCATAATGTTTTCCATCAATTTCACAAAAACACATTGAGTTCAGTTGCTTGTAATTTTATACATACCTTGCTACCAGTTTTTCTTAGAGACCTGTATATTTGTCTCTATATTATTGTGAAAAAATCAGCAATTTTGTATTTGATCTCATTTAAAGCATTCAGTTGGATGCTTCGACTCAAATACTTTTCAGTGTTTCAGGATTGTCTGATTTAATATTTTATCATCATCATCTATCTCCTCAGACTTCCTTCCTAAAATATAAACAGGAATTCATTTGATTTATTTGCAGTTGTCTTTTAACTGCTCTAACAATCTAAACAATGCACAATTGGCTTCCTATTTTTTATATACAGTACTTATTTAGTATTCATATTAGTGATATGCTATATAGGATTCTTTTATCTGGATGTTTGTGTTCTCATTTGGACCAATTTTTCTTTTTCTGAAGAAACCTTTCACAAATAGCATTTCTGAAACTGTGTATTAATATGCAGGTTATTTCTTAAATTCGGTGCTAGATTTTTAGATCTCCCATTGTGGTTAAGGAACATATTTTCAAATATTTTGGATAGGCCTGAATTTTCTGCCTTTTCCACCAGTTTCCTTTTGACCGATTCTCTCATTTTCTGTTTTGAAATAAAACGTTAATGTGAGAGACTTTGGTGCAACTTTTCACTAATATATTGCTTTGTGTTCTCTAGGCCAAATCACTTCAGCAATACTGTTCCCTGCATCCTTTTCTCACAGAAGTGGGAGATTTGGAATGTGAGCTGGATTTCAGCCTTTTTCATGCCAAAGGCTTGTCTGTTATTCTAAAATTAAAAGTGGGAGGAGAAAAATTTCAAGCGATTCTTTCAGAGTACCTTACAAACAGATTTCGGAAAATATTGGTGAACGGTAATTATCCAGTTTGAAATAGAGTCTTCAGTGAACCATTGTTCATTTGTGCGTATGTAGCTAAATACTGCAAATATAGTTCTCTACTATCCCTGAATAGCCAAACAGGCCACGATTTGAAGAGGCTAAAAAAATGTGTATATAAACAAGCAACCGAGGATGAGTACAGTTTGTAAAAGCAGAGAACTAGCACACTGTGTCAAAAGAAAGTTCAGCAATTTTCCCAGACAGCTGAATTGTGGGAACTTTTGCTTTAGCAATGAATAGTCATGCTATTTTTAACATTTTTTATGACACAGTTTGTCACAAACTGTCTCAGGAGACTATCAACAATCTATTTCAAACAAAAATTCAATCCTGCACATTTCTCCACTGGAGATGGTGAACATCTGGAGTAAAGGGATATAGTTTCCAGGGATGTTAAGGAACAGAGAGCAGCAGTTCATTCGTTGGTTCTGACCTCTTAGTTGATTCACATTTGCTTCATATTTGTCAAACTGGACAATTGAACAGTCTCCGGTAACACTCGGCTTTGATAAGAAGCTTTCCTCTAATCCATGAAAAATTGAGGTTTTGTTCCATTCTATTATGTTGTAGGATTCCCAACCATTTGTTAATAATGTCCTCAACAGAAAGCATTATTTAACCTATCCCACTATTGAATTGTAGCCCTTTCAGGACTTGATGAACACTGACTTGTATGTGAAAGATACATTTTATCACTGACCTAAATCTGTCCCTTTCAAAGCGGTTGAGCTGGCAAAAAGCTTCAAAAACCGACATTAAATGATCACATTCTCATTAAAACTGATTTTTTTAAAAAAAGCAGCAATAGCACATATAGATCTCCGTGATTCTTTGAATAGTTTCTCATTCCACTGGAGGGGAAATTGTCTTTCGGGAAATATAAAAGAGAAGGAATAAGAACTTCAAATCATTCCCTAATATACTGTTATTATTACCTGCATGTCTTCCTCCGTCTGTCTCTTTTGCACTCTGTGTAATCATTTTATTCAAGGTTACTAGTCTCCAAATGGTGGTGGGTAATGGCTCCTTGGGAACATGAACATTGATTTATTTCAGTATGCTGAACGAGCACTTGCGGTCATTGGAGTGATAAAGAGAAAATAAAACCAATACCAGCTAAAGAAGAGTAATGGCATAATCTTCTCTTCTGTTTATTGGCTTGCAGCCTTTTAAATATGAAGAGGCCATGGGATGTTATGAAAACTTCAGGACTGTCACAATCCAATTTCTAGTGGCAAGTTACCAAGTTGTGGCTATGATGGTTGGGAATGAGTTGGGATTGAGAAAAAACAGGTAACATCTAAAGCAGAGGTGTCAAACTCACAGCATCACGGCTGTGTCCCGTGATGTATCAGGACTTTCCCCCCTTCGCTAAACCAGGCGGGAGCGGGACCAGCACATAACGCATCCGATGGGGCAGGAGTTTGACAGCACTCATCTAAAAGGAGACATTTATGAATCTAATTCTTGGAGGATTTCCTTCCAAAGTGTGTAATTACAATAGAGACTGTCCCTTTGACCTTCTGCTTAAGGGAACAATAAGAGCAATGTCCCAGTCTTCCTTTTCAGTTTGAGAAATTCCACTTGAATGTTATCATGACAATTATCTTCCCCCTCATCCAGTTTTCTTCGAAGAGAGGGTGACTAATTTTATTTCTGACTTAGTTCTTTCTTCCAACAGAATATTCTGTTTAAAAATTGTCTGTTCAGGATAATTATGACTTTTGGGGAGCCCCAGCCTATTTTCTGAGCTCACAAATTGAGACTGCCATGTGGATATATTCAGCATCTGAGCCACAGATGGAGCTGCTGAGCTCCACCACTCAGCATACTTCACTAATCCTTCATCTGCCAAAAGCTGTAAGTCAGCACAATTCCCCAAAACAAAAATAGACATACTTTTAGGTGCGACAGGAAACTTTTGGCAGCTGTCATTTCTGCCAAAGCTGGTGTTACAGAAAACATCCAAACTTTGGTTATCTGCCATATTCACTGCACGTACAGTAAACCATAAGTCTTCAAACAAATTTGTAGAACAATGCCATTTTGTTTTGTATCATATCAAGGTTGTAGGCTTGTTTCCCTTCATATTTTTTCCCAGCCAGAGCAGAAGCAACCTGGCAAATGTGTTGGGCACCCATGACCTGTGGTGCTGCATTCCTTCACCCATAAATGGGAACTATACCACTTCAAAACTTTATTATCTGAATGCCTCAACAGAAGCAGTAGGAGTTTATAGATTCTCCATCCCAACATACCCATCAGGCCAGCTCTTAGAAACGGAAATGGAAAATTAAAAAGAGCAAGCCAAATGGCATGTCCTATAATGAAAGTCAGATGGCTAAAGCATAAAGCAGCATTTTAGAATTACACGTCAGAATTTATTGCAGGATTTATAATCCTTAGAAAACACACTGGACTTCCCACAATTGATGAGGAGCTGTAGGAAAAGAGAGAGGGCCAATCTTTCCTGCAGGAATGTACAAAATCTCCCTTCCCATTAGGAGACCTCTTTTTCTTTTGGCCAAACCTCACTGGGCTACCCCCAAGCCACCTACTGAAATGGATGGAGCAAATTGTAGCTGATTTGCAGCGTTTGCCTTGGCGGCTGCTAGAAACAAACTTACTCACTTCTCCCTCAGAGCCACAGAGGCTAGCTGAGGTCAGCAAAAAAAACAAACAAACATGGAGGTCCTAGTCTCTTGCGGCACATTAACTAAGGAGAGGATGTGTGGGTTCCCATGGATCCCCAAAATCCATTCTTTTCCCTTAAGCATTCCAAGGGTGAGAGAAGCAGAAAGACTGAGCCACCATGGATTATCAGCTTCTCTGCATGAATCCTGCAGACCCAGTGAAATGTCGCTCGAGTAAACCTACTAGTTAGATGGGCCAGGCCCTTTGGCACTCACAGGAATTCCACGAAGGACAGCCAGATTGTTTAGGAGTTGGTCAAGTGGGTGGAACCTGAAGGAAGTATGCTTGCTTTCCCTACTTCAGTCGTTTCTTTATGGCAAATGGTGCTGCTGAGTAAGAAGGAATGAGACGCAAGACCGTTCTATTATCATACTTCATCCCCAAAGCCAAAGAGCCTTTGCATGTATTGTGAGCAGGTTTGATTTGTGAATATGGTACGATTTAAATCTTTTAAACCCTACAAGCACACACCAGCTCAGAAATTATTGCTACTTGTACATTCTCACAGTAACACTGATATGTTTGTGTAGTTTGAAAACATTATTGGAAATTTCATTGAAAAACTAGGATATGGATGTGTCAGTGTGCCTTGCATAATGCAACACGTTTTTTTTTAAAAAAATCCTGTATCCTGCTCATATTTTGTCTTTCAAGCCTTGAAAAGATGGTCTTTGCATAGTCCAACCAGGCAAGATAAATTTAGCAGTTTAAGTTGTAGTAATTAATTCACTTCGTATTATTTTTTGTCCTGGCCATTACAAGACTGACTTAGGAAAAAGTGCAGCCATAGGGGAGGGGTGTCAAAATACACGGCCCATGGGCTGGATGCGTCACGTGCTGGCCCCGTCCCTGCCTGGTTAAGTAAAGGGGGAGAAAGTCCCGATTCATCACATGCCACCATGATGACATGAGTTTGACACCCCTGCCATAGGGTGATAAATCCCATGAATCTGGCAGTTCATTAACAATACGTTTACAAGATGATACTCTTTCTATCCTTTTCCAACCTTCCTTCTCTGGAGCCCAGCAGGGGTGGGATTCTACTGGTTTGCACCTATTTGCTAGAACTGGTTGTTAACATTCTAAGCAGTTCGGAGAACCGGTTATTAGAATAAATTACTGACCTAATCCTGTAAGGAAGGCAGGAAGGAAACATTCTGGTGTTGCTTACAGAAACTGCCTCTCCGTTAACCCTTATTACATACTTGGCAGGACTAGACTTCCTGTTCAGGAATGTCTCAGGAGTTTTTTTTCCCCTTCTTTGCTGATACTTTGCTTGTGTGGAGTGACCATTCAAAGTTACAATGGCACTGAAAAAAGTGACTCATGACCATTTTTCACACTTACAACTGTTGCAGCATCCCCAAAGTCATGAGGCCAGATGAGGAGTTTGCCTGCCTCGATGTGAGTGATTTGAGTTGGCCACACTCAGCCAGTCACATGACCACCAAGCCACGCCCACCAACTAAGCCACACCTACAGAACCGGTTGTTGAAAAATTTGAATCCCATCCCTGGAGCCCAGGCCTTTGCTGCCTTCTCCTCCTGTCCTGAGGAGGACGACACTGTAGCTTTTCTATAAGCCTTACTAGTATTAACAAGATCAGGACCTATGGCAAGCCTGGGACTTCTGACCACCATCTCACCCTGCACTACTCCTGGGAATCCATCCAACCTAGCTAGGAGCTGGTACTGCTACCTGGCATCATGGGTCTTGGTATGCTACACCTTCTCTGCACCAGCTGCCAGAACACCCCAGCCAATGTGCTACTTGCCGCAACTGTGCTTGCTATCCCATTAAGGCGTTACATACTATGTCAACTGCTACAGCTTCAGGCACATTAAGCAAATTGTTCTCCCCCCCCCCCCCCCTTTGGCTTTTCATCTGATTAGCTGTCAATGCTGTAGTTAAAGGAAAAAAGCTTTCCCAGCTCCCCTCATGAATGTTCTCATGAAGAACATTTATTTTACTTTCTCACAACAGCAAGCATTGATCTAGAGGGGGGTTGGATTATCTTACCTCTCTATATCTCTCTCTGCTGGCCTATCAATGTCTTCTTTTATCTTTTTCAAAGCCACCAATAAGTAGATGGGACACATGGGGAACAGGCAATATATTTCAAGAGATGCAGGCACTATCCTCCCCCTGCCCCAAGCTGAAGCTTACAAACTGCCCTTTATCGCATAATTGTATGATTGTGCAACAAAAGCTAAAATTTTCAGATAACAAAAGCTAAAAAATTTTGAACTATACCTGGTGCATGGAATTTGACAACCAGGGGATGTGCTCTTAATACAGCTAAATGGCTGATATCGCAGCATTGGAAAGATAAATGCTTCCTTTATATTATACAAATCTCTCTCTCTCTCCCTCTCTCTTCAGAGAGATAAAATTGGAATAGTACCGTATTGGTGAGCAAACAGATCCCAGAGAAAGTCTGGATAATTATCACAATAGAAATGAAATAAATCATTTTTGCTTCAAAAATCATTTCCATGTGCTTTTGAGTAAATTTGTGTACATTGCATCTGTAAATGCATAAGTACAGTTCTAGCTCTAATTCAGAATATAGGTTTTTATTTTTCAGATGGTGAGCTGTAACACCTATCTTTTGGCCATAGTTCACTCTAGAGAGGCCAGGTGGCATTTAGTAACACCTAAACAGAGTAACAGAATAAGAGTTAGAAGGGATGTTGGAGGTCTTCTAGTCCAACCCCCTGCTCAGGCAGGAAATCTATACCATTTCAGGCATATGGTTGTCCAATTTCTTCTTAAAAATTTCCAGATTTGGAGGATTCACAACTTTTGGAAGCATGTTGTTCCACTGATTGTTCTTGTCAAGACATTTCTTCTTAGTTCTAGGTTGGTTCTCTCCGTGATTAGTTTCCATCCATTGTTTCTTGTCCTGTCTTCCGGTGATTTTGAGATTAGATTGACGCCCTCTTCTTTCCGGCAACTCCTGAGATATTGGAACACTGCTATCATATGTCCCCTAGTCCCCTTTTTATTAACCTAGACCAGGGCGGTCAAACTCCCAGTCCACGGGGCAGATGCATCACATGCTGGCCACGCCCACTCCCGGTTTAGCAAAGGGGAAAAAAGTCCCAATATGTCATGTGATGTCACAAATTTGACACCCCTGGCCTAGACATAAGGCCAGCAACCATTCTTTATATGTTTTAGACCACAGTCCCCTAAACTAAGATCCCTCTCACAGTCTTGTCCAATCTCATTCCATCAGTAAAAGCCATTTTCACATAAGGCAAAACTTACCCCTGTACTGATACCTATATATCTGATATTTGATAAATATCCTAAGTGAAAACCACAAATAATATATGCTTCAAAGCTTCTTTTTATTTAAACTTGGGCTGTTTAGCATCACACTTCTTGGCAGTAATCTCTCCTTGAAGGCAAATTCTTAACCAGACTGAGAATACAACAGATCTAAAATCATTCTTACATGAACAATACAAAATACATTCAGCCATCTCATTTAGCTAATGTCTACTGAAACACTTGAAAACAACATTCCAAAAATCAATGCTTTTGGCTAATTCTCCTGGCTCATACAATTCTTTTAAGATGCAACCGGTCCTTGGAAAGTTTAGAATGCAGTTTTTGATTGTAAAGTGCTTCTGTGCACACTTTATGCATCAGGCACACCAATTTATATAAAACCAGTTGAGATATAAAAATATGACAAGAGTACCAAATAGCACAATATTACAACTGTTTATCATTTAACATTAAATGTATATTTGTCCCCCCCCAAGGATTATTTCCTTCAAAGTGATAACTGTAGTGTAGATCCAGAGAACAAACTTACCGTACTGTGAAGCTAATGTCAGCCCTTTATAACAATGCATACTCAGCATGTCTCAACCATTTTTATTACCTACAGATATTATTATAAATAATTTTCACAAGTTGTATGAATGTTTTATTGCACATGGTAGAACATGTATTCGCACCCTTCATTCAACAAGTTTAAATTACTTACCCTCTGTTTTCCCATGCAGACAATGGCATGTTTTGGAATTATAGTTAAAAGTTATATTAAAAGTGGGAATAGGAGGAAGCACACAAAACAAAAATCCTGTCTTGAGCTACATGGTTATTATTATTTCTTCCTCTTGTAAAGTCATTAAAAGTTCTCAATTAGAAAATGCAGTACCACTGACTTTTTTCCACTATAAAAAAAAAAAAAGACATATTGCATATATGATCCACACATGTTCTGTTTTGCAGAATTAGTTTCCTGGCCTATGTTCCTTTAAAGATCATTTTACATATGGCTTAATGCTGTTTGCAATTAACAATATAGCTTTCAGTCTCAGAATCTGCCAGTTGCTCCTATGTTACTTTTTAATTAATGCTTTGGACTGAATTTTACCATGGAAGAAATCCCAAGAAAAAGAAAAACGAGGGATCAACCATCCAGCTATTCCAACAACCTAAACAGCTGGTAGGGCAGGGTTCTAATTTAAGATCAAGAATGGCCATAAAAGCCTGAGGCATTTTATGCATATTATAATAACATGCAGGATTAAAAAATTTAAAAAACAACAAAGGAATTTTTTAAAAAATGCCTGTTCATATTATACTATCGGAAACCAAAAAGTGTATATATCAACCAAAAGTTATCACATGAAAATTAAAAACATGTGCCTTGAAAAGATTAGTTGCATATTTTAGCAACAGCTTTCCAAAAAGCTCTTTGCCACTGCCAGAATAGAATGCTCTTCACCATTCCACAAAATTCCCTCCCATGGATAAAATTGCACCATTGCAGGAACTGAGTCCATGTAAGGTATGGATGTGGATTATTATGGTACTGCAACTTCAAGAAGTCTGTTATTTTTTCGCTTGCAAGTGGGGATGCTGCCATTTTTCTGGATGCTTCGTACAAATTTTACACACACCTTGTCCTGCCTGAACTGAACCAGGAACCTGGAGAAAGCAAAAACACAGGGAGTAATTAAGGAAGGTACCCACCACATTTAGGTTTAACAGCAAAGAAAAAATGTGTTGTTGGCTCACAAATTCTCTTATATTAGTAATAAAATAGGAACTAATAGCACCTTGTCCCACAAGACAGGTAGCTTTTGACTTTACAACAAAAATTGGGACTGGAATTTTCACCATTAAGTGATTCAGTCATAAAGCAAACCCGAATTGATAAGTAACAGAAATTTCTGTAGGCTGCCATTAATTGAATTCCATGAATATTAGACAAGGCAACTTCCTATTGACTTCTTACAACTAAGTCTTCTGGGAGGTCAGTAGGAAGTTGCAAGTCCCTGGCTTTCAGGCAGGTAAGTGATTGCTGTTGGGAAGGGAGCAAAGAGGTGCAAGAGGTATGACTACAGGTGTAGAAGGGAGAGTGTACATGAAAGACACAGCATGAGTCAGAGAGGGTTAGGGAAGATATATGAGAGGCGTCACGTGGGTCAGGGATTGTGCACAAGCGGCTGGTGAGAGCACAAAGAGGTTGGAAATAGAGGAATGGGCAGGGGGAGACTCAGCCCAGTGATTTGTGATCTTTCCTGCTGATTCCTCATTGATTTTCTAATGAAGTCAGCAGACAGGGTTGCAAATGGCGATTATGTGATTACAATCCGATGTAAGAATGAATGGGTTGCCAAGCAACCGCAACCACAGGGGTGTTGGGATGGCTGAAACCAGCTATAACCACTATTAATTCAGTGTAATCATAACTTGGAACAGTATCTGGTAGAGAATTACCTGTAGTTTTCTTTTTGCACACTTTGTTTCCAATTATTTTCCATAACCCCAAATTTGCCTGTAGTAGAATGCCATTGGGCAAAGTGAGACAAACAGAAGATGAGGACTAGTTTTAAAAGAATGAAAGCCAACATTTCCAAAAGTAGTAGAGAAAGGGAGTCAGGGAACATGTAAATGTTCTAATATACCTATCTAAGAATTATGTAATCCAAATTCTATGCCTAACCTGGAAAACACAAATCCTTAAGAAGAAAAAGGAAATAAGAAGAGACATTTTTTCCTGTGATACTATGTAAGAGTATATGTCTTATGTCTCTTCTAAGCTGATGTCTTTAAAAAATAGTTTTTCACTAACTGTAAACTTTCCTTAAAAAGAAATTCATATCCCCATGTAACCAGAGGTTCCTTCTAATGAATATTTGTTTTTACAAAAATTTCCTACATAAGCTCCCTCCATCCTCCTTCCATTCAGGATGTTTGTTTTTAACAAAACAAGATAGGGCTGTAAGCAAAAATCATAGCACACTCAGAGTGCACATGTTTCCACTTTAGCTCTGTCACATCAGAGAAGTCCTCCACCCCACCGACTCTATTCAAGACTGTTGTGTTGCCCATATTCCCATTAGCAGAAGAGGAGCAGAGATTCTGAACAGGGTTGCCAGGAGAAAGCCTCATTACTCCTACCCACCCCCCACCAGCGCCCAGTGTATCCTGCTCTAGAGTGCTGCCTCCCATCACCATTAGATCATTGGTTTCCCTTCACCTCAAGTGACCTGCCATAAGATTGCTGGCCACACATAATCTAGCTTCTGATTTCCCACAATGACTAACTAAATGTCTCTGGGAAGGCTTGCATCTGAGCAAATGATATCCAGAACATGCTGCTTTAGCTCTGGCAATAATACAGAAACATCTGTATTCGTAAGTTAATCATACAATTATGCTCCTTGGACTTGTCTAATCTCCACATCTTGCAATTAGGAATTTCACTGGTTAATTATGCTTATGTGGGAAAATACTTTGTTCTGCCAATCATTTCGCTGCTTTGGAGGAAAGTCCTAACCATTTATTTTTGGCTACTTACTGCAAGGGCTAAAAAGGCAACATTTTGTAATGTTGCGATAAAGGTGAATTATGTTGTGGCGCCACACATGACTGATATTATAGTATTCTTTCTCATGTCCCACCTATCTATGGTAAGAAGAAAGAATGGATATGCACTTGGGTGATGAACCTATTGAGTTGTTTCACAGGATTTAAGTAAAAATAAAGCAAGAAAAAAGACAGATGCCATATTCTGTTTTCACTTTTGTGACTGGATCAAAAACCTGGTGTATAGGAAATTCTACCATTGGTCAAAAACATCAACAAATCTGGTTTTTTTCTACATGCAGCAGAACAGTATTTTTCCTAACTTTGAAATGCAATTTAAAACTACTACTTTGAGATTTTAAAAATTATCTCTTCCAAATGCATTATCTCCCCAAAATCTACTGGCTTACATATTCTTCTCTATAGAAATTAATACAAGATAATGTTTACATATCAGAGACAAATGGAAATTGCTGTTCCTCAGTTTCTTTTACTTCCCTCTGCAAAGATGTAGCCACATGATTCATAAGATTAGACTTAAACGCATGATCTGAAGGGAATACATAAAAGTGGAGCTATCATTTAACTTAAAAGATCGACTCCTTATCTATGTTTTTTTTCTTTGTGGGTGAATTGTATTTATTTATGTATAGCCTTTTCCACTGCACCACAGCTGAAAACTAAATTCTAGGTCAGGGAACATGTTAACTATTTCTGTTTTGTTGTTTTTTATCTGTATCATGCAAAAAGTGAAGCATGGGTAAAATTCTGCTGTATTTCATTTTTTGTCCATTATTTGAAGTCTTTGAATACATAAGTCATGGGGAAGTTTAATCAATGAATTTCTCCCTTATTATGACATTAAAAACTGGCTGCCCCTCTGAATACCCATTGAGTATTTCAGCTCATGCCAAAGCAAGCCAACCGGACATTTGTAGATCTCAGTATGCCACAGCAATTTCCCCAAGAAAGTAATTACAACAATAAATTAAGGGAAAAGTGACACAATGAATTAGATTTTGTCATGATTATTTGGAGGGTTTGACTTTATCTTCCCTTATTGAAGACAAATTATTCATGCAATAGAATTAACTACAAGTAATCCTTGACTTACGACCACAATTGAGCCCCAAATTTATGTTAAGTGAAACATGTTAAGTGTGTTTTGCCCTATTTTATGACCTTTTTTGTCACAGTTAAGTGAACACCCCAGTTGGTTAATTAGTAACCCAGTTGTTAAGTTAATTTGGCTTCCCCATTGACTTTTCTTGTTTGAAGGTTGCAAAAGCAAATCCCATGACCCTGGGACAGAGCAACGGTCATAAGTATGAACCAGTTGCCAAGCATCTGAATTTTGATCACATGACCATGGGGATGCTGCAAAGGTTGTAAGTCACATTTTTCAGTGAAAATTGGTGAAAAATGGTCCTCAGTCACATTTTTCAGTGCCATTATAATTAAAGGTCACTAAATGAACTGTTGTAAGTCAGGGACTACCTGTATTTTTTTTACAGGTAATAAAGTACCGGGCAAAGCATGCTGGTGTGACTAAAGCATTTCTTAATAAAATATTTAAGCAGCTTTCTGCTTTGGGAAACTCACACAGCAGGCACAGATAACCAAGGACAGCTTTCAAGCATCACGAATGGATGCAACAACTTAACACTTCAAGGAGAGGGGCTTTGCTTGCACTAATACAAAAGGATCACTTTTGAATGTTGGTAAGATGAAATTGGAGTTAAGGGTTTCTAAAGGCTGTGTTATGAAACATAAATGCACAAACAGCATGCATATTCTTATAGTACAAACTGTTAATGCAAATTACACAACTAAACCACAAGAGCACCATGTAGAGTTGGCCACAATATACTTAGCATTGAAGGTGGAGGTTTATTCTCCAAGCTTGTAGGTTGGTTTCTGAAAATTTCATTACCTGGCTAGGTTCAGCGGAGTTTAGGGGATTCCCCCAAAGATGTTCACCTGGTAACAAAACCAACCCACAAGTTTGGGGAACGAAACTTCACCTTCAATCCTACACCCGAGCTACAGATATTTGCCATTATTGCATACTTAGTATTGCCAGAAAAGGGAATAAAAGGATAAAAAAGTTCCTTTGTTAAAACAATAGCTTTCAGTAAAGGGTAACACAATTGACTACTGAATTTTCTACAGAGATAGACAACCTTTAACTCCCCTCTAAACTCCCATGCTGACTGGGAGATGCTGATGATGACAAAATCCAAAGTATTTGGAAAGCACAAGATTGCCCATCATGGTTTTCAATGCTAAGGAGACTAAACAGGAGAGATGGATGTATAGAAGAGGCTTTCCTTATATGATATCTATAATATTCCTACTTCTTTAACTGTGTTTTCCCTGACTTTTTAACAGTGCTATGTTTTCACATTAAAGATGTGAATTTATTTTCAGATGGAATGCTCTTGTTATATGATTGGCTTTTTTAAAATAGAAGCTATTTAAATAAGACGAATCCAAACATACTCATCAGATATGTCAATGCTGAGCTTCTGCTTGGTTTGGCTAAGCATTGTGCGGTAGAGCTTTGTGGCCATTTCAATCAGATGATCACTGCTGAACAGGAAATCACCCTTTCCAGCTGCTTCAGATCCCTAGAAAAGGCAATTAATCAACGTATTAAAAAAAATCTATGGATCAAGTCTCTTGGATGCATAAAAGGTATCCTGTCCTCTTACTCTGTAAGATTGAAATTGCCAATTCTTTATTACTATTGTCACTGATGTTATTTTATTCCTACCTCTTTGAGATGCACAGCAAAGAAACCATCACTTTGAGAGCTCATGGACACTTTAGTGACATCCCCCAAAGGAACCTCTGTCTTGATTTGGCCTGATTTCTGATCAGCAAGTAGGACATTATTTTTTGTAAGCAAGAAAATCCTAGCTGTGCACTGGAAAAGAATGAGAGTGATTACTTTCATGTAAATTCAAAAATATTATCGTATATACTCGCATATAAGCTGACCTTTAAAAAACTGCCCCAAAATGAGGAATTTTCCAAAAACTCGCATATAAGCCGACCCCCAAATATCATGGTGTGTTGTTTGGGCTAATAACAAAAGAGTATCAATATGAATGCACTGATGAAGGTTCATTATCAAAGCATTTGTGTAGGATATATTAAGTTAATTACCCGGTATGTAAAGAATCTGATGTTGCACGTGACAATCGCAAACACGAAAGCGATCACGTGAATGACTAACCAATCACAGCATGTTATGATCAGGCGATAGAAAAAGCAAAATGGAGGTGCCCAGAGTAAAAAAAATGTGCTTAATTAGACGTAATTATGTTGCATTTTATTTGAGGTACAGTTAAAATTAATATTGAAATTGAGTTGTAGTTTGTCAGAATTAACTTTTTTTTAGTGCAGTCTCAATTTTTATGGCTGTATGTATGACTGAATGGTAATATCAATGATATTGCGTGATCTGAGAAGTGGCGTCATGTCAGTTCGTTTGTGTGAGATCAGATTTATGCGCGTATAAGCCGACCCCCTAATTTGATAAAAAAAAAAATTGAGTTTTAGAGTCGGCTTATATGCGAGTATATATGGTAACTACCAATGTAATAATGCCTCTGTGCAAATATTTTAAAGATAACTAAAGAGGAAGATGATATAGTTCCGCAAATAAAGCTGGACTCTTCTTACGTTTCCTGTCAAATAGGAATAAATTAACTGGGTTATATATTATTTTAATGAAATAGCTATCCAGCAACAAGATGAATTATTAGTTGTGATTGATGTTTACATGTTAACTATAGCACTCATGAAATCACCATACTAAGAAGAAAGAGAATTGGCATATAACATTAAAATATAAACTATTAAATGAAATAATTATTGCTATTCCGTCATTCTGGCAATCAAAACTCAAAGAATACAAGGTAACTATGAAGAACAAACCTCTATTGGATGTCTAAGTTTGGATAAAGTATTTTACATGTACCAATCTTTCCCTATGTAGAAATGATTTTACCTTTCCATTTGCTCTATTGACTTTGTTTACTATTTCAGCAATAATAATTTTTTCTTCAGCAGCATCTTTCAGTTTCTTGTACTTGGGGTTCTTACTGATTTCAAGATAAGCCCCCTGGAAAGGCTGTCCAACACTTTAAGTAAAAAAAACATAAATATAATCAAAATTCAAATATACATGCAATACTGTAGATCTTCATAACAAATCTTTGGCCTGCAGATCACAGTTGCATGGCTGGATGGTTGGTCAGTTATTTTTGACTGTTTTCAAAAACCTAAACAGGGTTAGATGGCAGATCACAAAGAAATATGGCTACAGTTAACTAGAGAAGCGGGATAAATTCAATCAATTCCAAGTATGGAGTCCTTGGTCCTTCCTGAGCTTGGTTGTTTGTTTGCTGATACTTCATGACCCAACTAGATAACATTATCAATGCTGGAAATGTGCTCCCTGTTTATATGCAGGAGCTTGACCTATCATTGTTGATGGGGGTGTGGTTCCCCCCTCCTGGGAACTACTGTACCTCAGAGAAACAATAAAGGAACTACCAAGGAGAAAACCACATTTCCATCAACACTGGCAGGACAAGCTACTGTATTATAAACAGAGAGAAAACTCCACACTCACCAGCACCGATATTGCATAGTTGGATAATGAAACATCTGCAAACAAACAACCAAGCTTAGGACCAACCAAGGACTCCACAGCTCAATCCTGAGATACATATAGTCTATTGGAATAAATTCCAAGCTCAACAGACTCTGGTTTTAAATTTTGAATCTGAACTGCAATAAACTGCAATGCTATGTTGTTAGATAAGGAAATTAAATGGAATTTTTTTTTAGAAAAAGTAAATAAGTAACAGTACTCATTTTCTTAGCATGTAGTCCTTCTTCTATGGCAACCTTTCCTCAACCTTGATTGAAAAGATAAGCCCTTGAGGTCCAGGTACTTTGGCTTAATTCCCATCAGCCTCAGCCAGTATGGCTAACGTCAAGCAATAATGGGAGTTATAGACCAAAACTCTGGAAGAACCTATAGAAAGTGCCTATCCAGAATAGTTCATTTACCTGGTTCATTTACCATTTCAAGCACTAAATTAACCTTAACTTGCAAGATATCATATTTCACATAACAATCATTTCTTATAAATTGCAAAACTCTTTCTCGTTATCTTTATCAATTAGATAATTTTGTTTCCAAATGAGGTAAAAAAATGCCAACAATGCACCAATTCCTTAAACAAAATCCACTGTCTGAACTAAAGAATGTTATCTTGGATTGATCCAAAAAACTGGAGACAAGTTTTTGTCTGTTTTAAGAAACTGATAAGATAAAAACTGTCAGGCACTGTACAAAAACAAGTTTAAGACTGGGAAAGACCTGGTAGGAATGGGGAGGACAGGCAATATATGGACAAGTCTTGCATGTCATATATATGTATAAAGAGGTTTAATATTTGGTTTTCTTCACCATAATGCTGCACTGTTTATTGCATCCTTATGAAAACTAGTGAAAGAAATGGATAAAGATTGGACAGTGGATGGTATGTGCATTGCTCAGGGCTGAGGTTGGAACTGTGATAGTCCAATAGTTGAAATGGCTCATCTAGAGTTCCTGAAAGGCAACTGGTGGATGGTGGGTGGAAGCTACAGACAACAGCCCGAGGAAGATTTGTCAGGCTGCAGATCCAAGAAAAAGAAATAGACTTTAACATCTTTATTCCCTGACTGAAATGCAATGAATAAAGAAAATGGCTCACCCATTGTGGCATGTTTCTTTGTGGATACAACTAATCGTATTTGTGTATAACTGGAATCCAAATGGGCAGGGTTGGGGGTGAGGCAGATTGCTGCCTTGCAATGTTAACCTGAGGTTCTTAAAGGAGTTGATGACATGGATACATGCTCTGCTACCTGTAGATCAGACTCATGCTCTACATGCTACCTTTGGGCAGCCAGGTGGGATATGTATTACTAAGAGATGATTAATGCCCCTCTCAAGGAGAGTGAGAGGCTACCTGCCTTGAAAAAAGAGGTTCTGCAACATCTCTCGAAGAGGGGATCCTTCAATCTCACTGCACTGAAAAATTTCTACCCAGTCTCCAATTTTCCCTTTCTGGGGAATATTGTTGAGAAGATGGAAACTACAAAGAAATTGTTTTTCTCTTCCCTTTCAGGCCTAGATATGGATGAAAACAGTTTTGGTCATCCTGGAGAAGGTCCTTAGAACATAAATGTACCCATCTTAGGTCTTTGTGGTAGACCTTTTAGTGAATCCAATATCATCAACCATGGTACTTTTATGGACCTCATGAAAGATCAGAGGATTGGAGGCACTGTTTTGTGGTGGGATTCTGCTCCTACCTGAGTGGGCAGCTTAACATTTTAAAAATGTTAAAATGATAAGGCAGTCTATCAGCATCTTTACTCTCCAAACTGAAACTTGCTATCTTACCCACTGACATGAGTTTAACCAAGCAAGAACATTAGATTGATTTTTATAGCATTTTTAACCTGCAAAGCACTCACATTTATTAATCTCGTTTGCAGGCTTTTGTGGGAGCCTAACCACGTTAAATAGTAATGCTCCAACTATCAAAACACGGAAGAATTAGATTATTAGAGTACTAATTAATTAATTTACTGTATATTCTCAAGGAAGGATGAGGATGATCTTTAAACTGGTAATTGCTTGAAAGTGGCAGTCTTTGCCAAAAAAAAAAAAAAGAAGAAGAAGAAGAAGAAGAAGAAGAAGAAGAAGAAGAAGAAGAAGAAGAAGAAGAAGAAGAAGAAGAAGAAGAAGAAGAAGAAGAAGAAGAAGAAGAAGAAGAAGAAGAAGAAGAAGAAGAAGAAGAAGAAGAAGAAGAAGAAGAAGAAGAAGAAGAAGAAGAAAAAGAAAGAAAGAAAGAAAGAAAGAAAGAAAGAAAGAAAGAAAGAAAGAAAGAAAGAAAGAAAGAAAGAAGGAAAGAAAAAGATGGATAGGATTTTCTGGTGAATTTCTTCCCAATGTGGGTGTACTTTGTTGCAACCGCAGCAAAGTTTTCAGACTGGTTCATTACCTGGCTGGATATAAAGCTTTTCTGTCCTTGAAAAGTTCACTAGCTTCCAGTTTTTCTTCATAAATGAGCTTCTTCTGATCTGTAAACTGGTCTCTGTACTTTTTACACTGCAAATAAATTGCAAATGAATCACAATATGGAAATTGGCTTGCTTTTTTCCTATGCTTAAGATATATACCTCAGATGCTACCTATAAACATAGCATTCAACATAAACATCCATTCTCAATTTACATTTACTGTTTCTCTTCTGTAATCCTTAGCAGGCATTCATAATTATGACAGTGATGAAAAAGTCATTTTACCAATCCTTGCATTTACAGCTTTCACAGGTCTTTAAAGTAAGGAAAAGTTGAGGTAAGATCATAAGCCCAGTCATTGTTTCTCTTAATGACTACTTTGCTTAACAACTGAGTTGCCTGCCCCAAAGGTGGTTGCTAAATGAAGGCTACCTATATGTTTATCACAAAATTCATGAAAACATTATTTTTAATGAATTTGCTGTTTTAAAACTAATGACTTTAATAACTTTCTTGATGTTGTGATTAGCCAGCAGCAGGTGCAGATGGCTGAGGAGAGTGATGGCTCTGATGGCCAGGACCATCAGGGAGTGGACTGCTGCCTTCAGAGATTGTGGGGGTTGGCAGTAGTGACAAGGATGTTCCCGAGGAGCCTGTGCCAAGTGCACGTGCACGAAGAACTACTTGGAAGAAAGAACAATTACAGCAGCACAGGCAACTTGGGAGTAAGGCTGCAAGCTAATGGCCCCTCCCTGAAGAGGATAAAAGCCAGGTTTGGAAAAGCGTTCTTTGCAGACAGCAAAGAAGCTCTGAAACTCAACTGGTGGACATCTTAGTTCATATTTGGAAAATTTTGTAAATTAGTTCTTATCTCTGGGTTTTTGACAGCCTTGACAAACAACTTGGCAAGGCTCTTTCTTGTCAGAGCTAATTAGTGGAAAGCAGCCTTCAGAACAGAATTCTTTATTAAACCTTAAAAGGTGGGGGCTGCTGCCTTTGTCCGTGTTTGTTCTTTGGGAACCGGGTTGGGTCAGAACACTTGAATGGAATTTGTCTCCTTAAATACATACACGTTTGTGTGCTCACACAATCTCTCTCACTTCTTTCTTATATATAATTTTATTAAGAATGTTGATTGCAACAGTAAAGTCTAAACCAGGGCTGTCAAACTTGTGGTGCACAGGCCAGATGTGTCAGATGCTGGCCATGCCCCTACCTGGTTTAGTGAAGGGGAAGAAAGATCAGATACGTCATGTGATGTCACAATGATAACACGAGTATGACACCCCTGATCTAAACCAAACTAATCTTCAAGAAAGAGAAGGTAATAGAAAACATAAAAGACGCAAGGGGAAAGAAAACAAGAAAGAGAAGAAAAAGGAATATAACATAAAAGAGAAAAGAAATACATAAAGAAGTAACTTCCAACTTTTACCATTTGTATAAACAAATTTAATAATTCTTCATTTCCCACCCCTGGTTCCGTGATTGAAAACAATTTTATCTTCATCCCATATCCCATCCTTTATTAATAACCAAATCCATAAAGCGTCATCTTTTCAGTCCTGGTGTAAGCAGAAATTCCATAAAAAAATTGTCAGAACTAAAAACATTTTGTTTGAACCTTGATCAAATAAATTAACTTTATATTCATCCCTTTGTCTTCCTTCTAATAGTCTCAATCTATATTTCATTCAAATATTCTCATAGAGTTTGATTATTCTTTATTTCATCTATGCCCTATTGCACAGATAGGATTACATTTTTAATTTTTAGTCCCCTCTAGTGTCTAGTTTTTAAACCTGAAATTACTTATCTCTGTTATGTCTTCCCCAAACCAAACAAATCTATTTCCCACCAGAAGCTATTTGCTCTGTAAAATTAATTCCAAAATGTGATTGTAAAAGTTTCAATATTCCAAATTTATCTGGAACATTAGTCCATTTATCACTTTCTAAATCAAAATCATATTTAACATTTTGCTATCATTTCAAATTTTTAAAGCTCTCAGCCTTGTAATTCACTTTTTTTTTGTTCAGAGTTGATGATAAACTTAACCCAATGAAGACTTTTCAATCTTGTCATGCCAAGGATAAAAATAATTTCAAAATGAATTTTCCCAAAGTAATCAGAATGTAAGATTTGAAAACGTACCGTCCTTTAAAAGGTTCTGCTGCAGTTGCTAACAAGTTGGCTAACCACTCAGCATTCCTACCTGCAGAAAACTGTTGCTCTGTGGTGTTATCACAAGAAGCAGTAGCCATCCAGAGCATATGTGGGTGCTCATATCTCATACTCTGCTTATCCATAGATTTTTCAAGGAACCAGTCTATTCACCAGTTCCTTGGTCTCTGATGCAATTGTCAGATCTGCTTTCATGGAGCTGTTTTCAGTCTATTATAATTCCACTAGAAATCTACATATACACACACTTTTCTTGCCGACATTATATAAATGTCATATTGCCTTCTGAGATTTATCAGTTTCGATCTTAACCTTTTTGAGGTCAGCCAAGATAGGCTAGGTGTCACCACCTGCTGTGACTTGGTAACATACATTAATATACAAATACATATGAAATATGCTTTGATAAAATGTATCTTAACAAGAAAATATGAGACTTGACAAATGAATTGGTTAATGTTTGATCAGGTACACTTTTCATTTTGGTTCCACTACATGTAGCAATTAAACTTTATAATGTGTACCTTCTTCAGTAAAGATGTGGGGGACAAACACTTCATTTCTAGTTTCAACTGATTTGTCTGGGGAATTCCACTTTTAACACATTGCAAATGCCATATCACAGGTTGGACTTTGCTTGAATTATAGCAAGTAGCTTCAGATTTTTGTAAACAGGATTTAACAGTGACTCTGACTTACAACATTAATGGATATTCATATATTAAGATAAATGTCCCTTTCATAGAAACTGAGCAACACAAAGGCTGCATTTAATTATAGAATTGTGTCATTGAAAGAACTTTCTTTGGAGCCATTGAATTTTGTCCAATTTGGTAAAGAATTTTAAGAGAAACAGAATACATGAACATGATAAGAAACGTAACTTCTTGCATATTTTATTAGTGATTTTCAGCTTTTATGCTTAGGCTATTAATTAAAGTACAACCAAAATAAATAATTAATTCCAGAATTATATTATTACCCTCCACAAGTGGAATATCCTCTTCAGTTCCTTATGAGTTAAATCCAAAAACAGGTAAGGCCTTGCTGGCCAGTTTTTGTCTATTGGTGATAAAGAAGGCATCTTATTCTTCATTTCCAAAAAGTATTTTTGAATCTAGGTTAAAAAAATAGAAAGGTATGTTGCAGATCCTGTTAGGCAAGGAATTCTGATTGGTGGGGTTTGGGAAGGGAATCCTCCCGCATGGAACATTCTCCCGCCCTGCCCAGAGATGAGATGGGCCCCCACTCTCCTGGCCTTCCAGAAAGGCATGAAAGCATGGCTATGCAATCTTGGCTAGGGCTGACATAGGCACATGTGGTCATGGGGCTGATTAGCTCCCTGAAAGCCCTTCCTCTGCCTTTTGATTAATTTTTAACATTGCCTGCCTCTTAAATTTTATATACTGTTTTTTATGTCCTGTGAGAAAGATCGGCGGTTTAAAAATTTGATTAAAAAAAAAAACCTTCAAGCTGTTGCAGAAGCTGGAACAAAGATATGGCAAGAAAATATTTTGTTAATACAGATGGGAAGTCTAAAACAATTCTAAATTTCCAGTTATATCAATTTCCTGGTATAAATATTCTACTCAAAGAATAGAAATAATTATTTATACTGGGGAGAAAAAGTTCTCATTTTTGGCAATACTATCTCTCCTTTTCATTTGCAGGCCTTACAGAAAATTAAGTGAATTGGAGACTATTTGCTGGGTTTCAATTAGAAAGCTCCAGGTTTTTAGATTTCCTTCTAAACCGAGGGATGTCACTTTAAGCAGCAGATGCAAAAATAAAAGCAGAACAATAGTATTAAAAAACCCTTAGAGGAAGAGATGTTAAAAATGAAAGTCATGATAATTCTTTGGTTTTACAAGAGTACCTTTTTCCTGTGGCAAAAACAATTCTGGTATTTCACTCTTGCTTTTTATGTATTATAAAAACAATGGCATTTCAAACTTTTTTTTAGCTTTTTGCTCATACTGTAAAGTAAAATCTTGATACAACTGTAATAGTGTTACACAAGCAAAATACTTACAATTTTTTGAAGGATAAATTCATAAATTTTCCTTCCAGCGTTGGCTCGGAAAAATTTCCTGTACTCTCTACGAACCTGGTTAAGTTAAAATCTCAGAATAAACAGAAAGCTTTTTTGCAGAGGTGGGGGTGAGGGTGAGACTATTCTAACACAGACATTACAGATAGTCTTCAATTTATGACTAACTGTTTAATGACAATTTTTTCTAGCAGTAGAGCTACAAAACAAAAAGGAAATAGTATCATACAACAGTTTCTCCCACAACATGATTCTGAATCAATTTGTGAATTCTTTCACAAGAATTTAGGCAATATACAATTTGATTTTAAATTTATCAATCTGGAAAACACAACTTTTAGGAAATAGTACTGTATAAATATATTAGCTATGTATTTATTCATGTAAATTAGAAACTTTTTTCAAAATTAAGAAAAACTAGTGTCACTTTAAATCAGGACTGGTTCTAATTTTGAGAGTCTTGTATTATGGGATACAATTTCTCCCCCAAGTACAGCCACTTAGAGATTCAGCAACTGTGGTCTTATTGATTTGGGAGTGCAATTGCACGTTTGACATTTTCCACAACTACAACTTTCGTTTTTCAGTATGAAAACAACTCACTTGCATTATGGACTAATGTTTTTTTTTTTTTAGAAAGTATTAAGTGTTCAAAAAAGAGTCCCTTATATTATCTTGACTTTTCTTTTTCTTTAAAAAGGACCAGAGATTCTAGAAAGGAGAAGGATTTTGTTATTTTCCATACCTTGTAATGGGCAAGTTGCTAGCAACAGAATATTATTCTTGACACTTGTCAGTTCAAATTTCCCATTCATTTCAATATGGTATATCAGTTTAATGTAAGAGTTTTGAAGAGTTTCTGAATATTTGAAAATTGCTTGGATCTATACTGAATCCACTATGGCTGGGCAGAGTTTATAAATTCAATTATCATAAAGAAAAAAGAAACAGCAATGGAGAGCACCACACAACAACAAAATGAAAGGGAGGAATCTGAAGTGAAATAATGGCCAATTCCTGAAGAGGCACAATAGAAGTTGTTAAATCATTATTAACCTTTCCAAAAATTCAATGACAGAACACTGGAAAAGTCTTGAAAAGCAATGATGCTTCTATTATCAAGTACATAAAAGGATTTGTACTACATGTATGTTTCACTGACAAGAACTGTTGAGTAGGGGTCCACACTTTCCATGGCATCAGAAACTTAATGGAATGGACAGTGCAGCAGCAGTGCTTTTAAATATACAACTGATTTCTAGGAAAGTTTGAATTAGGCTGCAGCAGAAGGTTATTTCGGTTCAATTGGGTTTGGAACAAACAATATCTCATCTGAGTTTCAAAAAGCTTCCATAAAAAGACTGATGCATTTGAAGGTCCTAGTCAACTTTTGTCAGGTTGCACATGTGGAGAAAAAGACAAACCCAACCAATAAGCATAGAAATGGGTGCTTTAATCTAGTAACCTCAAAGTTGGACTAACGTATTTACCTTCTATGTTTTCTTCAAATACACCCCTTTCCCCTCCTTTAAATGCTACTGGTGGAAAGACAGCCTCCTGCAGAAATCACTACTGTTCACCACAGATTAGTTTGAAGTAGATCCATTTGAAGACATCTGTCAGGGTTTATGTGATTTTACACAACTAAGAACTCTGAAAGCCATTTCGATATACAATCCAAACTTCTGTAGAGCAAGATTCCACCCCGAATTTGTGGTAATAATGTAGAGACATATACATACAACTTATAAATGTCTGGTTAAAAACATACAAGACTGTTTTTGAAGGTCACAGAAGAAAAACAATTCCCTTAGAGATCATGCTTGTTACAGCCCATAGCCCCAGAAGTTTATTACGTGTTAGTAGATAGATGCCACGCTTTATTATTACTACTAACGTAAGGGAGTTGTTTAAGAGAGTACCTTTAGTCCAAGCCAGTAAGCCCATATGACTGCCACAGCATGCTTACGCCTAGCCTCCTCCTTCAAGCGTTTCAACTCCCTTCGAGCCTAAAATGTTTAGATAGTGAATCACAGAGACAGCCTGATGCAGAAAGAACCATGATGAGAAAGAGAATGCTCCCCTTGACAGAACAGCTGATTTGGGAAGATGAAAGAGCAGTAGGCAACCCAGCGTGCCAGTGTGAAGATTGGGTGGAAAGCTGCTTCCCCAAGGCATACCTGAAGAATAAGTGGCAGACATTCTCTGTAGTAGCATTCTCATAGGGCATTTGCCAAAGGGTGAATAGTGGAAAAAATTTTCCCAACAGGAAATTAATTCAGACTAAAATATTAGAAACCAGCTTATTTATTCCATGGCAAGTATCTGAAGGAAACGATCTTAGAGCACACACATTAACCTTCTTTCATTTCATTTTATTCGACATCAATGCATTTTTCTCAAAGGGGGAGATGGTGCAGTCACAAAAGATATTCAATGAATATCCCATCTCAGCTATAATATTTTCAGTGTATAACAGCAATGGGATAAACCTTTAAAAAAAAGTATCTGTCTTCTCTTTAGAGTTTTCTGTTACTCCTGTCATTTTATTTATTTATAAACATTTATTTATTTATCACATTTATACTTTAGTAAAAATGTGGAGAACAGATGTCTGCTGTTACCAGCAGCAATAGATGTAGCCAGGCACCTACAACTTTGAAATGTTGGTTTGTCTATAACAGATTTGCCTTGCAAATTTTGCTGTTTGAAAGATCTCAGTGTAAAGCATAACCTATTGTTTAAATCTACCGTGTCATTCCAGTGTATTTTGAACAGAAAAAAATAAGCCTTTCCAAATTCTATCATCATTCTGTATTTATCTTGCAGAGTAACCTTTTAAAAGTTTACTGTTTTCTTTCATGAGCTTTTAAAACACTCAGATGGTATAATAAAAGAGTGCAGTTGATCATTAATAGGTTTAAGGTAGGGGCTCTTCATATTCAAGATATTTTATAAAAAGGATAAAAGCATTGCTAATTGTTATGATGTAGGGTATACAATCCCCAAATAATATAATATCTTTGTGCATTTTCTCATGTTAAAGGATTGGTTGTTACCAACTTCGTTTGCTTTAGATAACAAATGCTCAAATATTTCAGTCAAATCCTCAAATCAGCACAACCATATGTGTGAAAGTCCCATTATCATTAAATGTACCAGCTCCTTCCAAAGAAGAGCTCTCTTATTTCTTAATATCAATGCTAATTATTTTAACAATACTTCAGCCATCTGTACAATTTCTAATAAATCTCTGCAATTCTTTAATTCAAATGTGAAAGTTTTATATATATATATATATGTGTGTGTGTGTGTGTGTGTGTGTGTGTGTGTGTGTGTGTTTTTATATACATTTTATATAATACCCGAAGGAAGCTGAACAGCATATATATATATATAAATAATTTCTGCAGCAAATTATCAGAACGCAGATAGCTTTAACTTCCATTAATATTGTTGCTTTAGTTGAAGAGAAATAGCATTTTATATCAAACATCACTTTCTATAAATTCTATGTGAAGAAAGGTGAATATACTTTGATGCAGCCAGTATTTTGGACTCTGGGGGTAATGTGATTTGTTCACTTAAAAGAAAGCTACTCGCTGTGGTAGCCGAATTTTTCATGGTTGAATGAATAGCACACATTTCTGCTTTCATACCAATCACTAAAAAGTCAACTTGCAAAGGAGGTGCTGCTCACCTTTTTTACAGTACTGGTCAGAGCTTTTGAAGAATGCAAGGGCCATTGGCCCAGAGGAGGCACTAAGCTAGGTGGCTTAGGCATGGACTGCAGCATTGCCTGTAATGCTCAGTGTAGACATCTAACTCAAAGAAACTTTCAGCAGATGCTGAGAGGGCTCCAAGTTAGCCATTCTGATGTACAACTTAGGCAACTGAACAGCATTTATTGAGGCCATCCATTCAGCAAGGCTTTCAATACATGCCATAGACAATTCATGCTAGCCACTTCAGTGCACATCATGTGGAATCTTACAGCTTTTGTGGAAACTGCCTAGCCTGGTAGCCCTTGGTAGTACTGAGTACTGCAGGATAAGGCTTCATCAAAGCAAAATATCCCTTTGAAGCTTCATAGAGCCTTATTCTATAATACTAAACCACAACTATATAAGTTGTCCTTAACTTATGGCCACAACTGAGCCTGGAATTTGGGTTGTAATTCATAACATTCATTAAGCAAGGCACCTATGTGATTGCCTCACTCAATGATTACAGTTTGAGCTCTCTCAACTGTGGTTGTTAAGCAACTATGTGAGGTCTAACATGTTGAACGAAATGACAGCATCTAAAGTTCTCCATTCTTCAGTATCAACATGTAATATATCCATGGTATTCTTGCTAAAAGCAACAATTTACTATGATCAGCTCTGCCATCATTTCCTATGTACTTCCCCCAAACATGAGCACAAATCTTGCAAACTCTCCAAAGGTAAGAACACTTTCCATGTTACATTGCTTGACTTCCAGTGGTTATCATATGGAGTGGGGGGTGAGGAACCTTCCTGTGTAGAATATGTGATGTTTACAGGAATATTAACAGACTGCATTTTGTCACTAATTCTACATTTTGGCTGTGACTTGATAAGTGGATAATCCTTAAGATACGAGATGATGTGTATGAAATTTGGAAAAAGCTAAATACTGTGGCAATCAATACCAGAAAATTGTTATCTACACTGGGAATGATTTTTCATCATAATATCCCAACCCTTAACATGACACATAGCTTCATATACTAATTTACAAAGTCCTGAACTGGGTCTTTAATTAGGACTGATAGATTTCCTGGCTCACATGCCACATAGCTGTTGGTCATATTCTCCAATAAAAATATACACGTAATAAAAATTATACCACAGTATTTTGTGTGGATTGAAAAAAAAACCCATTTCTTAGATATTAAGATGCAATCAGAATATAGGGACATTATGAAATTAATTAATGCAGTTACATTTCATCATAGCGCCTTAGTTTAGGAACCTATACAAATATTATTGCATGGGCATTCTGCTAAACATTATTGGAAACATTTCAGTTTAGTAAAATACATTTTAGAGCCACTAGTCTAATCATTTTCTGGCTTAATAAACAAGCAATTAGTGCTATCTATAAATTGGCATGCTTGGATTTTTTTTTTAGTAGGTATGGTTTTCAAGTTAAGCTGGGAGAAGGTTAGAGTAGGGTTTACCAGCAATCAAGTGCTCAAGTGTGATAGCTTAGTAAAAATGATTATGAATCCTTTTTACTAATTAATGGATAGGCAATTTGGATAAGGAAGGGAGGGGCACATGACACTTGCATATAGTACCTTTAATCCAAGCCAGTAAGCCCAAATAACTGCAATAGCAAGTTTATTCCTAGCCTCCTCCTTCAGTCGCCTCAGTTCCCTTCGCGCCTGTGATGCATTTGAAAATGAATTACAGAACATTCTGAGAGAAAAAAGGCTTGCTTCAATTTCCCAATAGAATGAAGAAGTGAAAGAGAAAGACGAAAGACGGTATCAATGTAGAACCTTCATCAGCTAGACTGAAATTTGTTAAAAAGTACAATTCAAAAGAGGTCAAATCCAAATGAGATAACTTAAGCAGCTGGAAAAAAACATTTCTCTGGTCTATCTAGAACAACTTTTGTACCATGAGGTTACTAGGAAACAAATGCCTTTCTGCTTATTCTTACCTGAGCTCCATGCCAATAGGCTGCAATGGTTGTAACAGCTTCTTCACAGCGTTTCTGGTGCTTCAGTTCACGAAGCAGCTTTCGAGCCTGTGAAGCAAAACCCCATGACACCAAGTTAGCATTTAAAAATCCAGTTGCACAAACAATATGGAGTAAGGATGTGTTCACACATTCACCCCATATCTCTACAGCAGGGTTGTCAAACTTGATTTCACTGAGGGTCGCATCAGGGTTGTTTTTGACCTCGGACGCATCAGGGTTGTTTTTGGCCTCAGATGGACAGGGAGACATGGCTGGGTGTGGGCATGGTGGGCATTACCAGCTTGATGTCACTCATGTTGGAGGGACACTTTTGGTAGCCAAATGCTAAGGCAGCACTTCCCTGAGACCCTCATCACCCTCATTATAATCTCCTTCCTTCCTTTCCTCCCTCTTCTTTTTCCTTCCCTCTTCATTCTTCTTCCTTTTTGTGTCCCCTTTCCTTATTTTTCCTTCCTTGCTCTCTTCCCATCTTCCCTTCTTTTTCTTTGTCTTTCCTCTTTCCCTTTCTCCTTTCCTGTCCCTTCTTGAATGCTCAAATGCAAAAGGGGAAACATTTCTCCTTTTATTTTGTTTTTAGTTTGTTTTGCTAGCTCTCTGCCATCAAAAATGAAGTTTGGAAGGGCGTGTTTTCAGCCACAATGGCCTCCCACAGCCCTGTGACAGTGAAAATAGAGCACATGCCTCCCTAGTTACATTTTCACTGGCAGAGGGCTGCAGGAGGTTATCACGACCAAAAATGCAGGCCCCAAGCTCCATTTTCACTAGCAGAAGCACTGCTGGCTGATCCTTTGTTGTTTCCAGGCCGGCCTCATGGGCTAGATCTAAGAACCCCATGAGCCTTGAGTCTGACACGCCTGCTCTAAAGAGTTATAAAGGCTTCATTACTATTTTATCTAAAACCAACAATTCTATGCCATTCTGTTTAGTGTCCCAGCATGCAATGTTAAAAAATATTAAAACTGTTCAAAACTTTTAAAACTAGAGCTGGGGGGGGGGGGGGGAGGGGAGATATATTTTTTGTTTCCTAAGAGTTATTACCAGTACTTAAGGGTAATAACACCAGTAGGACTGATGCCTAAACTAGCTTTTCTAGACTCATCAAATTCTGCTGCTGTCATGGAATTTTAACCCACAACCACTCATGTTTTAAAAACAATAAGTTAGATGCAAGCAACGCAGATTATACCAAGACTTTAAATGAGAATGAAAAAAAGGGGGGGAGAAGCAGGTTATTTTAAGCATAATAATTCCAACCACAGTCCATAAACTACATTTTATTTAATTAGTTTTGCACTTAGAATCTTTTGGCACATAAACGTAGACAGGCTATTTAACCACTGAGGCTAGAATTAAAATTGGCATGGCATAGTTGCATTTCTATAACCCTTCCACTGATTGCCTTGTGCCAAATCAGCCATTTAACCCAAGAAGCTGCTTTGACAATTGAGGTGCACTAAGAGGAAATTGTGTCTAGTGGGAAACATTAATTATACTTTTGTGGGGTAGGTGCTGCTGCCTTCAAGTCAGGCTTGACACCTAGCAACTGCCTGGACATGTTCATGGAGTTTTCTTGGTACATTTTCACAGGTGGCTTGTCCGTTCCATCTTCCTAAAGGCTGACACAAAGGGACTTGCTTAAAGTTACCCATTTTGTTTCTGTATCTAAGGCAGGACTAGAACACAGATTTTTCTGTTCCAAATCTAGCACTTCAACTGCTAGATGAAACTAGCATTCATATTTATTTATTTAACTAAGGATAGGGGAGGTGGTGGCAGAGTATCTTATAGAAAAATAAATATTCCTGTTTCCGATAAAATATAACTGGTTGATATTATACCTCCATGCTCCCCAGTAACATAATTTTAGGATTTTAAAGAAAAGGGGAAAAAACAAGAAAGTCCAGTTGCCTTTTGAAAAAGCACCTCTGGGACCAGCATAATCTGGATGACTGAGAATCTTCTAAGACATGATACTATCAGGATAATCTTTTTGTAGCCAGGAGATGTATTTTTCTCTTTTAAGGACAAAATAGCCATGGAAAACATGGAATGCAGTTAGGAAGTCGATCTCCAGGAGGTAGGGGTGCATTCCAGAGGAGCAAGAGGCAAGTCAGCCAGATATTATATGTGAGAGAAAGAGTCCCTTCCTAATAATTCACAGAGTATATGGTAAATTTATATAGTAGAATCCTCAGTCTGGCAAGATTTTGTTTATAGGTGTGAAACAATGAATTCAGCTTGGAAGAATCACCATGCTTCATTCTTGGTTTGGGGCCTGATGCATTCACTTAGGAGCAAAGAAAAACGATTTGGCAAGTTTTGGGGGTGCCTAGTAGACATTTTAAAACTCAATTCTATCTGCACTTAACACACTAAGTTTAGCACTTTTTCTTGTAAGCAAAAGTTCATGCTACAAAAAAAAAAGAAAAGAAAATCCAGATTTTTTTTTACAACAAATTTCTCTGGGGTTAATTTGAAGAATGCACTATGGTAAGAAATATGGCCAGGAGCTACCTCAGCCCAAGAATGGTCTACTCCTTGATATTGGGGTATCTCACTCAAATGCCTATATTGAATTCACACAGTGAAAAAAAAGAAAAGTCTACTGAAGCAAATCTCTAAACTCACTTTCCATCCTCTGATGTAAGACTGTACAATGATGGCAGAGCACTTGATCTGCTGGTACTTCTTTTGTTGCTGTATTAAAAAAAAACCAAAGTATGTGCATATAGAAACATGTATTGAGTTTTAAAATACTGTGTTACCAAATAAACCACACACTTTTTCATTTGGTCTTTATGCTATCTAAGAAAGTATACAGAGCACATTCCAACAAACAATGCCTTCAACGGTTTTATTGTGATGTATATTTTATGGGACTAGAAACATGAAAATAATTATATGGTCATTAATTAGCATGATTAATAACTAAATAAGAGGCATATAAATCATATTTAAATTAACAATGGTTTTGTTGTAGCTGCAGTGAGAAAGTTTTTTTCCATTGCTTCAGACTTTCTGTTTACAAGCTTAAAAGTTGCTGCTTCCCAAACTATTTCCTAGCAATAACACAAAAGCAATTAATTTTTTTACTTTTCAAATTGAAATCAAAGTGTTATTTTTAAGCAAGAGAAAAGATCTACAGTGAGCTATTACTTAAGCAACTGTCTTATAATTATTAAATTATAACAGTGCCTTAATCTATCAAACTCCAAATCAGAGTATCCAAGCTGATGTGCATTTTAACTGTCAATTATTCTTTTATTTTGTTGGACATGTTAGCATTTTTTAAAATTGTTGTGAGCAATTTTGAAGGTGCAGAAATAAAACTTAACAAATAAAATTCCATCTTACTGCATATTTTCTATACCAGGCGGAAATCACAATCTGACTTTTTTTCATGAGAAGGAAATATGTGCGGCATTTCCAGCCCCTGTAAATTTTTTGGATTAATGTAGCCAAATCTTCAAGACGTTGCTTTCTTAGGTCTTCTAATTTGAAGAGCTTACACAGATTTGGGAAAGACAAAAGGAACATAAAAATAAAAATCAATACATATTTACAATAAAAATACTATGTTTTCTAAAGAAAGCTAGATTGGTGTGGTGTCTAAAATATCAGGTCTCAATGTACTAATTCCTTTGGCTCAATAATGATACTCAATAGATGACTTTAGAATTTATACGTTTTTTAGTCTGATCTATTTTAGACATGGTTTATGGAAAGAGCAGAGAGAATTTCATAATTTCAGACTGTCGATCGAGTGAATCACATTTAATTTTAATTTTTATTACTGTTGTTGTGGACAATTCTCCTTATAGAACAAGCTAGGATGCAATTCACTTTCTAATATGCTAGTTTTTAATCTGATATGGTTTTAAGGAGTCTGCAGAAAATACTAAAATGGTTGCCTCCCTCTCCCTCCCTCTCTCTCTCTTTCTCTCTCTCAGGGTGAGGGAGACAGAGACAGACATAAGTAATATCTGTCTCTTTATGCTGGCCTGAAGTTCAAGTCCTAGCAAATCAAGTTTTGAGGAATATGAAACTGTATATTTTTATGCTATAATGATAAAAATAATACTGCTCCATTAACCACCATCTTGTTTTTTCCCCAAACTAATTTCCCTTTCATTGCTTAAATCAAATTAAAACTCTAGCCTCCGAAATGAAATAAAAAAGAGGGTAACCTAGATTCAAATAATTTGTCTAAATTGAGAAATATTGCTTCACGTACAGTTCTTGGATTGCGGATGAATATTTTTGATCTACCCAAGGAGTACTCTTCTTCAGGGACTTCCAGCTCATTAAAAAGGACCTCAACCCCAATTCTAAAAGGCAAACAAACAAAATGCAACATCTTCATCAAAAAATAGTCTCTCATATGCTAAACTTGCATATTATCCAGCACTTTATGAAAATATAGCTTTACAATATAAACACTTTAAAAATTAGCCAAGAATGTTTATCTGTTAGGTTTTTTAAAAAAACTATCTATGAAAATGGGAACCACTGAATAGATATTATGGTGATAATGATTGAGAGTTAGATTTTTTTAGACATATGGTTTTCTTGGCAGTTCAGGATTTTTTTTATTTCCCAGTTCGTCTCTTACCCAAGCACTAACCAGACCCAACTTTGTGATTAACAAAGGTAGGCTAAGTGCTACCACTTGTATTTGTTTATATTCTATTGAAATATATATTTTATTTCAGTATAAAGTACTGTTGAGTACAGGTATAAAGTAACATTGGAAGGATACTTAAAATTACACAAAACATTAGTAAAGGTGAGGAAAACCCTCCCCAAATAATAGAAAACATAATATAAAAATGAAAAAAATAATTGTGCTAGAGCATTTTTAGATGTCCTTCTTGCCATACTTTCCACACCCATATGCAAATAAAGGTAAATGTTTCTACTGTCCTGTCATGTCCAGCTCTATAGGGTGGAGTTCATCTCTCTTTCTTAGCCAAGAAATGTTGTCCAAAAATATTTATCTGTTCCTTTAACCAGTGTGACTATACATCAAGATGAACATAACACTGTTACCTTCCCACTGAAGTGGTACCTATTTATCTACTCACTTTTGTATGCTTTTGAACTACTTGGTTCGCAAATGCAAATAGATTGCCTCAAAAAAATGAGAAGCTAAGTTAAATTTTGCATAACCCTTCAACTTGTATTAGGAACTTGCATGTAATATGCAAAGCTGTCCCCTGAAACAATGATGTCATAGCCTTTACTCCAGATGAATTTGGCAATCTATGATAGAGAAGAAACATGCATGAGCCATGTGGCGCAGTGGTTAGAGTGCAGTACTGCAGACTACTTCTGCTGACTGCCGGCTGCCTGCAATTTGGCAGTTCAAATCTGACCAGGCTCAAGGTTAACTCAGCCTTCCGTCCTTCTGAGTTGGGTAAAATGAGGATCCGAATTGTTGGGAGCAATATGCTGACTCTGTAAACCACTTAGAGAGAGCTGTAAAGCGCTGTGAAGCGGTATATCAGTCTATTGCTATTGCTATCAATAATGAGTAAAACATAGAGGCACTCCTTTGCTTTCACTAAGTCAATGGAGAAGGAAAATGATGCAAGATCCTCAACTACGGTTGTGGATTATAGCTTGAAATGTGTTATTTTGCTCACACAGATTTTCTATCTGCTAAACATAACCTTGGTTCTATATCATTAAGCCAGGAGTACTCAAATCAGTTTCAGATATTTTCTGAACACCAGAAGGAATATGCAGTGCTGCAGCTCAATCTGAACTGTCTAACCAGAGCCAAGCAATCAATGTTATGTCTGTACCAAGGATGCATACATTTCTAGTAATTCTTACCTCGCAGGGCCTCTCCATTGTGGCCATGTCTGCTTGCAAAGCATTTTGTATCTTTCAAGGCAAGGCTCATAAGTTTGACGGAATGCATATCCTGCCCTTCTAACTCGGACATTTTCCAGCAGTCCCAAATATCGAACTTGATGGCATACAAGAGCATCGCTAAAGATATGTGCTGCTTTTTGATCATTAGGTTTAATACATCTACAAATCAAAGAATTTGTTTTAAAAAAGTGTAGTACATCAAACAAATCTATTACTCTCATCAATTTTTTAGACATTTTTATTTATTTTATTTCTTAATTCATTCAAAATATTGAGTTGAATTTGGTTTCCCACCATCCAGATTCTATAGCCCCCAAGCACCCAGTCAACATTGTGATTGCATCAGTTGCCTTACTGGAGTGAAGATGTGTATAACTAGGTAACTTCATCATATTGATGATATTGTACCACATATTGGCAAATGATCTAACCTAGCAGTTTTATGTAAATGTTAAAGAGGAGAGGACAGAGACTTGAACCTTGAGGGATTTCACACTGCAGGGGCCTGACATTTCCCATCCCAACTGCAACTAATTACAGAAAAAGGAGGAAAACCACCATAAAACAGTGCCTTCCGCTCCCAGCTCCTGAACCTGACCATGGCAGATAGTATCAAAACCTGCTGAGAGACCAAGGAGGGACAGGAACTCAGCCCTCATGTGTTCTCCAGAGTTCATCTACAAGCGTAACCAATGCCATCTTGGAAACTGTACCCCAGCCTGAACACTGACTAAAAAGTGTTTAGATGATCTGTTTCATCCAGGGGTCTCTGCAGCTAACTGCTAAGCCAACCACCTCGCAACAACCTTCCCCAGAAATTGAAAGATGGGAGTCTTGGATAAAAGTTATCTAAAGCTGTTAGATCCAGCCGTCTGCTTTTACAACTAAAGAAAAAACTATTTACAGTTTATTCATCTATTTTAGCTTTAAAAGTTTAATAAGAGTTTGTCTCTTGATGCAGGAGGCAATGAAAAATGCATGCATTCTACTTCCTCTTTGTCACCTGGAAAGTCTAACCCTCTAAGGAGCCAGAGAGGCCTGAAAGAAAAAAAAACCTGACATATACTGTAGATTCTCTCTAAAATGTATTCCATAAGTATAATTTCCTAAATTTATAATATTCTGATTTTCCAAATCCAGGGAAAGACGATAGTGGCTGAGGAAGCTTTTTCTTTTTTACTGAGCAGATTCACCATTTTAAGTTCAGTACATTTTTCCAAGATTACAATGTTCCATGTTTTTGAAAGAACAGTGGTATTTAGTTGGTGGTTTTCGTTTTTTTCCAAGGAACTATAACTTCTTTTAACAAGATGATGAGTTATAAACTCCTAATAAAATTACTTAATCTGAAGAAATTGAAGTCTATGGACACTCACATTCAGGGCACATAGGCAGTTACAGAATGTTAATTTGAGTTGAACCAAACATGAACTCCTACTAGGCAAATCTTCAACATTCATGATGATTATGTATGTACTTCCATGGTGTAAATATTTTTTTTATTTTTATATATACAGTACTTAAGACTCTGCAGCAGTACTACACAAAAGGTTTTATGTCTCACACAGGCAATTTTTCTTTGGCAAGGATACACTTCTGTGATAACATAGTTTTCAGCAGCCTTAGAGACAGGAGTATGTTAATGACATGACACTCCAGTTAGGACAGGGCTAACTTAAAAAAACAACAACAGTTGCACTCAATTTTTTTTGGCAAATTGCTCTTGAATTTCAGCTGCACAATCCTGAGACATTCAGGGAACTATAATATAAGTGTTTTTGAAGACACACATATAGCCCTTGGTTGGCCCAACCTGATTTCTGGTTAAATGTGATGTATGAACTTAGCAAATTTTGGGTTATTCAACAAATCACAATCAGGAAAGCTTGGTTCAATGTGATGGGAGACCCAATCTGATATATTATGTATCAGATATGTTCAATATTCAAAAGTATCCATGGTTGTTCTATTTAGTTCAGGTCAGAGTTAATAAATGTCAGATTTTTAGATGGATAAGTACTATTGTTTTATGAGCTGAATTAGGACTATTGTGGAAATAGTTCCATAATAAAAGATACTGATGCTATAGATGGCCAGAAAGTAAAAACTTCAGCACAATTACAGCACAACAACAAAAAATCTGATTATAGCAAACTATCAGTCATGGTTGCAGTAATTTTGTAAGTATAGAGCAATTAGAACCATTAATCTATGGTGAGTTTTCCCCTTCATCTTTGAGGAAAAAAAGATCAGATAAAATAAACTGCATATTTAGATCATATCCACTCAATTGAGATACTGAATATTCACACCAAGTTTTTCAGTAATTTGAAACTTTAAAATTTAAAAAAATACTTTTTCCCCAAATAAATTGTATTCAACTGATACAAATAATTCACTCTCTTTCATGCTCTCACTTAGAGTATGAATTTAAGATTACCATTGCTGTAAATGCAATTTCTTCATTTCCTGAACTTTACCTGATGTAATTGGGATTTTTTGTTTGCAAGTTCCTCATCAATGTTGCCACAGAAACTTTGAACTGGGAACCTGCTGTTGGTGGCCTCTTCAAATTAATCTTGACAGGGTTTCCTTCTGGAAATAGTGCTTTAATGAGGGAGTGGTTGGCCTTCCACATAGCTTGGGACAGATCACGGTAAAGCAGGTCATTATTCTTATCAACAAACCCTTCTACTTGATACATCACCTAAAACAGCAAACCAAGAATCTAAATAAGCAAAGGTGATCAATTCTGGGAGGGGAAAACACACCAAAAACAAATTGATCATATTATTTAAATGACTGTCTTTGTATATCCAACATTAACTATATTAAAATTCCATCACTTTGAGACCTTATTGGAATTCAGAAGTTTCTAACATAAGCCGAGAGAAAGGATGTTAAATTGTACATCTCTCTTCAGGTCTGAAATTGCTATAATGTTTGGGGAATTATTGGAATGAAAACCACCATAGGCAACTCATCAATGCATATTGTTTCTCTCAGGTCTACCCTACCTTTATTTATTAAATTTATATGCCACTCATCTCATGATCAAGTGACTCTGGGAGGCTTACAGTATCATAAAACAGGAATATACAGCATTCAAATGTTAAAGCATTAAATATAGTAAAAGTTAACAAAAACCAGGAACCCAAACAAAAATGGGATGGAGATAAGATCTTTATCTTATTCCACCAACCACCTTCAGAGTGGAAAGACCTCATGGGGCCCCCAAGCCAATTAGCAGAACCCGGTTTTGTGGCCCCTTCAGAAGAATCTCATCTTGAGGTGCAACATGTTCCAGAGGGTAGGAGCCACAGGAGAAAAGGGTCTTTCCCTGGACCCCACCAGCTATAATTCCTTGACCAACGGAGTTCACAGCATATCCTTTTGCTGAAGCAAATGGGGCAGATTAATCCCATTGGGGTGATATTTCATGGGATTTGAGCCTTTTGTCAACTAAAAAGATACTCCTTTGGTCTTTTTAGCTGCCAGAAAAAGGGAGTGGGGGAAAACAAGGCATTCTTGAAATGCCTAATCACCTCGGCAGCCCAAAGTTGTAGGAGTATAAGAAGGTTATTGGAGAGCATGATGGATGACTCTTGGAGATGGATGTGTCCCATTGCAGAAGTCACATCCAGGGGGTTGGGGAAAGACCAGGGTCAAGGGGGAATGTACGATGTAAATTAGTGTCAGCTGCATCCAGCCACACGCCAACATGGCAACCTCTAATAAATCAATTTACTTTTCTCTGAGATGTGGCTAGAGACTTTTGATTTGAATGAGGGTGGATTTGTTGAAGCCCTGACACCTTTATATTTTTGATGGGGAGGAGGGGGAATGTCAAAAGCAAACAGGTTTTCAAATATTCAAGGCTATTGGAAAACCTTACCTTGCCAGCATAATGTTGAATTCTGAAGCAACAGTGTGGGAGAGAAGTATCATTCAAGAAACGTGAACATTTGCTCATCCTGCTCTCAAAGTGTTGGTGAGTAGCACAGACCTGGTTCAATTTGTCTAAGAAGGTTTCATCAGTAACAGCCCCTGGCCGCAGACATTCTTCATCTAGCATAGCTAGGATTCCATTCTGATGCTGTTGGGTAATGTAACAGTTCATTTTATTATTTGGGCATAAATATTCTATCATATGCTTTAAGAAGTACTTACACTTGACTGCACTAGGATGAAAAAAAAATGAATCAGATTTCAATAAGCCCAATTTTTTGTCTACTGATTTAGACCATGTAAACAAGCATCAAGCAAACTATGAATAGACTGTAACAAGCAGAAATAACATTTCTAAATATCATTCACCTGGAAATGAGTTAATAACAGCTGTAAAAAAAACATATAGCATACATGAAACTGAAATATTAAGAGTTGGAGCTTCCTGTTCAAGTCTTCTAAGAGGTTTCTAGTCTACTTTCCCAGGTTGTGAATATCTATATTTCCCCATTCCCCTGAAGATAGATGTACTACCGTAAAGATGGGTCATAGCTTAATTTAAAAAAAGCCATACATTCCCATCACATAGAGTTTTAAATAGAGGATATGCAATGATAACAGCAACACTGATTCCAATATGAATCATTCTATCCAACTGTCAAGACAAAATACTTTCCATAGATTGAAGCTAATTTTAAGTCTGATTCACACTTAATGGATTGGCTGAGGACCTGTGTTCTGCAAATTCTCAAGAGATTCTCAGAACATGTACAAGAAACAAGCACATGGATAAGACAACTTCAGATTCAGTTGTTTCCTGGGTGGAGAGATGGGGGCTCCCTTGCATATCTTTCACAAACAATTACCAACAATAATTTTAGGAAAACATAGGAACACAGTGCAAGTAAGAAATTTAGATGGTATGACAATGATCACAATTTATCATAGCTCTTGAAAAATGAAGACATGCAAAACACAGAAGACTCACTGAAGAAAATGGCATAGCATGAAACAGACAGCATTTGAATTGCCCCCTTATTCATGCAATCCTAGAGCCTTTTTTTAAAAAAAGAAAGGATTATTATTATTGGCAAAACCTCCCTTTTTTGGCTATATCTAGTAGAGAAAGCAGGAACAATATAGTGACCTTATTTGATCCAAATATTTGTTTCTCCAAAAGACTGGGAAAGATTGGGAAAGATTCCATGGATGAAAATCCTAATGGGGAAAACAACTCAAGAATCTTGGGAGATAGGCTCAAGATCCAGATGGATCTTGACAGACTAGAACACTGGGCCATATCTAACAAATTCAATGTAGAGAAAAGTAAAGTCCTACACTTAGGCAAGAAAAACCAAAAGTACATGTGTAGACTGGGTGAAACAAGGCACAATAGTAGTAACTGTGAGAGGGAACTTGGAGTCTTAGTGGACAACCAGTTAAATATGAGCCAGCAGTATGCAGCCGCCGCCAAAAAAGCTAATGCAATCCTAAATTGTATTAACAGAGGGATACAATCAAGATCAAGGGAAGTACTAATACCACTCTGTAAAGCCTTAGTAAGGCCACACCTAGAGTAATGCATCCAGTTTTGTTCACATTATAAAAAAGGTGTTGAGATTCTAGAAAAAGTACAGAGAAGAGCAACCAGGATGATTAGGGGGCTGGATTTGGGGAGCTTCCATCGCCTGAAAGAGACTTCCTAAAGGCGAGAGGACATGGGCAGCCCCGCCTCACCCTAAAGCGGCTGGGGACTCTGCCTTGAAGGGAGCTTTCGTCTGCTGAAAGAAGCAGCCTTGCGGCGAGGTACGTGCGTATGGGCCCATCTAGGTGGGGGAGGAAATTAAGTCACCCCCGAAAAGATGGCCTAGCTGTTTTTTCAGGGGTCAAAAGGCCCGGCCTTATTTGGTGAGAAACACGGTATATGTAAGTATGTATGTATGTATGTATGTATGTATGTGCTGTTTAGCTTCCTTCGGGTATTATCCCACGTCATTGTAGTTCTGTTAAAGTTGTAGCAACGTTTCAGCAGAATCTCATCTGCCATCCTCAGGCTTCTGTATAGAGTTAGTTCCTGGTTTCAAATTAAACAAACAACTACCATTCCTAGATGTACTCATCTACAAAAGAACAGATGGCACACTGGGACACACCATATACCAGAAGAAAACACACACCAACTGCTACCTCAATGCCCAATCCCACCACCACCCAGCACAGATAAATTCCGTGACTAAAACACTAATTACCAGAACCAAACGCCTGGCAGACAAGACACATATAAAGACTGAACTATGCACCCTGACTGAAGTATTGACAGCCAATGGCTTCCACAAAAACAAAATCACCAGCTTGATCCACAAAAACACACCAAGACATAACAGAGACCTAGAAGATCAACAGACCTATGGAACAGCTGTCCTGCCCTACATAAGAGGTACCACAGATAAAATCAGTAAGATACTACACAGGCATCACATCAAGACTGCCTTCAAAACAGACAAAAAAATAGCAGCCTTCCTTAGAAACCCCAAAGACAAAATTGACCTAGAAAACCAAGGCATATACGAAGTTCCCTGTGCATCATGCCCAGCCACATACATTGGACAGACCAATAGAAGAATAAGTACCCGCCTGGATGAACACAAAAATGCAGTAAAAAAAAGCTGGAACACACCTCTTCACTAGTCCAACACATGAAAACCACAGGTCACAACATCAACTTCAATGGCACTAAAACCCTCGCCACTATAGAAAACCCCAGCCACAGAATCATCAGAGAAGCCATAGAGATTGAAAAAAGACCTGAAAGCATGAATAGAAGGGATGATTCCAGCAGACTGTCAATCATTTGGAAGCCTGCACTCTCGAACAGAAAAATCTCCACACCACAAGCCAGGCAAACATCTGAGCACAAACAGACTCCCTCTGATGCCTCCAGCTCAAACACCCCCCCACCAGGCACCCAGGTGAAACCTAGCTTCCTAATAGATAACAGCCATCCTTTCACACGAAGCCAAGCTCCACTGAAAGCCTCCAACACAGGAACAGAGTGTTGCCAGCCAATCAAAGCCACAAAACAGACAGAAGAAACCAGAAAAACCAATCAATCAAAATCCAAGTCCAATAAACACAGACCTAGACTCCCAACCAATCAGGATAGGCCAGCCTCAAATTTAAAACCAAAGGCTGTGAGACCCACATCCATACAGAAGCCTGATGATGGCAGATGAGATTCTGCTGAAACGTAGCTACAACTTTAAAAGCACTACAATGACGTGGGATAATACCCGAAGAAAGCTGAACAGCACACATGTAAGTACCCGCGAAAGCTTAAAAAAACAAACATACATACATATATACATATATATATATATATATATATATATATATATATATATATATTTGTTTTTTTAACACACACACACACACACACACACACACACACATATGGTATTCAGCTTTGTTCGGGTATTTTCCCACATCATTATAGTTGTGCTTTTAAAGTTGTAGCAACATTTCGGCAGAATCTCATCTGCCATCATCAGGCTTCTGTATTGTGTTCGTCTGTGAGTCAGACTTTAAAGACGAACACAATACAGAAGCCTGATGATGGCAGATGTGATTCTGCCGAAACGTTGCTACAACTTTAAAAGCACAAGTATAATGACATGGGAAAATACCTGAACAAAGCTGAATACTATACATGAAAGTACCCGCGAAAACTTAAGAAAACACATGTACACATATATGTATATATATGTTAAAAGACAAAATATATTACTTAATGGTAAGGTTTAATGCCTTGCTTAAAAACTTTCTATACCTCTGATACAAGTTTTCTGTTTTCCCCTTCCTGTTTTTTTTTCCTTTCTACTTTTAGTATGTAAAAGTAAATAAAAGTGCAAATGGTAATACATGGCCATTTGTTGCCAGCTAAATTTTTGATAAAAAGAAAAAAAATTAAACACTGATACAATAAACAACAAACCAATTCAAAAGAATTTTGTATGGAAGACTTACATTCTCTATTAGATCACAAATTATAGCATTGTTGAAGTATTCAATGTGAGTCCATTCAATACCCTATAAAAATAAGGTGAAAAAACTGAGAAAGAAAATATGGCCAAATATTTTTTAACAATATAAAAATAGAGGTTCCCCAGCCATGTAGAACCAATTTAACCAAAAGCTGATACTTAGTCAACATCTACATAACAAAAACTATTGGACATCTGTAACTGAATGGTTTTCCACCATTATGTTTATTTTTTCCTATATAATTCAAGACTCCAAAAAAGCATTAAAATTAGTTTTGTACTTTTACTCCTTGAATATTCTTAAAGAATATTCTTGAACTAATCTAAAAATAATTGCATTCAATTATTTGAATGCTAATGCTCTCCAGCCTGGAATATATCACTGCTATGCAACACCAATCAAAGGAGATGGCATGATTGAACTGTATGCTTCATGGTAGCAAGATATTTTAAACTGGCAATACATAAACCAAACTTAAACAGCCATAGAAGACAAACTGTATTTTCTGGATTATAAATCCAGACAGTTTAATTTACTAAAACAAAGAAAACGAAAACTGTGGAGGGATACTATGACTGCCTTACATTCTCTTCTCAACAGTTAATAATGTAGAAGGATTATTTTAAGTACGGGAAGAAGACCAGAAATATCTGGCTTCTTTCAAAGATCCACTGCTTGCCTTAATTCTAGCATGTTTTAGTAAATTGTCATGTCCTAGAATACCCAGTTTTTCTGAATCCTAAGAAAACTACTGCTGCACCTTAAGATTGTAAGGATATTTCAATGTACTTTTTCCTCATTAGCTTCAGGTGGTCTTGGAACCTGCTCTTTAATTTTAGATTATATGAAATTATAATCTAATTTTTTAATTTAATTTAATTTAATGAAATTAAAAGTTTAACAACAAGATGACAATATAAAGAAAACAGTTGTTATCAATAGATAAACTTCTATTTTCATATTCTTTCTGAAAAAGAGTGGCAATTAAAATTATTGTAAATCTTCTGATAAAGGTGTATATATCTCAAAAAGGGAGAGCGAGAGTTTTTCCTGTTGATTTTGCATCTTCTCTCTTCTAATCACAATTATTCTTTTGGAGCCTCAGATGGGAGCTTTATATTTGTTAGAAACGCAGAAACTGTTAATGCTGCTAAACCAAACTGAGTGTTCTTGAAGAACTGCCAGATGTGTTTTCCATTCCATTCCTCAATCTGTGTCAATTTCCCATGCACTTAATTGAAACAGATCCAAATTCCTTCAGTGAAAACACTTTGCACATCTTGAGTGTTTCTAAGGAAATGACTGTTTCACCTCAGAAACCCCTGAGATTTATCTGCCTTTAATCTTCATCTTCAGGAGGACAGATGCTTAGTTTAAATGACTCCATCAGAATAGAATAGATCAGCCCCCGCCCCCCCCCCCCACCTTGGCAATGTTAAGACCTGTGGACTTCAACTTCAGCAAAGCTAGCTCAGGAATTCTGGGAATTGAAGTCCTCAAGTCTTAAAGCTGCCAAGGTTGGAGATCCCTGGAATAAATTACAGTTGGTAGTACTAATCTTTGTACTGTCATCAATCAAGTCCTGTGCCATTCCGAGCATCACTAAAACATATTTTATATTTCTGTGCAGTATTCTGGGTGTTCACATCTATGCTTCCAGGATAATCTCATGCTTTGCTACTTCTTGGTTCTCAACAAACCTTTTGCCACAATTTTCATTTGTGCCCTTTGGATTATTAATTTTGTTTCAAAGCTAACCCTTGTGATTCATTAACAGATGCCAGTATAATGGAATAAACTCATATTTTACAAGAATGGCAAGGAACAACTTTTCCAAAAGTTAATAAAGGCAAATAGAGGAAGCTATTTATGGCAGGAGTGGGAAGTTACACAGGAAACAAATGTATACCTCTCGTATATATTCTTCTTGCTCCTCCTTTAGAGTAAGCTCAATAAAGATCTGCTGCAGTTTCTCATTGCAGTAGTTAATAATAAACTGCTCAAAACTGTTATCCTATCCAATAAAAGAAAAAGTGTCATTAATCACACTTGGAAGGGTTATAAATCAAAAGATTATAGCCTGCAAGCCATTTTTACAAGTTGCTATCTCACGGTAATCATAATATATCAATAGATCATTTGTAAATTGCATAATGGACTTCAGTCACACATATAATCACTTTCTTTTTGGTACTGGTAACACTACAACTAAAGTTTTAAGGGATACACAAAAACATACATACATACACACACACACATACATTTTCAAATACATCTCTGAGTGGCATGCAATTAAAATCATCTTAAAAAGTAGAAGAATTATATCTAAAAGCAACATAAAAACATTAACAACACAGTCATTAGCTGAGGAATAACAAGAACCTCCAACAGTAATTAATACTGGACAGGTTCTTCTGCACACTCAATCTCCAAGCACAATGGCAAAACCAAATCTTTACAGTCTTATAAAAACACAGGATAATATTTTTAGCAAGGCAAAGCATTACAGGCTAGGGTCAAATTAATTCAATTGTTTAACACAGTTCATCGATAGTAATTTTCAAACTTTTTAAATTAGAAGAACACTGGAAGAACTGTCACAACGAAGAAAACTGAAGCATACATTTATATTACAAAGAAGATGGATAGATCTGAAAAATATGGATCCCTAGTCCATTCAATTTAGACAAGAGGGAGCTTAATGGACAAAGAAAGACATCGATCATCGATCCTAATGGATAAGGCAGGCAATGGGAGATTTCAAACTTATAAAATTCTATTCTTACAATAAAGTAGAATTAGCTCATCTGGTCCTTTTTTCTATCTGATTTACCTGGAAGGGCTGACAACATGGTCATGGGATATATCATTTCTTTGCTTTGTGACCACATTGGTTAGCAACAGAGTTGCCAGTCCCTGTTACTATCATTAACTAAGGACTTTAAATCTTTAAATAATAATAATCAAGCAACTTTATTCAGGAAATTTTAAAAACAGAAGACAGTTTTTCTTTTGTTAAACTTTTTTTAACCTAAAACTATATTATTCACTCTAAATAAAACCATTGATTTCAAAAATTAATACTTTATATGTCTATAATGGTTATTTTATATTTTATCAATTTTAAGTACATATCTAATCATGTAAATCATGAATGTAATAACCCCACATTAGATGTAAATATGCTAATTAAAATCATTGCAGCTCTGTATTTAACATGCTCTCAGTAATTATCTTACAATTCTTTACAATAAATCTTAATAATCTTAGTAAAACTTAATCTTAGTAAAGATTAAAAAAAATTAATCTTAGTAAAACAAGGGCAATCTGATCTGAATACACATTTTTTTTTTCAGCCATTAAAGTCACATGCTTCTTATTTGTACAAAGTTTTATCCAGGAGTGGCTTCTAAGCAAACAGGATGGATACAACAGATATCTAAACCTATCTGAGGAATTATTGAAGAGACTGAGAAATTCTTCAATTCTTCAATTCAACAATTTTCCAATTAATTATTTATGCGTTTCAAAATGTCTTGGCAATAATCTCTCTTTGCTCCCCTCCAAAAGGAGTAAATACAACCAAAGAGGCACAACTTATAATGCAAATGAGCTTCAATATATTACTTAAGTCTACAGTATTTATTGCCAGTTCAAATTTTTTTTCCATACAAACAAAATTACTAGCAGCAACAGTTTTTTGCCATTTTAATTTTTTTATATATATCTGACCAAAATTTAGCATGTTTCATCCCAGACTGTTTAATCAGTTATGATTTACTGAGACTTCTCCCCCTATGTAAATTAATTCTTGACCTATTGTATTTTGAGTTTAAAATATTTTTAAAGATAGAGGGTATAAATAAGTAAATTATATATTTTGATAAGAAATGAGTTTGAAGTAAAGAAAATACCTCAAAAATTTCAAAGCCATAGATGTCCAAAACCCCCATTACTTTCTTTCTTACTTTAGATTGTGCCTGTAGAAAAAGTTGTTATTTTCATGATTAATAATAGATGGCAGCAAGATAAATAAATAAAGAGTACTGTAAATTAAAAAATATCATATGGCATACATCAGAATTTCCCAGCCTTTCTGGGTTGGCCTGGAGCAGGGGGAGCGGGGGGGTGGGTGGGGGAGAGGAGATGATTTTGTGGGAGGGCAGGTGGATGTGCATGTATGAAAGCGCTGGCAATGATCATGGCAACACAAGCATGAGTGTGGCCATAAGCGCCTGCAACAAGGCTTGTGAGTGAAGCCACAAGCATCCACGAGATTCAAATTGGGCCGTGAGCAACTGCAGCAACACTTGCACAAGTGGGGCTGTGTACGTGTATGAACATGTATGATGCATAAACATTGGTTGGCCAACTCACACAGCCCGGTGGCAATTAGGCCACAGCCCAGTAGTGGGCCATGGTCCACAGGTATACATATTGCTTATATGCAAAAACAGATGAGCATTTATTTTATGTGCTGTCATTGAAATTTTATTGCATTTGGTGAACTATACCTTGATGCTTTCATTGATTCTGGTAACAAGCCAACAAAACAGTCTACTGTAAAGATTCTTTGCCAGAGCATCCCGAGCATAATAAGCCTAGTTAAAAGGGGAAAAACAGGAGCCAAAAACATTTTAGATAAGATTAAAATATTTTCTGGTGTTGGCACAGCATAAGGTGGCAAGAATCAATAGCCACCCATGATCTGCAGATGTGCTGTGGGAAAGTCCTTTTAAAAATACTAGCTTTTTTGCAGGACCTGTTACTGAATGGGGGAGGGGAAACAGAAGTCACAACTGTAATCATCTGTCATTACCTGAGCTACATTTAAAGTTGTAGATACTTTCTCCTGTTTGGCTTCAACAGTGCGGAAGCTAAAAGCTCTTTCCAAAACTGACTGATCAATGCCTGTCAACTCGCATATTTCTTTAAGTTCTGTGGAAAAGAAGAATCATAACTTGAATCATACACAGTTTGAGGTGAGTTTTATTGTATTTCCAAAAATATTTATTCACTTGAACAGTACTTTCTTCTAGCAACTGGCTAGGCAAAACAGCTTCATCTGCCTTATTCTTTATTTCCTTATTTTGATTCTGCTAACAACTGCATAGAAATAGTAAACATGCATTCAAATTTGCAGAATGATGTATTTAACGTTCTACCATGTAGAGGGTGTGTTGTCTTCTGTTTACCTACTGATTCACTGAAACATACAATTTGACAAGGGATGCTTGGCTTTGCACACAAGAATAGCTTTTACTGATTTCCTTTCTAAAATGTATTTTTAAATATCTGCCATGTCATCTACAATTATCCGTAGCTTTTTTAAATTCAAAAACTGCTTACTTTAGCCACTTTCTACCTACCAAGGAAACTACTTTGCTCAAGGATGAAAATAATTTTGAATGAAAATTGAACGCTATATTTTTAACACAGATGCTAAATTTACTGTGGCTTTATCCCACCACTTCGAGACAGAGGACAAGATGCAAATTAAAAACCCCAAGGATCTGAAAGAGTCTCATCTGAATGTTTTATTCCATCCCTTATTCCATTTTAAGACATTATTATTAAATTCAAACTCTATGACTATAATGTTATCCAGCCATTGTTTTTCTGTTGAACCTTTCTTTCATTTTTTCTTTCATTCTTGAGTGCATAAAGTGCAGTCTTTCAAGGCTTTTGTATTGCTTCCAATATCAGATATTGCTGAAGTCCACTAAATAGTTAAAATTAAGTCAGTAATTTTAAGATTGGATAAAGTGGAAAAAGGTTAATGCAGTATAAGAAAATGTGGTTTTTGTTTTGCACATGCTTATCTTCTACAGACTAAATACAAGCCAGGAGACCTTCAATGAACTAGAACAGTAGTACATAAGAACTTTTTTTTTTAATTGTCTAATGAAGAATTCTGAACAATTTCAAACTGACAGAAAAGTACCTAGTATACTAATAAATAAGGATTCTGCAATAAAGATTCTGTCATTGGCCTTGAAATTTAACACATTTAGAAACAAGCCAAAAAAATAAGTAGTACTATAAACCAATGAAGAGAATATCAAAGTTATTCAGTTAAACACTGTTATTTGAATTACCATTTTTATCTTTGATTTTACTTTCATCTAATCCATTCACACGAGATTCTGGTTTAAATTCAATGTTTCCCAGTTTTAAAACGGCAGCAACAACTTCAAATACTGACTGGATCTCATGGTCCATAAATCCCACGATCTGCATTGCATTCTGGAAGATGGAAATTGTGTTTTGTTTATTACATTTTCACCTTTTCCTTCTTCTTGGTAGTTGTTTCCCACTGCACCCAATTTATTTTATTTTCACAGCCAACTAAGGACTATCTATTCACATTCCTATATCACTTTCATTCACAAAAGCATACAATGAAATATTTTAAAAGGACAGTACAAAATAAAATCAACAAGATAAACATTAAAGCAGAAAGAGAAAGTAAAAGCAATGGTAAGTAAGGATATTGCTTGGTATATCTTACATGGCGGAATGTACCAAAATAAGGGAGCTAATACTGGAAAGTCTTGCTTTCCAGGGGGCAGCTTCAGTGTGAGAAGACAAGTGGAACAAGGCGTTAGAATATAAATAGGAACAAAAAGAAAGAGGTGTATGATTTTTTTAAAATTCACACAAGATTTTATTTAGAGAGCTAAGATTCAAATTTATATCTCTCAGCTGGCCCAAATGGCTCTCATATTATAGTCACACTAGAGTTTTATTTAACTTATAGGGTTACTAGAAATAATTTTAAATTCAGTTAAATGTTTTAATTACTGTTTGGTTCCTTTTTAAAAAAAATGTGAATATATTTATAAGTGTAGAACCCTTCTACATTCATTAAATCAACAGAGAAACACATTTTCAATAAAAAATCATTAAGAACAGTCAAACATTTTTAATATGAGTACATTCATTACAATCTAACTACTCCTAGCTAATATTAATTTTCATTTAAGACCTGAATAAAATATGTGAAAGCAGGGAGATTTAAAAATTCAGCATCCACAATTGATTTTCATTCTCATGGTTTTATGTTCCTGATCCACTGTATTTCAATGCAATCAGGCTAGGAAGAGGGAGATTATTTGTTCTGAATGGCTAGAAATCAAAAGAATGCTTTTAAAATAAATAAAGGAGGTTGATCAGAGGTGGAAGAGAACATTGAGGTCAGGTATATTAATCCCTGATCAATGCAAAAGAGTAGACCACCTCAATTCCGCCTGTGATACTTCCATCTGCTTGAACGAATGTCAAACAATCTCATCATTAGTTGCAAGAAAAAACTAGTTTGGTCTAGTGGTTAAGGCACTAGGTTAGAAGCTGGGAGATCATGAGTTCTAATCCCACTTTAGGCATGAAAGCCAGCTGGGTGACCTTGGACCAGTCACTGTCTTTCAGTCCAACTCATCTCACAGGATTGTTGTGGGGAATATGATAGAAGAAAATATGTTGGATATCTTTGCTACCTTGAGTTACAGGTAGTCCTTGACTTACAACAGTTTATTAACAGTTCGAAATTACAACAGCACTGAAAAAAGTGATTTATGACTGTTTTTCACACAACCGTTGCAGCATCCCCATAGTCACATGATCAAAATTCAGATGTTTGACAACTGACTCACATTTATGACCACTGCTGTAGTCATGTGATCACTGTTTGCGACCTTCTGACAAAGCAAAGACAATGAGGAAGCCAGATTCACTTTACAATCATGTTACTAATTTAACAACAGCAGTGATTCACTTAACAACTGTGGTGGGAAAGTCACTTAACAAATATCTCACTTAACAAAAGAAATTGTGGGCTCAACTGTGGTCATAAGTCAAGGACAACCTATATTTGTAAAAACAATAAAAGCCGTATACAAATAAATTTACATTTCAAAATGAGATTGAACCAATATTGAACATAGAAGGACATCAATTCTTACCTTAACTGTTCTGAAGTTTGAAGCATCATCTACTCCATTTACTTTTGCAGAGCCCAGACCCAAGTAATTATATCGACTGAAGTCCATCTCCAACTTAAGTTTTTCTGTTAAAATAACATATATATCTTTTTACTAGAAAATTCACATTACTGCTCTTGTTTAGCAGCAATAACAGTTGTTTTTCTATGCCTGGATTTAAATAAAAAAATTGCACACAATACCAAAATTAGTTATGCCATCTTGAAATAAATTACCCAGTTTCATATACAGTTATAACTTCAATATTCTCCAAAATTGTACTCACTGAGCAAATCTTCTGATCCTCCAGACAGAATTTGATAGAAAATATGGAAATTTCTTTCACCTCTGGGCTGTTTAACAACACGGGACTTTTCCAAGAGATCTAAAATTATAGTTAAATAATTATTTATCCTTTCTATAGTTTCTTTAAAAAAAAAAAAGAATCACTCTTACACTTCTAGTAGAACATTCAGAAAGGCAGGTAATATCTGGAACAGAGACTGAACAGACACACACTAACTTATAATATTTAATTAAGATAATGGATATTTTGATTACATATGTAAAGTACTGCCTTTTTCTTAATAACACATTAAAAAGCTCCCCATTCCACTGCTACATACTCATATCGTTCCTCTGAGCTTGATTAGGCTAATAGTGTCTTAATTTCTTAATTTCTCTAGAGAATTCCATGACACATCAGGGAAATTTAATTTAGGAAAATTTAATTTACATACTAATCTAACATGGCATTCTAAACCAGACTTTCTCACTCAATTGTGAAAGTTAGTCAAATCTAGAAGGTATCAAGATACGAAGACCATTTTAGCGATTATATTGCTTTCACCTTTCTATGCAAGCATTCATCTACCTGTTTAATAAAACTTCAATTTAACAGGATACACAGTTATAAAATGAATAATGCATACTTGTGTATGGAGTAAGTCTAAAATCAAAATGAATCTCTACATATCCTACTTCAATATGAGATAGTTTAAATTCATATTGACAAAAAGAACATAAGAATTACAGAATCACACCACAGATAGAATCATACTATTGTGCCAAAGGACTGCCATGAAAGCCTCCAATTCAGAAAGTACAGGCAGTCCTAAATTTATAACTGATTGATTGATGACCACCTGAAGTCTTGAACACTTTTAAAAAGCTATTAATGACCTATTCTTGAAGTTACACTGCCACCCCTATCTTGTGGTCAAGGATTGCACACTTGGCAACAGACTCACATTTACAACCAGTTGCAGCGTTCTACAGTCATGTGACCATATTTGCAATTTTCCCCATTCAGTTTCTCACATTTTTTGCCAGTTTCAAGCAAATAATGTCCATTTGGAAGAATAGAGTTCCTTAAGGATCATGTGATTTGCATTAAGGTTGATTGGTAACTTGCTTATGACCATTGTAAAAATCTTGAGTACTGTGTCAGGTTGCCAAATGATGCAGTAAGTTCTGCTCTTAAATGTCTTCAAACAGAAACTGGAAGTTCATGCCTCCCAAATGGTCTCATGAATCCTACACTGAGTAAGCATACCTCTATAAATCCTTTCAACTTTCTGTTGATAAGAGGAGATATTTAATCTAGTAATGTCTAAACTCTCTCTAAATACCGGCACTGTGAATAAATATATAGTGATCAAAGCTTGCTACAAGTATTCTCTGGCATTCCTCTATTTCACAATAGAATTTGCCAGAATATGGTTCATTTTCATTCTGCATTTAAAGAATTATTTTATTTGGGAAAGCCTTCAAGTTCAGCACTAATTAAAATGAATTCAGTAACATGCTATCCAAATAAACTTAGGGTCATACAAATCTACTGTGTATACCATTTGTATCTTTTAAATTTTGATTTATTATGTTTGCCCTCACAACTTACATATCACAAAAGGAGAGTGTCTCCATCAAGCTAGTGCTTTGTGTTATGTTTGACTAACATTCAGAACAAACAAAAGAACAATGAACCATATTAATATTTCAGTAAGTTACCAGCAGCATTTTGTCTCCATGTCACCTGCTCCGATTAGCAAAGCATACACAAGCTTTTCTACAAAGGACACTTGGAATGAAAGCAACTCTTGTTCTACGTAGACAAGGAAGTCATTGAAAAAATGCTATTTGGCAACCTAAAATTAAATGAAGACACGTTCAAATGCGCCTTCATTTGTGAAGACAAATCTTAAGAGATTGTATGGATTTTCCAAGGTATTTTCAATCTTAGGGTTCACTGGCCAAACCACCATGCAACAGTATAGTATAGAGTATAGTATTTTTATATTGCATTTCCATTCTCTCTCTCTCTCTCTCTCTCTCTCTCTCTCTCTCTCTCTCTCT
>BLBF01000011.1:31460404-31503946 GCA_015471245.1 Laticauda colubrina | reverse complement strand
TCTCTCTCTCTCTCTCTCTCTCTCTCTCTCTCTCTCTCTCTCTCTTTCTCACACACACACACACACACACACACATTTACACACACACACACACTCAAAGGAAAATAATAAAAAAGCTTGGAAAATACACAACAAATATAATAGCCCTCTCATAATTGTGACTAGCAGCTTGCTCTTCCATAGAATGTTTCATATAGGTTTCATATAGGTAGAACATGTGAATTCAGTATCACTTATGTTTCAGCTATTCCACATCCTCAGAAATCAAAAAAGTAGCCAGTGTTGCAGTGAAAATAATCAGTACTGGTTCCTATTTCTATGATTTAAGGAAGATTTTTGTGACTAACACACCCTACAAAAAAACCAAGTCATGTTTTCCACATATCTTAAAGCATGCCAAAATGCCTGACAGACAGGTAAGCCATAACAGAGAAGGTGGAGAAGAGCAATGGATCTCTTCTTTGTTTGCCTGAGTATTTTATTTAAAATGATCTTGGCTTAGAGGGCTACGATTTAGAAACAATGCTTTTGTTAATCCGGGATCAAAGTGCAGTTAGCTTTTTGGCAGTCATAACACCCGACTGACTAATATTCAGTTGATAATCAGCTATTATTGCAAGGCTTATTTTTTCACAGTAGTTACTACCGAACACGGTAATTGCCCACTCTGTCCCTGTGCAATTTTAAGCTATATTTATTACATGTACAACTTTGCACTTAACCTTTAACTTACTCTCAGTTCATTTCTCTGTTACATGAAGATCATTTTGAATAGTTTTCTAGGCTGACCCCCCTGCTCAGGCAAAACCATTTCAGATAAATGTTTGTCCAATCTTTTCATAAAAACATCCAATGTTGAAGCATTTACAATTGCTGGTGGCAAGTCATTCCACTGATTCACTGTTCTCACTGTCGGGAAATTTCTCCTTAGTTCTCGGTTGCTTCTCTCCCTGATTAGTTCCCATCTATTGCTTCTTTTCCTGCCTTCATGTGCTTTGGAGATCAGGTTGAGCCACCTCTTGTTTGTGGCAACACTGGTTGCATCTTCTAGAAAACTATCTCACCTAATTACATCATCTGCAAATCTTGCTATTCCCATAACCTCTTCATGTGGGACTGCTCAGAAATATAAAGAACAGGACTTAACTTGTAACAGCATACTTGATATCCCCCTCCAATCTACTGAGGCATTATTAATGAGTGTTCTACATATTTTGAGGCAGTTATATATCTACTCTTCTCATGCCATCCAACCTAAATATCTTTTAGTATTTAGTATTTATTTGATTTGTCAATCGCTTACAAGATACAGGTATAAGAATAAACATAGTTTTAAATACATGAGATAGATATTTATAAGAAAAATAAAAAGAAACAATAGGACAGGGACAGTAGGCACGTTGATAGGACAGAGACAGTAGGCACGCTCCCTACAGGCCTCTTAGGAAGGAGATGAGGTCAGCAGGAGACAGTCTAAGGTTAAAGTTTTTGGGGTTTGGGGAAAAAACCAGAGTCAGGTAGAGTATTCCAAACACTGACCACTCTGTTGCTGAAGTCGTATTTTCTGCAGTCAAGTTTGGTTCAGTTAACCTTGAGTTTGTATCTATTGTGTGTTTTTGTATTGTTATGGTTGAAGCTGAAGTACTCATTTGCAGGTAGGACATTGCAATGCATTATTTTATATACTATATTTAGATCGGACCAGAGGTGGCACATTTCTAGGTTTTCTAGGTCTAGAGCTTCAAGTCTGGTGGCATAAGCATCTTGCCATTCGGAATGCTAGTCTATCAAAAAACTTTGCTAAAATCAACATATATCCTCCCTACAACATTTTTCCAAGTTGTCCCATTAAAATAATAATAGATTGACAATCCCCTGCTGAACATTGTCTTCAAGATTCTTACGGTTAAATAACTTTAAGATCTGCACTCCCCATAGGTGTCTGGCAGACTGGTCTGCAATTCTTTGAATTCCCCTTTGCTCTCTTTTTAAAGACAGAGACAACATTTGCTTTGCAAATCCAGTATTTCTCAATCTTAGTTATTTTCAGATGTCTGGACTTCAACTTCCAGAATTCCCCAGCCAGAAAGCTATTTTGGGGGATGTTGGGAGTTGAAGTCCACATATCTGAAAATTCCCAAGCTATAAATATACAGATAGTCCTCGACTTATAACCCCAATAGGGACTAGAATTTCTGTTGTTATGCAAGGTAGTTGTTAAGTGAGTCATATCTAATTTTATAACTTTTTGTGCCTTAGGTATTAAGCACATGATTGCAGTTACTGACTGAACCTTGTGTTTGCTAAGCAAATTCAGTTTTTCCCATTGACTTTTCTTGTCAGAAGCCAGGTGGCAAGGTCATAAATGACTCCAGGACACTACAACCATGATAAACAAATGCCAGTTGCCAAGGACCGAAATTTTGACCACATGATCGTGAAGATGCAGTGAGGGTTTTAAGTGCAAGGAGAGGGTTTTTTTCAGCGCCCTTGTATCTTCAGTCACTAAAAAAAGGTTGTAAGTTGAGGAAAACATGTAACAAACTAGCAAAATGCTATTTGTGACTTTGGGAAATTTAACAATGAATTATGGGCAAAGAGCATCACTCTGTTAATGTAACATTGTAGACTCAATGTTAGGGATGGAAGAATTCTCCTTTTCTTTGTTAACAAACTCTCCCTGCCTGTCACAGGTACACATTAACACTGCTAAATACAGCAGTCTACTTACCCATCATAGGAGAGAATTTTAAAAGTATTTATGTGCACATAAGAATACCAGAAGGATCAATTTAAAGCTGTCCCTAGCTCAGTGATAACTGAAAAGGAAATGTTCACTCTCAAAATATTAAACAGAAGCTGCAGAACTAAACCACTTTTAGCAACAGACATAGTTCTGTTGTCATGTATCTCATATACATAAAAGTGAACATTCCCAGCACTGCTTTCATCGAAATTTTCCGAGACAGTATAAAGTAGAAGTAGAAAACTAGACAACCACTAGTTCATGTGACTGCAATGTCCTTGCTTATTCGATCAAAGGTTAGATTAGTCCTATCTGGTAAACACTTAAATATGTCACCCTGATAAGAAAAGAAACAAACAACCCAAAATGTTTACTCAATTTGTAGCAGCAGTGAAGAAACTAAATATGTTCAAATGCTATCTAGCTAATATACACCAATTTTTTCAGTCATCAACAGACATCTACCACACCGTCACTATGCTGCTTTAATCCTATAGTTACCTGTTGAAAAATACTGGTATTAATTTGATATTAATCTGGCATTAATCTACAAGCAAAATAAGGCACAGAATTAGGATTCTTGATTGGCTTTGATGTGTCCTTAATTACAAGTAGTTTAATTCTAAAAAAATCTGGGGCATTTATATAGTTACATATCTATTTTGTCACACAAAAATGTTTAATATTATCTAAAACTGTACTTTATTTACTACCCAATACTATCTACATCAGGGGCTCCCAACCCTTGGTCTGTGGCCCGATGCTGGGCTGCATCTGTTTGCAACCAGGCCATTGGTGGGTAAGTGTGTGTATGCATGTGCATACATGAAAGTTGCATTTATGAAAGCAGCACACATACATGTGTGAAACCATCCCCTCTCCCCCCCGCGCCCCCCTGTTGGTCCATTGATCTGGAAAGGTTGGGGACAGCTGATCTACATCATGGATATCTAACCTTTTGGTTTGCCTGGGCTATATAGAGGGAAGAGGAATTGTCTTGGGCCACATATAAAATATATAATATAGTTAATATATTTAAATCACATGTTAAAAGTTTACAATCTTGTAGGGCACATTACTAGCTGTCCATGGCTGCCTGTGGCCTGTGGGTTAGACATTCCTAATCTACATCTACAAACATTTTAATTAATTAATTAATTGAATTAATATTACCGCCTATTCGCCCATGGTGACTCAAGGCAGCTTATAGAATACAAAACCACATTTAAAACCATAAAACTAATAAAAAGAATCAAATAAATTAATATAATAATATAATAACATTATCCCCACCCACCCCCCAACAATAGCAGATCACACGAGCCATCACACAAGCCATTTTGCAAATGAGCTTAGCCCTGAGACTTTTTAAAGTCCACTACCCTATTTTTGATAGCTCAACGATCTTTATTTTCAAAAGCAATACCAATTAAATTAACATTTGGAAAAACATTACATCAAAGAACGACATTACATCACAAGCAAAAAATAAACACCAATTGCATGATATATTCTAACAAACCAGGAACAGCTATTTTAACTACTTCCTTTTCTTCTATTCTACAGGACAGATGATCCAACCAACCAACTTTTTTGTGTGAGCAAGCAACTGAGTTGAAAGTTAAAGACAACGTGTAGCCTATAAAACCACAGACTTATTTTCATGGCATGTCTGTCATCCCAAGGGGCTAGTGGGGGGAAAAAGAACTTTGAATAAATGAATTCTGTCTATCAAAGACTTTTTGACATGGGACTTCTTTTATTGATGGCTAGATAATAAAAACAGAAGTTAGAAAGAAAGGGACATAAAAATAATAAATGTTAAAATGGATATTTGTTAAAATGGACAAATTATTGTTATTACAGTATTAATGTTATTGTGATATGTTATTGTAAACACTTTATGATTGCCTAAAGATAACTGTACCCAGACAACACACTATTCGATTGAAATGGAATTTTTATATATTATACTAATAAAACAAATAAAACATTTAAAAAATTCTACCTTTTCTGCAGAAAATTTGAAAAATTCATAATTATACTGAAGAGACTTAATTAAACCTTCTAAATAGTTAATTGACAAGTCTGATCTATTTAAAGCTTTTAAATCCAAACTGTAATAATTACAAAAATATACTATTTTTATAATATTGTTATCGAATGGTGTATTTTCAAGACCTGATGAAGCTGGGGAATAACTGTGCTAAAAAATATCTCCATGAAAGATACAAACTATCCAAACACCAATTAAAGATAACTTTTAATGTGTGCATCAGAGCATCTTCCCATTAACCCAAGATAAAGCACTAATAGGAAAAAGGCTGAAAAATTATTTATTTTACTATTAAAATACCTGGACGTTTTTTGCTATGCTGTTAGATGTAAAGAAGAACAATATTGTTCTTGATTTTTTAACCATGCAGAAAGGGGATAACAGCAAAGCAAAAGAAAAACATCTGTGAGGCATCTGGTCCAACATATCACTAATTCTCATATATTTTACAATGTTTTGAATAGCATGAACCTTTGTGACACAGATGCTGTACAGAGAGGAGGATTAAGAGACATGATCTAGTAAAAACCCTGCAGCACACAAGAACAATGGAATTATAACTTGTTTCTTTTGAAACTGGAGTTTAAATTTGGAGATCTTCACTGTCATAAATGTGACAGATGTCGGCAGTTTTACTTGGCCATGAGTTTTGATTTCCAGGAAAGAAGTACAGACAGCAAGATATATTTTATAAGCTCAAAGTACAATACCAGAAAATCCCACAGAGCATCTTTATTCTTGATATGATACAGCTATGAAAGTACTCATGAAGTATTTCAGGGTTTCCAAAATAACTCATTAAAAAACAATATAATTACATTATAAAAGGACCACAAAATATCAGTCCAACATCACCTTCCATTTTATATAAGTTTTTATGTTTTGTATGTATATGTTTGTTTTTAAAAATAAAAATTCTTTTATAAAAAAAAATATCAGTCCAACAAAGTATCTCTGAGGATTATAAAACAGAAAATGATGGAGATGATCAGCAATGAGAATCAACATAGAATAATTCTTAGAACCGTGTAATAAATAATTTGTTTCCTCAATAATAAAGATCAGAATTAAAGAAAGGCCATGATGGTGGCAGGAGACAATAGATACTTGACACTCTTATTCTGTTACAGAAGCTGAAAAAAAGTCAAGTTGCTTTAGTGGTCAAATAAATACCATACCAATGAGCAATGTTTGCTTATGAGTTACTGTTTCTAAAAGTGATACAGATGTACTTAATTACAGACTTAAATTGCCTTTTGGACTGTAAATATACCCATATTGATGAAAAGGTTTCTGAATAACTATTACGTACATCATTCCAAAGTTATTTTCTAGCCTATCATTATGGAACAAATTCAGCAATTCTGCTCAGACAGAATTTTGAACTTTCATAACTTCTTCTCTATGTTGATACCCTAGAGAGGTCAGTGAAACCTTCGTCATATGACTCAATTGAAGGGCTGGATGGAAGCACTGGAGAGTTAATATAGGCCATCACAAAGTTTTTCATCTCAGTAAATAAACAGAGCAAGCTTTGGATTGTTTATTTTCATTACATTTACATCTATTTATATTCCATGTTTCCTCAACCACAAAATTAAGATGAATTTTCTGTGGCTTTCCCAACGAATTTCCATTTAAGCAATGATTAGATCCCAGATCTGCTTGGTGAGTTGACAGAGGCTACTTAAACTGTCAAGCCTAATCTCCTGTTTAGATGGTTAATTTATTGTCAGCAAACTAAGTTCAATTCCAGGCAGCATGTGGACAAATGTTTATCATATTCATTTCTCTTTAGTAATAATCCACAGTGCTTTGAGGACAAGTCAGTAATCTTTTTGAACCCATCTATCTTATCTGTTGGCTTCCTTTTCTGTTTCCCTCCTCTCCATTATCCCTTAATATCATCAAATATAATTATTTTTAAATTTCCATTATTCATCCACATGTCCAATATGTGTGCTTGCTGATGATTGCCTCTAAGGAACAGTCTGTCTTTACCTGGTCTTGGTCTACTTCATCTTGAAGTCCTTGATACATTTTCAGACCATCTCCAAATCTATGTTCTAAAGACATCTATATTTTTTTCTTTTGCTCCTTCTCAATGCTTATCTTTCACAGTTGTGTATTACCATCAGAAGGTCATTTCTTTAACTATTAGCATTAAACGTCCTTACCCTCTATAATCTTGCAATAAATATAATCCATATTTATTGATCTAAGCCACCAAACTCATCTCAATCAGAATAAAGCTGGAACGGACTTTGGAAGTCTTCTAATACAAACCCCTGCTGAAGCAGGAGACCTTATACTATTTCAGACAGGTGGCAGTCCAGTCTTTTCTTAAAAACCTCCAGTGATGAAGCACCTACACGTTCTCTCCTTGATTAATTTCCATCCATTGTTTCTTGTCCTGCCTTCTGGTACTTCTTTGTGGAGGCCCCACTGCTCTCATTTCTATTTACTCATATCTTTTTACCTACTTCAGGTCTTTGCCATCCAGTGTACATATTTCACTTTCTAAATTTATTTTACTAAATTTACTTTAGAACAGCCTTTCAAACGCATCTAAAACATTCTGCATCTAAAACATTCCACTTAGGGCTGTAAAGCACTACAAAGTGGTATATAAGTCTAAGTGCTATCGCTACCAAGTGCTAGTTGGGGATATATCTTGAATGCTGACTCCTTTCTTACTGATAGTTGATCCTTAAAGGAAGAAAGCCTTATTGTCATGAAGGAAAGATCTTATAATGTTTTAATCTTATTGTCATGTCAGGCCTTATTGTCATGAAGGAAAGATCTTTTATGTTTTCTGATCTCTTGGTGTTTTTTTTTTGTCTATTTAGTATACTTCTCTCCATGTATGGTTCTATTCTTTCTAATCAATTAAGCAAACTCTTAACGTGCAAAATTAACGCAACTTTGCTATTCTTTCAGTACATACTAATCTTTTCTAACCTCTGTCCCATCCTGTTGTTCCGTAGCATTGACATAGAGTTGTTAGCACTTGAGCTGGCTCTTCTGCAACTTTTTAAACAGTTCAGTACGGTACAGTATTTCATCTGCATGTGGTACTTGTTAATCTTACAGATGGTCTATTGCATATCATAATTCACTTTCTAATGGAATCAGTTATCAAATACGTTATCTCTTTACAAATATTCCTCTTCATTTTATAATCCTTTTTGCAAATGATTCAGTACAGTTTCCAATATTCTCTTCATCTTGTCTGTCTCTAGCCAATTTCTCCTGTGATTACTCTCAAGTATTCCTATCTCTATATTTTTCTTGTGTTTGTTTAAATATTTTTAAAATATATCAATTTTTTTTCTTCAATATTCCATATTTTTCAATGCTATTTTAAACAAGCTAGAATTGACAATGGAGATTCAGCAGTGGTGGGAGCTTCTTCCTTTAAAGATCAACTATCAGTAAGAAAGGAGTCAGCATTCAAGATATATCCCCAACTAGCACTTGGTAGCAACAGCACTTAGACTTATATACCACTTTGTAGTGCTTTACAGCCCTCTCTAAGCGGTTTACAGAATCATCATATTGCCTCCAACATTCTGGGTCCTCACTGGTAAAATAGCAATTCAGGTCCTAGAAAAGTATTCAGATGCCTATACCTTTAAGATTTCTGAGAATGTCATGAATAGCTCATAGAACAAACAAACAAAATGTGCTCTATAAATAAAATACAACTTACAGTTGCTAATGACTCCTCCAAGTGGATCACCTTTAAAATCAAATTCAATGTCCATATATTTTCCCTGGAAAGAGAATATATATATATTAAAAAGATTGAAATAGTTCGATTTACATGCCAGCATTTTGAGATCATTTAAATGTAACAAATTTTTAACAATTTTTAACCATTCTAAATTGTTTGACTTTAAATAAATCATATTGTATAAAATACACTTATTTATCTTACGGCATACGATGTCACCAAATTAGTTTTTTTGTTGGGTAACTTCTAAAAATCCATGTCTTCCTTGGAAAATTCTAGGGGCTTTCCAAGAACAATTCTGTGGTGCAGGTTTCATATAAACAGTTACCCAAACACACATGCAGACTGAAATATGGCATATGGCACAGTCATAAGAATAGAGATATCCAAGGTTAAGAAATATCTGATGATCCTGGTGTGCTTTTCTGTTTGATTTCTGACATCAGCCCTGAAAAGAAAGCCCTGCATAAAACAGCAAGTAGACATTCTGCAAGCATGAGGAGTGGGAGCAGAATGTTTTAGATTCATTTGAAAGGCTGTTCTAAAGTGTGTGAATAGAGTATAAGCATACAGACAAGTGACAGCCAACAAGTTCATCCAATTTGGTGTTTTTTTTTAATTTCATTGATTTTTATAGATTTGTTCACCACTGGTTTTTCCATTAATTCTGCTTTTCAGAAGCTGGTTCTGAAGCACAGGCATAATGATAACATAAGTGTGGAATGCTGTGACCATTGGTTGCACTGCTGTAACTTCGAAGAGTTGCTAAACAAGCAGCTGTTAAGGAGGACTATGTTTTAATAGCAACATAATGAAGTATCATGTCCATACCTGGCTTTGTAAAAGTGCACATTTTTGCCATATTCTCCCTTTCTCCCCCCCCCAAACTATTTCTGTCACATGGCTTTTAGAAGACTAAGCCAACAATAATATAAATCTAAATTTAAATTATAATTATGCAGTCATATAGTCCTAAATTTATCCTGCTATTGGCTAAGATGTGAGGTAGCTCTCTGGTGTCTGTGCTGATATATTTCTCCAAAAGAATGTCCACTTCAAGCACAAAATTATCCTATAATGCATTTTTTATTCACAAAGCTCTTTTGTTTCAAATCTACTAGTTATAGGGCTTAAAAAAACAGAGAATTTGTCCTTATTATATGTAACTGTTATTGTGCTCAATCCAGTGTCTAACCAAATATATTAACCTGATTTTAACAAATAACACATAAAATTTGAAACTAATGCATCACATATATTAACTTTCAGTATTTAGGGTATAAAGATATTCCCTGGAATACTATAGCAAGTGTCTTGAAAACAGTCACCTACATTGCAGTACGACAAAGCTTGCTATGACACAGTATTAGGTTAGATCCAATATTACTTTATAAACAGAAGGAAACTGGCATTTGTAAATGGAGCCCCAGAAGAATCTACTAGGAAAAAACTAGACATATGTAATTTTCTTTACAGAAAGACTAAAGAAAAATAAAACGCTAATCAGTATGGAACATTAATTCTACACTGCACTGTAGTTCTAACATTTCACGAGAAGTGATCAGTCCTCAGGCCAAATCCCTTGTATGTTTTTATTTTGATACTTACAAATCTAGACGAGTTATCATTTCTTACAGTTTTGGCATTTCCAAAGGCTAGTAGGAAGAAAAAATAAAATTAAATATATGCACAATTTAACAGTAAAGCGGGGCAAATATTAAAAATACAGTTAAGATTGTACCAAATAAGTTGGATAATTCAAAATGAAGCAGTCACAATTTTAAAAAAAGTTTAATGTAAGTAGAAATAATATAAGTAGGAATTTTACAGCTTGTGTAATAGTCCATGTACAGTATTTTATTATAATGAAATAGAATCTATTTAAGATATGGTGGCCAGTTCATTAATATATGAATAGTTAATAGTTTTCCATTAGTAACTGTTTTTACCTAAGAAAGAACTGGATTTTGAATGCTCAGCTTAAAGGACCAAAGAAAATATGTGTGCAATGCACATGTAAGCAGAGATACAAAGAGAAATAAGGCATTCAGGTAGAAGGAAGAGCATTAACTGGTAGTGCATTATCTAGGTTCACACAACCATAATGGTTTTTCATACAAATAGCTTAGGTTCAAAGTCCAATAATTCTAAGTGGGAATGGAAAAGGAACCTGTTTGAAAATCTGGAAAGCAGCCATCGATCAATGCAAAAACTGCTGAAATAGAGAGGCAAAACATCTGTACCTTTACATGCTTCATAAATGTCTCTACATGTAGAATTGAGTTTTTGAGATATACAATTTCATGGATATCTCTTGACAAAGATGAAGGATAAATTCCAAATGGCATGTCAATCAATGTATAAACATTGCATGAACAATAATGCTACCACACCCAAACCATCATATTATGGAATTATGGGCTATAGTTTCTCTGCAAACCATAAAATAAGGAGAGGAATCATGAACAGAGTATATGATCATGTTTATTCATGTAACATTAAGGCACAGTTTGGTGTGAGGTCTGAACTCTACTGTTGTCTATTACCCTGACATAATTATAGTTCACAGGGTTTTAAAAAAATGGTCATATTAATCTTCCTTCAAAAGAACTAAGCCCCCAAGTGAACAAATTAGCATTATCATATTACAAACATATTCTAAGAAATTAATGTGTTAGGTTACTTTGTACTAATTACATTAAACATTCTTACATTACAAAGGGTATGCTGATTTTTTTTGGCTTCTGTACATAAGTGAACGTTCAAATCAAATGGATATTTGAAATGTTATTTCTGCTTCACTAAATTTGGGGTTTTGAGACTTCCCTGGATCAAAGCACTGATGCCAGAACTCAAAATGCATGCTGAAATAATCATTCTAAAAATTTAATAGAGTGCAATTCACAAGCAATAAATCATCTTCCAGTCTGCAGGCTGCATATCATTAAGCATGAGGCTAAAACACTAGGACCATTTATATATACATGCAGAATCAAATACAAATGGTCTATTATAAGAGTTTAGAGGCAAATTCTTTATTTTACCATAAGTTCATTGTTTCCCTATGTTCTTCTGCAGTAGCTGGAATGCAAAACTCAATCACTGGTAACTTAGGCAAGCAAATACACTGGACATTTTTGAACAATAATTTCATGTAGTGGCAAAAAAAAAAAAAAGAACAATGGCATCTAAATAAAGTTATGACTAAAGCAAAAACTACTCCAACTTGTTCTTTAAAAAGAGATATTTGTCAACTTTCACATGACAAATATTTGGAAAGAACACATACACACACATATATAGTTCACGCACACACAAAATAAAAAACAATAGATATTATGACACCATTTATTTGTCAGACATGAAAATTCATGCAACTGATATGTTTTTTTACCATGAATATTTCAAATATCTTACAGTCTCTGCTTTGAAATAATAGCAAGCACAGAAGCAGTTTCCTACATACACTTTTAATTTCATCCCTGTATAATTTGATGTGGCATTGATGGACATGCCTTGGTATACCCGTGTAATACCTCTACTTTGTGAGCTGACCTAGCTGCCAGTCTGCTTCTGGATGTAATTCAAGTTGTTGGCTGCTACCTATAAAGCCCTACATGCCAAAGGGCTTGTGTCATGCCCCTGGTGGAAACTGACTCTGAGGGAGTGGAGGAACAGCCAACAGGGAGTGGAAGTGTGGCTCCAGAGGTTGTGGAGGAGGCTGGGGAAGGGCAAAGGCTTGTTGAGCAGTCAGAGGAGGACCCAGGCCCATCCCTTATCCATCCTAAGACATGCAGGGAGGAGAGGATAAGGGAGAGACATGGTCTACTCAGGAGGAGAGGGTCTTGATCCTCTTCATGGGTTGCAGGTGTGAGAACTGCATAAGAGTTTGGACCCGCGTTCTGGCAATTGCTGGAAACAAAGCGGGTTTTATTTTGGTCTGAAGTTATTTTGGTTGGCGTCCTTCCAACAGACTGGCCTTGTTATCTCCTTGAATTTGGTAAATACTTCTCCTGTTCCGTTGTGGAAATTTTGACATTGTAGTTTGTTTTTTTTATTTTTTATTATTATCTGCTCATTAAATTCGGATTGCATTGCTTTCTTTTGAAGACTATTTTTGAGTACGTTTTATCTCCAACTGAGAATTATTGAACAGTGGGGCCAAGTTGGAAGCATTAAAGGACATTTATGTATGTTTTGGATTTTGTTACATTTGTGTTACACTCTGGGTCATCATAGTTTGGATAACTGAAGGACTGACATAGCATCTGCCAGGCTAGTTTGAATGGCCAAGGTTGGTGTGTTCTGGGTTCCTTCAATTAATCAATGGCATCTACTGAAACCCTGGAAGCATTCCTACCCTCAAGAGCTTCCTCTTGAGATACAAATGCCCCCCCCCCCCAAAGCCTGTTATTTCAAAGGAGTTCGAAGATGTGGTGCTTTGCCCAGGCCTCTGGCAACTGGTGCCCCCTTTCTTCCTTTTTCATGTTCCTATCTGGGTTTGTATTTTTTTCCTCATTGTTCTTTTGTCTTGTGCTGTTCTTGCATTGTCCTTTGTTTTCAAACGTTTTTAATTTGGAAGTCAGGAACCATATATATTTAATAATTAATTATTACTATGTGTAACTTGGTGCCTTTCTGATTTAAAAATTAAAATTACCTAAACTACAGCTAGACAACAGATAACAGTATTCTATAGCTACCAAACAATTGACTTGACTGGCCACTTCTTTCCGCTTCTTTCTTCTGCTTTTGGCTACACGCAGCAAAAGTCTTTTTTTCTCTCCCCCCAAACTCCACCAGAAATGAGTCTTTGGGACCCTGCAAGGCCTCCTATTCCAAGAGGCTAAGCCAGCAAAGACTCATTTCTGGCAGAGTTTGGGGGGAGAGAAAAAAAGATTTCTGCTGCTTCTGCTGCTTTTCTTGCACGAAGCCAAAAGATCCCAAATAAACAATGATCGATCAGTAAGAAAACGGGGTGGGGAATTTCCCTGCACACTTTTGGGGGGATTTCCCCCCCCAAAAAAAAGTCTTCAGGAAAATCCCCCATCCCGTTTTCCTACTGATCGCAGAATACACCCCCCCTCTCTCTTTCCCCCTTCCTCTGAGAATGGAGCTCTCTCCTTGGAGGGTACCAGCCCTCCAAGGTTAGGTCAGAGATCTCTCTGTCTCTCTCTCTCTCTCCCTCCCTCCCTCTCCACCATCAGTCAAAATTCATATTAGTAGTCTGCAGGATTTAAAATTATGTGTTTGGTAGTCCGTGGCGACCGCTGATTTATAGTATTTTTATGTGCCATTGTTTGTATTTATTGTAATCAATTTTGGATGAATCTTATCCCAAAAGACAGGACATATATACCTCCATATAAACATACATACATACATACATACATACATACATACATACATACATACATAAATGGCAACATGCCTGTTCAGACTTCACTTAAGTTCAAATGTAGCAGTTTAATAAGACATATAATATGCAAATATGGCATATGTATTATTTTGCAATTTATTGCTTTCAAATAAATTTCAAAATTTATTGCAATTTATTGCTTTATTGTTTTTCCATTCCTAACAGCATTATATTCTAATGGCATTATATTTCCAAAAGGGTAGCAAAATATTCTTTAGGAACGTTATTTGAATCCTGCTTTGCATGTTTAAAAAGAAGAATGCAAAATCATAGCAGAAATTCAGGCTAGGACAAAATATGATCAACTATGAATCAGATAAGAACAGAATGCAAACAAGAATGTGAGAGTTTAAAATAGTTATAAGGAAATACGTCCCTATTGTGAATGCTTATCGAACCTTAAAATTTTTGTTGTATATTCAAGAATTATTAATAATCATCAACAAATATCCAACAGTGTTAGATACTAGCCTCTTACCTTCAAGTACTGGATTAGATTGTAAAAGTTGTTCTTTTACTTGATTAACTTCTGTTCCTTTGCCACAAACTGCTGCCACATAAGACATGACAAGCTTGCTGGCTTCTGTAAATTATAAAAGAGAGAGAAAAATAGTTATATTCTACATGAAATAATTTATAGTACAAATGTCTGAATGAATTACTTAGATATATGTACTTCTCACATTCATCCTTGTTTTCTGCATTTATCTTTGTTTATTGATTATTTTGGTAATATTCTGTACCTTTATCAGAGTCACCATGAAGCAAGACATCTATGAATTATTTATCTTGTTTAATATATTTACATCCTGACTTTTCAGTCAGGAACTCAAGGTTGCATAAATAGTATATATTTTTCCTGACAAAAACATTTACATTAAGTTGGGCTAACAGAATGATTGGCCCAAAGTCCCCCAATGAGCTTTTATGGCGGAAAATCATAACAGAATTCTAATAGAGGCATTTGATAAAAGAGAAAATAGGGAATATGTCTTCATGCCATCTAGTAAGGATTACCTTAATACTCCATTAATGGAACACTATAGCCTTGAAATCAGTTTGGATGCCCATCAGTAAATGTAATATAACAGCAATCTGAAGCATTCAAGAACTTCATTAATTTTAGGTTTTGATTCTGCATCCACTTTTGCTGTCTTTTATTGAGTTACTAAACTCATATCAAAATTTAGTTAGACTGCTGGACCATATTGAGAATTATCTATCTTTAAAGAATTAATCTGGTATAATGGTTAAGGCACTGGAATATAAATCAGGAGAATGTGAGTTCTAGTTCTGTCTTAGGGACAAAGTCAGCTGGGTGCAGTTGGGCCAGACACTCTCTCAGCCCTAGGAAGAAGGTGGCAATCACAAACCATTTCCAACTATCTTTGCCAAGAAACTCTTATGGACTAGTCCAGACAGTCCAGGAATCAAAACTGACTCAAAGGCAGGTAGGGGACAGCCTTCAAAGAGAGGCTAATGGAATCTTTCTGCTCTGCAATCTTCAACCATTTGAAGAATGTGCTTGGAGAAGCAAAGCCTCCTTTAGGCCACATTCCTGTCCTATCAGGAAGAGCTCACTGTATCCTTATAGCTGAGAAGGTCATTTAGATGGCATCTGAGGTAACTCCTGTTGTTTCTCCTTTCTTTTTCCTGATTTATTGCTCCCTTAGATTTGGTTTGCTAGGTTTTATTGCTATTTAATTATATTGCTTTATGTGTGTGTGTATGTATATGTACTGTATATGTACCATATCTCCTCAAGCTTATTTGCCTTATGGATCCTGCTAGTTGAAATGATAGACTGACAGAATTTGAATAAAAATATACTTCTGGGGACAATGGTGGACTGAAGACAGCTTCATGAAAAGAGGAGCTGATACTTGCAATTGTGACCATCATTGGAAGCCCACAAGTAGATGTCTCCTTTAACCCCCTCTGGGTAAAGAGAGGATGTGAGGTCACCCATACTGTTCTTCTTAAGGTTGTTTCTTACAAAGAGATTGCTAGACACCTGTATTTGTAAATTGGGGGCCAGAATTGAGAGATGAAGCAATTTGCCATAATTGTTCCAGCCACAAAAAAGAACCTTTCAAAGGATACGAAGCTCATGTACTTTCCTGCTAATCATCTGTAGAAAGTGCCTATCAAGTAAACTACTTCAAAATAATTAGGCAACTTCAAAGTGACGAGTGTTATAATGGATAAGTGTTTTCAATCTTTAAATTTAAAAAAATGAAGATCTATCTTTATAATCTTTAAGAATTTAAAATAAACAGCAAAAAAGCCAGGCAAGGTTTGCCTATAGAAAGCTTTAAATGGATTAAGTGCTCATAAATAGTGGAAATATTGGATTTTGAGCATTAAAACTTTGAAATTAATCTTAAAGAATAAATGCATTTTTGTGGGGAGGAAAAACCGTTTTTGATATTGGAGACATAACAAGACAAGTAACTTAGAATTCAAAGATATCTTTGAGGAACTGCATCAAGAACAGCACTAGGTTTTTAACCAATTGTTATGTATGTTGTGTGTTCTTGGGAACAGTCTGTTATCAGAAGAAGATATTACAGAAAAAGATATGCAACAAAATCCATCCAAGAACAATCTGAATGAGACTTTCTGAATAAGAATTTGTCATCAGATATTTTTTAAAAATGGATGAACCTTCAGCAATTAAAAAGGAAATGATGATGCCAGAGAACAATTGGAATGACTGCTTTTTGTTTTACAAAATTACAAAAGAGGCTGTTTAAAGTATGGAAGAAATTATTAAGTGAATTAGTAAATTAGAGAAAAAATATTCTGTAAAAGAAAAAGAAAAAAGGAATACAAGGTCCAGGGTGAAAATGGGACATGCTGTCATTTTGCCTGATTCTTTTTGGGTGCTAATATACGAACTGGGAAAAGGCGGCATATTGGATTTGCTTACAATTTAATATGGAGTTTAAACATACTCCTTACAATTATTTTATTTATCCTAATTGGATAGCATTTAAATAGACTCTGTATCTATCGTTATATTTATAGGAACAAAGTTTTGAGAATTTGTTTTCTTTAAAAGAGAAATTATCTCCTACATTGTAGTCTTTTGTTTATATTAGGAGACTGGGATTATTTTACATTTGCTAAATGTGAATTTGTTTAGAGTTTCAATATGGAATGTTTATTTGAATGGGACATGTTATTTCGGGCCATTTTCTTTGGAATTGTTGGTATTTGGTATGGAAAAATGTTATATATTGGAGTTTGTCTTTTTTAAGGAAAATATTATTATGTTATATTTTGTTTTTCGGTTACCCTACAATATTAAGACCATGCCTTTTAAATGTGGTTTTGCTTACAGCTAAGAATTAAATGTGGAATGTTGAGTTTAACTTGGTTAACTAAGATTAGCATTTCAGAGATCTGATTGGACCTTTTGCTGATAATTGGATTGGAGAAGGGATTACAGAGATTATTCTACTAACAAACTTTCAAGCTGCAAAGTTTTGCCAATAAGAACAAACCTTTTTGTACCTGGAAGTTGAGGTAGTGGACTGGTTTATTTGTATTGGCAAAATACATTTACAGAGCACCATACCCCTGGGATATTCTGCACTTGTGCAACATACTTCAGACAACCGGCAGTGTCATAGCAAAACAGGTCCAGTGAGCGCACACAAAAACTGGTAGTCCTTGACTTACAACAATTATAGCTTATGACTTACAACCATTTGTTTAGTCACCGTTCGAAGTTACAATGACACTGGGGAAAAAAAGTGACTTTTAACTATTATTGACTTATGCAGTATCCCCCATGGCCACATGATCAAAATTCAGTCTTTTGGCAACTGACTCATATTTATGATGGTTGCAATGTCATATGATCACCTTTTGTGACCTTCTGACAAGCAAAGTCAAAGGGGAAGCCAGATTCCCTTAACCACCATGTTACTAACTTAACTGCAGTGATTCACTTAACAACTGTGGCAAGAAAGATTAAACTGTGGCAAAAAGTCATAAAATGGGGCAAAACTCATTTAACAACTGTCTCACTTGGCAAAGAAATTTTGGGCTCAATTGTGGTTGTAAGTCAATGACTATCTGCATAGAGTTTAGGTACCCAGTTTATCGTTTTGTACTCATTTTGACCTTAGGACTAGTAAAGCTGGAGGCATAGAATTCCAAGAAGAATGTAAGGTTCACTCCACTGTCTCTTTCTCTAGAATCCTTCTAGCATACGGCCTTTTTTGTGCTGACTTTCTTTTGCCTGGTCTATTTTTTGTATGCTATCAAATATTTTCACACCTTTGTCAGTTCCAACGTTTTTATGTTTCCTTAACCATGAACCTTGAAGTCTCATGTTACTGTCAATATTTCATCTTTCTAGTTCCAACCTACGCTGAAAAAAAAAAATGCTCCACTATCTTTTGCAGAACAGACCTACGAGCTGAGTAATAATGAATTCTCCTATCTGGGACTGTGGAAGATGTCACCGTAATAATATGGCTAGTCAAAGTCTTAGATTTACAAAATTGGATTGAAAAAAGAGGATGCATGTTAATATCTTTATCACTGGTACATGATCTAATGGCATTATTACCTGTTTTTCCAGCTCCACTCTCTCCAGTTATAAGTATACACTGATCCTTATCCTGGTCTCTCAAAGATCGATATGCTTCATCAGACAGGGCAAAACTATGGAATAAAGTACAACATATTAAGATACCTAGGTCACATCCAGTGTTTCTCAAGAAGCACCAAAATGTTTAAACACTCCAATGACAAGTTAATATAAACCTGTGCAAATTAGAGTGGAACTTTTGGCTGTTACAAAGGAATGATATCAGCTGCCTATATTCTTTTCTTATAGATTGCCCATATAACACCTGGAAATGAAACTGTAACTTCTGTACTCTAACTGTAACTTATTTACTTCATATATGCTATGGAGAAGTTGGCTATTGGCTCTTATTAAAATGATTTTAAGAAATGACGGGAGAGTGGTCTAAAAAGTCTAAACATATCATATTACCTTTTTACAGAAAATTATAGCTATCAATCTATTCTCCCTGAAATCCATGTCTCTCATTCAACAGGAAAAATTATGATGAGATAGGATACACAAACACCATTAATACCAACCAGATTTAGGATGTGAAATGTCAGCCATTGGTATTTTTCATCATCAGTTCCAAAAATGGAATAATACAATTCTAGAATCTCAAATTTGGAAGCTAAAATATTGTGCAATAAGAGCTAATGTTGTACAGTATAGTATATTATAGTTGCAGCTGCAGCAAGTCATCAACACTATTCCTAGACTTCATTTACCTCATCATTAACATATGCTTCCGTTCTAAAACTCATCATTAACATATGCTTCAGTTCTAAAACTCATATGGAATTATACATTAACATTTAAATCTAAAATATTTTAAGTAGCAACATTTATTTATTTAAATTCATTGGTTGCCTAATTTCAATAAGATATTAACTGGTATGTTTCAGTGCTATATTGAGATTACTTGTATTAATTGTCTCAGATGTTGTCTAACATGCTTGGGGTATTGAAAGTCTATAGTACGATAGAGTACTATAACATGAAAGTAATTGTATATCTAGAACATCATCTCCCCAAAGATTAGACTGGGCACCACTTTAACACTCTTTTGGAAGGCCCTGAAGATGTGGTTCTGTCAATGGGCATGGGGAACCCAGAGCACGATGGAGCCCATTAAATGACTACTGTGTTTCTCACAAAATAAGGCCACTCCCCCCCCCCCTTTTTTTTTGAGCCCTAAAAAAAGGGCTAGGCTGTCTTTTCGAGGGTGATTTAATTTCCTCCCCCACCTAGAGCGGCCCATACGCACGTACATCTCCATCAGGCTGTTTCTATAGGCCGACAAAAGTTCCCCAAAGGCAGAGTTCCCAGCCGCTTCAGGGCGAGGCATGGCTGCCCGTGTCCCCTCGCCATTAGGCAGTGTCTTTCGGATGATGGAAGCTCCCCAAGGGCAGTCACCAGCCACTTCGATCGGCCGGTAGAAGCGGCCTCGGGGCGAGCGCACATGCACACTCCCCTCACTGCGAGGCTGTTTCTATTGGCCAACAAAAGTTCCCCGAAGGCAGTGTGTGTATGCACTCACCCTGAGGCCGCTTCTACCGGCCGATTGAAGTGGCTGGTGACTGCCCTTGGGGAGCTTCTATTGCCTGAAAGACACTGCCTAATGGCGAGGAGACACAGGCAGCCACATCTTGCCCCAAAGCGGCTGGGGACTCTGCCTTCAAGGGAGCTTTCGTAGGCCGATAGAAGCGGCCTTGCGGCGGGGGGGAGTATCTGTGTGCGCTCATCCCGAGGCTGCTTCTACTGGCCAATCGAAGTGGCTGGTGACTGCCCTTGGGGAGCTTCCATCACCCGAAAGACATTGCCTAATGGTGAGAGGACAAGGGAAGCCATGCCTCACCTCAAAGCGGCTGGGGATTCTGCCTTCGGGGAGCTTCTATTGGCTGATGTTCTATTGGTAGATCAGGGTATTCTAGCCTAGGCTACCTGCAGGGCACTCCTAAAGGCAAGTTTTCTCCTCACTCCCCCCACCCTTCCCCCCATTTCTCTTCACCACGTGTAGTTGTAACGAACGATGTGAGAAATGGCGGGGAAACGCATGGATTAAATAGGCCTAAATTTTGGGGGTGGGGCTTAATTTCACCTCGTGCCGAGAAATCATGCTGGGCCTTCCTATTGGTGGAGGCTTTATTGTTGGAGAAACACGGTAGTATGAATGTGTGTTGTTGCTGGGGGTGAGTGTACTATTTCTTATATTTCTTTTTATTCTTTTTATTTCTTTTATATGGTATTTTTATATCCCTATAAGCCACCTTGAATCGCCCTGTATGAGTATGGTGGCAATAAAAATTTTCTAAATAAATAAATATGCCAGGCATAAGAAGCCAAGTTCCAGAGTACAGTTAAAGTACTAAGAGTTTATTCTGTGCTACTTATACACAAGAATCTGGTCTACTAATGGTCAAGTCAAATTCACAGGGGACTGGACTTAGATCTCTTGTGGCAAAGAAGCGATTCCAAACTGCTGAAACATTTGACCCTGCCCTTGGACTCAGTCTGGTCTCCTACAATATGCATTTTATATCCATAAGCATGAAACCTTCACATTTGAATAACAAATTCTTCAAATAAAGGAATGATTTTAAACATTATACATCACAATAGGGTGAGTAAAATTATAATCTAACAAAGTAAGAGACATAAACTACAGTTGAAAATTAAGCCAAGATAGTAAGAAATGATATTTTAAAATTTCTTCATGTATTTTTCACCCTTTGAAATACCATGAACCCTAATTCATGGCACATAGATTAACCTTTAACATCTCTCATCCTCAACCAGAAGAATTTCCCAAAAAATATATTTACATTAAGGATGTAAATATATGGGGTGGGGAAAGTTCTGGGAAAGTTCTACCAGCAAAAAAAATTATACAATGTGCAAGTAAGTATAAATGCTGAAGTTCAAACTATTCCATTTAAAAAAAAAATCAAAACCACATTTAAAGGGAGTAAAACAGTTAATGGTTAAAGAAATTATATCTTTCCTTACTGTCAGCAGCCTGTTATAGTATATAGTGATCTGAACAACTAGCAACAAAAACCACCGGTATTTTTGAATAGCATTGTTTATTTGAGAAACTCCTTGGATACAAATTATGCTAAACTATTCATTCTTAGGCTGACCAGAAGCAACATTTAGTTCATATCTATGAACCGTGCATCAAATTTACTGGTTTTATATGGAGACCTGTGTATTTTCACCTTGACAAGCCTAACTTGACTAACCCTGCAGACTTGCATTGAAATCATTTATAGATTTTGATTTTCATCCTGCAGAGTATGCAACCACTCAAGTTAATTGCACTTACCAACTCCATTAACATAAATTAAGACATTTAATTAGTTCAACACTCTAGTGGAGCAAAAATAAATCTTTGATAAGTTCAAATCTCTCTTTCAGTTTATATCTAACATTTCGAAGCAGTTCTTATCTCTCTTTTTCTCATTTTCTGACATTACTACCACAAGTCTATTATAAAAATAGTATTGTGGGTTCTGTGGAAATGAAGTGCAATAAATTTAACTTACTGCTGTGGTGATTTTACTTCACCATAAATTTTGCCATAATCAAATCAAATCAGTTCATTACAGACCTAAGGCTAGATTTAACTGTGCCATAAATTTCAATAGTTTCAAACTGAATTTATTCCAAGAAATAAATTTTATTTAATGTTTAAATCCAAGGTACATGCATTTATTTATTTATTTCCTACCTTTATAATTTTTACAAATAATTTAAGGCAGTGAATATATCCAATACACCTTCCTTCTCCTATTTTCTCCACAACAACATCCTTCTAAGATGAACTGAGTTGACAAAGAATGACTTGCCCAAGGTCACCCAACTGGCCTTTACAGCCAAGGTGGGACCAGAACTCACAGTCCCCTACTTTCTAGCCTGGTGCCTTAACGACTAGACCAGCAATCTTTGCAGCTTGGTGGACAAGCCAGGCATGGGGGGGTGGGGTGGAGAAGGGAACGTGCACATAACGTGCACATAACGTGGGTAACGTGCACATAAACTGGGTAACGTGCACATAAATAAACAAGCACATAAATGGGACTTCGCCAAAAGAAATAGTGTACTGTAGGCTTCCCCAAAACCTATCCTGTGTAAATTCAGTAGCTATGGTATAAAAAGAAATATGCTTTATAAATTGGGGAAGACATAAGGGAGAGATATATAATTTTCATTCAGAAAAATATTCATATACTCTAAGTGAGATGCCCTCAGAGACCAGAGCTGTAATCTGTAGTGTAAAAAGGAGAATCCAAAAGTGATGTTTAGTAAAATATGTCAGTATGAATGATGCACCTCTCCTTGAAGCATTAAAGCAACCATGTCTTTTGGAATACCTCTGCTGATTTGAAAACTGACCCCAATTGCACATATTTATAACACATAAAGCAGCTTGAGCACAAACGTAGGCACAAATGGCTAGAGACAGTGTTCAAAGTAGCTTCATGAGCTTTCTACAGGATGCAATTATTTTAATGCTCCAAGGAGATTGCTTTACTCGTATTAATAGAACCACAGAATAATAGCAATAGCACTTAGACTTATATAACTCTTCACAGTGCTTTACAGCCCTCCCCAAGTTGTTTACAAAGTCAGCATATTGCCCCAACAATCTATTCTAGTTCCTTATTTACCAAACTCAGAAGGATGGAAGTCTGAGTCAACCTTCAGCTGGGTCAAGATCGAACTCACTGAATTCTAACCACTGCATCATCTTGGCTCTAATAGGGTTGGAAACAACCTTATCTTTATCTTATATATTTGGTATTTTCTAGCCACTAAACAAATTACAACAGGGGATGAAAAAATATATAGCATATTTGCATTCAATAGCTTTTCATTTTAGTCATTCCTTCATTCATTTCAATATACTTTACCCATATTTCCCCAGATCCAACAATATGCAACCCAGGCCATCCCAACGAGAGCCCCCTGCCCACCTGTATATGCCATCTTCCTTCTACTTGTGATCAGCATTTTTTCTTCCTCAAACCTGGCATACAATTCTCCATTTCAATCCTCCATGCTCACTTTACCATTCAAATGCTAGAGATCTATTTGTTCCTTCCATTTTCTCAGTAAATTGATTGTTCTCATCTCTGACTTTGACCTTAATGCTCATTTCTCACTTAACAAAGAAGTGTTCCTTTTCTTTCTAGAGGCATTTCACTTTCTACTGCTACGCAATGCAATTTACCATTGAAGACATATTAACTCATCCTATATACATGAACACTGAATGTGTGAACAAAATCCAAAAATAATAAAATTCAGAGTAGATCCTGTCACATGTCCAGTGCTAATGACATGTTGGGATAACCCTATGATCTTATGCCAACTGTATCAATATATAATCTCCTTCATATTGTTAGCATTTATAGCTATAAACCTCAACAGCATGCCAGTCTTGTGAGCAACTATATAATTACAGAACCAACTGAATATTTTGAATTTCTCTTATTTAAGACATTCAAACATATGTTTCAAATTTTGTGAAGATTTCAGGAAGATTTCAGCAGATTATCCACAGCAATTTTTTAAAAATGAAATAATCAGCTTGTTGCAAAGTCATCACATAAAAGGCAAACCTATCAGGTATTTTTTTCCATATCAAATCCTACACCCCTCCAATAATATGAGGTTTTTAAATCACTCAACATTAAATAATTATATTTTCTTTGCAAAATTTTATTTTAAAGTTTCAAATATTCAATCAATTTTTACTTGTCTATTTCTCATTTCAAAAGCTGTGTGGCTCCTAGAAAATAGATATTCATAATTCCAATTTACCACACCATAGAAAGGAATGAAATTAATATGGCAAAGGTTTGAGCCAATATCACTGAAGCATTAACCCATATTATGCAGTTTTTTAAAATCTAATCTCTTTAAACTACTTATCTTCATTATGATATCAAATTTTAAATATTTTGAAATCATTTTCCTTCAGCAAAATATGGTTGTCTTGTTTTGCTTCATTCAGATGAAGTTAATTAGAAACCTTTCTTTTAAAATGACCTTCAGAAACAGCATTTTGTCTGTTTTTCAATTTTATTCTCCAAAAATGAACGAACTCTAGGAAAGAAAAAAACATTGTCTTTTATCATCTTAATATTTGTTTTTTTTAAAGCTAACTATCCAAGGGAGCCAAATACACTGGTTAAGGTATAGTGGATAAGTGGTTAAGGTGCCAGGTTAGAAACTGGGAGTCAGAATTCCAGTCCAACCTCAGAGCCAACTGGGTGATTTAGGGCCAGTCATTCTCTCTCAGCCCTAGGAAGATGACAGTGGCAAACCATAGTCAAGAAAACTATAGGAACTACTCCAGGCAGTCACCAGGAGCCAAAAATTACCCAAAGGCATAAGATCATTAGTAAATGTCTCAAGATGGTTTAAACTAAATTTTAACATTGTAAAATAGCCATCAATCAAATAGCTACCTTTCCATAGACTTAATACCACATGCTAATCTATAATGTGGTTTGTTTTAGCCACAGTATAATACACAAATACAGAATGGCTCAAACAATTTCTGGTTTTAGGACAATTATAGTTCGACACCTGCAGTTAGCTTAATGACTGCTACTATAATTGAATGTGATGTATATGTAGCTGCTTGGCTCATTTTTGCTGTCTTGCTTTATTCATCATTTGTGAAGGTATCTGTATTGCCCAAACCTCTAACAAGAAAGAATAGTTAAGAAAGGAAGGGGAAATGAGCCCAGGAATTAGCAATGAGTAACAAATCATATGGGAAACTGACTTTAATTTGTTTCTGATCTGAATATGTGAAAACAGCAATTGTTTAAACAGCCCATTAGTTTTAACTAGAGGATGTAAAGATATCAAAATCAAAAGCACTACTTGAAATATATTCCCCCAATATAAATCCAATTGCTAATTCATGAAGTATACCATCTAGTCAGATCAAAGAAAGGAAGCAGATAATTGTCATAATTTTTCACATACAAGAAGATTATAATCTGAAACTGAAATACGTTGCCACACTTGTGCTTAAAAGGGTCTGTCACATACACAATTTTCTGTTTGATAAACTAAAATTTACATCAAAGCTCCAGTGCCTCTTTCAATCTAAAGTTTACATTCTATAGATTAAAAAAATAGAATTGTTTTAGCCTTTCAGATAACTTTTTTTGCTAGGACTGTCTCCAAATATAACCTTTCCCCCAACACCTTATGGAGTCTCTTCCTTAAGCAACCAATTGTGTGATCTGTTCTGGCTGCTTACCCACAGCATGTGGCACCCTCTTTCGTGTTCAATGCCCGCACCATCTGGAACTGTTAGCGTCTCTAAGCCTAATTGACTCATATCTCTTTACAAATCCCACATTAATTAATGTGCATGCTTGTAATACTAAAAGAAGACCAACTTTTATTCCTGAAAATTAGGAGGAACAGAATCAAATATCTTAATTAGTTTACTCTTTCTGCCTATCCTATCTCATAAAAGAGATTTACATTTTGTGCATATACTGCAAAAATAAGGTTTCTTTTTGCTTTTGTAGTAATTTAGTAATTTTCAACCACAATCTTCAAAATCCGGAAATATGTCCTTATTAATCAACAGTATATTTTTTAAATGAGGAAAAAGAGATTTCTTCCTTTTTAAAAGATGTGGAGAGAGGAATAGATTAAAAAAAGAATGGAATTTAAATATTTGAGGCTCTAAAATATAACTGTTTTTTTTTTTTAAAATAAAAACCTTAAAAACATATTAATAGAATAGGAGAGTAACATTGACATTTACTGTATTAGCTAACTATTTTACAATTATGTATTTCTGGTTGATGAACTAGAAACTGCTCTAAAAATTTAAGACTTTTTTTTTTAAATCCTCAAAACTCAGTTACAAGTTATAAAACAAAACTGTAACATAACATGTTTTACATGCTGTCTTTTCTCCTAAAATAAGTATTACTGGGTTAAGTATGTCAAGGGTGCCAATTAAAGTTTAAAGATCTATATCCACAAAGTCAAATATTAAAAACTGAAATGGACTAAGCAGTATAGATAGGGGGAAAAATAAAAAATAAAATAATTGAAAAGTACAAATCAGCATAGTATAGAGCACAGGTGTTGCATAAAAGATCCTACATAATTACTTCTAATTTAGAATTGTTATGCAAGGTCATAATGAAAATTAGCTTTCTCCAACACTTTGCTGACTATTTTCTCCCATAATGCTTCTATTCAATTCAATCTGCTCACTATTTCTGTACATAATAAATCTCAGGTTGTAAAAGCACAAAGGGTAGTAGCAGCCACAAAGACAGATCACAGATATTGTCAAAGTACAGCTGCATGGCTGAAATTGTTTATCTGCATTTACTTCTTACATTCCCCATTAGCAGGCTAAAAAAATTCTCAAACTCCTAAGAACATAATACTTAATTAGATGCATATAAAAAAAGCTTTTGTGATTATCTTTATTGTGCCTGGAGGTATTTTAATATATGCTGAAAAACACCATGAATCCCATGAGTCAACAATATAAAACTAATAAATACATTTGTTGATTTGTGATGAACTTCAAGTACCTTGTATGTTTCCTCACACACTGCTTTGTCCCTTGCTTATTCAGATTATTTTTCAATAGCCATTTTTTTTCCACAGAACCTGCTCTTGTGGCCTTTGCAAGCTCATAAACCCTACACCTTGTCATACTCTATACTGGATTTATACGGTATAACATGTTATGACTACTGCAGGATTTCAGCCTTAAGATAACTGGTTGAAGGCAAGACTTATGCAGAGTAACCTCTAACCAGGATTCCATATGAGAATGGAAGCAACTTTAACATCTTGTTAGCAAGAACTTAACCACAAGGAAAGGCAGCCAGAGCATTCACTTCAGTTTAAAAGTAACATGTTCTACCTTCTATATCAGGGGTATCAAACTCATGTCATCACGGCTGTGTCACATGATGTATTGGGACTTTTTTCCCCTTCGCTAAACTGGGTGTGGGCATGGCCAGAGCGTGATGCATCTGGCCTGTGGGCCGGGAGTTTGACAGCCCTGTTCTACATTAACCATCCCCAACCAGATATTCTCCAGATATGTGACATCCATACCCATTTTCAGCTGGTCTTATCATTGATTAGTAATAACATGTTTCAAACAGTTGTGTTCCCAAATAAATCAAGGGGTTCATAGAATAAAAGATTTTTTTTAAAGCATGTGTTTCAAATTCTAAATTAGTCAGAGTCATATGACTGGGATGGTAATATGGTAAATAAAAATAAAAAATGGATCAAAGTATCAAACATGAATATTAAGCCAATTCTGAGGCATCGCCTCACCTGAATATTTGGAGGTGGAAAAATGAGTTACCTGTCTTGGTGAAACTCGCTGTTTCAATTAAAAAAAAAAAAAATTTGTATATGCATATACTATAAATGAAAGAATGAATAACACAACTTTTATTTGATTCACAAACAAAAAGCAAAAGCAAGTATTGCCTCATTTTAGCGATCCACTTTGCTAAAAAGATTCAATCAAAGCTTTGCTGCTAAACTGTACAGTTTCTAAACTGTAGTTATCTGCTTATCCAATGAAGAAATAACCTAACATCATTTATAGCTAAAGAAACATCGTGGGGGGGGGGGGTAGGATTTTAAAGTCTGTTTGAAGGTGGGATCCATATGGATCTCCAGAAGATGCTGTTATAAAGGACAGGTGCAATCACAGAAGGATGGGGGGAAGGAGCAGTCTCTAGCCTCTTAATTTACAAGAAAAAACTGCTCTATGGATTTCTTATACTCCACTTACTGTTTCTTTAATTTATGGCAAAAGGCACTTATGGCAGCAGATGGATACCATTTGTATGCTTTCCCCTCTGAAAAGGAGGGGGAATTAAGATTTAAGGCAATATAAATGGCACACTTTCAGTGAAAGGAATTGACAGCTGTACTTAATTGCAACTAGGGACCTCAAAAAATGATAGACATTAGGGTTTATTAGCATAAGGGAAGAAGAATGATCAGTGTGCCAGCAAAAGATTTCAGTTTGACTTTACATGATATTTAACTAAGTAGTGTATTGTTTATTTCTATATATTTTAATTCTTTTGGGTTCACTCCTTTTTCATTTTTTAATTCCTACAATGGATTGAATTCATCTATAAATCCATGGTACAAAAAGTATTAGAAAATGGGTTTTGAAAATCTTCCTCAACTTGATATCCTCCATAAATGTTAGACTTCTGTTCCCATGTCTCCAACTAGCATGGTTATTATGCCAACTGAGAAATTATGGGAGTTGAAACTCAATATCTTTGGGGAGAACTAGGTTTGGGAATGTAAATGTAAAAGAGGCTTAACTTGAAAGGAGTCCAGATTTCAAAAAATAATAATAAAGAACTCTTCTTCCTTACAAAATGTGGAACCAACTCATAGTTTTCTTCTTAAGACAACAGGAGCTCCTTCAAGTCTTTATTAACTGCCTGAAACCATACCACACAGAAATTTGTCTGAATGTGCACCAGAGGAAATGTGTGATTATGCCCATCAGAATTATTTGCATATTCTGTGTAAAGTCTGACCAACACTGTAAAAACTCTGTCTATTATGGGGGTTGTCAATTAAACAAACATAATAAAATTGAACTTTTCCTAGAAACATTTAGAACATCCAGCTAATGAACAAAATCAATTTTCTGCTGAACTAGTAGACTAATCTTTAATAAAACTTTTTCTTTCAGGATTTAAATTATTAATTTAGTTACTGACGGAAAGTCTGAATCCCATATAAATAACTCAATGGAAAAATTTAACCAACATTGTTTTGGGCATAGATAAATCAACTGTTGGTGACTATGGGCTGCTAACCAACCAAAAAAATATTGGGTTTTGCTGTGAAGCCAGAAGAGCAACAATACTTTGCTCAGATTTTCCTCAGTTGTGAAACCTTTGAAAAATGGAAAAGTTTTGTACTGAGTCTTTTCTAGAGACTACAGCTACATCTCAACTTTATTTATTTATTTTTTTATTTATTTTTGTCAATTGCTTACAAGATAATAGGCATAAAAGTAGAAACATAGTTATGAATACAAGGGTACATGTAAGAAAAATAAAAAAATAAAAGAAACAATAGGACAGGGACGGTAGGCACATTGGTGCGCTTATGCACATCCCCTGGTAATCATTCATTCAGCAACCATTCAAACTTACCATTGCACTGAACAAAGGGATTTACTACCTGAAAGTACAGCCACTGAAACGTCTTAGAATCACACAATCCAAATGTGGGCATTTGGCAGCTGTACTTTCTGATCTCAGGGGCACTGCAACTCCTCTACCTTCCTATTTCCCCTCCTTTCTATGCTCTTTTGAACCCTAGTGCCCTCATCTCCTCAACTCCAGCTGACCATCATTGTCATCTCGCTCTGGTGAGGAGGCATGCCTGGCCTGGCTTCTGGGCCCTATGGGCTGGCTATTGTAAAAAAAACCCTAAAAGGACAACGCTATTTAAAGGGGACAGACTGTCCCAAATACCCCTTTTGCTGTGCTTCTGAGCTGTATGGGGTTGTTTTGTGCTGCAAAAAAAGAGGGGAAAGATGGAAAACAGTCTCTTTTCCTCATTTTTTTCCGGTACAAAGTCAGCTCCACACTTGTTATAACAACTACATTGTTTTCCTCAGAATATAAGAAAGAACCTTCTTCAGTATAGGTTATGTATACGAAGACCACAGAATAAAACTAAATATGAAAGTTATTTTCAAGTAAAACCTTTCTGATTTCCTTGATTTAAAGTTCTCCATTTTCCCCTCTTTCAAGTGGCTTAATATTCCACAGCCCCATCAAATGGATTCAAATTCTTATTCTACAATTTATGCCATATACTTAGTAATTTGATTCGTATATGAGCAAATTTACTATTTAAATTAAGTACATTCTGACATCAGTGTCCAGATATACTTCCCAAATGTGCTTCTGAGAATTGAAGGGTGCAGGAGAGAAGAAAAAAGCTTACTCACACAATGTTAGTTGCAATGCAGACATCCACAATATAAAACAGCTTACACAGAGAAAGCAAACAAAAAGGCATACAATTCTAGTATTGTATTCACTGTACAAAATAAAGTTAGGGAGGAAGAATACAAGGCCCACATACAAGATGAAAGATTCATGACTTGTAAGTGTTATACTGGCGAAGGATGTTGATACCACTTATTGACAACATGTTAACATGGATTAGTAGTGTGAGACAGCTGCTGGAAAGGCTAATGCTCTTCTGGACAGCATTAGAAGCAGCCCTGGATCAGAGGGATATAAAGCTATTATTCCTTGGCACTGGCAAGACAACATCTTGAATGTTACATATAATTCTGGGTATCATATTTCCTTAAGAATACTGATACAAAAACTATTCAGACCCCCTACAAAGATAATACAGGGACTGGACTGAAGGACATGTTCTGGGAGGCTCAAGTAACCTGGGAGCTCCAATCTGGAGAAAAGAAGGCTGAGCTGAGACATTATATCAGTATTTAGGTACAGTATATGAGAGGCTGCCATGGGGAACCATATTCCACTGCTATAGATATGAGGACTAAAGTAATCAGAATACATTGCAGCTATCTAGGTCTGATTGAAACACAAAGAAAAGACCTATATAACAGTGGAAGACTCAACCCCAAGAAAAGAAAAGACCTATATAACAGTGGAAGAGTCAACCTATGAAAGTGGAATGCCAGACCTATAGCAGAGTTTGACTGTTTTCCCTCAATACCATAGAGGATTGGATTAATGATCCTTGTGGCCCCTTCCAATTTCAGAATTCCATATCTGTGTCAACCTTCAATTTAACATTTCTCTAAAAACTATGAAGTAATTTTTTAAGGAAAAGAACTTATTTTTAGACAGGTTCTTTCTCGCTGTCCATTAGTTTCTTGATTTTGCACTGGTCATGAAGGAAGACAAGTTATTCCTCATTTCTTTCCATTGTCTTTCAGTCAACTTATTAAAATGTAGTTATTTTTACCATTCTGTTTCATGGCTGTTTCAGGATGTTACCATCCTGTTTCCTCTTTTTCCATGCTGTTTATGGCAGAAGTCAGTACAAAAATGCAAGTCCTGCATTCTCCAACTCAATATTTTTACACCTCTTATAGACTATAGCTGAGGATAAATAGGAGCTGAGAAAGATTACAATCCCCACTTAAAATGAAAATGATCATGATGAGCTTATATTCCTGGATTCTAACAGGATTTAAGAACATATATTTCTTGACTCACATCTGTTGCCTTTCATTATCAGTCACAAACACTGGTATACTACTACATGAAAATTATTTTGAATAAATACTTTTTTCTTATATTACACTCATCCTGAACTCAGAGAGGTGCTTTGGAGGAAAGGCTGAGTTACCTAGCATGCAAAGATCACTCCAAGCTTGTGGATTCCCCTTCCTCTGGATGCTTTTGGATCCTCTTCTCTCTTCTGCCAAGCTTTTAATAAAGGTTATGTTAACATTAATTTATATTAACCCTTTTTAAACCTTTTGTCTTCTGTTTTACTAACTGTTGGCCAACTTGAATAACTTGAATAATTAAGAAAAAAGGTAGGATACAAATTGAATGAAAGAAAAAACAAAGATTTAGATACTAAGTAGTTTAAGGGAAAGGCAGCCTATCTAGAAGACCTTTCCCATGACTATGATTCCTACCTCTCCATCTGTCAAATGTGACCCTAAAAGGCCTCTCCCTGAAATTCACAATGAGGTAGACAGCTGTTAAAAAAGAAAGGGGAGGGGCTGCCCCAAATATGGAGAGACAGCACAGAAGTTTCCTTCCACTCCTGCAACTTAACGTTTCCTTATATTATATTAACAATTTCAAGCTACTCACAGCAAACCATCTCTTTTTACAGTAGTTTAAGTGTGTATGTGTGTATGCATATTCATATGATATATATGTATGTTGTATGTGTGCGTGTGTATAATTTGAATTATGATTGAATTATAATTACTGTATAGAGAGCCACATTAGTAGATAAGACATCAGTCTAGAAACCAGGAGACTGTGAGTTCTAGTCCTGTCTTTGGCATGAAAGCCAGCTGGGTGACTTCGAACCAGTTACTCTTTTTCAGCTCACACCAGCCTTGGCAGACAAACTAGTCAGTCAATTCCTATCACAACCAATGCAGCAAAACTCAGTTGATTTGGAAAAGTGGACTACATACTTGTGGGGAAAATGCTAGAAAGGAAATAACTGAACTGTAAACTGAAATAATTGAACTGTTGGAGTAGTCCAACAAACATCTATTATTATTGTTATTGTTGTTGTCATTGCCATTATTTTAATTTATAATATCTGGGCTTTCTAATAATTTGGAACAGTGACAAAGGGATTATTTAGTGAACAAAAAGAAAAAAGGGAGGTTAGAGAGGAGGTCATTATAAATAGAGAAAGCAACTAAAATGTGATAGGAAGAAAGGAGAAAAAGGAGTTGACAGAGCAAAGAAATCCCATCCTTTCCTAAAGAAGAATTACTTGTAGAAACTTTGTTAATTTTGTACATGATAGAAAATATTGGTTACATACAACTAAATCTCAATCACTATTCATTCAGATATATCAGCTGGAGTTCTAAAAGAGGAATACAAAAATTTGAGCTAAGATTTTGCCTAAATGGCAAAATAATAATTGACACTACTAAATTGCAAAACACATTTTATTATATTGCCCATTTATGTTAGTACAAAATTAAGAGTTGATAATCCCACATTTTAAACAAATTTCCTAGTTACACCAATCAATTTTACTTACAATTAGTACTTTTAGAAATTAATGATTCTATTAATCTAAATGTAACTAAATTCTTCTGCCCCATATACAAATTGTACGGCTGGCTGGCTGACATGCCTATGAATGTACATAATAGTCTATTTTATACTTCTGAGATTTATTCTCTACTTATCACTTTGATATGGACCAAGGGCTAATCAATAAAGACTTATTATTATTATTATTACTTATCTCTCACCGTAATAAAGATACTGGATTTTATTTCCATGTTGGCTTAAATACATGGATTTCCTTCTGTTACACTTACAGAATAGAGCTTTTGTACTACACTCCCACCACTTCCTGGTGTATTTTTTTTCCTGCTCCTGAAAATGCTATGATATATTATGCAGACAGCTGCAGCTGAAGAGGAAGTTAACAACAATAATTTCCCCCTCTATATGAATAGACATGCAAGCGCCTTTCTGGTCCACATCTAGATGGTACAGTTTGAAAGTAATTGATCTCAAAGCAGAAGATTTTTACTTCTCACAGGTCACTGGAAAACTGGCTATAACTGTATATTTACAATGAAATTTAAAGCCTTTTGTGAAGCCTTTTCAATTCTTCTATATAAATATGATAAAAGACATGACCTATTCTCCACACAAGTTCTAAAGCTAGATAAAGAGAAAAAAGAGGGTCAAAAACATTATATTTGTTCATTCTTCTCCTGAGGAAAATGTAAAACTGCATATTTGTGTCTACCTGCCCAGTTCTACTTTATGCTACTTGCTGCGTATGAAACTATAGACACTATAAGATTACTGTTTTGTCCAAGGGTTACATAGAATAAAAAAACAGTAATGAGAAAAATATAAAGGAAATAATATAGGATAATAAAATAAATAAAATAAATAAATAAATAAAATAAAATAAAAATAAATAGTAAAGGAAAGCAAAATATGCCCAATATTGCTCTTTTTACCAGGGGAAATTAGGTGATAGTATAAGACAAATTTTAGTGGTCTATGAAAGAATCTGCTATATAATCCAATTTTGGTCTATGATATTACTAGAAAATAACTTTCTTCAACTAAAAAAACACATTCTAAAACTTTAATTGAATAAATGTCCAGATTTCCTCCCTTGGGGGAGAAACGAGCTGCAAAAAAACCATATTCTAAGTGCTAATCAAAGGCACAATAGATCAAAAACATTCTCCTTCTTACAGGAAACAGCTGTTTCTGTCTATAACCTATGTTGTTTAAAGAACAGGATGGATGGAAAGCTTCAGCCTTATACTTACATGTGAGGCCTGAGTTCATAGAAGTTTCTGTTTCTGTATTCTTCCACTTTGTCCGCTGAATAAATTGGGAGTGATCTATATGGATTTATCGATATCACCACACTCCCGATGTAAGTCTGTAACAGAGTAAGAAAGTGTTTTTAGTAGATGATATTGCAAATATTCCTACAAAATATATTAACAACAGCTCAACTTATGGTATAGCAATATTCAATGCACTGTCAAACATAAAGGTTTCAATACATTTAATTCTGCACTTAAGTATTTCTCACAATGATTGGATGTTTTAACCATTCCATTAAGGTTATAGATTAAGTTCAGATTAAATTCAACTGACAGCCAATTTTGTCTAATAGTTGGGATGGAGGACTAGAAATCAAGAGACTATCAGTGCTACATTCTCTTTAGGCATAAAAGATGACTGAATATTCTTGAGCCAATCGTTTTCTCTCAGCCCGATACTTCTTACAGGATGAGTATTACATAACCTATCTTGAGTTAACACCAATAGTAACAGCCACCTTTCAGCAACATGTAGAGCACCACTTGAAAGCAAATCACCACCAGTCAATTGCAAATTGCAGCTTTACTTGAAATAGCTTGCATCCTGCAACGATACCTTTAACACCATCAAATAACATTTGCCTATCCTAGGATCTTGAGAATTGCTAATCACAGGTCCTTGGAAAGGACTCCATAGGTGGCTAAAAATACAAAATACAGAGTCTGAACATTCAGCTGACTATCTGATGAACCATCATCATCATCGTGAGCCATGGTGGTGCAGTGGTGAGAATGCAGTACTGCAGGCTATTTCTGCTGACTGCTGGTTGCCAGCAGTTTGGCAGTTTGAGTCTCACCGTCTCAAGGTTGACTCAGCCTTCCAGCCTTCCAAAGTCGGTAAAATGAGGACCCAGATTGTTGTGGGGGATATGCTGACACTGTAAACCACTTAGAGAGGGCTACTGTATAAAGCACTGTAAAGCAGTATATAAGTCTAAGTGCTATTGCTATCATCATCATCACCATCTCCCAATGAGGCACCATGATATGGTTGTGGGCTTGTGTGCTCTGAGGAAAATGAAACTATGCCAGTGGTTCAACCATGCTGGACAAGTCTCATCTGAGCAGCAAGATGAAGAGTGTCTCTCCCATAAAATAATATGGTGAGATGTAATTTACAGAAACTCATATTGTATTGGTCAATGCCACTGGTCAATGCCAGGTTCAATGTGTTGGAGTTCCTGGACATCTGATGACAAATGGGCTCAGGACTGTTGGCTGAACAACTAGGGCCAGCAGAGACAGAACTACTGAAAGAAAAATTGTTCATCTATCACAAATATAGAAATATTGAAAACAAAGAAATTATAATAATTCCTCCCAAGAATATGTTGTTGTACTCGGTTAAACATTCAACAGTGCTGGTGTCAATAGTTTTTTCCAAAAGTGTTTCTGTACCCTCCAAAAGACTTGGTTTGTGATCTGATCTGAGTCTTTCTCAATTCAGCTGACCCAGAATGCAGTACAGAGTAAAACTACAACTGAACATCCTGCACTAGTTATTAAATTTTTCAGCTTAATTTGAAGTGTTGGTTATTACCTCTATATGGCAAAGAACCCCACTATTGACTTCTTATACCCAGTCCTGTCCAGCTGCTCTACAAATAAATATGTTCTTCTTTTAACATGTCTTGTACATGTTGAGGATTTTCCCCCTTATTCAGGTGTGGGATTCTACCAGTTTGAACCTATTCGCTAGAACCGGTTGTTAACATTCTAAGCAGTTCAGAGAACCAGTTGTTAGAAGAAATTACTGGCCTAATCCTATAAGGAAGGCAGGAAGGAAACATTCTGGTGTTGCTTACAGAAACTGCCTCTCCGTTAACCCTTATTACATTCTTGGCAGGACTAGACTTCCTGTCTCAGGAAGGTTTCTGGAGTTTTTTTCCTCTCCTTTGCTGGTACTTTGCTTGTGTGGAGTGACCATTCAAAGTTACAATGGCACTGAAAAAAATGACTTATGACTATTTTTCACACTTACAACTGTTGCAGCATCCCCACAGTCATGAGAGGCCAGGCGAGGAGATGCGTGCCTCGATGTGAGTGATATTGTGTTGGCCACACCCAGCAATAACATGACTACCAAGCCATGTCCACCAAACCACACCCACCACCTAAGCCACGCCCACAGAACTGGTTGTTAAAAGTTTGAATCCCACCCATGCCCTTATTGTATTTGTGTGTATGTGTGTATACACACAGACATACGTACATACATATGTACATATGTATATCTATATATGTAAGTAATACCCAGGAAAAGTATTTGAGAATGCTCAGAAATGAAAGAACAGCACCTCTTTAAAACAGTCACACGTTTTTTAAAGAATCTGCATGTAAATTGCACAGTAATACTGTTATCTTATGAAAATTATCCAGCAGGATGCCTTCAGATCAAACAACACATACCAAATTGAAATTATGAAAACTGAGTAATACAAGGGGAAGGGACGGGAGAGTTGATAAGCTTGGCAAGCTAGTAGGATATAAGCTCCTATTCCAAAATGTGTATTTTACCATTAGTAAAGCTAAATGTTTTGGCAACAGGTTTTTTTTTCTTATTGCATTGCATGTAAAAGTTAGCATAATTTCATTTTTTATTATTAGAAGGCAAAAGCAAAAAAACAGCTGGAGGTGAAAATAGTTGAACTGTTATTTATTACCATGTAATAAGGAAAAGTTACAAGAAACAAAAAACGCTGAAGCAGCTAGAGAATAAATCTCATAGCTGAAAAATTCTATGGAGAAAATTTTATCTTTGGAAAACAGAAGAGGGAAAACTTGAAAGGTCACATCTAATGAGGATTGTAAATTAAGCTTCTCTGATATTTTGAAAATTAAAAAAACAGCTGTTCATTGGTGTATAACCCCAATACACCACATTCTAAAATAGCCAGTATATTCAAAGGTCAAAGAACTACAGTACGCTTAGAAAGAAGTACAAATGTAATTGCCATATGTAAACCAAAGAATGTCAAGAAGTTACTATTTCGGGTTGGGCCGTACTCAGGATTACGTTTTCAATGGGGACCTTTACAGTCCCCAACCTGGCAAACTTCAGGTGCCAATTGTGTGTTCTGAATTTGCAGTCACAACACCAGGTTGGAAGAAACTGCCCCCACGTTCTCACTCCACAAATTTTATACTTTGCAATAGGGGAAGGTGGGGGCAGGGAAAAAGAATTTTCCCACACAATTTCTTCCTTCCCACTAGGATTCTAATATAAACAAATAGAGATATAAATGACTTAATTCCTTGAGCATGGAATGAGTGTAATTACATTCCATTGATGAAAACAAAACTCCTGGGGTAGCGGGAAGAAAAATGCCATGACATCTAAGGAATTAGAATATCCTTTACTTGTTCTTCTACTGCTACTATTTTAGAACTTCATACCCCAAGGATGGGTCTCATGATTAAAGCACAGGAAAACAGCAGACAATTTGGATTCCATTTCCTGCTTTACCACAGGGCTGGTTATGTGTTTGGACAACTATTTAGTTTTTCTTCATAAAAAACAAGTTAAAACTTAAAAATGAATAATTCAATTGTTCTCTCAGTTTATCTACATATGGAAAACTTCTAATTGCTGTTTAATTGTAACTGTTTTTAAAACATACACTAATAACAAGTGCCTCTCTTTTTAAATATGCAAAGCTAATACTGAATTAAACTAGAATGCTTTTCTATATCCTATGATGATTGAAAGATTTTTAAATCTTTTTTTGGGGTGGGGGTGTCAGTGAACACACATGGAAAACTATTAGAAACCCATCAACTGTTCCCATTTATAAAACAGCTGCAATGGCAGAAAGAAATGATTTCACCGTAATGGAAAATGATTGAGGCTATATGACAATATAGGTAGTGCTTGACTTACGACTACAACTGAGCTCAAACTTTCTGTTGCTAAATGAGGTAGTTATTTATTGAATTTTGAATTTGGATTCCCTGTTGAATTTGCCTGTCAAGGTCGCAAAAGATCGCATGACTCTGGGACTTGGTAACCATAAATACAAGTCAATTGTCAAGCATCTGGATTTTGATCACATGACCATGGAGATGCTGCAACGGTCATAAGTGTGAAAAATGGTCATAAGTCACTTTTTTTTACTGCTGTTGTAACTTTGAATGGTCATGAAACAAACTGTTGTTATGTTGAGGGCCACCTGCAATTTATCCAAGAATCTGAGAAAACAGAGATGACAATTAGACCCCTGCTCCTGAAACTATACTTTTATGAATTTACATACACATTTAGTCCACACCAAAAACATTCGAGATCCTCCCCATTTCAATTGCACATATCCTGGTCTTCTGTGTTGGTGAAACATTCCCCACTTCATTCCCACTCTGTCAAAACATTATTATGCCTTTTCCTGGTTTCCCCACTGCTATCTGCCCACAACAGTCCACCAAGTAAAGCCTTCCTTTCTTCTACTTTAGGGCAGACAGAGGGATTGGTAGTACTAGGATGGAGACTAAAGATCACAAACAACTGGAAGCCAAAGCTGCATTTTTAGTGCTACTAGCTACCCATTCCTTTTGCAATTAAATCATTTTTAAAAAATGAATTTGAACTTTGATTTCTCAAGTCCAGAGACTATTCAAGAGTCTCTTCAAAAGTGAGATGAGCTGCATTTAAATTTAATAATAAATAAAAATTCAATGGGACAAAAATGCTATTGTTCAATAATAGTTTGAATCTTATAGTATCATGCCAAATAAATACTTTTAAGCTGTATCCCTCATAATTCCTGGCATGGTAACTAAGCCAATTTGACATGTTCCAAAATATCTGGAGAGAAATGGGCTGTCTACTCCTACTTCACACAGAAAGATTCCAACTTCAATTCCAGATAAGTTTAGCAAAAACAATTAGGGAGTGGACAAGACTGAACTAGACCAAGGTTTAACTGGCATAAGATAGTTTCCATGTTTCTATAATTCTGTATGTTAATTCGTGCTACCCTTTCATAAATCTAGATTTAACGCTGAAAGGATTTCAGACATACAAATTGGATATCTTCAAAGTAAGTATTATAAAGCCTGGGAGAAAAAGGAGACAACAAGTTTGATTTGTTTACAATCATAGGAAATTTGCTTGGTCAAAATTGAGATGAAATGTACAAAGTGAGGAAGTATTCACAACAGATACTTATCAGTGCTGTCACTAGGATTTAAAAAGCAAGTAAAGGTATTTTTTCTATTTTTTTCCTGATGAACTGATCTTAACATCTTAAAAGTTTGCATATTTCTGTTCTCTTTGAAATGGACAAATACAGACAGATATTGCAGCAATATTGATTTTATAATTTTTCTTAGAGCCATAATATAACCTTAGAGAGAGAGAGACAAGATATAACTGCCATCAAAAAGATCAGAAACCACTTTTTAAGAAAGTTTTTTTTCTCTTCCTTTTCTGTTTTCATTCTTACTTGTTTACTATTTTTTATATTGTGTTTCCTTTTTGGTTTTATATTGTTTTTATCTAGTTAAAAATTTTTTCAATAAAATTGTATTTTTAAAACAATTCTTATAGCCATGATGTAATCTTAGAAAGGATAAAATATGAGCTTATGCACCAAAGACAAATTTCATGTGTATCCAATCACACTTGGTCAATAAAGAATTCCATTCCATTCCATTCTAATGTAATTATAACTACTATCAAAAAGATTGGAAACCATTTTTAAAAAAACTTTTCTTTCTCTTCTATATCTTTTTCTATTTCCTTTCTTACATTTTCACTATTCCTTCTTATTTTCTTTGTTTTTCATTTTAAATCAAAGATTGTCTAGTATTCATATCGATAGGTTCCCCAATTAACAGTATTCTCATCTTGCTTGGGTCAATGTGATTCTCCTCATTCAAATCCTGACTGCCTCCAAGTTTCAGGTTAGCTCATCCAATGAACAACCCGTTTGGCCTGGCTGTAGATGTATGACTGGGCAACATCAACATATTGATAATACTTCACCCAAATTAATGGATGCCCTCTCCCAATGGCTTTATGTCAGGGGTGTCAAACTCATGTTGTCACGGCAGCATCACATGACATATCAGGACTTTTTCCCCCTTTGCTAAACCAGAAGTTGTCAGCACTTAATGCATCCAGCCCATGGGCCGGGAGTTTGACAGCCCTGTTTTATGCGGACATTAAAGTGAATACAAGAAAGGATTGACATAACAAAATACCTTCCAGCCCAGCCCTCCTTCCCTCCCCCAACTCCAGGCAGCCACACCTGGCAAAGGAGGGAGAGGTTTCCTCTGACTTGGGGGAGATATGAAATGACAGGAGACCAGATGGGGAGGGGCTCTGCTTTTTTTCCATTTGAGGGGGAGCTGGTTCCTCCCCATCCAGATCTTCCCAGCCGGATGAGAGAGGCCCCTTCTTTTCCTTTACTCTGCCCAGAGATTTGATTTAAGCATTTACGATTTTGTTATAATTAAGCATGCACATACACAAACACACACAAATATATAATTAATTTTTAAATATTAAATTTATATTTAATATAAAAAAAAAATATAAAAATTATATTAAATACATTATCCACTGGTTTGAGTGCTGTGATACTTTGAGTACAATATTTAAAAGAAATAATGGATAAAGTATACACTGTTTGACGAATATCAGGCTCAAGGCAAATTAGCAGTTTTATGTTTATAAGCATTTACCAACTTTGGAATTCTGGAAGGTAATCAACCTAGTTTTAGTAAAGTAACTCTAAAAATTATACGAATAAAATGCAACTAGTTTCACAACTTGGTTCTATAATTATTTAGTGGCATTTCCTTCCTTTATTCCAAAACAGCACACTATTAGTAACATTCAACTTTGTCCTATACTGTTTTTGGTATATTTTAATATACATATGAATGTAATGTGGAAGTTGCAAAAGCACTATGTGTAAAGTTCTTGCATACCCACCCTAAATAACTGTGACATAATTATATAATTAAAACTCCAAAGAAAACACTGAAATGTCAGACCTTCAATTTATACTTTTTTCCCCGTACCACAAGCTATTTAACTGTACTTTTAAATCCACACCTAGCGATCACCTCAGAGACAACTGTACATTATATGCAAATATGGGCAATGACTTCTTCTTCATATGAAAAACATTCCCAGGAATAGTGGATGATGGAAAGGAGAACAAAGCTATTCTGCACCATTCTAAAAACCTGAAGCCCCTAAAAGAGGGTGACAGGAAAAGTTGGGGGTGATCCTGAGATATCAAAGAGTACCCCCTGATGTATTACACATTTCAATGGTTCATGATGGGAAAATAAGAACTCTACCGTGATGGACTCAGGTCTGTCACAACACAATGTATGTCAATCCCACTGTTTTAAACCTTGAGGACACAAATCTGAAAGAATCACCTCAATGTGTGAACTTTTTTAAAGGGATCTATCATCAGATATCCATGCCAATGAAAATTCCAAAGCTATTTTACTTACATTTATCATATACAACATAACATTTGCTCCTTCTGGATTGAAAGTACATATCGAAGTAGGACTGTCAAGTTTAGGGTCTTTGTTTTTAAATAATCTGCATATTCTTTCTTTAACCTGGAATTAAGAGCTGCAAAAAGAGGGAGCAAGAGCTTCAAGTAAATGGGAAAACCAAAACAGAAAAGACAGAGCCAGCTGTTCATTTACTGTAGGTAGGTCTTCCCATACTGACTGACTGTTGTTCAGCTATCATTCCTATCCCTCCACCATCCAGTCACAACTGATGAAGCTTCTTGAATGGGAAGCAGAACATCTTCCTCAAAAAACAGTCAAGTCAGTTTTTTCAGGGGGAAAAAAGCACCTTTGAGATTGCTATTTATGACCTTCAGAGTCAGCTTCTGACAAGCAAAATCAATGGAGAAGCTGTCAAGAAGTCACAAGTTGCAGTTATGTGACATCATACTGAACAACCATGGGTGATACGACTGCAGATAGAACTTATGTCACATGATGCTTCACTTTACGAGATCATTTAGCATGGAGTTGCTGTTCCAACTGCACTCAGTAAGTGAAGATTACTTGTGGTAAGAACTCAAGGGCTAGACTCTAATTACATTTATAAAACTACTAGAACCTACAAGAAGTAGTTGTAGGTAAACTAATTTTTCATAGTTACTTTGGCCATTTGTTTGCCTTCAGAGTGTTGACTTCTTGTGACCACAGGACTAGTCCCACCGGTTTTCTTAAGCTCTAGCCTCGATTATATCATTTCTAAGATTACTATTCATTGCATCTATTTTGTTTGATTTTATACTAGTTTTAATTTTGTTAGCCACCCAGAGTTGCAGTTTGAGTTGGCAACTGTATAAGTTGATTAACCAAGCAAAATTATTACTAGATCATCAACCTTTCAGCCAGTTAATGATTGACATGTAATTAAATTTGTACATGACATTTGTTTTATATCTGATATTTCCCACAGAGGAAAAGCAACAGTGATACACAGAAACAATAAAAAATATATGTTAAAATGATATAAAGTAGTTCTCAACTTATGACTATTCACTTAATGATGGTTCAAAATTACAATGGCCTTGGGAAAAGTGACTTACAACCTGTACTTGCACTTACCATCATACTGACCCCAATGCAACCTTGGCATTTGGCAACTGACTCACATTTATAAACAATTACAGTTTCTGAGTCAGAAACTTTTTTGCAGCTTTTTTTTTTTTGCCACTCTATTGGCACAAACCAGCCATTGGGAAAGTTCCATTCTAATAATTGCATGATTTAGAATAGAATAGAATAGAATAGAATAGAATAGAATAGAATAGAATAGAATAGAATAGAATAGAATAGAATAGAATA
>BLBF01000011.1:31421606-31458553 GCA_015471245.1 Laticauda colubrina | reverse complement strand
AGAGAGAGAGAGAGAGAGAGAGAGAGAGAGAGAGAGAGAGAGAGAGATTTGAAAGTACTATTTCTGCATGTAAATACTGTTCTGCCATTTTTTTACACCATAACATACTATATCCATCAATACCTGTGATTTCCTTTATTTAATATAAACATTTATGTCTCCCCATTTAATTCAAGAACTGTACAGCAAAATGTATAGGATAGGTGATTTATATTTGTTTATAATACTTGCATACTGATTTGCATTACATTTCTCTCCAAGCATGTCTATATCATTTTTACTGAAATACACTGATTATAGAATAAAGTTGACCAATGGAAAAGGAAGGTGTATTTTGACTGAGTCAAACCAACCCCCCATAAAAAATTATAAATTAGGTTACACCAAAAAGTTTGGACTGTAAACAAATTAAACTACAATTCCTTCATTTGTTTAAACTGCAATTCCTAAACTGTCATATTAATTAACAATATGCTTCTTCATTTATGAATGTATTAATAGTATGCAATTATTTGTACTCTTATTTCTAAAGAAGTTTAAATTGGCAATTCAGAAACACCAGGTTTTCCTAAATGGGAGTCTCCAGATATAGGGGACTTCAATTCCATGATATCTCACCAAGACCTTTGAGTCAAATATATCTGAAATTGGACGGAGCTACCTTACAGCATTAACAAACAGAAGGGGAAAGAGGACTAAGGGAAGCAAAGAAAAGTAAATCAACCCTAGGATAAACATTTCATGATTAGGATGATCAATCATGTAAGGCCGACTGTTCAATTTGGGCTTGCTTCCAGGTAAGTGAATGCAGTATTTATGTAAAATATTTGACAGATGTTATAAAAATTAAATACGATTTACAGATGCCCATCCAGTACTTCAATTAACAGAATCCATCTTAATGCTAAAAACACAAGACCATCTCTACCAGAGTCAAGCATCCAGACAGTATCCATGATATCAATCACTCCGATACATTATCTCTCCAATTGATTTATTAGGAACAGATCTGGCACGTTCAAAAGCAATTTCCCAAGTGAAAGCTTTTTCGCCATTACACAGAATCCACATTCTCTCCTCTCTTCTCTCCTCCCACTTCTCTCCTCCCACTTCATAAATCACGAGAACCAATTAACTGCAACTGCAAATTCTTAATACGACACAAAGAATAACTTTGAACTTTTCAACTCCTCTAATTCTCTAAAAAAAATACATGGCAGCTGAATTTCAAAGCTGACAGGCGTCCCCCCTTGAAAACTCCTCCTCCTAAAAGAAAAGAAAAAGAATATACATAAAGGGCTTAATACATTGTCCTTAACCCCCCCCTCCCAAGGAGCCTTTGGTTTGTGGGGAAAATTCTCATGGAATTGGTTAATCAATTGATGAGCATGAACATCCCAACTCTTTACCCAACTAGCATCTGAGAGGGGGTATCCTTTCCATAAGACCAAATATTGCAATCGGCCACATGTAATCTAGAATCGAGAATTTTTTGAACCTCATGTGTTTCCCCATGTACTGTCAATGGTTTAGGGGAAACGAGTGGTAGTGGTATTATCATCGATGTAGTAGCTGGTTTTAGTAAACTACAATGGAACACTGGATGAATTTTCCCCAATAGTCGAGGAAGACATAATTGGACAGCGACCTGATTGATTATCTTTGAAATTGGGAACGGACCCAAGAATTTTGGACCCAGCTTCTTACTGGGCAGTTTCAACCTAAGATACTTGGTTTACAAATATACTTTGTCCCCAACTTTAAAAGGCGGTTGAAGGGATCCATGTTTATCTGCCTGTTTTTTATAAATTTTTGCAGCTTCGTTCAAAGCTTTTTCTTCTATCTTCCCACTCTTTCTTTCATGAGTTCATCCATTCTGTCAGGGAGATTGTCTAGGTAATTCTGACATCCGGACAAAATCCATTCCAGTGTTGATTTGGAATTGAGTCAATCCCATGCTGCTATGTACTGCATTATTGTAAGCAACTTCTGCAAAAGGTAATAACTCAGTCCAATTTTTTTGTTGATAATTTACATAGCATCTAATGTATTGTTCAATCATGGTGTTAGCCCTCTCCGCTGCTCCGTTACAAGCAGGATGGAAAGCTGAGGATAATCCTTGAGAGGAGCCAATGGATTTCAGAAATTCCCTCCAAAATTTTGCAGTAAATTGTACCCCTCTGTCTGATATTACTCTGCAAGGTACCCCATGTAGTCTAGAGATATGTTTCACAAACAGCTTTGCAAGTTTTTTTACAGATAGAAGCCCTTTTCAGGCTATAAAATATTCCCTTCACTCTTAGGAAATTCAACAAGAAAGTCCATTGCAATTTCTTCCCAAGGTTGCATTGATTCAGCAACTTGTTGCAGGAGGCCAGGGGGCTTTCCAGTTCTGTGTTTCATCGTGTTACAAATTGAACAACTTTTTACATAGTCCTCGACATCAAGTTTCATTTTTGGCCACCAGAACTGTCTTCTTAGTAAATGTAGGGCTTTTAGGAAACCGAAGTGGCCTCCCAGCCATGAGTTGTGGCTACGCTTTAGTACCAGTAGTCTTAGGGTTGTGGGTACGTCCCTTTCCAAGCTAGTCCATCATTCATTGTCAACTCGGTTTGATGGTACAGGAACCAAGGATTGGTTAATAGAGCTGTTTTCAATTCCGCAGTCAGCTTATCATCCAGGCATTTGGTATTGCAGTTAGCTTGGGTTCTAGTGGTTACTTGGCTAGCCAATTGAGCATCTGAAAGTAAGGCTTGCACTATTTCTTCTTGGTGGCTGTCAAACTGAGGTTTTCTGGACAGAGCATCCGCCAGTATGTTTTTCCCTCCAGGGATATATTTAACATTAAAGTTGAATCGCTTGAAATATTGGGGCCAGTGGACTTGTTTGGGCGATAATCTCCTAGGGGTCTTTAGAGCCTCGAGGTTCTTATGATCAGTCCATACCTCAAAGGCCTCTGGTGCCTCCAAGTCAATAAAGCCCATTGTATGGTGAATGTTTCTTTCTCCCAGACCACGCACCTTCGCTCTGTGTCTGTCAGCTTTTTGGACGCATAAGTGTAAGGCATCAGTCGGCCTTGAGAAACTTTTTGCAGCAAAACGGCTGCCACCACAACATTACTTGCATCAGTTTGGACAATAAAAGGCTTGGTCACATCTGGGTGTTTGAGGATGGGCTCCATTGCAAAGAGGCATTTTAATGTCTCAAAAACTTTCTAACAGTCCATAGTCCAAGCCAGGGGTTGACTCAGCTTTGGTATGGTGGGTGACGGGCCCATTTTTAATAGCTCTGTCAACAGCAGGGCAACTTCAGCAAAGGATGGAATGAATTTTCTATAGAAGTTGGCAAACCCCAAGAAACTTTGAAGTTGTTTTCGGGTTCTGGGGGGTTACCAGTCCAGCACTGCTTTCACCTTTCTGGGGTCCATTTCAATCCCCAGGTTGGATATTCAGTAGCCTAGGCAGTCGAGCAACTCTTTGTGGAATTCGCATTTTGAGAATTTCACATATAATGTGGCGACTAGAAGTTTTTCGAGAACCTGCCGAACCAATTGAACATGTCCTTCCATGGTTTTGCTGAAGATAAGGATGTCACCCAGGTACATGAGGACCCCCAAGTAAAGGTGCAGGTGTAGCACCTCATTGATGAGCTGCATAACACTGCAGGAGCCCCTTGAAGTCCGAAAGGCATAATTTTGAATTGGAAGCTAGAGGGCAGTTAAAAGTAGTTTTCCACTCGTTTCCCTCTTTGATGCGGACCCGGTAGTAAGCTTCCCTGAGATCTAGCTTGGTGAATATTTTGCCCTTCGACAGGTGGTTCAATAAGTCCTTCATAAGAGGGAGAGGATACATGTTTTTTGACGCGTACTGCGTTCAACGCCTCTAAAGTCAACATACAATCTCAATCCACCATCTTTCTTCTACTTGAACAACACGGGGGCAGCTAATCTTGATTTGGCAGGCTCAATAAAACCTCATTCCGAATTGCTGTTGATGTATTTCCTTAATTCAGCCATTTCAGCGGGCGTCATCGAATACATCTTTGGTTTTGGTAATTACACCCTGGGCTCTAATTCTATAGCCCAATCAGTGGCTCGATGGGGAGGTAAAACATTACACTCTTCTTCACTGAATACTTTAGCCAAATCTTTGTATTGGTCGGGTACCTGGTGGTTATCTGGGAGAAGGTGAGATGCCATGGATGCTGGCTCAGGCTCTGAGTTCGAGCTGACTGGTAGCTTTGTAGTGGGTGGAAAAGGGGGCAATGGGCCTGGTCCAATAAGGATTTTTCTGAATCCATCCTTCCATTTGATCGTCAGGGCCCATTTGTCTAACCAAGCAAGTCCCAGAATTATTGATTCTGACATCTTGGGGGCCATTATGAAGTGTATGAGCTCACGATGGGGCCCTAATTCCATCTTGATTAATTCTGTCAATTGAGTGGCTGCCCCCCCCCCCCATGAAGGTTCTATCCGCTTGCTCAAATCTGATTGGGCATTTTAGCGGGTTAGACTTTATGCCCAATTGTTCAATGACGGGGAGTCCGATAAGACATCTGGAACACCCAGTATCAATGACAGCTTCTAACTTCCCAGCCTCCCCTGTGTTTGGTACCACTAACTTAACCTTGACCGTAAAAGGTATGATGGGATCATTCACCATTGGGTTGTCTTAGCAAGTCGGGTTTTCAGGGACGTGGTGTCAGTCTGGTAGTCTGTTGCTCCCATCTGCGCAGAGGGGGCTTTCCTAGCTGTGTTTGGTGAACCCGTCCCTGCCTGGAGGTCTTCCTTGATTCTTCCAACCTCTAACAGCTGCATTAGACTTCGACTTGTGGCACAGAAGCAGGGGATAGACAGTCTGCTGCCCTATGACTGGCTTGGCCACATCGGTAACATTTCAGCACCATGGTGGGCCAGGTACGAGCAAGTTCGGCTGGTCCGGTCAGCAGTCTCCTTGACACAATTATCTTAGTTGGGGCTGCCAGAAGGGGTTCCCTATGTGGGTTGATGCTGCAATCTAAGCTGAGGGAGGCGGTATACCATGATTGTAAGATCTCTGGGATTCCCCTAATTTCACAGACCTTCTTTACTTCTGGATCAATGGCTTTTTTAAAATAGTGTAAAGTCATTATTTCAGGCCAATCCATGAGGTGCTTTGCGACCCTTCTAAAGTCCCAAATGAATTCTGACAATGGTCACTTGCCTTGCCTCATTTCCATTAACTTTTCTCTTCATTCTCTGCTACCCTGTCTGGATTTTCAAATTTGAGTCTTAATAATTGAATAAACCCGTTTATATCGTGTTATATCGGCTTGTTTGTTGTGTAGTTGGGCCACCCAGTCTGAAGCATCCCCTTCATTCATCCCGTTTGTTATGGCCGTAACCAAATCGTGCTCTGTGGCATATTGATCTCCAAATTGTTCTATATGGAATCAGATTCAAGTGAGGAAGTAGTTGAAATGTTCATGGCAGCCATCAAGGTGGCACATGCCAGGCTCCTGCAGGTTGTACTGGAATGGAAGGAACAGGCCAGGTGGTGTACAAAGGCTGGATAGGCCCCCTGAATCCTGGCTGGGTGGTGCCTCTCTGGAACAGGGGTCCCTGTGGCCTCGCTTCTGGTTGGGGCTGCAATTGTGGTTGCCAGGAGGAAGATGGGTGTGGCCTGGTTCCCTGGTTGGGTGGAGGGGGTGTGATTGCTGTCTGCTGTCTGAGGAACCCCACTTCAGACCAGGGCTGTGTTGGTGCTGGCTGCCATTGGCATTAAATCCACCCCTGGCCTGGGTAAAATCCCCATCCTGGAGGGATACTTTCTGCAGGGGGCAAAATTCCTTCTGAGAAATGAGGGGATTGCCTCTGAGGCTCTGTTAGTTGATGCTTCTTTCTGGCTTCCTCCAACTGGCATCTGTATAGTCTCCTCGTTCCTCACGATATTTGGGTAAATGAATATGGGTGATCTCAAGCTTCCACCTGTCCAAACAGACTGTGAGACCAAATCTGTCATCTTTAAATTCTGGACTGTTGATATAAATCTGCCCTTGATGGACTTCCAGGAATAATCTGGGGGTTGTCTTCTTGAGAGAAATCTGATCCCAATTGTCTCTCTTCCCTCCAATCTGACAGAATAGCCATATGCCTGGGGCTAGAGAAAGATTTCTCTTCAGATAGCTGGGTTATCTCTGGGTTATAACAATTTCTTGAGTTGAAATGCTTCTCTACTACTGTCATCCTGAAAGCATCTATCATCTCCTCCAAACAAGGGCTGGCAGGTTCCATTAATGCTCCGGAGTGAGGGCCCTCACACGCTCCCCTCCTGCACTTTGGCTGATTGCTGCTCTTTGTCCATTTCTGGGAAAAGAACTCTGGGGCATCAGCCAAGCCCATTCAAAAAATAAAAGTTAGACTTGGGAAATAAATGTCAAGCATCCAGACAGTATCCATGATATCAATCACTCCGAGACGTTATCTTTCCAATTGATTTATTTGGAACAGAGATTCAAAAAATAAAAGTTAGACTTGGGAAATAAATGTCAAACATCCAGACAGTTTCCATGATATCAGTCACTCCAAGACATTATCTCTCCAACTGATTTATTAGGAACAGATCTGGCCCGTTCAAAAGCAATTTCCCAAGTGAAAGCTTTTTCACCATTACACAGAATCCATCTTCTCTCCTCCCTTCTCTCCTCCCACTTCTACACTTCATAAATCACAAGAACCAATTAACTGCAATTGCAAATTCTTAATATGACACACAGAATAACTTTGAACTTTTCAACTTGGCAGCTGAATTTCAAAGCTGACAACCAGTTTTAAAAACACTATGAAACCTTGAAAGGAGAAGTGATGAAAAGGGAGCACTCTAACATTGCAAGAACACTACAATCACTTTCTTTTTCATTGGCTCATGCACCATTCCTTCCCCAAATTAGACTTTAACATTTAAATGAGACTGAAAAGCAGTTTGATTGTTTACATAGTTAGTGGTGGATGGGAGAAAATTGGCCAGAACCAACCATGTTCACTGAACACATAACACACATGCATAGAAGGTTCCTGTTCTAATCTTTTTTTTTTTTTTAAGGAAACTTTGGAGTAAATGATAGTGAGAAAAAAAATTCACATAGTAAAGTTCTGTTTTCATGAAGCAGAGCAGAATAGCAGAATAGCTATAGAGCCTTGCTGAAGCGTCTAAACAATAAGTATGTACAATTTGTATTTCTTGTCACATCTTGTTACATCAACCAAAGTTTTAATTTCCAACATTTGAAACTTTTTAATTAAACCAATTACCAATATTTTCATGAACTATAACTTACAGTAGGGCAGTAGGGAAGGAGATAAAAGAAATATATTCATTGAAAAGGGAAGACAAGAAAGCAGTAATAAAATTTACATTGCAAAGATGCCCTTGAGCTGAGCTCAACTCTTGGTGAATAAATGCATGCAGTTTTCTTTACATTTCCTGCTGCTTATCTTCCAGGGTTTACTGTCAATTTTCCAGTCAAATGTGTTTTACATTTATAGCAGTAATTATAAAATAAAAGTTGCAAATTAGGAAGGGAACATGTAGTGTGGCACCTCACTGAAAAAAAACATTATGTTCATTTGGCAATCAAACATTTCTTAACATCACCGAGGATTTTGTTTTAATCTTATTAATCCTATCCTGAGCACATGAGTTGACATTATTCTTAAAGTCAATTAGATACAGGTAATCCTCAACTGAAGACATCAATTGAGGCCAAAATTTCTGTTGTTAAGTGAGACATTCATTAATGTCTCATTTTGCAAACTTCTTTGCCACAGTTGTTATGTGAATCACTGCAGTTGTTATGTTAGTAACACAGATGTTAAGTAAACCTGATTTCCCCATTGACTTTGCTTGTTGGGATTACAAAAGGTGACCACATCATCCCAGGATACTGTGAGCGTCATAAATATGGAGTCAGTTGCCAAGCATCTGGATTTTGATCACATGACCGTGGGGATGCTGTAGTAGTTGTAAGTATGAAAAACGGTCATAAATCACTTTTTATAGTGCTGCTGTGACTTTGAACAATAACTAAATGAACTGTTGTAACTCGAGGACTATCTGTAGTTTGCTTCATCATTTACTTTTTTATTCAAGAGCTGAAGAAAGGAATTTAAATACTTATTTAAAAGCCTGGAAAAATGAAAAAAACATGCACTTGAACAAAACTTTTCATAAGATTAATTGAAGGCAAATGATCCTAAAATAATAATGAAATTCATACTACAACAGGCATGTAGTTAATTTTCCTACCCATTGCTACCTCCCCAAACATGAAGCTGTTCTACAAGCTGGTCCTAAGATCTAAAAGATAATGTTTGTGGAGCTTGGGTTCACTCAGTTTCTCTACCATAAAGAGTATTTATTTTTAAATGAGTCACGTTGGAAGGTATCAGAGATCCACACAGAAAAAATTAGAGAGGGGGAGATTTTAAGTGAAAAATGCTGTATACAATGCTCTTTAACTTTTCCTTCATATGGACTTTTGTGAAAGAGAATTTTCTCCACTCACTGCAGTCATGACCAAATTTTGAAATAAGCTAAAAGTTCTACTTATAAGATTTTCTGTAATATCTGCACTCCAGATATTGAAGGATTATGCCACCTTATATCAGCCCATACATCCTGTTAAGATTTGTAAGTGATACGTCAAATGTAAGACCATAAGCAGTGCCCTGCTGGATCGGACCCCTCACTTAAGCCCATGTCACACTGGCCAACGGATGCAAAAAGGACACAGCGGACGAGCAAAATGTTCCATCCGTTGTTATCCATTCTCAAAAGGGGCAAAAATTTGCATAACCGGAGCGGATAACACGGACGCGGGGAGGACGCAGGGCGGATGGAAAGCGGATGCGGAACGGAAGCCCAGCGGATGGAAGCGGATGGGAGCGGATGGCACATCCGCTAGGCTTCCGGGGGGGCTCAGCAAAGCGGACGCGGAACGGATACAGCGGATGCACAGCGGATGCAGAGCGGAAGCCTAACAGATGCCTGGCTTTAATTGCGCATGTGGGGAGGATGCATTGCGTCAGCCCCACGGATATAACGGAAGCAGCTCGGAAGCAGGTTGCCATTCAGAGGAAAGACCTGCTGCCAGACGGATTGGCTGCCTTGCCAGCCCTGCCTGCATGTCTGCCTGCAAGCCTTGCTGCCAGCCTCCCTGCCAGCCTTCCTACCAGCCTTGGTTCCTGCCAGCCTCCCTGCCAGCCAGCAACCCCACAACCATGCGGAAATACAGCAAGCCTCAGCCATCTGCTGCCAGCCCTTGCAAGAGAGACAGGGCTACCATCCCGCCCCCTGGCCCTCACTCTGGTTCTGCTGGGGCTTCTGCAGCACGGGCTCGCTCTTCTGGGGCTGGCGCTTCTGCTGCTTCTGCTTCTGGAGGAGCTGATGACAAGCACTCCAGCACCAGCCACCTCCACAGCACCTGCACCCTTCACCCCTGGGACTTAGCGACCAAGAGGAGTGCCAGAGACTCATTTTTGTCTTATAGCTTGTTGTTAATAAAGTCTATTTATGATTCACACACTTGCTTCATTTCTTTTTTTTAATAAAGTCTTGCTGGAAACTTTTAGAAATGGTTTAAGCCTTTGCATGCTTGTGGGATGGGTTAAGATAGCTGTGGGATGGACAGGAATACCTTTGGCATGGGTAATAGCTGTGGGATAGATAAACCTCCAGTGCAAGCATAGTGGGACTGTATGGTCCACCCTCCCAAGTGCCACACCTACGGCCCTTTATTATCAATAATAATGTAATAATTATCCACACATGTCAACATAAACACAACTCTCTATTAAACGCCCTGTTCATTGTAGGCCAACCCAACATACATGGCCCAATCTCATCCGTGTGATGAGACAGGCTGAAGGAAGCATCCATTAAGCATTTACCATCCTGTCTTGCCACTCCACTACTCCAGCTGGGGAGTTGCACCAATGTTTCAGGAGGTTGCGCTGCTTCTTCGCCTCACGTGAGGCTCTGTTGGGGCCTTGCACATCCTGAGTGTCGATCAGGTTTTGCCCTTGCCTCCATTCCCAGCCTCCATGTCCCCATTGCCTTGTTGACGGTCCACAAGCCTGTTCTGTAAGACTGGGTAGCGGGTGCGCATGAGATTGTGCAGGATGCAGCAAGCTTCCACAATCCTCCTCATGGTCTCTGGGCTATGCTGCATGTTGGTGAGAAGCACCTGGAACCTGTTGGCCAGGATGCCAAAGGCGTTCTCCACCATCTGTCTTGCCCTGAACAGCCTGTAGTTGAAGATCATCTCTTCACGGGTGAGGTATTTGGAGGTGTAGGGCTTCATGAGGTAGGTTGTGAGGGAGAAGGCGTCATCCCCCACGATGAAGTAGGGCACATCTTGTGTGTCATTGGGCAGCAGGTCTGGATCTGGGAAGCCCACAATGAGGTTGCGTTCCAGCCCCTCCTTGAGGTGACTGGCGTTGTATACCTGGGCATCTGAAGATGAGCCATTGCCTGAAGCATCGATGTACATGAACTTGTAGTCAGCATCGACCATGGCGAAGAGGATGATGCTGAAGAAGCCCTTGTAGTTGTGATAAGTGGACCCCGACTTGGCTGGCGCTTTGCAAGTCACGTGCTTGCCATCTATGGCTCCAACGGTGTGGGGGAAGTTCCACTTCTGATACCACTGCTCTGCAACTTACTTCCATCCTTCTTCAGTGGAGGGGTACTGTAGGAGCTCTTCCTTGTATTCTTCGATGATGGCCTGCACCACTTCTCTGACAACAAAGCTGATGGTGCTGGGTGGCACCCTCCAGCCGTACTGCATGCTCCTGTAGGTGGTCCCGGAGGCCAGGTGGCGCAGAGTGAGTGCCACCTTGAGCCCAGGGTCCAGGCTGGGTGCGAAGTTGGTGTTTTTCTTGGTCAACCTGGGTGTCAGGCGCTGCACAACTTCGTCAAACATGGCTGGCGGCATCCTCATGAAGTTCTGGAACGCCCAAGTGTTTTCACTCCTGAGCTCCACCATCAGCTTGTTGTACAGTCCGTCCTCTGCTCTTCTGGTGAACCATCTTTGGACCCAGACTTTTTTTGGGTGCCTCCTTTTCTTCCCGTAGTAGAGTTCACAGAGCCTGTAGATGGTTTCGCACTGTTGCAGAAGGATGGTGGCTGCCAAAAGGACTTTGTCACAATCCACGGCGGACATGACTGGATGCTGTGGAAGAGCAAGAGTCAGATGAAGGCTGCAGAGGTCTGCACCGCTGGGCTGCTGTTCTGAAAGTGCGATGCAGGCGAGTTGCTCCCCCTTTTTATAGGCAGTATAGGTTTTCCGCTAGGCATCCTCTAGGCATCCTGTAGACATCCTTAATATCCGAGATAGGTCCCCTCTGCAAACATTTTTTCCGTTTTAAACGCTTTGTTTCCGTTCTGCATCCGCTAGGCATCCGTTCTGCATCCGTTTCGCGTCCGTTCCGCTTTCTCCCTGCATCCAGGCGGATGCAAGTTGCGCGAATGCGCAGCGGATGCCTAGCTGATATAGCGGATGCGTAGCGGATGCGTAGCGGATGCGTAGCGGATGCAGAGCGGGTGAATTGGATACATTTTCCGCGCAAAAGTTTTAGGCAGCCCAAAACTTTCGGAGCGGAGGAAACGTCCATAAATGGATGCTGGACGGAGAGAGAAGAAGCCAAACGGAGGCAGTGAGTACATCGCGTTTTCGAACGGATGGCAGGGTTTTTTGTCCATTTTACATCCTCTTTGCATCCGTTGGTGCAGTGTGACATGGGCTTTAACCAGTACAATTGTGCTAGCTAACCCTAACCCCTCACACTGATTGGGTAATGAAACATCTGCAAGAAAATAACCAAGCTCAGAGAACACCAATGTCCCCTCAAGAGCACAAGGAAACTCACTAGCCTCTCAGTGGATGACCTTCAGAGGTAGTCACACTGCTATCAAGGCTAATAGACATTGAATCCTTAGGCCCTGGCCCAACCCTTTTTGAAGCCAGCCAAGCTGATGGGCAATACCACATCTTGGTGTCAAGTTCCAAAACTAAATTAAACATTTTATATATTTAAAAAGTCATTTTTCTGTTCCCGTTCTTTCATCATCATTGGATGACATTTGGTTTTAGTATTTTGAGAAGAAAATAGCTTTTCTTTGCCCATTTTACCCACATCATGCATAATTTTGTATACTACAAAGTATGTCCTCTCTCATTCTCCCTTTTCTAGACTAAACAGCCCCAAATATTGCAAACCTTTCCTGACAGAGGAAAGTTTTGGACAAAGTTGCTCTACCCTCTTGATCATTTTAGTTGCCCTCCTAGGAACCCTCTCTAGCTCAATTATAACTTTTTGAGATACGGTGACCAGAAATGCACAGAATATTTCAGATACAATCACATAATTGATTCATATAAGGATCTTATGATACTGTCATCCCCAACTTCAGTATCTTTTCTTATTATCCTTAATATGCTCTTGTCATTTTTAAAACATGTGTACACTATATTGACACCTTCACTGATCTATGTACCATCACTCCAAGATCTCTTTCCTCATCAGTCACTGCTAACTGAGGACATTAGTTTGCAAGAGCAATACATTGTGTAGGAACACAAAGAGTGTCCTTTGTTTCAATAATTTTCTTTCTTTAAAGGAACATTCATATATTCTTCTCAGATAATCTATTTTTTATTCCATTTCATACATTGGCAAGCCACAATCAAAGCCACTTGCTTAGTATCTCTTACAATACATTTCTTTATTTTAATACATTCATACATGTGTACCTAAGACTTTTACAGAAGAAAACACTTCAGTCAATATACTCCATTTTATGATATCTTAATATCATTACAATAATTACCAATTAATTATATTTTTAAAGTTTTTAAAAATGTTTTCTTGAATCCATTTTATTTTATGAAAAAATGTAAATTATGTTTAGGTCCTCATTTTACCAACCTCAGAAGGTTGGAAGGCTGAGTCAACCTTGAGCTGGTCCTGACCAGCTCAAACTACTGGCAGTTGGCAGAGTTAACAATGCAATACTGCATCTATTTGATTTTGCATGTACTGACTGCAGCTAAAATTGTATTTGGGCAACAATGGAAATGTGAAGAGATCCCAACAGATGAAAATGTAATTAAATAAATATTACAATGTGCAGAAATGGACAGCTGACACTTATAATCAAGGAAGAGAAGGAAACTGAATACCTTTTGACTTGGGACTTATTTTATCAATTGCTAGCTGAAAAAATACGGGAGCTATATACAGGGAAATAGATGGATAGGATCAATGCTATAAGAAAGGCATGTTGAATTGGTTAAGTAAATAATATTGTTGTTGTTATTATTGATACTACTACAATTAACATAAATGTAATGGATATTGTTGTAAACATTTTGATTATTATATCATAAAAATATTTGTACCCAGACAATATACTGTTTGATTGAAATTGAAATTTTTATATCCTATAAAATAAAAAAAAATTGGAACAAGAATACAATACTGCTTCCTAACCACTGTGCCACCACAGCTCAATTGCATGTTTGGCCATATGAAGCCATGGTCAAACATGAATTTAATTTAATCAGTTTATATAGCAGTTTTGACAGAGTAATCTGCCTTAGCTATGATACCCTTATTGTAAATTTCAAAATCAACAGTAGAAAACATAAACTGGGAAATTATAAAATGCTGAGTTGGTTTTCGAAAATAATGCTGACTTTCCCGAGTCTTTAATATATATGTAGAAGTGTAACATTTCTTACAATCCTCCTTTATTACTAAACAATCCTTTCAACCACAGGAATGAAGTTTTGAAAACCAAGTGAAGTACAGCATATAATGCTATAATTCTCATATAAGCAGGAATGATCAGGAGAACGTCAAGCAATTTTGAGAATGTAATCAAGGTTAATGTTAATGCTCTTTTCAGTGGATGACTTTAAACTCCAAATCAAAGTGAAAGAGATGATGGTATTTAATTGTAGAGAGGTGAAAAGTAGAGAGAGGCACACTATTTCTAAACCAAGAAAAAACATGATATTGAGACCTTGACATTTTTCTTTTAACAAAAGAAAGGATCACATTTAAAGAGGATTTTATGTTGCAACCTCTCTTTGGCAAGTCTAAACAACTTTTTTTTTTAAAGAGAGTTAAGCGTAATTCTGGAGAGGGAAGCCACTTGGTCATTTGCATTAAGGTAGCAGATGAAGTTCCAAAGAACTTCAAAAGAAAAGAAAAAATGCTGGATACACACATCATGTTGAACAATGTGATTTGCTCAGTAAATCATAATTGGCTGAGCATGCAGAATATGCTAAGCAAAACCATGATTAAGAAATACATGAATTTCACTGAATAAAGGAACCTCTCAAACAACATTGCGGCTTCATGTGATGTAGTAATCCCAAATGAGAATCGCTCAGTGGGCTTTCAAGAAACAACAGTGTCTTTTTATCTGTATACAAATTAAGTAGTAAAGAAAAAATATGAAACTGCATAGATGATATTTACTTTTAAATGGAATCCTAAACCATCCTTTTTCTCCTTCAATTATGCCCACTTAGATCTTCCTTTTATTCTGTATTTAGGTTTCCTAATCCCATCTTTACCCATTCTGTTCTACAGTCTCACAAGCCATATGTCACTATTAATACTTTTTACTAAGACACAAACAGAAAGGGAAATTATAGTAGTTATGCATCAATTTATAATTAAATTATTAAATTACTCAATCTATTACAACAATTAAAATAGATCTACTGTTGAGGATATAATTATATATCACACATTTAACAATCTTATTTTTGTAATATTGGTCAAAAAAATTATGTTTCATAAATCAGTCTAGAATTTTCAATCTATGCCTTCATGTGAAATGAATCTCATATCAACTGATATATGGAAATTATTTATAGCATACTTACATATATTTCACTGTGATCAAAGCGTTGTTTGAGATTGCTGATAAAGGTTTCCTCAGTAAGGGGCTCCAGAAGAACCATATCTCCAACCCCAATCATATTGTCGAGAAGAGATGTCTTCACCTCCATTTTTGCCATTTTTTTTTACTGTAGGAAAAAAATGAGAGATTAACATTTAATATAACATTCAAATTATCACAATGGAGGAATGAAGACCTGTAATAGTTATTTCTAGTATACAGCAAAACAGGAAAAAAGTATTTGGTGTTCTATATGTAAGTGGGTGACTCCAAATCTGCAAACCTGATTGGTCAAATAAACTAAGCATTGGATTGGTTCACTAGGAACCAATCCAAAGAGCTGCTAAAAGGCGGCAAATTTAAGCAACTGCCATTGGCTGCAAGCAGGCAAGCCAGCCTGTATAAAAGGCTGGCCTCGGCTTCAGCCAAGCGTTCCTATCTACTGACTAGTAAACGAATAAAGTAGTTGTTGTTGGAACCCGGTCTACCTCGTGTGTTTTCCGAACAAAACATTTGGAAAAAGATTGCATATGGTAGGATGGATGGATAAATAAATAAAACAGAAACACTCAAGTGGATGAAGAAAATTAGTATTTCCATTGTCTGCTTTTACTATATAGAAGTTGGGAAAAAAATGTTCACGAAAGTTCAAAGAGCTATTAAAATTTTGATTTCCTTATTTCTATAAATTGTTTGTAAAAATTAATGTATGTCTCATAAGGAAAGTCAGCATAATAACAACTAGCTTTGAAGAACTTACCCAGGATCTCTGAAAAAGAACCATCATGAAATAACACTTACACAATTTGTTCACAAAATTTAGACCGTACATAACATCTTAGTAATAACAGATCTATACCCACGGCAATTATTTTCTTGAAGACTATATAAGCCTAAAACCCAAGCATTGATTGGTAAATTCAGAACTACCTCTAAAATTCTGACTTGGCGCATATGCTGCTTTCTTGATCTTTCATTTTAGCACAACTTAATAAGAGCATGAGAAAGTAAAGGCAATAATTATAAAAATTCAATCCAGGATTGTAAATGAATTCCTAGACATTCCTTGATTCCCTGACTGCATCTGACTAGGGTCTTCATTTGTAACTCCAACTCATGTTAAGTTATATTAAGGTCATGCATATTAAGTAATTTTCTATTGTTGTGGCAAAACTACTCATGAGCACATGGCATAGATAGACCTACTAGATCTGAATCAGAGCAGGTAGTATGAGTATGAAGTACAAGAAGAAAAGCCAGCAAGAAATATCCAGGAAATTCCAAAGAAAAGGGTCTTGTATGTGAGGACAGAACTCCCCAAAAGTGTAAACTGACCCCAGTGATAAATAATGGAAAGGAGACTATGGATTGGGAGAAGGAAAGTTTTAAGAGGCAAATCCAAGGGTGAACAGAAGAAAGGCAAATTGCAAATGCATGATTTAACTCAAGCTCCAGCGAAATACAAATGAAATACAAATGAAATAGAAAAGATCCCATATTTCTTTTGATTGCCTTCCCCTTTTCTCTTCATTTGCATTTATTTATTTATTTATTATTTTATTTTTGTCAATTGCTTACAAGATAATAGATATAAGTAAAAACATAGTTATGAATACATGGATACATATAAGAAAAATAAAAAAAATAAAAGAAACAATAGGACAGGGACGGTAGGCACGTTGGTGTGCTTATGCATGCCCCCTATAGACCTCTTAGGAAAGGGGTGAGGTCAATTGTAGACAGTCTAAGGTTAAAGTTTTTGGGGTTTGGGGAAGAAATCACAGAGTCAGGAAGAGTATTCCAGACATTGACCACTCTGTTGCTGAAGTCGTATTTCCTGCAAGCAAGCTTGGTGCGATTAACCTTGAGTTTGTATCTATTGCTACCTCATGTTGTTATGGTTGAAGCTGAATTATTCATTGATAGGTAGGACATTGCAATATATAATTTTATATTCCATACTTAGATCGGACCGAAGGCGGCATAGTTCTAGGTTTTCTAGGTCTAGAATTTCAAGTCTGGTGGCTCAGGTATTCTGCAACGAGTAGAGGAGTGGGGAATTCTTCTTGTCCAATATTTCTGGACTTTCTCAACTGTGTTAATATCAGATACATAATGTGGATTCCAGACTGATGACCTGTATTTGAGTATTGGTCTAGCAAATGTTTTGTATGCTCTAGTTATTAGTATAATATTACCAGAGAAAAAGCTACATAAGATTAGGTTAACAACTCTTAACGCCTTTTTGACTATGTAGTTACAGTGGGCTCTAGCGCTTAGATCATGAGAGATGAGTACTTAAAGATCCTTGACAGAGTTTGGATCATCAACAAGGTCTTGACTATTCAGCCTGTATTTTATTTTCTGATTAATTTATTTTTTTGCCAATATGTAGGACAGAGCATTTATTTGTTGAGATTTGAAGTTATCATTTGTTTGACCATTCTGACACATATTCAAGGTCTTTTTGAAGGGGAGCAGTCTTGTCTGTGGTGTTGAATAGCTTTACATCATCAGCAAAGAGAACGCAGTTGCTCTTAATATGATCACAGAGGTCATTTATGTAGAGTATGAAAAGAGTTGGTCGTAGAACACTGCCTTGGGGGACACCACTGTTAACAGGTACAGAATTTGATAGGAAACTCCCAATTGTGACCATTTGTTGTCTGTTTGACAGGAATGCTTCTGTCCAGTTATGCAGGTGTCCAGAGATACTGTAAGATTTTAGTTTTAGTAGTTTGTCATGTACCACTGAATCAAAAGCTTTTCAGAAGTATATGTGGATTGTGTCTATTGCTTTGCCCTGATCAAGTTGTGTAGTCCATATGTTTTTGCAGTGTAAGAGTTGCAGATTACATGATTGTTTTTTTCCTGAAACCAAATTGTTTTATAAGAGAGTAGATTGTTTGTTTCTAAGTGCAGCATGATGGATTGGTTAATAATTGCTTCCATGACTTTACAGGTGACGCAGCATAAACAGATTGGTCTGTAATTTTCAACTAGGCTGGGGTCTCTTCCCTTTTTGAAGATGGGGATGACCGTGACTTGTGGCCATAGTTTTGGCAAGGAGATTTGGCAATCTTTTTCAAAGATTATGCTTAGAGGTTCGGCTATGGCAGTGGATAGCTTTTTAAAGAAGCAGGCACATATTGCATCCAGTCCAATAGATAGAAATGGTTTTAGATTGCGTCGTGCTTTTTCAACTTTGTCTTCTGTAAAATAGATATGCATTAGATCATTGTAGTTATCTGTGGTTCGACTAGGAAATACTGGGCATGATCCATTGCTGTTTACAAATACTAAGCCAAAGAATGTGTTAAAGAGGTTGGCTTTAACAGTGTCATCATTGCAGTCTTTACCATTAGGTCCTTTCAGGGGTGGGATGGACCTTGAGTCTTTTAGTTTGTTGTTTACAAAATTGTAGAAAGCACAAATGGAATTGGTGCATAGAAGGTTTTCTTCTTGTTTAGTTTTTAATCTGGTGGCATAAATTTGTTTTTCTGCCAAAGTGATTTATTTTTGGATTGAAGCTTCCTTATTGTTATGGGTAATTTGTTTTTTCTGGTTTTGAGAGTTGATAATGGTACATATAGTTTGATGACTCTTTTGATTTCAAGTAAAAATATGTTGTAATGGTCTTCTACAGTATTGCATCCAGAGAATATAAATTGCCAATCAAGGGATGAGAGATTGTTGTTTATAAGATCATAGTTGCCTTTTTTGAAGTTATAATTGGGAATTCCGACATTGTGATGATTTTTGTGTGGACGTATGTTGAGACAAAAGTCAATCATGTTGTGGTCACTGTTGGAAAAGGGTTCTTTAATTTGTATTCCGTAAATTGAATTCAAACTATTGCAGAAAATGAGATCGAGGCAGTTGTTAAGTCTAGTGTTGTTGGTTACTAGTTGTTCTAGTCCCAGATTTGTTACTGCATTGTAGAAGGTTGCATGTGTGGGTTCAGTTGTACATTTGTTAGGGGTCCAGTTAATATGAAGTAGATTGAAGTCATCAAGAAAGATAAAAGCGTGTGGGCAGGATGCTGCCCATGTTAGTAGTGTATTTATCTTGTTTGCATGTTCGATGTCATAATCAGGGGCTCTGTAACATAGTAAGAACCAAAATGTGATATTTAATGACAGTTCACAGACAATGGTCTCAGGAATAGCAAGCTCCTGGATAACTTGGATGTTTTTTAGATGTCGGGATTTTTTATAGAAGATAGAAACACCACCTCCTCTACGGATTTCACAGTCTGATCGGTAAACATGATAGTCTCTTACTGTGGTAATGGAGTCAGGGAGAGATGCGTTGAGTCATGTTTCACAAATAAATATGTCGAATTTAGCCGAATTTAGTAAGAGGAAAAATTCAGATATATTATTTACAAGCCTTCTTGCATTGAGTAGGTTGCATTTAAGGCCAGTTTTGGTTGGAATAGAGGTAGTTAGGGGCATGCGTGCCTAGTGATGTTAGATTGGATGGGATGGGGTTGGATGTGGAGTTGTGGGTTGTGTTACTTTTTTTGATGCAATCAGCTCGGTAGTCAATGTATAGATCCTTTTCTCCATTATCTAGACGGTTTTTGAGTTCTGCGTGGAGTTCACGGGAGTGGATTCTTTGCAGTATAGATAAGTCTGGTCTTGAGTGAAGTTTTTTGTGGTTGGGATTGGTTTTTGCAATGGCGTTTATTGTTTGAATGAATATGTATTTGCTGGACTCATTTTTGCATACAACTCTGAAAAATCTTGGGGCCACAGAGCCATCATTGTATTTGTACCAGGGCCATCTCTGGTTATTTTGATGATATCTTCAGGAGAGATGTTTGTTGTATTTGAGTTGCTTCTGATATCACGAACTTTGGTGATGTCATCTGATTCGTTGGTGTCTTTGACACCAAATAAGATGGCATTTGGACGTTCCTGTTCATGTTCCATAATGTCTTTGATGAGTAATTATTTACTCATTATTAATTATTTGTGGAATTATTTGATGGGATAGTAATTGTTTGTGGCTGTGGTTTGGTGGTTATTTTTGGTTGTAGTTGTGATTGTAGTTGAGGTTGTGGTTGTGATGGGATTTGATTTTAAGCTGATAGGTAACAATTCTATTGAGTTTCAATGCATTGTTGATATCAATCCCACCAAGTACAAACCAGTAGGCAAAGAGGCAGGATGCTGAGTGTCAGCCTGGACAGCCACCACTGATGCAGCTATCAGGGCAAAGAAGTCCTTCTTTACCCAGATCAAACACCAAAACTTCAAGAAAAAAAGGATGTTCCCTCAGTCAGGAACTTAGTGCATCAGATAAACCATTTTCAGCAAACAGCAACTGCATATGTAGTATTCTAAAGTCCTGATGGCTCTTACATAACTGCTAACATTTTGTTGTATTATCAAAAAGTAAAAAATTAACCATCTTTCCAAACAGAACCCCCAAGAAAGCATTAATTTCTACATGATGCTGATATAGTTATATTTTTAGCTGTTCCTTCAATTCAGCTTCAAAAAAAACAGCAAATTATTAGACCACATGTATATAATTTAGAGTAAGTATTCATACTGGAATATTCAATATTCCATTACTATATGAATATTCAAACATGTGAATCAGAGTCTTAATGCATCTTAATTATGTTTATTATTACATTTGCAATACATTTATAGTTCTTCATCAGGTACCTGAATTATTCTGACACAAAGAGATGACATGCACCTGTATAAATTATTCAACAAGGAAAGCATCCCTTTGGTTTCTATTCAGTAATAATCATGTGTGTGCATGCCCTAAAATCACTTTACAGTTTTGAGTAGGGACCCTGAGGGCACTTCAAAGTGCTTCAATGTATAGTCTGCATAGGGTCTAGTATTTATGCAAACACACTGTAGTGCAGGAAAAGAACAATGAAATGGACACAAAAGGGAAGGGAAGTACAGGAGTAATTGGGTAATTACAGGAGTAATTTTACTTTGTTGGTGCGACACAGATTTTTGGCCATTGGTTACACAATTAATATTTCTTATTAATTCTTCAATGACTCACGGATATCCTTCTCAATGAAAAATACAATTTGTACAGCAAAGTAAAACATACAGCATTGACATATGGAATAACGCAGATATCAATTCACAGTTTTGATCCATGCACTCAATAAGAGTAAAACTTACTTTAAATTCAACCTATAATTAGCAAAAGTAAAATTAGAGAAATGTGTTCCCCCAAGACACATTAGCTTGGACTAGGATAACCTATTTTGTACTATATATCTTGTTTGTTTCTGTTAATGATGCACTAAATAGATTTGCATTCTGTACTGCAAAGCCATATGCAAAGAATATGCAAGCCAGCTAAATATGTTTCATATTTTTTTCCCAAATATGTATTTTTACAAACTCTGCTTCCTGGTCATGGAACATTACATGTTTTTTGGGATGCAGTTTTCTTCAATAAAATCCTATCTTACAATACATTAGAATCACAGCAAATAAGATAAGCCAAATGTACCCATTCCCACACTCAGCCTTGAATGCCAAGAGCAGGGGTGTCAAGCTCGATTTCATCAGGGTTGTGTTTGACCTTGGGGGGCTGGGGTGGACATGGCCAGCTCAATGTCACTCATGTTGGGGGAGACTGTGGCGATCTAAGTACTCTGCAGCAGGCTCCCGAGCTCTGTTTTTGGCCGTGACAGCCTCCTGCAACCCTCTACCAATGAAAATGAAGCTCCATTTTCACTGCCAGAGGCACCAAGAGCCAATCCTTTGCTGTTTTCAGAATGGCCCCGCAGGCTAGATAAGCACCCTGTGGGCCGAAGGCAGCCCACAGGCCTTGAGTTTGACACCCCTGTTGTAGGGCATGGGCTCTGCAAAGTATCTGAAAAGTGTGCATGAGCACATATGAAGCCTCTCTCTTTTAGCTATTAAAGGTTCTAGGTCCTTTGCAAGGCTTAGATGGAGCCTTCAGTAGTTGTCCCTGCCAAAATAACAGTGGCATAATGGAGGCCTGCTTACACTGAAGTAAAGCTCCAGGAAATACAAATCTGAACAAAAGGCTGATCTTAAATTGGATTCTTCTTGCCTACAAGAGATAATTAAAACAGTGAAAAGTTGAATGTCCATTATAAACTTATTTACTAACACCTTAGAAAATAAGATTATAATAGACATTCAACTTTTCACTGTTTTAATTATCATACACCAAATCTGGTACAAAGTTAAACATCCAACAATTGAAAGAAGTGTGCTTGGCAGGGTAGCGTGGCGAATATTTGCCTATAAAGTCACCAAAAAGTTACTTGTGTTTCCAACCACAATATAGTTATAGGTTGTATCAATATTTTTCACTAATGTGAGTCAATGTGGGCTCTAAGTTCCATAAAAGGGAGGCTGTTATGATGACAAAGCTACAAACTGTCACAAAAATGTGATCCACTGCATTAAAACCCACTGCATTATGCTCCAGTAAACTGTGGTTTCATTACGATATAGTTCCATTTTTTTTCTACTTTAGTCAGACACCATTTAAAGTAACATGATCAGTACAAGACACCATACTTTTAAAAAGATTCAGAGAAATTGAAAAAAATCAGAAAAGGGGAATACAGATGATCAAAAAATTAAATTAAATCCTGTGAAGAAACACCAAAGGATGTATTTACATAAATTATACCTGAAAGGACATCATATGGAATTACCAATTGTGTTCTCTGTTGTTTGAGTGCAGGACACTCAAGCAACAGAATGATGGATTCCAATTGCACATTAGGAAAAAAAAAACCTTCCTAACATGAGATATGTTCAAGTATAGGCAAGACAGCTATGTCTCTGGAACTGTTTAGCCTAGATTTCTGCAATGATAAAATTTCAATGGCTTTATGGATTCCTACTAATTCTAAGGCTTTACAAATCTATGTGCATGTTTTTTATATTAACACTGCAGTAGGTAATCGTTTTTTGGCTATTGAACTTTTCAAGTTCTGGTAGGTCAAAGGGTCTCCCTTCCCCTCTTTCCAAACAATATTTCATGTCACCGGATGAGCCCAGGCAAATCACATGGCCAGATGGCTTCACTCTTTATGGAAGAATATTTTGAACTGTTAAGAAAAATGTTGCAGGCAAAGGTGTTTTAACATTATTAAAAGTATTCACCATTCAATGGTGTTTGTGGATTTCTTTGATCTTGCCTTAAAAAAAAAATCAACAATTATCACAGCATTTCTATAGCAATGTTCAGACCAGAGAACAAAGGGCTACAAAAGTTTCCTTGAGCTGGCAGAGGAAAAACCTAAAAAAAGATCAGATCAATCAGATCAATATACATGAGTTGCTTTTCTTTAAACCCCATTAAACTAATTCAGTGCCATAGTGGAACAGTTCTTTATTCCAATACAAAGGCAAAAATAGAGGCATAGCCATCAACATTCAGGAATGTTGAGTAAAGGTGTTTAGGAACATCTTCAGAATGCTAATTTAAAGCAGATTCAGCCTTTTAGTGGCGACAAATCAACAGATAAAAATCATTCCCCCAGCGTTATCTTCTACTGAGTGAGTGAAAAAGGCTTTTTTATCAGATATAATACTAATGCATGCAGATATTAAAAGTACAAATGTTAATTCTCCTCCCTTGATGGTTTCTACAGGTTTTTTTTGTCTTATCACCAAATGATAGTTATATTCAAATGATATGTATGAAAAGAATCATCACAAGGCTTGAGCTCTTTAGCTCTTTTCTATCCTCTTATGATACTGTGATAGTAAACTTTAAGTTACACCATTTTAAGATTAAAGCTAAATGGCAATCTAGCTTTTGATCTATGCTTCAAAGGTTACATTTGCATTCCTCTTGCAGAAAAGAAATACATATGGTCTCTGGAATGATATTTCCCCTCCCTGCCTACTTCCCTGCTCCCCCCCCAGATCTATGTGATTCCTTGAAAGCCTTGAAAATAAAGCTGTTCATCCTACCCTCAAGGTAAAATAGATATGCTCTATTACTTACATATAGTTTATCCAGCATCCACAGAGCATTGCATATTTTATCTTGTACTTTGTAGTTTTTACACACACACACACACACACACACACACACACACACATATGCTGTTCAGTTTCCTTCGGGTATTATCCCACGTCATTGTAGTTCTGTTAAAGTTGTAGCAACGTTTCAGCAGAATCTCATCTGCCATCTTCAGGCTTCTGTATAGAGTTAGTTCCTGGTTTCAAATTCAATATATATATATACACACACATACATACTTATACATAAACAGAAACATACACACATATATACATATGTACACACACACATACTTGATGGCAAAATTGAACATGACCAGTAGTAAGACAAAGATTATAGGAGACAGGAGTTGTACACCAGTTATGACATTTCAGCCAATCTGTACCATTAAGTTACAGTATTTTTTAGGTTAGATCTCATTCCTACAAGATAATACAATATTCAATACTGAGATTTTTCTTTCAATAGATTTAAAAAATTAATAAAGCTCTTTCGGCCTTCCCTGTATTATTTCAGATGAAAATTATACCCAGCAAACATCACCGCGTATAATCTATCTATAATGGTCACAGACCAAGGTATTCTATTTTATTCCTTCAGCTTGATGCTTATTAAAACATCTTAGAAATCAGTATTTCCTATCAATATGTCCCAGAATTCTGGGAACTGAGTTCCACATATCTTAAAGTTGCCAACATTGAAAAACACTGGAAATATATAAAAATTATCTAGCAATTATTGAATTGCTCAAGTACACCGACACTTGAGCAATTTTGTTAATAAAATTGCTCAAGTACACCAACACTTGAGCAATTTTGTTAATAAACACCTGCCTGCATATGCATGACAGACTGAATTACAAACAAAATGTTAGTGCAAACAGTGGCTAATCCCAAAATTAAACCAGGTCAGAGTAACAGCAATTTTTGGTTTGCAAAATTCAGCCATGAAATATGTAATGTAAAGGTTGCTTTTTCATTACTTACCAATCCATGGTTAACTGAACTAAAATGATCACACAATATACTAAATTCACAAGGATGGTTTGTATTTATAATTAAGCCATGTGATTACTATTTAAAATTCAGAATCACTTGACGCATGTTCCGTGAATATTTTACTACCCTTCCCAAATAAGCAAACAAAAAATGGTGCACTATTCAAATCAAACAAGTCTTTATTACGGTCAAAGACCAGCACAATGATGCACTATTAAAAATGATGCTAGTTCCACTATGTTTATAAGAAAAAGAAAGAAATGACATCTATTTCATATTACTTTATAATTTTATCATTACAATATCAAACATTTTTTTAGCTTCATAAAATTAGGCTGTTTTACAGGAAAGTATAGTTCTTATGATCAAGAAGGGTTCTGTTTGACTGGTTTCTAAATGCCTTACATCAGAGCAGAATTAGAAAAAAACAAACAGGCTTTTTAATAAAGGACACTATATTCAGAAGGAGAAATGATAAAGAGTAATTAGGCTACGATAACTGCAATCTAGAGGCATTTGTAATTGATTGCTTCTTTCACCTTTCTTCACATTAGATACATATGAGGGAAATGGGCATTGTTACTTGCTTGAATGCCCTTTCTTGGGGAGTCGATGGCAGAATCCAGAGTGGGTAGTCTCATGTCTGAGTTGAATTCTCCAGATATGATGGAACAAGGAGTTCACTTTAGGTAGAAAGGCAGGGTCCAGCTGCAGAACCATCCTGTTTTGATGGAAAACACACAGGTCCTTCCTCACCAATAAGGCCATTAACTCCGAAATCCTTCTGGCTGATGTAATGGCCACCAGAAATACCACCTTGGTACCTCAGGAGGCGCAGGCTGGCCTTTCGAAGTTCATATGGTGCCACAGTCAGAGCCTGTAATACTTTTGGTAGGTCCAGGTGGGATACCGGTGCACCACTGGTGGCTTCAGGTTTGTGGCACCCCTAAGGAAATCTCTCACTCTAGGGTGCTGAGTGAGAGAGGTCAGGTTCTCGAATGACACCACTGAAGCCAAGGCTGCCACTTCTGTCTCAAAGCATTCGGTGATAGACCGCTGTCTAGACCGTCTTGCAGAAATTCCAGAATATCTGCCACCAACACTGAAGTGGGTTCAATTTGTCATCTTGAACACCAACCACAGAAATTCTTTCACATTGCATTATAAATCCTAGCCATGGAAGGCCATCTGGCTGCTGGAATTGTCCGTATGACCTTTGTGGAGAACTTCTCCAATCTCAGAAAGTTTCTGCTCAAGTGCCAGATAGTCAACTGTAGCTACAGGGGCCGTGGATGTTTGATGGGGCCCTGAGGGAGAGACTCTGTCCGGGGGAATGCTCCAAGGCCTGGAAATTGACAGGCTTACCAGATCAGCAAACCACAGTCATCTGGGCCAGTGTGGAGCTAGTAGCAAGACCTCCACCCTCTCCAACAGCACCTTCCTGATTGTACCTGAAATCAGGGGAAGTGGGGGAAAGGCATACAACAGACCCCGGGGCCACGGACAGCGCAGTACGTCAACCCCTTTCACCCCTAGTGCTGGGAACCTTGCAAGTAATCTTGGAAGTTGAGCATTTGACGGAGGCAAAGAGGTCCAGAATCAGATGGCCAAAATGCTCCGAAGGCTCCTTGAAAAGACTGGGATGCAGGCACCACTCCGACTGGTCGACTGTGGCTCTGCTTAGCCAGTCTGCCTGCACATACTCATGAGATGTGCTCTGCCCATATCAATAGTAGATGTCTCTCTGACCAAAGGCACAGTAGGGTCACTTCCTGCATTAGGGACCTGGACCTGGTGTCCCCTTGCTGATTGATGTGGGCCTTGGGGGCCACATTGTCTGTGAGGAACAGAATAGGCTACCCCAAAACCTCCTTTGAGGACCAACCGAGCTGTCCTGAGCTCCAGCCAGTTGATATTGTGACACAGCTCCTCTTGCGTCCACCACCCCTGAATTACCTGTGATCCCAGATGGGCCCCCCAACCAAACAGGCTGGCATCAGTTGTGATGGTCAGTATTCAAGATTCCTTGAAGCAACAACCCCAAGTGGTAGCCTGGGACTGCCACCAACAGAGTGAGTGAAGTATCCTTGGTGGCACTCGAATCCTCGCTATTCAATTGCCCCAGCCCGCCTTTTGATAGGGAAGCAGAAACCACTGCAGGGACCAGGTGTGAAATCGTGCCCAGGGAACTATGGCAATACAGGAGATCATTTTGTCCAGGATCTGAGACAGCAATGTGAGAGGAGCCCCTCTGGCTCTGACCTGTCAAAGCCTTGATGCTGCCCCATCACTCCTGGGAGAGAAAGACGTGTCTGGTTGAGGTGTCTATAAGCAACCCCAAATGTACAAGCCGGGTTGAGGGAACCAAATGACACTTGTCCATGTTTATTGAGAAACCATCAGGATATTGTCCAAGTAGCACTGGATCCTGATGGGAAGGGTTCTGAGGTATGTTGCCACCGCTGCCAGGGTCTTGGTAAACGTTCGAGGAGCCAATGACAAGCCAAACAGGAGGGCCATGTACTGAACATGGTGGCTGGCATAGCAAAAGCACAGAAATTTTGGGTGATTTAGATGAACAGGTATGTGGAGGTAAGCCTCTGTCAGATCCACAAAAGTCAAGAAGTTTCTCTCCTGAATCCCTTCCAGAATGGAATAGAAGGAATGCATCTTGAATCTTCTGTAGACCAGATGCCCATTGAGTCCCCTGACATTTAGAATCATTCTCCACCTCCTGGAGGCCTTTGAGATAATGAATAACATCGAACAGAACCCCTGCCCCCTCTGGTGCACAGGCACTGGTTGGATGGCCCGAATATCCAGTAAATGCTCAATTACTGATTCCATGAGGTCCCTCTTGCCAGATCCCTGGAAACAGGGCAGCAGATGAAACATTTTGGGGGTGAAGAGAGAAAAATGTGGTCTCCGAACTCCTGGGTCGGGAGTAAATCCCCAGTGTGACCATCTCCTGATCACATCTAGAAACATCTTGGGCACAGGTATGGCATCAGCCTCTGTGGTCTCTGTAAAAATGAAGTCCTCAGGATCTGAGTCATCTTGAGAGTTATCCTGGACTAGTGGCTGCTTTCTGAGGTGAGCCTTGCTCTTAGCCTTGAGTAGAGGTTTAAATAGGCTGGGATGGAATAAGTCTTTGGTGGCCAAGGTGCTAGATGATTCACAGTGAAGATAGCCTCCGGGACAGACCTTGCAACAAGTTATTCTCCTTCTCCAGTAGCTACCACTATATCTGCCATAGCACTTGTAGAAGGCGGGAACTAAGAAGGCAAAGGAAAGCCCTGCTTAATATATTTCTCACCAGAGCCCCATGGAGACCAGGCTTGTACGTGTAGGTTACTGGGCCCTGCAATCTCCTCTGGCTGAGGCCTGTCCTCAGAAAAATGGTGAGAAAGGGTGTCAACAGCCACTTTGGCCTCTGTTGACTGCTTCTGACATTCTAAGTCCTTCCTAGCTTTCTCAAACTTTTTCTCTGACCCAGCTGACCTGGATCCAGTTGGCATCTTTAGCCTGAGGCAAAAGTGATGAAGGAGCTTTCAGTTGTAAGGAAGTTCCCTCGCGATCAGCTCCTCCAGCCTCTATTCTGATCCCAAATTTCCTGTAACTCAGTTTATTCCAAGACCGGTTCAGCAACAAGGAAAGCACTTGCAAATTGCTTTCATCTTCTGATTTGGAAAGCCCCTTCTGCAGCTGCAATATCGATCTGGGGCTTCTTCCAGCAAGCCAGAGGTTGCAAACAAATTGCTGAAGACAGTTTTACAGCTCCAAAGGCAGTTTTACAGCTCCAAAGGCAGTCTTACGCGACACACAGCTGCCACAGCTCTCCTCAAGCCTTCAGAACCACCAACTGGAAACAATTGTAACAAGCGCCAGAGCATTCAACAGCTGATCTGGGAGCTTGCTTCTAGCCGCAAGGCAGTCTTAAGCGGAAGCACTGCTGCCGCAGCTATTTTAGAGTATGATCAAATGATCGATCAGGGACTCCAGCCCCCTTCTGCAGCCGCAGAAAGCTTCCAGGGGGCTTTTGTTGCTTGTTCCTATGCTGTTTGGTCCTCCTCTTGTAAAGAAATTGAATGGAAGAATCCAGGGAATAAGAAAAATCTCTTTAAGTTCAGAGCCTCTGAACAGACATCTGAATGAGCTGAGACTGAGTTGAAGACCTTTACCAGGGAGGTGTGATCTCAGAATTCAACTCAGTCTGAAGAGCACATGACATGAGACTACCCACTCTGGATTCTCCTGTCGACTCAGTGGAGAATATAATCTTTTTCAAAGACAAACAGCAGTCTCATTTAAACAGCTCACCTGCTAATCATAGATACAGTAATCAGGAATTGTGTGCAATGAATGAGCAGATTGGTGGATTATATTCCTCTTGTTCTTGCTGTTGTTTTTCACTTCTGTTCATTGGTATCTGATTCTTGGAGACTACCTGGATAAGTCCATGGAGTTTTCTTGGCAAGGTTTCTCAGAAGTGATTTGCCTTCGCCTCCTTCTTCCTGGGGCTGGGAGAGAGGGATCGCCCCAAATTCACTCAATTAACCTTCTGCCCAAGGCAGGACTAGAACTTTAGATGTCTGGTTTGTAGTCTTAACCACAACACCAACCTGGCTCTCCTTTATTAATAAGATAAAATCACTCACTGCAACAGTGCCAAAAAATCCGAGAATGGAAAACTGAGATAGTTGGGAAGTTCAGTTAAACCACCAGAAATTAACCATAAATTAATCTGTACAAGGATAAAGGCCATGTCACATTGCCCAACAGATGCAAAAAGGACACAACGGACGAGCAAAATGTTCCATCCGTTGTTATCCGCTCTCAAAAGGGGCAAAAATTTGCATAAGCAGAGCAGATAACACGGAAAGGAACGGACGTGGGGAGGACGCAGAGCGGATGTATAGAGGATGCAGAGTGGATGTATAGAGGATGCGTAGAGAATGCAGAGTGGATGCAGAGCGGATGCGTAGAGGATGCAGAGCGGATGCAGAGCAGATGAGCTGCATCCACTTTCATCCTTTCTCCATCCGTGCTACTAACGCTGCGCATCTGTTCTGCTTCCTCCCTGCATACGTTTACCGCTAGAACGGATTTTAGTTGTGTGGATGCACAGCGGATGCCTAGCGGATATAGCAGATGCGTAATGGATGCAGAACGGATGTCCCCCGTATGCCTAGAGGATGCAGAACGGATGCATTGGATACATTTTCCGCTCAAAAGTTTTGGGCAGCTCAAAACTTTCTGAAACATCAATAAATGGATGCTGGACGGATAGAGAGGAAGCAAAACGGAGGCAGTGAGTACAGAATGGATACATCGCGTTAACCAACGGATGGCAAGCTTTTTTGTCCGTTTTACATCCTCTTTGCATCCGTTGGTGCAGTGTGACATGGGCTTAAACTCTCAGTGACTACCAGAAATGTAGCATCTCATATCCCTTGTTTAATATTCTATTTGCGACTCAACAGCATTCTTTCCTATTCAATTCTATGTACATTGTAGATAGCATTTCAATTTTAGAAGTTTCTTGAATGCTTGAAAATGGGATAAATTCAAGTATCTGCAGCTAATAAGAGGTAGTCATTAGATGTCTAATGAGTCAATCACACATGGCATAAGAGTCAAACTGATGTCACTCAACTGTCAATATCATCATTAGGCTATGCATAAAGTAGTCAAAGGAAATATTTATAGGAGTGTGGATAGACATGAAATAAACACTTCAGCAGCATGATAAACTGAATATAGTAAGATCACAGTGGTATTTATCTCACTTTCCTTCCAGAGATTGGATTGATAGCTAGAACTTAGTCAATGACTTTAAAAATGCAGGCTTAACACTCCACAGATTCCTTTAGCATTTTTGCATGTGCTGATTAACAAGCAAAGGTATAAGATCCTCTTGATCTTAGAAATAGGTACCTATCTGCTACTTTCTTCTGCTATCTGAAGCTCATTACTGAATTATCTAGTCATGTATCACCACATCCCAAGTCAGTAACTATGTTTCGTTATTGTTATTCATGTTATGTTATATCATATTATATCAACTATGTCATTGTTATTCCTAGTCCTGCAGCCAGTATTTTTACATAGCTACCATGGGTGACTTTTAAAACTATGTAAAAGAACCTGCTGAAGTTGACTCCTAAACTCTCTACTACTACTGCATCAGACTTGTTGGGAATGTAGCAAAATTGCTACTCCAGTTAGTAGATTTAGAAGGGTACAGAATACCCCATCTCTTGGTATTTTTACATGAACAGCTGCACTGTGTGCAAGATGAAAAATGAGGAACCCTTAATTGCAAAGAGCAACTTAGTCCTAGGGCTGTGTCATGCTTCAGATCTGATTCCCAAAAGGGATATATGAACTCGCAGGGACATGTACGAAGCATCTGTTTGCAACTCTAAAGAGCAGCTGGGTTTTTTTAAGACTTGCAGAGAGAGGCTATGCGTGAAACACTGTGCACTCCAAAGTAGCTTTTTAAAATTTAAAGTGCTACACATCCCTGATTATGTGCCGTCAAGTCAATTCAGTATTGTCCATTTTTTTTCATGATGATCTATCCCTAATTGGCCCTTTAGGTCTTCCAATGATCATCTCTACTTAATCCCAAAAGGAGAAGTGGGCTATTTCTACATGGACTGGAACAAAATATTTTGGATTAGTTCACTTCCACTTTTATCTGAACATCTGAGGGGCTTCAATCTGTGCAAATAATGTTCTTCTTTATCCTACTCCCAACCTCCACCTGTTGAAATGAATGATCTGACAGAGAAGTGTACTCACCTTGCATTGAATGAAAGTATGGTTCTCCATACAGTCCAATACTTTGCTCAAATTATATGGAGGAGTGCATTTAGAACTCAGATTACATAGAAGAACATATACTTATCTAATTCTGTGTGAGTATACAAAGTTTAATATAGCAAAGCTGCATGCAGGCAAGAGAAGAACAGTGAACAGAGCTGCTATTGCCTACCTACTGTGAAGGCCTCCAAAAATTCAGATGAACACTTGAAGAGTGTTTAAAAGAATCATGAAACATGCCATCAAAATATTTAGGTGCTTTTTCTCTTCAAGTTATCCAAAGCAAAAGTATGAAAGTGGCACTGCCATTGTTAAAAATTAATATAGCATCTTTAATAATTTCTAATATATCTGGATTCATCTGTTTTGAAAAAAACTGAAACACATTTAACTTTAAACAATAATAGAGAAGTTAGATATAAAAAAGACTGCATAGAAGATGCATGTATCATTATAAAATTATGACTATCTTAGGCACAGCAGACAAAAATAGATCATTTTAACTCTCAGACAAAAGGATAAAATACCATGTACAAAAAAATTACTTGAAACATAACACTGATTGACTATGCATTTGTCTTAAAATCACCATAACTGTACGCTTTCCCAGGGAAATCTTTCTAAAATGTACTAGAAATAAACTTGAGGGACAGCTACTACAAATCATGATTTCCAGGATTTCATCCTTCCCTCCAAATTAATTATTTCATTCTGATTGCAATCATAAAAACAGAAAAGCTGGAACATTGCAGCAGCCCATGACAGAAATGCTTACAGAATAAAGATTAAAACTGACACAGAATACAGTTATTACTTGATTTGTGACCAGAATTGAGCCCAAAAATTTCCATTGCTAAGCAAGGCAGTTAAGTGAGTTTTATCCCATTTTACAAACTTTTTTTTGCTACAGCTAAGCAAATCACTGCAATTGTTCAGTGAATCACACGGTTGTTAAGTAAATCCAGCTTCTCCCATTGACTTTTGTTGTCAGAAACTGGCTGGGAAGGTTAGAAATGGTGATCATATGACCCGGATCAGTACAACTGTCATAAATACATATCAGTTGCCAAGTGCCCAAATTTTGATCGTGTGGCCATAGGGATGCTGCAACGGTCGCAAGTGTGACAACTAGTAAAAAAAACTTTTTTTTTTTCCACAACGAAAGTTGTTTTCACACTTTTGACTTTTGCAGCATCCCCATGGCCACATGATCAAAATTCAGGCACTACTACATCAATCACTTAGAGTGCAATGGAACTTTGAAGAGCGTTAATTGAATGGTTGTAAATCGAAGATCATTTTATGTGTACGGAATACTCTTCTGAATGTTTTGAAATATTCAAGTAAATGCCAGGCTTATTTTTTTAAAAGAGTGGATAGGGGAATGTGGCATATTCTAGCTTCACCTTTATTTATCTATTTTTAATGCCCTTGGGTTCCCATAAAAATGGAAGGAAATTGCAGCCTGGTACTTTATTTAGAAATGTGCTCACATGCCCAGAATTGTTTTTGTATAAATCTTACATAACAGCTGTTCTTATCTATTCTGAAAGTTTTCACCACATGCTTTCAAAAGTCAAAAGGTAAATTGGAAGTTCTGTAATATTTTACTAACAATTTGAAGGAAGAGTTTGAAGGACTTTTTAAATTTGCAGATGATACATAACTAAATGGGACAATAACCACACTGCAAGACAGGAATAAAATTCAAAATGAACATATTAGGTCCCAAAAATAGATTAAAAGCAACAGGATGAAGTTCACTAAGACAAATACAAAGTTCTTAACTTCGGAACAAAAGTCAAATGTAGGATACCTGGCTTATGAAAAAAAAACTTAGAACAGTAATTAACCACAAATCAAATTTGAGTCATTAAGTGTGACATTTCTGCTAGATAAGACAAATGCAATTTTGGCCTGTATCAACAGAAGTATTGTTCTGAAATTGGGTGGATTATTCCTCTGTTGCATTCTTCCATAGTTCAGATCAAACATCAAATATCTCTAAGAAGGATTCAGAGAAACTTGAGTGAAAGTAGAATTAGAAAATAAGTCCTATGAGGAGAGATTGAAGATGTTTAGCCATGAGAAAAGATGATAGAATCAAATAGAATTCTTTATTGGCCAAGTGTGGTTGGACATACAAGGAATTTGTCTTGGTGCAAATACTCTCAGTATACATAAAAGAAAAGATACATTCGTCAAGAATCATCAGATACAACACTTAATAATAGTCATAGGATACAATAAGCAATCAAATCATATTAGGAAACAGTCAATATAAATCGTAAGGATACAAGCAACAGAGTTACAGTCATACAGTCATAAGCGAGAGGGGATGGGTTATAAAGAGTGATGAGAAGATTAACAGTAATAGTAGTGCAGACTTTGTAAATAGTTGGGCAGTGTTGAGAGAATTATTTGTTTAGCAGAGTGATGGCTTTTGGGGAAAAACTGTTCTTGTGTCTATTTATTCTGGTGTGCAGTGTTCTCTAGCGTCATTTTGAGGGAAGGAGTTGAAACACTTTATGTCCGTGATGTGAGCGGTCTGTAAATATTTTCACAGCCCTCTTTTTGACTCGTGCAGTATTCAGGTCCTCGATTGAAGGCAGGTTGGTAGTATTTGTTTTTTCTGCAGTCCTAATTATCCTCTGAAATCTGTGTCTGTCCTGTTGGGTTGCAGAACCAAACCAGACAATTATAGAGGTACAGATGATAAAAGTGGAATAAATAATAATAGTGTTGCTGCTGCCATAGCGGGAAAGGATATGGGTATTCATGTTGTAGGTTTTTAATGTTATAAGCTGTTCAGAGTCACCTCTGAGTGAGTTTGATGGCCATATAAATTTGTCAAATATATAAGATAGCAGTCTTCCAGTATTTAAAAGGGTATCGCACAGAAGATAGACAAGATTTCCCCCACCTCCCCTTCCAGTGTATAACATGGCATATTGGATTTATGCGACAGAAAGATCTATTGATCTATTGTTTTTTTTAATTCCTGAAAATGAGCCACTGGATAATATTCCAATCATTGGAGACAGATGGGTTCCCTTCTTGGATGTTTTAGGGGAGGTAGACAGTAATGCTTAAATTTAGATTTCTACACTGAGCAAAGTATTGGCCTTGATAATCTAAAAGTTCCATTCCAATTTACAATACTATTAAGAGTATTACCTTCTTTACTATATACTACATTTCAGGAGAAACAGCTTTTTACAGAACACAATAACAGTCACTGTTTCAGAACAAAAGTTAATCCATAATATTTAGAGTAAAACTGTAGCAGAAAGCTAACCTAGAGGATCTTCATGAGCTGAGGCTAAACGGATATTAACTACTCTTTCCTATAAAATAAATAAGCAGTGAAGGCTTATTTATCCTTCCCATAATACTGTAACTGAAATGAATTGCTGACAAGGATCACTCTTTGCAACTATCTTTTTGTTTCTTGCCTATAGAAGGATAATTGCAAACAATGTAGAGAAGGCAGGCAACTAATGGTTAGAATAAGCAAGACATGAGTGAAAAGGAGTAAAAATGATCTTACAGCTGAGTGAATGAAATTAAAAACAAAGAGGTGAGATATTTGGGTAAAAGTAAAGTGAAAGAAGACTGAGAAGGTGCCCATCAGGGATTTGAATAGAAATGATAGTGACAAATCCAAAATTAGAATTGAGATAAATATCTAAATGTTTGTGAAAAGAAAATCATACATTCTATAAGGATGAACAATTGAAAGACTGAAAGTAGAGGCAGTGTAATTGGAGAAATGTTAACATGTGGATGGTTTGTTCACAAAGTGGTTGTGCAACTTGTTTAACAAGCATGTGAAGACTATACTTTGCCTGGTGATTGGAAGAATGGTGCTATTATTCTCCTATACAAAGGTAGCAGAACTAAATGCAGAAAAACTAAGAAGGAATAGTTTGTCAATGGAGCCTGGGAAAGTACTGGGCAAAACTCTGACTGCAAGGTTTCAAAAAATGCCAAGAAGCAAAATTTACACACTAAGTAAAGTAAGAGTTTCTGCTAGGTAGGGAATGTGTAGACCCGATTTTTGCTATTCAGCAGCTAAATAAGAAATGGATAAATGTGAGAAAGTAAATCTACTTTTGTTGATGATTGTTGATTTTGAGAAAGCATCTGATAAAGTGAGTGGCTTCAATATTTTTTGTATGTGTGTAAGCATGGAATTGAAGATTGTGCTGAATATGACAAGAGTGGTATAATAGTGGATGTAAAGCAAGGGTAAGAATAAATGGTATTCCTAGCAAATATTTCAATATAAATCATTGTGTACAGGAAGAATATGTTTTTTTTCTTTTTATGACCCTGTAATCCCTTGATTTTGGATAGAGTTGGGGCGACTGAATGGAGCTGAACATTTACTGGCCAGAACATCTGTATTCAAATGATACTGTGCTTTTAATAGAGCCAACCAGTTTTATGAAAATGAGACTTAATTTATAACAGGAAAAACAAAAAACTGAATGCAATTAGAACTGGTCACTTGAGAAATATGCATTGCAAAATAAAGAGAGAGCATCAGGAATGAATGACTTCTAAATTAATCTAAACTGAATTTAAACAATAAGTAGCCAGTACAAAAAAAAGATGTTGAGGTGAGAATGAATGAGAATCAAATCAGAGAGCTAATAAAATGAAGGCAAACTGAATGAATAAAAAAGAAGACAGAAATTGTGGCTGGATGGTATTTATGACTTCTTCAAAAAGAAAAGGGTAATTTATTTATTTAGTATATGACGTGATAGCCAGGGATCACGAGGTGGCTAGCTACCTCTGTGAAAGGAATATTTTCAGGCAGTTATTTTTACCCGCCAGTAGGGATTCTGGGGAGGCTCCTTTCTTGTCCCTGCAGTTTATTCGCTCACAGGAATCAAACCACCAAGCAGCCAACTTCAGCGATGCTCAAGTCCAGCGTCTTACCATGTGAGCCACTGAGCCCCTCAGAAAGGTAATGATTTTAAGGAACCAAAAACAATGTATGAATTGATGAATGAGAACTGTGGAAGCAAGAATGGTTTTCAGAAATAAAAAAAATATGAGTATTTAGCATGAACTAAATTTCCCTTCCTTCCTTCCTTCCTTCCTTCCTTCCTTCCTTCCTTCCTTCCTTCCTTCCTTCCTT
>BLBF01000011.1:31338918-31421596 GCA_015471245.1 Laticauda colubrina | reverse complement strand
CTTCCTTCCTTCCTTCCTTCCTTCCTTCCTTCCTTCCTTCCTTCCTTTTATATGACTGCCCAACTTGTATGACTCTGGGCAGCTGATATGTGTTTACATATACACACATGTACACAAACAAAGACATATTTATGCATACACACATAAGGTACAAAGAATTTTAAAACCTACAATGGTCACTAAGCATAAACCCAAACAAAACAATTAAGAAAGACAGCTCAACAGGCCATCCGACCTCCTGACCCTTAGGACCTGAAGTACATCCAATGCTTTACAAAAGGCTAGCAGACTCAGGCTCATCTGATCTGATCTGATATTTTATGCTTCAATCCTTCTGAGTTACTATACTCTTTTTCTCTGCTTTGTCTAAAGTTGCTCACCTCAAAAATGAATAATATGATGGTTATATATTAATGCATATGTAACTATAAGTTAATATGTTTTGGCAACTCTTCTTTATAAATGTAACTGATTACTCAAATTGCATTAGGTAATCAAATAATATAAACCAAATATTTCACACATAAATTCACAATGCATTTTCCTTGAAAATTAAGATAGGTTTGTAGCTCTCAAGCACATTTTTGTAGCCTCATGAACCCTCTTCCAATATCACAGTAGTGATAAACAGAAGATTTGTCAATGAAGAATGGTGGGAAAGCAAATAAAATGAGACCCATTTTATAGATGTTAAGGTACTGGACTTGGATCAAGGAGATGCTGGTTCAAATTGGTGCAGCTTGCTGATTTAGCATTGGACAGCCTCTCTTTCTCAGCCCAACTCATCTTACAGTTGTGATGAAATAAATAGCAAAGACCCATCTACAAATCCTCTTTACAAGTGATAAATTGATTGCTTTACTTTCCCTGATCTACAACTCCTCCCCTTTACTAATTTGTCACAAATATAGTTGAAATGTTTCATTACTGCCTTATTCATTTCCCAGGGATGTCTGCAACATTCCTAGCTTGAGACACTGATGCAAGAAATTTCAATCCATGAATTTCCACTAAGTTAAGACAAAAAGATGACAACAAGGATGACAAAAAGATACCAACTGGATGAAAGAGAAAACAGGCAGAACCCCAAGCAGAAACAATTTAAAGAAGGTTAACATAGATCATGATTAGATGTTTTTGATAAATAAATTGCTTATAAATCATCTGGCAGTCTTCTTAAAACAAATAAGTCTTTAGGGAAATCTTCTTAAAATGAAGAGTAGTTGATTCTCTTATAGGAAGGCACAATGGACTAAATGATGACACAAGTGTGAACAGATGGGCATGTAAGTTTTACTGACTTAATTGCAAGCCTGTCTTAATCTTTTAAATTCTTCTATGGATGGAACAGAATGAGAGAACAGCTTGGAAAATTTTCTCACAATAGTGTTACATACTACACAACTAAGGAACAATGACACCTCAATTCCTTTTGACAGACATCCCCTCACATGTGGGCTAACCATCCTTTCTCAAATAATGAATAGAACTGATCCTATCCCAGTGGGCTATATAAAAAAGCTGCACTTTACAGGTGTGTGCATAACTGGATACAATGAGAAAGGCAATAGGAAGAAATTATATATTTGCTTTCTTAAAGGCCCTGTCACACTGGCCGACGGATGCAAAACGTTTGTAAAAAGGACACAACGGACGAGCAAAATGTTCCATCCGTTGTTATCCGCTCTCAAAAGTGCCCCGAATTTACATAACCAGAGTGGACAACACAGAAAGGAACGGATGGGGGGAGGACGTAGGGTGGATGGAAAGCGGATGCTCCATGGAAGCCTAGCGGATGGAAGCGGATGGGAGCGGATGACACATCCGCAAGGCTTCCGGGGGAGCACAGCAAAGCGGACGCGGAACGGAAAGAGCGGATGCAGAGCGAATGCCGAGCGGATGAAGCAGATGCAGAGCAGAAGCCTAGCGGATGCCTAGCGTTCACTGCGCATGCGGGGAGGATGCATTGCATCAGCCCCGTGGATATAAAGGGAAGCAGCTCCCAAGCAGGTCACCATTCAGAGGAAAGACCTGCTTCCAGACACAGCTTGCCAGCCAGCCAGCCAGCAACCCAACAATCATGGGGAAGAAAAGGAAGCCTCTGCCATCTGCTGCCAGCTCTGGCAAGAGGGACAGGGCCACCCTCCCACCCCCTGGCCCTGACTCTGTTTTTGCTGGGGCTTCTGCTGCCTGGGCTCGCTCTTCTGGTGCTGGGGCTTCTGCTGATGCTGCTTCTGGAGGTGGTGCTTCTGCTGATGCTGCTTCTGGTGGTGGTGCTTCTGCTGACACTGCTCCTGGTGCTGGTGCTTCTGCTGGTGCTTACTCTGCTGTAACTGCTCCTGGTGCTGGTGCTTCTGCTGGTGCTTACTCTGCTGGCGCTGCTCCTGGTCCTGCTGGTGCTGCTGGTCCTGCTGCTGGTCCTGCTTTTGCTGCTACTGTTGTTGCTGCTGCTGCCGGTGGTGTGGAGGAGCAGCCCCTACAACCTCGAAGCCCTTCTGATGAGGGCCCATATGGCCCTGCCAAAGGGAGGAAGAGGCAGACGCGTGAACAGGAGAGGAGGCAATACACAATCAAAGAGGAACATGAGGAGGAGGTGCTGGAGTGGCTCAGGGAGAATGAATATCTTTGGCAGAAGGGACACAGGCTCTATCGAGACACCAAGAGGAAGCAGGCTGTTTGGAGAGAGAAGGCGGAGAGCCTGGGCTACACTTTGGAGGTGCTCCTTGGCTGGTGGAAGCACATACACACCTGGTACGGGAAGCTGTACCTCAAGAAATCTGGCAGGGCCGCGGTCAAGCTGACGGACAGAGACCTACGTGATGGCCAAGTGCAGCTTCTTGGATGGTGAGATCCGCCACCGAGGAGCAGCCCCTCTCACAACCCTCTCTCAGGCAGCCTGCTGAGAGCCAGTCCTCTTCTGGCCAAGAGTCAGCTCCTGTGTCCAGGCAGGTATCTGTGGAGCGTGCCACGACAGAGACCCCCCCGACAGCTGTACTCCCCGTGGCGGAGTGCGTGGAGGACCCCCTGACGCAGTGGGAGCAAGGAGAGGGCACTTCCACCACAGGCCAACCTGCATCCACCCCAAGCTCCACCTCCACCAAAAGGCAGAGAGGCAGACCGGAGGGGCAGAGCCACACTGTCCTGCTGAAGATCAGGGACATCATCAGGAGCAGCGTAGATCTCCTCTCTCAGCTGGTCAACACCGACTCCTCATCCTCCAACCGCAAGCCCTTCCTCACCTATGTGAACCAGACCCTCATGAACATGGCGTTACCCCAGTACCAGGTGGTGAAGGACAGGATCACCGATCTTCTTCACAACCCTCCAGACCAAGATGAACCTGCTCCCACCCAGTCCAGGCCTGCTCCTCCACCCCAGGTGATGTCACTGTCCTTCCAAGGCTTTCCACAGCCCCTCACCTACAAAGGCTACGGCTACCAGGAAGTCCAGCAGCACAGGCAGCCCTTCCCAGTCCAGGCACAGGTACATCAGACCCCACTGATGCCACCGACGCCAGTCCTCACCCAGCTGCAGACCAGACAGCCCTACTACACTGCTCCTTCCTCCACCCCACAGCCAAGCCCGGCCTCAGAACATCTGTCATCGGTATTGGGGCTGACACCCCATGTCATGGAGGAAGGGGCTCTCAACATCACGGGGCTGAGCTGTCTGAGAGCTTCCTCAACACACAGTCCCCTGTTGTCCTCTCGGGGCCAGGCACCCCAGTGGCGCCTCAGACCAGCACTCCAGCCACTGCCACCTCCACAGCACCTGGACCCTTCACCCCTGAGACAATGGGCACGCCTCAGAGTGACTGAGAAGAGTGCCAGAGACTGGGTTGCTACCTGTTGACTTTATCTTTTGCTTGGGACACTTTACTTGGGTCATTTTGCTTTTACAGTTTGTTATTAATAAAGATTATCTTTGCTTCACACACTTGGTTCAGTTCTTGGTGGAAACTTTTAGAAATGGTTTCAGCCTTTGCATGCTTGTGGGATGGGTAAGGATTGCAGTGGGATGGGCAGGGATACCTTTGGGATGGGTAATAGTTGTGGGATAGATAAACCTCCAGTGCAAGCATAGTGGGACTGTATGGTCCACCATCCCAGCTGCCACACCTATGGCCCTTTATTATCAATAACAATGTAATCATTCATCCACACATGTCAACATAAACACAACTCTTTATTAAATGCCCTGTTCATTGTAGGCCCACCCAACATACATGGCCCAATCTCATCAGTGTGATGAGATAGGCTGAAGGAAGCATCCATTAATCATCTATCATCCTGTCTTGCCACTCCACTGCTCCAGCTGGGGAGTTGCACCAGTGTCTCAGGAGGTTGCGCTGCTTCTTCCCTTAACGTGAAGCTCTGTTGGGGCCTTGCACATCCTTAGTGTCAATCTGGTTTCGCCCTTGCCTCCATTCCCCAGGCTCCATGTCCCCATTGCCTTGTTGGAGGTCCATGAGCCTGTTCTGCAACACTGGGTAGCGGGTGCGCATGAGATTGTGCAGGATGCAGCAAGCTTCCACGATCCTCCTCACGGTCTCTGGGCGATGCTGCATGGTGGTTAGAAGTACCTGGAACCTGTTGGCCAGGATGCCAAAGGCGTTCTCCACCACCCGCCTTGCCCTGGACAGCCTGTAGTTGAAGATCCTCTCTTCACGGGTGAGGCATCTGGAAGTGTAGGGCTTCATGAGGTAGGTTCTGAGGGAGAAGGCGTCATCCCCCACGATGAAGTAGGGCACATCTTGTGTGTCGTTGGGCAGGGGGTCTGGATCTGGGAAGCCCATGATGAGGTTGCGTTTCAGCCCCTCCTTGAGGCCACTGGCGTTGTATACCTGGGCATCTGAAGATGAGCCGTTACCTGAAGCATCGATGTACATGAACTTGTAGTCAGCATCGACCATGGCGAAGAGGATGATGCTGAAGAAGCCCTTGTAGTTGTGATAAGTGGACCCTGAGTTGGCTGGAGATTTGCAGGCCACGTGCTTGCCATCTATGGCTCCAACGGTGTGGGGGAAGTTCCACCTCTGATACCACTGCTCTGCAACTTTCTTCCAGCCTTCTTCAGTGGAGGGGCACTGGAGGAGCTCTTCCAGGTATTCTTTGATGATGGCCTGCACCACTTCTCTGACCACAATGTTGTTGGTGTTGTGTGGCACCCTCCAGCCGTACTGCATGCTCCTGTACGTGGTCCCTGAGGCCAGGTGGTGCAGAGTCAGTGCCACCTTGAGCCCAGGGTCCAGGCTGGGCCGGAAGTTGGTGTTCGCCTTGGTCAACCTGGGTCTCAGCCGCTCCATAACTTCGTAAAACATGGCTGGAGGCATCCTCATGAAGTTCTGGAATGCACGAGGGTCTTCGTTCCTCAGCTCCACCATCAGCTTGTTGTACAGTCCGTACTCTGCTCTTCTCCCGATCCATCTTCGGACCCAGACACTTCTTGGCCGCCTCCTTTTCTTCCCGTAGAACAGTTGAAAGAGCCTGTAGATGGCTTCGCACTGTTGTAGAACGATGGTGGCTACTAAAAAGAGTGTGTTATGATCCATGGTGGACATGACTGGATGCTGTGGAAGAGCAAGAGCCAGATGAAGGCTGCAGAGGTCTGCACAGCAGGGCTGCTGGACTGAAAGTGAGATCCAGGTGAGTTCCTCCCCCTTTTTGTAGGCAATATAGGTTTTCCACTAGGTGTCCTTTTGCATCCTCTAGGCATCCTCTAGACATCCTAAATATCCGAGATACGTCCCCTCTGTGAACGTTTTTTCCGTTTTAAATGCTTTCTTTGCGAGCTGCATCCGCTTTCATCCTTTCTCCATCCGTGCTACTAACGCTGCGCGTCCGTTCCACGTCCGTTTCGCTTCCTCCCTTTGTCCGTTTTCTGCTGGAGTGGATTTGAGTTGCACGGATGCGCAGCGGATGCCTAGCAGATATAGCGGATGCGTAACGGATGACGACGGATGTAGAACGGATGTTCCCCGTATGTGTTGCGGATGCAGAATGGACGCATTGGATACATTTTCCGCTCAAAAAGTTTTGAGCAGCTCAAAACTTTTTGAGCGGATGGAACCTCAGTCGACGGATGCTGGATGGATAGAGAGGATGAAAAACGGAGGCAGTGAGTACAGAACAGATGCATCGCGTTAACCAACGGATGGCAAGTGTTTCTCTCCGTTTTACATCTTCTTTCCATCCGTTGGTGCAGTGTGACAAATGACTTGAATGACTTGCAGAAGTCATTGTGAACAACTATATACTGAATGGAATTTCTGTTTGCAAAGAGCTTGATAACAGCAGTTAAAAACGGAGGCAGAATATCGAGTCCGCCAGCAGCAACAACTTTATTCACTGCCATGTTGCAGCTCAGCCAACAGAGAACTTGTTGCAACTAAATTGTTACCTCTGGATTTTACTAAAGCAAATCCCCAATCAAGCACAGACATCCTGAACAAAGCGGGACCGTAAGGATCAAAAATTGGAAGCACACCCTAAATCGCTTCAGGGCTTAACAGACTGAAATCTAAAATCCTAGAATCTGGTTTCAATCCCTCTGCAGGCACCACGCACACACCACACACACACACACACACACACACACACACACACACACACACACACGCAGAGTGTGTCCTTGAGACTAAACAAAGACCAGGCAGGCAAGAAAAGGACACCAGAGAACGAACTACTGTAATCCAAATCCAACTTTCCCTAGGGGGGGAAATCACAAACAGCTTGCAACCTTCCTCTCAGAAAAGTGTAGATCCTTGCACCATGCTTCTTCTCCATGTCCCTTCACTTAAACGTTCAGGAAATGCACGCCCAAAATTGTCCCTCCAGATCTCACCTGCTCTTCTAACATCCAAACCACCTCCCTCCCTCCTTCCCTCCCATCCAATATACGCAGCCCCCGTCCCTCCTCTTTCGCCCCCAATTCTCTATTCCCATCCTCCCTCCCTGGATCCCGGGTCTTGCATTCGTCAGCCCCGCAAGGGTTTTTTTTTTTTGGTTTTTTGTTTTTGGTTTATGCCGCTCCACCTCCTCGTTTCCTGCCCACCACTTGAAGCGTCTGCCCGTGTACCGCAGAATAAAGACGGCGCTCGGTCTCGTCGGTGCCCTGCTCTTCCTCCCCTCAAAAGCCCCTTCTCGCCCCTTCTCTTCTGCAAAGTCTTTTCCCCTTCGCGACTCCAAAAGTCCCCGCCTAAAATCACTGCAGCTTTTTGCTTCCTCTGCCAGCGGTGCCTCTTCGCGAGACCTTGAACCCAGAAGGCTCCTGCTCCTCCTCCTCCTCCTCCTCCCCCGCTTTCTGGCGCCAAATCTTCGTTCTGTGGCCACTGGTTTCCTGAAGCCCCCCAGTTCCCCCCCCGAAGCCCCTCCGTGCCCATCCCCGTGCACCCCCCCCCCCCTCCCCCTCCCCCTCTCCCTCCCCCCCCCCCCCCCCCCCCCCCCCCCCCCCCACCAGCCCCTTTGGAGCAAGCCGCAGGCAGCCCCCCGCAGTCGGAGCACCTGAAGAGCGCAGAAAAGCAGGGGGACCCGCCAGACCATCCACAGCACAAAAGCCAAATCTGGCCAAGGAGCCCAAGCGGGAACGGCGCCTCTCCGCACCTTTCTCGTTCGAGGCAAATCCGTCCAGGCGCGCCTCTCGATCCTCCGCAAGCGGCGAGGCAAAAAAAGAGGGAGAGGGGGAAAAGAAAAAAAAAAAAAAAAAAAGCGGCGCAGCTCTCCCCGGGGCTGCCCAACTCTCGCTCTCGGCCGCGCCGCGAGGCTCCCCGCTCAGGCCGGAATCCGTCCGGCTCTTTCCTCCGAAGAAGCAGCCCGTTCCCGACGAACTCAGCCTGCAGCAAAGGACGGCCGTGCCCAACCCCGCCTCACAGAAGCAGGGGGCGTGGCAAATGCCCTCGCGGGAGGGAGTCGCCCGTTTCGGGGCGGGGCCGCCGCCGCCGCCGCCGCCGCCTCAGCTCCACACCTCCGCTGCGGCGGGGCGAAGTTGGCGCCAAGGGGAGGCGAGCGGCCCCCAGCGGCGCCCTCAAGCAGCCGCTGCCTTTCAAGGGCGCGAAAGTTTTAATGGGGGGACCGGGGGGGGGGGGGGGGGGGCGAGACATCCGGCTGGACGGGAAAGCAGCTCTGGAAGCCAGCCCACCTTTCCGTGCCCTTTTGTCGTGACAGTCTCGCAAGGCGACTTCCCTGGGGGTCATGGGTCAGGAGGTCCAACGTTCGGGGAGGGCTTCTGAGGGTCTGCGTTCTCGATTCAGTGCGGCTTCATAACGAGATGAACGGGATTCGAACATGGGCTTCACGGCTTTTACCGACCTTTTTTCCATTTTTTTTGCCATTGACCGTTTCTTCTGACAGTTTCATTTAAGAGTGTGGTTCCCTTCGAACTGTTTTAGGTTCCGCTGGAAGGAAATTGAAAAAGAAATATTGAAATAACTGCATAATAGTGTAAATGACATGTTTGTCTCTCTCTCTCTGTGTGTGTGTGCCTTTGACTTCGTCCCTGCAGTTTTCATGGCAGGTTTTGGTGTTGTTTTTTTTTGCAAGTGGTTTGCCATTGCCTGTTTCCTGGGGCTGGGAGAGAACGGCTGGCCCAAGTCCTGCTGGCTTTAGGAAGGAGTAAAACTCACTTGACTCCCGTCCGGTTTCTAACCTGATGCCTTAACCACTACACCAAACTGACATTCTCCAAGAACTCTCCTCTATTGTGATTAAATAGTAAGAGAATTATACTAACATTTTAATTTCTGTATATAGTGTGCTATATAATTTAATTATAATTTAATTATATAATTTAATTGTAATTTAAGAAGAGCGATGCTGGATCAGAACAAAAGTTTGCATTCTGTTTGCATCCTGGTGGCCAATCTGATGCTTCTGGCATTATGAATTATATTACATGCTGTAAAGATGGAACCTAATGAATAAGGCTTCCAATAAGAAAAGAGTACACCCATACCTTTTCTAACATGCTGTTTCCAAAAATAAGACAGAACTGTTGAATGCTTTGCATGTGATGACTTTATATTTATTTGGTCATATAGAAAAGCTATTCATGAAGAAGAGTCGCTATTAGAAATCATGATCCATTCTAACTTTCCTGCATGTAGGAATGAGCTCTTGTATTGGCTATGGATATAATCTAAGTCTTGGGGGGAGAAAAAAAGGGGGATTCTGGAAACTATCAAAATACACTAATTAGGTTTTACCTGTACCAAAATGTTGGCTGGCATCAGGGAGACCTCATAGGGTTTTTGGAAGTTTACAACCACTTCTATTCTATATAGACACTAAGCCATCCAATCAAACAAACCAATGTTGTTTAGTCAAGAAAATCCAGGAAAGCAAATTGTAGCAAAACATGATGTTGAAATCCAAGATTTTAATTACAAATCCTTTTTTATTTTAATATCTCTCTTGTTACAGCAGTTTTATTAAAATAATCTTATTTGGATTGCAAGATTTTCTATAAAGTTATTTTTAAATAAGATTTTTACAATATAAAGCAAATCTTCTAGCTCTAATTATTCATTATAGACAGGGATCTAGAAGTATTATAACATATATGTACTTTTACTTGAAGCAACTTAAAAAACAGCAAGTTTTTAAAGCTTGGAAACTATTTAAGAAGTGTCAATTTTAAAACTAATCAATGGGCCAGTTCTGTGTTCTGTTTCTGATTTCCCATAGGCTATTCAAATATTTCAAGAAATCTATAAGAAAGGCATTCCGGCCACAGTTTTCCCAAATTATTGTTATCAGTAAGTGATATCTAAATAAGTCATGAATGGATAATCAAGAAATGAAATCCTTTTGGACCATGATGGGAAATATCCTATCAATACTTTGCAAAAATCTCAAGACTGAATAAAAAAAAATCTAGACAAATTATTTGACTTGAACAAGTGACTTAAAATCAGAATTCAAAGTTGTGCATGATTCTTCTCCATTTGACATACAAAACACAAGTGACCTTTTGATGGTTCCCTTTGCAAAATATGTAACAGCAAGCTGGTATTTTATAACCTACTACTGCATATAATTAACTTTTTTATGTGATTCCAGGTCGGTCCGGACTAGCTCTATAATTTTCTTAGCAATATTTCATAAGTGATTTCTCATTGTCTGCTTCTTAGGCTGAAAGAGTGACTGGCTGAAGGCCTCTTAGTTTGCTTTGTGCCTAAGGTAGGACTAGAATTCACAGTCTTCTGCTTTGCAGCCTGGTGCCTTAACCACTACTCCAAACTGTCATACAATAATTAATCATGGTAATCTATTAAGGCCCTGTCCCACTGCACTTACGGATGCAAAGAGGATGTAAAACCTTAAAAAAAGCTTGCCATCCGTTGGAAAACGCTATGCACCCGTTGAAGACTCACTGCATACGTGTTTCATATGGTCTATCCGTCGAGCATCCGTCCACTGCGATTTCATCCGCGCAAGAATTTTTGAGCTGCATAAAACTTTGTGAACGGATGAACTTTCTGCCGTGTACGATGTAAATCCACGACATACGAGCAACAAACTTTGTCCGTTTATCATCCGTTAAATGTCTGCTGTATCCTCTCTGCATCCTCTGGGCATCCTCGCAACTCACATCCGCTGCAGCTGAAAATGGAAAGAGGGAGGAAACAAAAGGTGCATGGAACGTCTACACAACGTTAGTAGCATGGAAATAGAAAGGATGCTCAGTGAACAGTTTGCATCCGATATACATCCACGCAGCATCCCCTTTCCTTTAGGAGTACGTGATGCATCCGCTTCATCTGCTATGCGTCCACTTTGAAATTCTCCCCCGGAACCCCTTCGGAGGTGTCATCTGCTGTCATCCGCTAGGCTTCCTATGAACATCCGTTTAACATCCCCGCTACATACTACCCACGTCCGTTCTTTTCCGTTCTTTTCTGTTCTTTTCTGTTCTGTTTATGCAAATTTTTGCCACTTTTGGGAGCGGATGACAACGGATGGAGCCACTCCCGAAATTTTGCTCATCCGCTGTGTCCTTTATGCATACATTTTGCATCCGTCGGCCAGTGGGACCGGGCCTTGAAGTCTTTGAACCTTTGTGTTCAAAAAACTTTGAACCTTTGTGCTAAATCTGATGCACTGACAACTTAATGTTAGGTATTTTTCCTTTACTTGGAAGCAAGTCCTATTAGCTTTTTAATAGCTTTTTAATAAAGCCTTTAATAGGCTTTAGTCCCTCATATGTGACTGAACTTCCTAGATCAATCACATTTCCTTAGAAATCAGGATCTAGTTAGGCTCTGTATATGTTACTTGTTTTAGGTTTAAGAGGATCCACCCCGTGGATTAGTTTGTGACTCTTCAATTTAATTAGAGCACAGATCACCAGCTCTTTGAAATGCTGATTTGTGCTGTAAAACCCTTGATGACTTGGCACCTAGGTATCTATAGGATGGTCTGTTCCAATCTGCACTGGCCTGCCTTATTAGATCATCTAGGGAAAATATTCCTGGTGCCCCATCATAAGGAAATAAAAGAGCTAAAGCAAGGAAGCTATGGGTTTTGGGTTTTTTTGGTGGCAAGACCAGTCCTATAGAATAACAACCTCAAGCTGATATCTTCCTTGGTGCTTTCAGGAAGCTGTTGAACATGGAATTTCATGAAAGTTTTTAAAACCTGTTCAGTGCAGCTTTTATTTTTGTTTGTTCTTATTTCATTGTGAAACTTTGCTTTTTGTTTTAAACCTTAGCATGGGAATAACCACTTAGAGCTGAGTTTGGTGTGGTGGGATACAAATGTAATAACTAAAAATTAACATGCTAATTCTAGTTCTGTCATGTTCAACCAAAAGGGCCTTTTCCACAGGGTTATAAAGATTCATGCAATCAGATTGCACAGGGAAACCCTTTTTAAAAATTCAGAATTCTGTTTTTTTAAAACATTTTCTTTTTTTTCTGAAAGCAACTTTAGAGGCAAAGAGTAAATATGTGTTTTAAAAAACTTTTAAACTTGGCTCTATTTTCATAAATGGAAAACCTTAACCAGAGCTGTTGTTGGAGAACGTAGATGAACACTGCCATATTATGCAATGGAGAGAAAGTGAACTTGATTCTGAATAATGTACCTAATTGAGCTGTAGGGAAAATAAAAAGCTGTATACACAAAAATGTATTTGTTTTCACTTTTTTGTGTATTGCACTGATTGTAGTATAGTTCCTTTGTTTTTTATTTTGTGCATTGCCCAGCATCATATGACTGAGGCAAATTATTGTAAATAAGCAAAGTTGATACTAGAAATTTACATGGCTTTGTCAGAAAGAAATCATGCGTGACAAACCTTATTGCATTCTTTGACAAAGTAACTAAATTAGTCGACTAGTGAAATGCTGTAGATAGTAAGTGATTTGACAAAGTATATAACAATCTACTTCAGAAAAATGCAAGATAGACAGCATCACTACCAGATGAATCTGTAACTAGCTGACCAACCACACTCAACTGTGTGTATATATAGGAACTATATCTACATGGAGGGAAGCGTGGAGTGGGGTATCCCAAGGTTCTGTCTTAGGCCCAGTACTCTTCAACATCTTCATAAATGACTTAGAGGAGAGGATAGAAGAGGAAATAATCAAATTTGCAGACAACACCAAGGTGGGGAGTAGCCAACATACCAGAAGATAAAGTGAAGATCCAGAAGGATCTTGACAAACGTGAACACTGAAATATAAACCAGCAGTATGCTGCAGCTGCCAAAAAGCCAGCTAGGATGTATCAACAGAAGGCTATTATCTAGTCACGTGACATGTTACGACAGCTTTATACCACTTTGCTAAGGCCACACTTGGAATACTGTGTCCAGTTTGGGTTGAGACTTGAGAAAGAGTGCCAAGAGCAACGAAGATTATTAGAGGGATAAAGATTAAAACATGAATGGTTGCAGGAACTGGTATGTCTAATCTAACAAAGAGAAAGACTGGGGTGATTGTACTCTTCCAGTACTTAGAGGGATGTCATGGAGAAGAAGGGGTCAATCTGTTCTTCAAAGCACCTGAGGATAAGATAATAAGAATGTAAACTTATTGAGGAGAGATCCAACTTCGAATTAAGGACAAATTTCTCGACAATTAAAACAACCAATTAAATGGCTGGCCTCCAGAAGTTGTGGGATCTGGGGAAGGGGGAATGCTTGTAGGTAAAAAGATATTGGACAACCATTTGTTTAGTATGTTATAGGGTCTTCTGCTTGAGCAGGAGGTTGGACTAGACCTCCAAGAGACCTTCCAATTCTGTTATTCCATATTCCATATGATAGGCAGGTATCTAGATACATAGATCTTTTTTCTTCTGAATGATAGATTTATATAATACCAAATACAACAGGGCAACAGAAATATTAAAAGAATACTACAATCCGTTTAAAATCCATAGTACTGTAAACTGTGGGTATGCTTGCCAGACAGGGAGTTAAATGACTGAAGGAGAAGCTCACTAACAACTAAGAAATATTTGATGTGTTAACTTATATGCTTTACGAAATGTAGAAAATTGAATGCATGTATATCTGGATAAAATAGAAAGTCTATTTATTTACTATGAAATATTATGGACATTTTAATCTATTATACCTGTTTTTTCATACGCTCCCTTTTATCTTTATAATTTTCATTTTTTTAATAATACCTTGCATTGGTTTAAATGCCTCATTCACCATGAGTGGTGCAGAAGCACCTAGAAAAGTAGGATAGAAATAATGCATGTAATTTATTTTTAAAAAAATGCATCATCTTCCTTATAAGGCAACTCTGGGCAGTATTATTTTTTATTTTCAGCACTGCTTATTTAATTTCTTTTGAATCCTTTTCTGTGGAAAGGAAATGCTGCTCCTTTGTTTGTCATTAGTCAAAACCTGAGAGTGATAAATAATCTGATGTCTGTTGGGTGAGTCAAATGTGGTAACTCCCCACAGTTGCAGAAATTCTGGGAAGGTAGAAAGGTAAAGTTATTGTTTCCTGTTTATAACCTGCCAAAACAGCATGAGTTGAACAAACAGCTAGCAAGTAGACTGACAGATTATTTTCTGTCCAATTCATGCTGGTGATGAAAAATTTCTCAGCTACTACTGTAATTGACAAACATGGAACACTTTAGTGGTGGGATTCAAAAATTTTTACTATCGGTTCTGTGGGCGTGGCAGGGAAAGGATACTGTAAAATCTCCAGTCAGAGGTGGTATTTGCCGGTTCTCTGAACTACTCAAAATTTCCACTACCGGTTCTCCAGAACTGGTCAGAACCTGCTGAATGTCACCTCTGAAACAGTTGCTTGATTGTATCCGAATTACCTTAAATTACTACTGATAGCTATAAAACTTGAGGGGCGGGGCATTACAATTTTGCATCCATGAACAGGATTGAGTTTACATTGCATGAAAGCATACCATAATTTAATCAGTGTCATGAGGGTGAATTGAAATCATACAGTAAAGTAGTGTTTCTCAACCCTGTAGTTTGAAGATGTGTGAGAAGGCTGGGGAATTCTGGGAGCTGAACTCCACACATCTTCAAACTAACAAGGTTGTGAAACACTACAAAGAGTATAGATTTAATCCTGGATTTCCTCACTCATTACCATATCCCTTAAACACTTGGTCCATTTTTTTCCCATTCCAAAAAGCTTCCTTTTTTGTCTGTATTGGTATTACATGTCAGAGACTTCAGTGAGAAAGCTTTTTAATATTAACCAACCTGAATTTATCTGGTTTCTCACACTTCATAATAAGTTCTTTTCTTTTTTGACAGTTCAATAAAATAAGGGATTAAAGGCTCGTAGATTTGGTTTTATAATATAAAACTTTGGGAATCTCTTGACCCATATCAAAGATAGCAGCACCCCAATGAGTCTACATTTTAAAAGATACATGAATGTATACAAATGGGATAAGTGTACAAATTCACATAGGTTGTAAAATGGACATAGAAATACAGGACTAAAAATGCTGAGTAAACAGTGAGCTACAGCTGGAGCCACCAGCTTTACACCTGCTTTCTTAACTATTCTTCATACTAACTGGCCGTGACTTATTATAGTCTTCATTAGTTCTAACATCAAGCTACCAGTTTAATAACACCTATACCCAGGGCTTCTATCTCCCTTATTGGCCAAATTCAGAATATATATCAAGCGGTTATACAGATTCAGTCTTGTCATGCTATCCAATTGTTCACAAGAATCAGAAGGATTCATGACCCAGGCATTATTATAAAGGGGAAAGTCAAATTATTGCTATCTTTAAAAATTATCAGGTGTATCTGAAAATCACCTTCTGAAATGCAGCAAAGAATGGTTTAACAAGTTATCTTTAAGATGATGTATATAATTAAAATACAGTTATATATTTTTTATCTTTGTTATTTCCTCTATTTTTTTATTTTTCCTTATTACTGATAGACTTTGGCTTAATAATAAAGTAAAAACATTAGTATAACAATATATAGTATGAAATCTGAAATGACTTGGGAAATTAAAAAATAAGAGGTAATATTTTGAACTAAAGGACTGATAGCCAATTGATGATACCTAAAAATCTTATCGGCTAGTTACTGTTAACAAGTGAATAATCACTTGCAAACAAAGCATCCATCATTAGTTTGTGTTTTTTTCTAATTTGTGGGTGTGGCTTGTTAGTCATGTGACTGGGTGGACGTGGCCTACTGACTGGATGTGACTTGGTGGTCACATGACTGGCTGGGTATGGCTTGTATGTAAATATTGTAAATATTTATGTAAAGATTGAATTTTTTATAAAGAAAGAGCAACTTTTACCCAAAAGCAGGCAAAGCAGGCAGGCAGATTGAGTTGCTTGCAGAATCACAGATTCATTCACAGATCTACCATTCTACAATCTGCAGCATGAGTCTGCACTGAAAAATAGAAGCTTCAGTTCTCAGGAAGGTTCACCTCTGCTCTCAGCCATTTCTTACCCTCCCAACCCCCTGAATACCATCCCTGACTGGGCCTCAGGGAAGTCTCCTGGGCGAAGGCAAAGCAGTACAGCAGCGATTTAGATTAGCTAGAAAGCAAGAAATCCAATGATTTTCTCCTTTCTAGCTAATCTAAATCACCAGGCACAGCTGATAGTTGGAACAGCTGATCGTCAGGAGGGGAAAGGAAAAATAGCAACTTACCAAAAATAAGGCAAAGGCACAATGCAGGCAAGTTGAATTGCGCGCATGCCAGGTAAGGAGTGACTGGGCGGGCGTGGAGGGGAGAGGAGGGTGGAGAGAGGAAGGGAGGGGCCAGCTAGTGGTGTGATTTGCTAGTTCTCTGAACTGCACAGAATTGTAACAACTGGTTCTATAGAACCGGTCCATAATGGTAGAATCCCACCCCTGCATATACCTACATAGAGAATGTAGGCACAAAGAATTTAGAGAATGTTTTACATACTACAAATATTTTTTTGGTTCTGTAAAGTTCTTTGCTTTATTGATCCAATAGATTTTGCTCTTCAAATTTTATCAGGAAACACACTTGAAAGACCAATGGTTATTTAGAAGATTAAATGGTGGGGAAATAGAATAATCTTTCTTAGTGAATGAATAACTTCAAAACAATACCTTCCTTTGCTCCCACAAGGTATTTTTTAGTTTGTGATAGGTCAGTCTCCTTACCATTATTCTTTCTGACATAGTTGATATATTTGCCAACATCAGAACTTTAGTGGTTACATGATAAAACCGTTCAGAGATTTCTATTTTTTTGCCAAATTGATTTGAACTCTCAATTCAAACAGGTTGCTCTAAAAATTGCCCAGTGATCATTGAAAAGCTATGAAACCATTTGGAATTATTTTAAAAGGTCTTTTACCTGAATTATCAGAATTCAATGATATTTTTAATACACTTTACAAAAGATGACCAGATTGATTCTGGGATCCTCAAGTTTTTACAGTGGTCCATCTTGGTTATAATTCTGCCAAATGTCCCATTTGAACTACATAGCTTGTTTTCCACAGCATCCTGTCCAAGGACAACTTAATGCTATTATATACTACATGAAGCAGTACAGAGCAGTTACAGTGCAAACTGCTAGATGCTGTAAATCATGTCCAAGCTTCCTGTCACACATGATTAACTCCCTGAGTCTAATCTTTAAAATGATCTAAGAATATTTGCATTGTGCTACGCTAGCAAGTTCAGTGCTGTTTGGTTGTCAGCAGCATGAGAGAATAGCTATGTTTTCAGGTTTCACTGGACAAGAACTTACAGGATATATTCATCACATTTAGCTCACAATTGAATGGCAGTGTGCTTTCCTGAGATGGCTTGGATTCCACTTTCATGTACAAAAAACCCCATGCATGATATTCTGAAGATAAGAAAAAGTACGAGTTACCTGTCATTCACAGCAATATCTTTTCATTAAAGATTTCTTAATGGGAAAATGTTGTAATAATTAAACAGAAAAGGAAAAAGTATTTTATGTAGGAAAGGCATCTCCTGATTCTTGTCTAAATTTATTTTACTCTATCTATATTCTGGTTTTCATTCCCCCACCCAGCTTCCATTTTCCCCCCACAACAACCCTGTGAGAAAAATTCAGCTTTTATGCCGAAGAATGAACTTGATGTTGGACCTCCCTAGCTGGAGTCAGCACTTAACTATCTACCAGTATGTTGTATGTAGCTGATGTTTTAAAAAATTAATAACAATAGCAAGAGAGTTGAACTGCATAGACTGAGATCTGCTTGAAATACATGACAGGAACATTATATGTTGTCTGAAGCAAAAAGAGACTTCAGCTATGTACTGTGGAACATGGAGCAAAAGTCCTTCCCCAACTACTATTAGGCCCCAACTACTATTACTTTCCCTTCTATTATCAATCCACTTGTGCTAAAACCTGTTGTACTGCAGGAGAATTGTTTGTACAGTTTAACATCAAAGCAGCTCAAAACTAGCAGAGCTCATTAATTATTGGAAGCCTGCTCAGGTCAAAATGTTAAAGAAAAAAATTGTTTAAAAATTTAAATGTGTGGTTTATCCATATTTTTTATCACATACATGACAAGTCCTCCAGGGACAGCTGGGAGAGACCCACTCCTGTCCTTTGAGTGGCTGCCCATAGCCATTTTTTCTGGAACAAAATTAAGATTAGTAAATGGCAAGTTTCAACTACAGCTGGAATATCTCCAGGAAATGTATTCTTTAACCTGTATGTTAAAGAACAGGGTTGTTGGTTTTTTAGTTTTAGACAGATACAAAGAAAAGTTCCATTATTCATTAGCATTCATTTCCCACAAGTAACAAAGTGGATTTTCTAAAAGTAGGACCAATGTTGGCATTCATTCACAGGGGTGGGAATGCTAGAAAGTCTGAAGTCTTCATCTACTTTTAAAGTAGTTTTTTAAAAATGTAGTGCCATGAAGAAAAGTGCTGGCCCAGTCAGTCACAGCCACTGTCATTGCATTGATCTACCTGCCCCTCCTACATTACACAGCACTTATGTCATTCAAACCACAGTCTATGTGAGAAATGCTTTTCTGCCCTGGATCAAGCTTGCCAAATTGTGCTTGTTCTTTCTTGCTTATAATGTTTGCTTAATATCACTTCAAAGTAAGCCCCTGTTCTGATTTTATCTAGAATGCATGACATCAAATTACATGTTCATTAAAAAAAACTTTAAAGTTAATTGGGAGAAGTCTGTTTTTGTAGTTGCTATCCAAGAAAACACTGTACCATGAACCCCATCTCTATTAGCAAAATGCCTTTAACCCAAATGAGAATGGGAATTTGGAAAAAGAAAAAAGTGAAGCAAAAACATTCTTAATGAATATACAAAGGCGGAAAGCACTGCTTCTATATATGGTCAAGTGGTTGCTTACCACTATATTATCTAAACAAGATGCAGCAAAATCAACGTGTTAATAAGCACAATTTTTTGGTATTACAACTTTAAACAAATTTGGACAGTAATCAGTCTAAGCTTTCTGGAGGCAGCTTGATTTAATATGCAGATTTTATACATGGCATATAAATTTAAGAATGTACCTGTTAGAATAAGCAAACCCCCAAATTTAAATCTAATAGCATTCACAGGTTTGTTACATTCACAACAGTTCAGGTTCCTATGGTTCTATGTTTTGTGAATGTAATATTGCTTTATACTATCAAGTATTGTATTTATGTGCTTGATAACAACCAGCAATTCCTGCTAGGTTTAGTGCTAATCAAATGAGATTTGGCCAAAATTGAGCAGTTTAATCATTGTACTTGAGGCTTGAGTCACATATTTCTAATTACTATACTTTTTTATTTTGGGCAATGGAAACATATATCTGTTGAATGTTATTGTTTTATGAAGTTTTACTTGTTTTAAAATCACTAATTCTTGACATCAATCTTATATTTGTATTGTCTGGTGATTTGAATAGTATTAATCAGTAATGTAATGTATTTTATCAAATACATGTGATTGCAATTTTAGAGTCTATACCTTGTGAGTTTTTTGCATATAAAATTACACACAGAAAAAAGCATGTTGTTATGATATATGCTTGTAACTCAGCCTGTCATCATTCTGAGGTCAATAAAATGAGGACCCAGATTGTTGGGAACAATATGTTGATGTTGAACACTGCCCAGAGAGTGCTGTAAGACACTTTGGGTTAATGTATAAGTCTGCTATTGCTAATGTTATTTGAGGGACTGCCTCTCCCCAGTTATATTTACCCATCCTATCATATCCAACAGAAGTAGCATATTGCTGGTACAATCTGCTGGGGACTTAACATTTATTTTTTAAAAAAAAAATATTTTTATTAAGTTTCTTTTGTTACATTGAAAACATCATGTTATCAACAACGTTCTTGACATCTATACAGGTTTTTGGTTTAAATATCATAATACATTGTATTACATTTGTCTACTACTAAATAATAACTAACTATAATTACTATTCTTATATTTTTATATAATTTACAAACTTTTGTTTTATTTTCTTAAGGATTATTTCAATTAAAATTTTGGTCTCACTTCTTAGTTCTGTTTGTTGGCCATTTATACCAATTATTCCAAATTGAAAAGAATTCAGAGTCATCTTTTTCTTTCAATTTCACTGTTAGCATATTCATCTCAGCACTTTCTGTTACTTTGTGTATTATTAGTTCTTCATTGGGGGTATTTGATGTTTTCCATACCTGCGCAAAGGCTATTCTGGCGCTGTTGTAATATGTAACAATAAGTATTTTACTTCTTTTGGTAATCTTTCTTTGATGATTCCTAAAAGGAAGGTTTCCAGTCTGAGCTCAGTCTGGTACCCAGTGATCTCTTGTCAACCAATTTTTAATTTGAATCCAGTAAGTCCTGGTCTCGGGGCATTACATGTGATAAAATGTACCATCAACTTTTTTACATTTCCAACATTTGGGAGTCATGTTGGAATATATTTTTGCCAATCTCGTTGCAGCTAAATGCCATCTATAAAACATTTTATACATATTTTCTTTGTATGCTGCAGATACCATTAACTTATAATTTATGTTCCACATTTTCTCCCATTCCTCTAATTCTATAGCGTATCCAAAATTCTGTGCCCGTGCAATCATTGTGCTTTTGACTATTTCCTCTTCCATTTTGAAATCTAATAAATATTTGTATAGTTTAAAGTTTTTGTCCCATTAATATTTTATCTAATTGGTTCTGCTCTTTGTCAAATCCAAAATCTTTTAAATCTTTTTTTATATTTATTTTGAATTTGCAAATATGGCCACCAGTTGATTATGATTCCATTTTCCTTCAGTTCTTGGTTTGATTTTAATTTCCCTTGACTATCTAATAATTCTTCATAGCTTACCATTTTCCGTAGGTTTAATCTATTTGGATGGATTATGGCTTCCATGATTGACAGCTATCGTGGGATTTCCATATAGTGTTTGCCTTTGATTTTTTTTCCAAGTTGTAATCAATAAATCTCTTATTAAATGTTGATTGAAGTAAGTATGTACATTACTTTTGTTATCCCACAAAAATGCATGCCAACCTATCAGGAGGTCATGTCCTTCTAATGTTAAGATTCTCTTGTCTCTTAATTTAATCCAATCCTTAATCCAACTCAACACCGCTACCTGGTAATAAAGCTCCCATTCTGGTAGTCCAAGACCACCTCTGCTCCTATCATCTTGTAATAATTTCATTTTGATACATGGCTGCTTTCCCAACCAGACAAACTTGGATGTCATTTTATTTAATTCTATAAAGAAAGATTTCCCTAATTTGATTGGGATCATTTGGAATAGATATATTAGTCTTGGTAGAGTATTCATTTTCAGTGTTGCTATTCTTCCTAATATAGATAGTTTCAATTTGGCCCATAATTCCAATTCTTTTCTGATTTGCTTAATCAGATTAACCTAACTATCCTCTTTTAGTGATGAACATCTGGGTGATATCCAAATTCCCAGGAATTTCACCTTTTTTACTTTTTGCATTCCCACTATATTTTCTAATTCTACTTTCTGTTTTGTTGTACAGTTTTTGACTTTCATTTTAGTTTTATTTTTTTATATTTTAAGTCCTGCCACTTCCCAAAATTTTTCTATTTGTTGCAACAATATTGGTCCCAAATTCATTGGATCTTCCAGTATAAATAACAAATCATCAGCAAATGCCTGAATTTTATATTCCTCATTTCTAATTTTAATTCCATGAATCTCTGGATTTTGTCTGGTTGCAGCGACCAACACTTCTAAAAACAAGATAAATAAAAGAGGTGATAATAGACACCCTTGTCTCACTCCTTTTGCAATTTCAAAATCTTTAGTGCAGTCTCCATTTAATAATATACTTGCTTTTTGATTTGAGTATATTTCTTGTAATGTTTTTTCTATATTAGTACCAAAATTTAACCTTTTAATTTGATGTAACATGAGTTTCCAATTAAGATTATCGAATGCTTTTTGCGCATTTAAGAAAATTAAGGCTGCCTGTTTTTCTGGGTGAGCTTCGTAGTATTCAATCGAATTCAGTACTGTCCTAATATTGTTTTTGATTTGTTTGGCAGGAAACCATTCTGGTCTGTATGTATAAATTCACTCAAAATTGGTTTCATTCTTTCTGCCAATATTGTCATAAATATCTTATAATCCGTATTTAGCAACGAGATTGGCCTATAGTTCGTAATTAGTTGTTGATCAGTGCTATCTTTTGCAATTAAGGAGATGTACACCTCGGACCAGGACCTCAGTAGTCTAGCTTGCATTAATGCCTCATTATATAGTTTCAGTAAAATTGATTCAAATATTTCAGATAATTTTTTATATAGTTCGCCTGGTACACCATCCGGACCTGGTGTTTTATTATTTTTTTCTCTTCTTAGTCTGTTTCCTGTATTCCCTGTTGTTGATCTTCTTGTTGGTCCTCCTGACTCTTGCTTTCTGACTCTTCTTTGCTACTCCCTTCTTTCTCTGTTTCTATCAACTGATCGTAAAGTTCTTGCACCTTTTCAATACTATCAATTTTTACTCTTCTTTCTTGCCACATCATCAGCATTCCTTCAGGGACCAGCCATCTGAACCAGATATTTCATTTATTCAGGAGTATCACCAGAGATCTATAGCCTTCCTCAACTCTCTTACCCACCTCGGGATTTGTTTCAAGGTCGTGATCTCTTTTTCTTTGTACACCATCGGCTCGTCCTTTGTGATTCTATATATAATATCTCTTATATTTTTTCTGGAGAACCTGATGTGGACCTCTCTAGGCAGCTTGTTTCATCTGGCGTAATTTGTGTGGATTCGGTAAATCTCATCCAATTTTTCACTATTTCCTGTTGGTCCCTTTGCAGTGCCTCTGCTATTAAGTGGGACATTATAGCTCCCAGATCTTCATCTTTAGATTCCAATACATTTTGGAATGTATTGGATTCTCAAATAGAATCCTGCATGTTCCATTTCAAGATGGATAATCAAATCTTCTAAAACTCTGTTCATCTCTATTACTTTCCTATCCATCCCTTCCAGTCTCTTATCTGTTTATTCAGCTTTAGTTTCTATATTTTTTATTTTTTTTCATTCTTCTTCAGTGTCTGTTGGATTGTTCCCATCTTCTCCTCTAGATTTTGAATCTTACCCTTCATTTCTCCCATTTCTTTCTTCATATCTGTATGGTTATTTACTATTGTGTCCTGCATTTTAAGCATTGTTTCTTAAATAGCTATTAATGTTGCTTGCATCTTCTGCATGTTGTGCACGTTGTTTTTTTTTCCGTGTTCAGCATTCCTTCTATTGTTTTTTGGCCCACTGGAGATACAATAGACACTGATGAACTAGACATCAGTTTTTTTTCCCCTTTCAAGGCCGTTGTTGTGGTACTGGTCATATTCCTAACTTTATTGTAGATATCTTCCCACTTTACCATTCACTATTTAATTTTCCTTTTATTATTAATTCTATTCAGTAGTTTCCCTTAGAATATAAATATATTTTCACCTCTCCGACTTATGTTATTCTAAATTATTCAAATTTGATTCAATTTTTTATAAGGTCTGAAATTAACTGAATCACCAAAATTAAAAAAGACAAAGAGGGAAGAGAGCAAAAGAAATGACAGAAAAGATAGTATCAAAATGAGAAAGAAAAAAGAGAAAGGGTGTGATATAGCATAAGATATGCTTACTATAAATTGTTCTTATACAGCTATTTTATATCACTATATTATGGTATATCAACTATATTCTTTATCTTTAACTGTAAAGTTCAATTTCCTTTAAACAGTTCTATATTCCACTTCTTATATAACCTTACATATTTCATTAGTTGTTAATAATCAATCAATCACTAATCATCAAAATAGTATTTCACCAGTCTTCATAGTTTCATGTCATTTAACCTTTTAAATTCTTAATAAATTCAATCAAATCTTAATCAAAATGTTATTTCATTAATTATATTTTGTAAAAAGAAGTCCAATAATGTTCAGTCACTTTCCTTTCCCTGTCCATTCACATTTTGTTTAGTCACAGTCTGTTACATCAGCTTCTCTCCTCTCTGTATAATCTCAAAATGTCACTTCCGTTCTTGGGTTCAATCTTGTCTCTTACTTTTTTCCACTGTTCTTCTTTTGCAAATCACAGATCCATCATATTAAACTCCAAATTCCTAAATAATCAGTCTAAATCAACTCCAAATTTATCAGAACAAGTCCAAAACACCAATCAAACTTTAATCAACTAAATCGGCTTCGATCTGTCTTAAAAGTTCCTTGCTTTCACTGCTGGATCGCCATTTCCATTCGGACTTCCGTCCTTTATTTAAGACTCACAGTTCTGCCACCTCTCTCTGCCATTTCTCTCCTTGACTTTCACTTTCCGCCTCCTTCACTCCTAGTTCAGTCCATCAATTGATGCCAAAAATGCTGTTCATGCTCTGGTGCCTTTCTCATTGTCATCGAGATGGCCGATCACTCACACGTTGGAGCAAATGAGGTCTCCCTCGAAGCTGTCAATTGCCACCACCATCAAACTTCTCCTTGGGCTTCCTACACCTTTGTCTTCCCCTCCAGGGTCTACGTGCCCCTCACCAGGGCCTCCAAATGTGCAGATTGGGTACAAGAAAGCAGAGCTTGCTCTTCTCTCCCCACTCTGCTGCAGCGCTGCAACCAGAAGTTCTGCTCAGGACTTTCATTTAGTGGGTCCCAGAAAAAGTTCCTTCTCTGCCCTGATGGCCACCTTATGAAATATTGTCCCTTCCAAAAAGATGTTAGCTCTATACTTGTTGATCTTCCCTCAAGACCTGGCTATGTCATCAGTCCTGATCATCAGATGGTCCCAGAGGACTGGTGAGATTTTTAGGTGGCTCCATTAATGGGGTAACTTCTATTTTCCCTTAAACTCTGTGAGTTTTAAAACTTTATATGCCAATTGTTTTATCATTTTGCTACCCAGAGTCACTTTTCATGGGATGGTCGGCCATATAAATTCAATAACTAAACAATTTTGTGAGGAAGTTGTCATTTAACAGAAGTCTAATGGCAAATAAGGGTATATTCCTAACAATATGTTAAGTACTTTTTTATTTTCGACCAGAGTTAGGTCCAAGCTAATTTTAATAAACATGGTGAGTTAATCTATTGTATCATTGCTTCTTCATAAATGATCAGCCACCCACCCATTATGCAATGTTGCATCAGGGTGCAGGATATTTTAAAATTACAAGTGACATAATTTTTGAATAAGCTCAAAATCTTATGACATTTTGAAGATCTCACTATCATGGTCTCAGGCAAGATACCAAGGTTTCACAAGATTTGATACTGTCATAAATTGTTTTCTTTTAAAAGGAAAACACATACAATTTTCATCCTGAGGTTCTAAGAATGCACACATTTTGGCATCTCATCAAGAGACATGTTGCTGGTTTCCGCTATCAGTTTTTGCACCAAATATATTGAATTGGCAAGAGAGCTCTACAGTATACGTAAATTAATCTAGGATTACCAACTCTGGCTGTATAATCCTAGATGGCAGCAGGAAGTTATAAATGTCTTTGTAGTCTTGTTGCCATCTAGTGGATGTCTGCTACATATGTTGAAAAAACTTTGTTTAATCCCAAATACTCTGATTGCTTAATAGGTAGAATAGAAACTATTTGTTCATAGTTTGCCTTGACCTTTTGTAGGAAGTTAGCACCCACCTGTCTCCTAGGAAAATAAAATACTTTAGAATATATTAAAAAAGGCAGAATATTTCCCCTAAAAGAGAAGTAGAAACTCAGAAGCAGAAACTCCCCTCAGAAGCAGAAGCTCATCCCCACCTTTGTTAATAGGTGGGTCATTAAGGCCTATGCCAGAGTATTCTACATAATAAAGGCCTCTGCCCATCTCACCACCTGGCCTGGGAAGATTGTATCAGCCAGCACTCAGGTGAAGCCATATGGTCCAAACAAAGCCTACAAAGTTAGCAAAGTCCCCCACTCCTGGGAATCTGACAGCCAATGGGATACATTTCTTGCACCGGAACAGGAAACACTAAGGCAGGGCCCAACAGAGGATATATAACTAAGGGACTCTCAGCATCTCAGCCCTTTCCCTTCTTTTTCTTCATCCAACATCTTGAAGCATGTGATTATCCTTTTCATTTTGGAGCTCCAAGCCATATGCTCCTGTCTACCATAAAACCATCTTTCCAAACAGCCTCCATATTTCCAGTGTCTTTTTCCCCACTTGGAACTGAACCTAGAAGGATAATTCTTCCAATACCTTCAATTTGATATTTTACTGAACAGGGATGGATCCATGCAGACATGGGTTGGGGGCGTGCATAAATGCACCAACATGCCTACCATCTCTGTTTTAATGTTCCCTTTTATTTGTATTTATTTCATGTATTCATAATCATATTTATACTTATATATATTATCAAATGCATGCTGGACAAAATAAATAAATAAAATAAGCATTCAATTGATGCAGTTTCATAAGTCACTGAACAGAGAGGTACCTGGTGTATTTATGCTGGACAGATCTCTACACAAGATAGTATTGTTTATTTATTAGATTTTTATTCCAGCTTTATTACCTTATAAAGTTTTGCTAGCTCAGAGTAGCAAACATGCCTAATACTCCTTCTTCCTCCTATATTTCCCACAACTACTCTGTGAGATAGACTGGGCTGAGAGACAGTGATTAGCCCAAAGTCACAAAATTCCACAGGTACAAGGTAATGCAAGTTATTTGGTCAAGCATCATTCTTATTCCTTCTTTAAAATTGAAGGGAACCTAAAGTGCACACTGCTAATGTAAACAAATCTTAGTTATTTTAATTGGCAGCTTCCTTTTCAGGTCAAAAGGATCCCAAAAGTTAAATTTAATTTTTGTTCTGGTGAAGGATGAGACACCAGGAGATATCTATTCATCTTCATTAGGCAAATGCAGCTAAATCTTTTTTTCCAAATTTGTAGAAGAGTAATTGACAAGCAATTTAACATTCAGGAACATATTTGATTTTTCTCTCCACTGAAGTTCATATGAATCACAACTGAGTGATACATAGCAGGCTGAGGCATGTGTTTCTGAATATGATACCATCTGGCATAGATGATGGATACATCGTACACATGCTTTTGTATAATAATATTATTTTAGAACACTATTTAGTAATATTAAAATTTCCATTAACAAATGAGACAATGTGTTCTAAATCCTGCTGCTTTACCAATTCCCTCCCCCTCAAAAGATATAATAAAAAACAATCACAACAGAGAGGCAATTACAATTGTTAAAACTGCAAATTAAACTCAATATTATGAGCAATTCCTACTCAGAATTCCAAGTGCCAGGGCATACTGTATATGAAGAAACTGAGCACAGCCCTTAGAAAAGGAATAAATAGGGGGGAAAATATTTTTGAAACCTGGTGTCCTCCAGAATTTCTTTTTTAAAATAAAATTGTATTGAAGAATTGTTAACAAGATTAAAAAAAAGAAATAAGGAAAATAGTGAATAAGTGATCTTAAAGATGCTTTTTTTTTTTGCAGGAGGCAATTGGACTTTCTTGTTTTTCTTTGAAAACATTTCACTTCTCATCTAAGAAGCTTCTTCAGCTCTGACTGGATGGTGAGAAACGGAAGGATTTATACTCCCTTACAAACAGCTGGTTATTTGCATCCTTTTAGAGGGCTGTTGAAGTACCTGGAGATTTACCCTGTGTTCTCAGGGTCACCTGAATGCTAATGGTTCCTGAAGTCTGCAGTCCCTCTGGAAATCCATTCATGCTTACACACAGTTCAAAGGGTGAAGCAAAATGTCTTCAAAGAAAACAAGAAAGTCCAGTTGTCTCCTGAAAAAAAAGTACCTTTGAGACAACCATGACCTGGTTGACTGAGAATCTCTAGAGTGAATAAGTAAGGCAGAAAAACACTTCAAAAAGACAAAGAAAAGAAAAATGGAGAAAGAAAAGATTATAAAGGAGCGGCTTCCAATCATTTAACAATGGTTATAAATGCATATATATTTTACCCTTTCTCTCTAAAGTTACATCATAACTTCCTTCTTGCCATAAACTATTCTTTCTAATCTCCATATCCACAAATTACAAGTTCATTTTTCTGTTTTTTATAAAAAGTTCCTAGGGTTTCCTGTCCCTGATAAATGTTGTTGTTCTTTCTCTATTCAATTTTGCTATCTCTGCTAGTTTCTGTCATCTTCACTAACTGTTCCTCCACCCTGGATATGTCAGAACCTTTCCATTTTTGTGCATATATTAGATTTGCAGCATCCTATGGAATTCATACCTAGCTGATCCTATGTTCCTTTATGACTAATTTATATCCTTCAGGTTATGGCCTCATCATGTAAATTATCTTCAGTGACTTCTCTATAATACCAAAGTACATTACCTTTCCTTCCTTCTTTTTCTCCTTCTCCTCATTTCTAGCTTTCCCTCACTGAATTTTTAACATTTCTCCAGTTCTCACAACAGTGCTGAACAATTACAATTACAGAAACCCAGTTTTATTGATATTTTTTCATTATCCTTCCCTGGAAGAAAGCATGCAGAAATCTGGAGATGAGTCTTCATCAAGTTCCCAATGACAAAAAGAAAAGTAGTACAGACTTACCAAAGGGAAAAAAGGTATGTGTTGGTTATTGGTGACTCACTTCTCAGAGGAAGGGAATCATCAGCTGGGAGGCCAGACAATATATTGAGGGGAGTATGCTGTCTCCTAGATGCAAAGATAAAAGATATGACAGAGAGAGACTTATAAAAATAGGCCCATCAGTATTTCTCTGTCTTCTGTTTCATGTTGGGACAAATGATAACAAAGAGCCTGAAAGTATCAGGAGCAACAAGGCTCATAGGAGTGGTTTTTTCATCAACAACTGGTGAAGGAATGGAGGGTTTTAGAAGTAAACAGCTGGCTCAAGGGATGGTGCTGTTGAGATAATTTTGGATTTCTTCTGTTTATATTACCTACAAGAAGAGCTTTGGGCAAGTGATGGGATAGTAATACAATGACTCTTCTTAATTCTCCCACTTTTTTGTGACTGAAAGCCATAAATGAAATGGGTTTAATTCAAGTTCTGGCTTTGAAGTTCATCTTTTTGTCTGGACTTTAGTTTTTTTTTCATAACATAAAATCATCAGCTATGTGGTGTCTTACACTGTATGCTTTAGTAAGATGAATCAGTGATCAATTTGATTATGTCTCTAAATTGATGATACTGTTACATTATTGATAATTGGTTTAAAATATGTTGTGGGTGTTATTGTTTTGCTTGCACTGGCCCTTAAGGTCTAAGTGCATAGTATATAAAATACTGGTATTACTGCTACTATAATAGGCAATACTTTGCCGATCATTAGTGATGCACAGACATGTAGGCAGGATATGACTGTCTTCCCCAAATCACAAAAATACCTACATGAGAAAAGGAGAAGAGCAGAACACATAAGCAGAATTGCTTAATGAAGCAAAATAACTGAGCACTTCAATAGAATGAGATACTCAGTTTAACAATTTAGGCCTTAAGAATGTTTGTCTCTCTATGAGTACCTTTGTCAGGTTTTTACTTCTGGTGACCACCTGGAGAACACCCTGAACCTTAAGGCCCTGTCCCACTGGCCGACGGATGCAAAACGTATGCATAAAGGACACAGCGGATGAGCAAAATTTTGGGGGTGACTCCATCCGTTGTCATCCGCTCCAAAAAGTGGCGAAAATTTGCATAAACAGAAAGGAAAAGAACGGACGTGGGTAGTATGTAGCAGGGATGTTAAACGGATGTTCATAGGAAGCCTAGCGGATGTATATCAAATGCAAACCGTTCACTGCGCATCTTTTCTATTTCCGTGCTACTAACGCTGTGTAGACGTTCCGTGTACCTTTTGTTTCCTCCCTCTTTCCATTTTCAGCTGCAGCGGATGTGAGTTGCGAGGATGCCCAGAGGATGCAGAGCGGATACAGCGGACGTTTAACGGATGATAAACAGACATAGAACGTTTGTTGCTCATATGTCACGGATTTACATTGTACACAGCGGAAAGTTCATCTGTTCACAAAGTTTTGTGCAGTTCAAAACTTCTTGGGTGGATGAAATCTCAGTGGACGGATACTGGAGGGATAGAGCATATGAAACACATATGCAGTGAGTACACAATGGATGCATCGCGTTTTCCAACGGATGGCAAGCTTTTTTTAAAGTTTTACATCCTCTTTGCATCCGTTGGTGCAGTGGGACATGGGTTTTAGCAAGATTATCAGAAGTGGCCTAAAGCAGGATTAGAATTCAGTCTCCTTGCTTCTAGCTTGATTCCCTAAATCACTACACACCAAACTGATTTGCTAGGTCTTAAGAACCAGCATCAAGTAAAAAAGAGTAACATTTTGTAGTTAATCTTCTGCTAACTGGGGAGGGATATTCTTCAAGAGGACTTAGAGAAAAGCTGCTCCTTCAGTGACAAATACTGACTGACTACCCGTTATTGGAATATATCTCTCGATTTGGGCTAAGGAGAAATCTGTATTTGAACTGTATCAAACACTTCCAGCCTCAGTTAACTTTCAGTCATTATTTTATAGTTATAGCAGTATTGTCAACAGTATTTCCACAATCTTTATTCTGATCATAATTTATTATAACTCATAAATATAAAATAATTATACCTGTAAACATATACAGCCTTAGAAAGGGGGGGAAGGAGGTTCTTTCCAAGTTCTTTGTCAGAATGATTGGGATAAATTAATATAGAAACTACTGTATGGTATTAGAGTAGTGTAAAGGTGCTGTGAGCCCTCTGCTGGTAATTTCTGTTCATATAAAGCACAATAAATTTATATAGATAGATGGGGGGAGGAGAGAACTGTGTGTATGTGTGTGGATATAAAATGATAATGTGCAGCCTTCACTCTATTTCTTATCAGCTCAGTTCCCTGTCTGACATCTTCACATAAACATGTAAAATGCTTGTGCTCATTCTATTCATAAAATGCATCATTATATTATTTATGAACTTTTTAAACAATTACTATAGATATCTCTAACAAAAAAAGGATACAGCGTAAGGATAAAAATAGTACAATTTGGTATGAGAACTAAAATATACATATTTCTTCTAATGCATTGGATTATCAGCAACTTTGTTCACAGCAATATTAAACCAGGCCTTCAAATCTTTGCGACCATTCTTCTTTACTATTGCTAAGTCTTCCTAATTAACTAGGGACTAAGAGGAGACTTTGCTTCACTGCTTTGTAACCCAAATTTTAACTTTCTAGAAATGGTAGAAGACTATTTATTTAATGGTAGTGGGAGAAACCCTCCCACACTACCACCTCTTACAATACTAGACAACACAGTATCAACAATAGAGACCTTCAAATTTCTAGGTTCTATCACATCGCAAGACCTAAAATGGACACCTAAAGCCCCTGTCACACTGCACCAACAGATGCAAAGAGGATGTAAAACGGACAAAAAAGCTTGCCATCCATTGGAAAACGCGATATACTCACTGCCTCCGTTTTGCTTCCTCTCTATCCGTCTATTGACGTTTCATCTGCTCAGAAAGTTTTGAGCTGCTCAAAACTTTTGCACAGAAAATGTATCCAATTTGTCCGTTCTGCATCCGCTACGCATCCGCTACGCATCCGTTACGCATCTGCTATATCCGCTAGGCATCCACTGAGCATCCGCGCAACTCGCATCCGCTCGGACGCAGGGAGGAAGCGGAACGGACGCGGAACAGATACAGAATGGATGCCTAGTGGATGCAGCATGGAAACAAAGCATGTAAAACGGAAAAAACGTCCGCAGAGGGGACCTATCTCGGATATTAAGGATGTCTACAAGATGCCTAGAGGATGCAAAGGGACACCTATACTGCCTATAAAAAGGGGGAGCAACACATCTGGATCTCACTTTCAGACCAGCAGCCCTGCTGCAGACTTCTGCAGCCTTCATCTGACTCTTGCTCTTCCACAGCATCCAGTCATGTCCACCGTGGATCGTAACACAATCCTTTTGGCAGCCACCATCCTTCTGCAACAGTGCGAAGCCATCTACAGGCTCTGTGAACTCTACTACGGGAAGAAAAAGAGGCGGCCAAGAAGCCTCTGGGTACGAAGGTGGTTCGCCAGAAGAGCAGAGGATGGACTGTACAACAAGCTGATGGTGGAGCTGAGGAACGAAGACCCTCGGGCATTCCAGAACTTCATGAGGATGCCTCCAGCCATGTTTGACGAAGTTGTGCAGCGGCTTACTCCCAGATTGACCAAGCAGAGCATCAACTTCCAGCCCAGCCTGGAACCTGGGCTCAAGGTGGCACTCACTCTGCACCACCTGGGCTCAGGGACCACCTACAGCAGCATGCAGTATGGCTGGAGGGTGCCACACAACACCATCAGCATTGTGGTCAGAGAAGTAGTGCAGGCCATCATCGAAGAATACCTGGAGGAGCTCCTCCAGTGCCCCTCCACTGAAGAAGGATGGAAGAAAGTTGCAGAGCAGTGGTATCAGAAGTGGAACTTCCCCCACACCGTTGGAGCCATAGATGGCAAGCACGTGGCCTGCAAAGCTCCAGCCAAGTCGGGGTCCACTTATTTCAATTACAAGGGCTTCTTCAGCATCATCCTCTTCGCCATGGTCGATGCTGACTACAAGTTCATGTACATCGATGCTTCAGGCAACGGCTCATCTTCAGATGCCCAGGTATACAATGCCAGTCACCTCAAGGAGGAGCTGGAATGCAACCTCATCGTGGGCTTCCCAGATCCAGAACCCCTACTTCTCTCCACCATGCAGCATCGCCCAGACACCGTGAGGAGGATCATAGAAGCTTGCTGCATCCTGCACAATCTCATGCGCACCTGCTACCCAGTCTTGCAGAACAGGCTCGTGGACCGCCAACAAGGCAATGGGGACATGGAGCCTGGTGAATGGAGGCAAGGGCGAAACCTGATAGACACTCAGGATGTGCAAGGCCCCAACAGAGCCTCACGTGAAGGGAAGAAGCAGTGCAACCTCCTGAAACGCTGGTGCAACTCCCCAGCTGGAGCAGTGGAGTGGCAAGACAGGATGGTAGATGCTTAATGGATGCTTCCTTCAGCCTGTCTCATCACACTGATGAGATTGAGCCATGTATGTTGGGTGGGCCTACAATGAACAGGGCATTTAATAAAGAGTTGTGTTTATGTTCAAATGTGTGGAACAATGATTACATTGGTATTGATAATAAAGGGCCAAAGGTGTGGCACCTGGGAGGGTGGACCATACAGTCCCACTATGCTTGCACTGGAGGTTTATCTATCCCACAACTATTATCCATCCCACAGGTATCCCTGCCCATCCCACAGCTATCTTAACCCATCCCACAAGCATGCAAAGGCTTAAACCATTTCTAAAAGTTTCCACCAAGACTTTATTAAAAAAAAGAAACAGAGCAAGCGTATGAATCAAAAATAGATTTTACTAACAAGAAGCTATAAAACAAAAATGAGTCTCTGGCACTTCTCTTGGTCGCTCAGTCTCATGGGTGAAGAGTCCAGGTGCTGTGGAGGTGGCTGGTGCTGGAGTGCTTGTCATCAGCTCCTCCAAAAGCAGAAGCAGCAGAAGCAGCAGAAGCCCCAGTCCCAGAAGAGCGAGCCCATGCTGCAGAACCCCAGCAGAACCAGAGTAAGGGCCAGGGGGTGGGATGGTAGCCCTGTCCCTCTTGCCAGGGCTGGCAGCAGATGGCTGAGGCTTGCTGTGCTTCAGCATGGTTGTGGGGTTGCTGGCTTGCAGGGAGGCTGGCAGGAACGAAGGCTGGCAGGAAGGCTGGCAGAGAGGCAGGCACCAAGGCTGGCAGGCAGGCATGAACCAAGGCTGGCAGGCAGGCATGAACCAAGGCTGGCAGGCAGGCATGAACCAAGGCTGGCAGGTAGACTGGCTGGCAGCAAGGCTGGCAGGCAGGCAGACAGCAAGGCTGGCAGCAAGGCTTGCAGGCAGACATGCAGGCAGGACAGGCAAGGCAGTCGATGTGTCTGGAAGCAGGTCTTTCCTCTGAATGGCGACCTGCTTCCGAGCTGCTTCCGTTATATACACGGGGCTGATGCAATGCATTCTCCCCGCATGCGCAATTAACGCTCGGCATCTGCTAGGCTTCCGCTGTGCATCTGCTGTGCATCTGCTGTATCCGTTCCGCATCTGCTTTGCTGAGGTCCCCCGGAAGCCTAGCGGATGTGCCATCCGCTCCCATCCGCTTCCATCCGCTCGGCTTCCGTTCCGCATCCGCTTTCCATCCGCCCTGCGTCCTCCCCGCGTCCGTGTTATCCGCTCCGGTTATGCAAATTTTTGCCCCTTCTGAGAGCGGATAACAACGGATGGAACATTTTTCTTGTCCGTTGTGTCCGTTTTGCATCCATTGGGCAATGTGACAGGGCCTTAACATCAAAAACATCATCAAAAAAGCACAACAAAGAATATTCTTTCTGTGCTAACTCAGAAAGCTCAAACTGCCCATGAAGCTGCTGATACAATTCCACAGGGGTATTGTCAGAGGTCTGTTATCTGCACCTCTATAACTGTCTGGTTTGGTTCTGTAACCCAACAAGACAGCCACAGACTTCAGAGAATAATTAGGCATGGAAGAGAGGTTGTACTGCATTGAGGCACTCCATCTTATTTCATCACACAGTTCTTCCACAGCGCAACTTGATAGGGGTTTAACTACCATTCGATGTAGCTGTAGACTGGCTGGAGAATTCTGAGAGTTGAAGTCCACAAGGAGTGGACAAGTCAAAAGGCTGACAAAATTGCACCATAGGGTATGCTTCACTCATGCCGCCTTCTGTAACTGCAATCTGATAATTGGACAGTTTGATTGAGTGGCTAAACCTGCCATTTTAAACAACCAGCTACATTTCTCCATCCCACATCATTCTACATTCGGAAAATTACTTTTTTTCTATTACCAGATAGGAAGAGATACAAAGTCAGGGAATCAGCAGGCCCATAATTTGACAATAAGTACATAAGAATTTAATAACAAAATGGATGCAAACCTCAAAAAAATAATTACTGTGGAACAATGGGAAAAATTATGGGGGAAAAATCAATAAAATTTTCTCCAAGATATAATTTGAGGGAAAATTGGTTCAAAATATTTTACAGATGATATATACAGTAATCAATGATTACCAAGATGGACACATTATATAATAATAAATGTTGGAAATTGCAAATTAACAAGGAACATTTACTCATATCTAATGTAAAAAAAAAAAAACCTCAAAGGAATTACTATTGGAAGGAACTACACTGAATTCAGACCACAAACATTTTTATTAGGAATAATTCTAGGCAGCATAAACCAAAAGTATTACAATGTACTAAGGGTACATGCTGACAGAAGCATGAACAAATCTGATGCATATTGGAAAAGGAAAGCTTTGCCAACAATACAATAGGGGGAGACCGCAATTTGAGAATATGCAGCAAAACTGACTGCATACAATCATAACAGAAGTTTAAGAAAGAATTGCTCCATTATATTTGATACATTACACAACAAGGCAAATTTAGATATTGGGAATATGTTTTTTAGGGAAATAGTTAAGAGACTAATTAAAAACAACAGAAGAAGCAACTTAAAGGCCCTGACACACTGCCCAACGGATGCAAAACGTTAACAACGGATGAGAAAAATGTTACATCCATTGTTATCCGCTCTCAGAAGGGGCAAAAATTTGCATAACTGGAGCGGATAACACAGATGGGGGGAGGACGCAGGGCAGATGGAAAGCGGATGCGGAACGGAAGCCCAGCGGATGGGAGCAGATGGGAGCAGATGGCACATCCACAGGGCTTCCGGGGGACCTCAGCAAAGCGGACACGGAACGGATGCAGCGGATGCAGAGCGGATGCACAGCGGATGAAGCGGATGCAGAGTGGAAGCCTCGCGGATGCACAGCGGAAGCCTAGCGGATGCCGAGCGTTAATTGTGCATGGAGGGAGGATGCATTGCGTCAGCCCCGCGGATATAACGGAAGCAGCTCGGAAGCAGGTCGCCATTCAGAGGAAAGACCTGCTGCCAGACGGATTGACTGCCTTGCCTGCCCTGCCTGCATGTCTGCCTGCAAGCCTTGCTCCCAGCCTCCCTGCCAGCCTTGCTGTCTGCCTTCCAGGCTTGGTGCCTGCCTGCCTGCCAGCCTTGGTTCATGCCTGCCTGCCAGCCTTGGTGCATGCCTGCCTGCCAGCCTTGGTGCCAGCCTTCCTGCCAGCCTTGGTGCCAGCCTTGGTGCCAGCCTTCATGCCAGCCTTGGTGCCTGCCTGCCTGCCTGCCAGCGTTCCTGCCAGCCTTGGTGCCTGCCTGGCTGCCAGCCTTGGTTCATGCCTGCCAGCCTTCCTGCCAGCCTTGGTGCCTGCCTCCCTGCCAGCCTTCCTGCCAGCCTTGGTTCCTGCCAGCCAGCAACCCCACAACCATGTGGAAGCACAGCAAGCCTCAGCCATCTGCTGCCAGCCCTGGCAAGAGGGACAGGGCTACCATCCCGCCCCCTGGCCCTCACTCTGGTTCTGCTGGGGCTTCTGCAGCACGAGCTCGCTCTTCTGGGGCTGGCGCTTCTGCTGCTTCTGCTTCTGGAGGAGCTGATGACAAGCACTCCAGCACCAGCCACCTCCACAGCACCTGGACCCTTCACCCATGAGACTGAGCGACCAGGAGTGCCAGAGACTCATTTTTGTTTTATAGCTTCTTGTTAATAAAGTCTATTTTTGATTCATACACTTGCTCTGTTTCTTTTTTTTAATAAAGTCTTGGTGGAAACTTTTAGAAATGGTTTAAGCCTTTGCATGCTTGTGGGATGGGTTAAGATAGCAGTGGGGTGGGTAAAGATACCTTTGGCATGGGTAATAGCTGTGGGATGGGCAGGGATAACTGTGGGATGGGTTAGGATATCTGTGGGATGGGTTAATATAGCAGAGAGATGGGCAGGGATACCTGTGGAATGAGCAGGGATACCTTTGGGAGGGGTAGTAGCTGTGGGATAGATAAACCTCCAGTGCAAGCATAGTGGGACTGTATGGTCCACCCTCCCAGGTGCCACACCTATGGCCCTTTATTATCAATAATAATGTAATAATCATCCACACATGTCAACATAAACACAACTCTTTATTAAACGCCCTGTTCATTGTAGGCCCACCCAACATACATGGCCCAATCTCATCAGTGTGATGAGACAGGCTGAAGGAAGCATCCATTAAGCATCTACCATCCTGTCTTGCCACTCCACTGCTCCAGCTGGGGAGTTGCACCAGTGTTTCAGGAGGTTGCGCTGCTTCTTCCCTTCCCGTGAGGCTCTGTTGGGGTCTTGCACGTCCTGAGTGTCGATTAGGTTTCGCCCTTGCCTCCATTCCCCAGGCTCCATGTCTCCATTGCCTTGTTGACAGTCCACGAGCCTGTTCTGCAAGACTGGGTAGCGGGTGCGCATGAGATTGTGCAGGATGCAGCAAGCTTCCATGATCCTCCTCACGGTGTCTGGGCGATGCTGCATGGTGGAGAGAAGTACCTGGAACCTGTTGGCCAGGATGCCAAAGGTGTTCTCCACCACCCGCCTTGCCCTGGACAGCCTGTAGCTGAAGATCCTCTCTTCACAGCTGAGGTATTTGGAGGTGTAGGGCTTCATGAGGTAGGTTGTGAGGGAGAAGGCGTCATCCCCCACGATGAAGTAGGGCACATCTTGTGTGTCGTTGGGCAGCGGGTCTGGATCTGGGAAGCCTATGATGAGGTTGCTTTCCAGCCCCTCGAGGTGACTGGCATCTGAACATGACCCATTGTCTGAAGCATCGATGTACATGAACTTGTAGTCAGCATCGACCATGGAGAAGAGGATGATGCTGAAGAAGCCCTTGTAGTTGAAATAAGTGGACCCTGAGTTGGCTGGAGATTTGCAGGCCATGTGCTTGCCATCTATGGCTCCAACGGTGTGGGGGAAGTTCCACCTCTGATACCACTGCTCTGCAACTTTCTTCCATCCTTCTTCAGTGGAGGGGCACTGGAGGAGCTCCTCCTTGTATTCTTCGATGATGTCCTGCACCACTTCTCTGACCACAATGCTGATGGTGTTGTGTGGCACTCTCCAGCCGTACTGCATGCTCCTGTAGGTGGTCCCTGAGGCCAGGTGGCGCAAAATGAGTGCCACCTTGAGCCCAGGTTCCAGGCTGGGCCGGAAGTTGGTGTTTGCCTTGGTCAACCTGGGTGTCAGCCGCTGCACAACTTCATCAAACATGGCTGGAGGCATCCTCATGAAATTCTGGAACGCCCGAGTGTCTTCGTTGCTGAGCTCCACCATCAGCTTATTGTACAGTCCGTACTCTGCTCTTCTGGTGAACCATCTTCGGACCCAGATGCTTCTTGGCTGCCTCTTTTTCTTCCCGTAGTAGAGTTCACAGAGCCTGCAGATGGCTTCGCACTGTTGCAGAAGGATGGTGGCTGCCAAAAGGACTGTGTTACGATCCACGGTGGACATGACTGGATGCTGTGGAAGTGGAAGAGTCAGATGAAGGCTGCAGAGGTCTGCAGCAGGGCTGCTGGTCTGAAAGTGAGATCCAGATGTGTTGCTCCCTCTTTTTATAGGCAATATAGGTGTCCCTTTGCATCCTCTAGGCATCCTCTAGACATCCTTAATATCCAAGATAGGTCCCCTCTGCGAACGTTTTTTTCGTTTTACATGCTTTGTTTCCATGCTGCATCTGTTAGGCATCCGTTCTGCGTCCGTTCTGCTTCCTCCCTGCGTCCGAGCGGATGCGAGTTGCACGGATGCGTAGTGGATGCCTAGCAGATATAGCGGATGCGTAACGGATGCGTAGCGGATGCGTAGCGGATGCAGAACGGACAAATTGGATACATTTTCTGTGCAAAAGTTTTGAGCAGCTCAAAACTTTCTGAGTGGATGAAACATCAATGGACGGATGCTGGACGGATAGAGAGGAAGCAAAACGGAGGCAGTGAGTACATCACGTTAACCAATGGATGGCAAGCTTTTTTCTCCGTTTTACATCCTCTTTGCATCCGTTGGTGCAGTGTGACAGGGGCTTAAATAGATATAATAATCTGCATTGTTTAATGTTAAAACTTGTGTTCAAGTAACAATAGTTGGGGAAAATGGAAGAGATGAAAAAGGAATCATGTGTTGTTTCTCTTTACAATATTTTGTTCTTAAACTTTATTTTTTATCCTGCTTTTTGTATCTTTATTCTTGTGTGACTTCTGGTTAAACAACATTTAGGGGAAAAATTAACAAAAATTAACATTTTTGTGTTCCTACATTAAAACATAAAGAGACCCTGTTCATAATGAATCATAAAACTTCTAAATCATTTTTAAAAGTACATATTGCCACAAAATGTCAAAATGGTTGAATTGTGCCATCATAGAATAGATCAAAGCAAACTATAGAAGGAAAATGGCCAAGTCTGTTGTAGTGGTATGTGCTGCGTAATATGCAATGTCGCTTGATGCCTCTGGGCTACAACATGGTGTACCAAATGTGAACTCTACAAGATCAATTTGAGTAAAAGATTAAGAGTTCTAGTCAAGGGTGGGCTTAAAAATTTTAGCATTGGGTTCTCTGCTCAGTTGCTGGGTAGGCACGGCCATGGAGGGCATGGCCTAGCTGGCCTCCTGCACCATGGTGGTGTGTGTGTGTGTTTTTGCCCTCCCTGGGCTCCGGAAGCTTTCCTCGAGCCTCCAGGAGGGCGAAAATGACCTCCCCGGGCTGCAGAGACTCTCTGGAAGCTGGAAACAGACCAGTTTCTGGCCTTCCCAAACTTCTGGGAGAACTATTTTTTGCCTTCCCCAAGCCTCTGCATGTGCCCTGCACTTACCTGCATCCAAAACAAGCTGCATGGGGACTCCTGGGAGGGGCAGGGTGGGCAGGGCCAGTCAGGATTGGGATTTGGGGGTTCTCTGAACTGTGGAGAATCTTAGCTGCTAGAGGATCTCCCAAACCCCTCCGAACCCCCAGCAACCCACCTCTGGTTATAATTATTTCATTTTGTCTCTCAAAATTGCCCAGAGCAACACAACTATATAGTATGTAGTCCTTGATTTACAAATATTCATTTAGTGACTGTTCAAAATTACAGCGGCACTGAAAAATGTGACATGACCATTTTTCACATGACCATCCTCATGGCCACATGATCAAAATTTGGGCGCTTGGCAACTGGCATCTATTTATAACAGCTGCAGTGTCACAAGGTCATGCGATCACCTTTTGCAATTTTCTGACAAGCAAAGATAATGGGGAAGCCAGTTCCCTTGGGTATATTTCTAACTTCACAACTGCAGTGATTCACTTAACAACGGTGGCTGAACAACTGTCTTGCCTAGCATTGCAAATTTTGGGCTCAGTTATGATTGTAAGTTGAGGACTACCTGTATGGAAGAAACATTCTGCTTTTTTTTAAATAAAGTTTTATTGAGTTTTAACAAAACAAATAAAACATCTTATTTGAGTACAGCATGGTTCCGGGTTATCACATTTCCATAAGGACACAATTTCATATGCAGATTCATTTAATGTATTCAACTTCATATCTTGTTACTCTTTTTCCAACTTCTCACTCTTTCTCCCTTCTCTTAATTTTCTTTTATGGTTATCTCATTTTCTTCTTATTCAGTTGTATTTCTTTTACGTAAATTTCTATATCTTTTTATTCATTATAATTTCATCTGTCTTGTTTACAATTTCATATGTTCTCTTCCAACATTCTTAAAAAGCAAAATTCCCCCTATGATTGGCAATCAGAGTGCAACACCTTTAAGTCTTATTGTTATTATCACATGAAATTTCATTAAACATTAAATTTATGCATTCTAAAATTATAACATTCAAATTTCTAATAACTATTTTATATGATGTAAATCTCATCATTCAGACTCTGCGAGGTGCTTCCCCTTAAAAATATAAAAAGAAAAATTCTAAAAAAAAAGAAAATGTTTATATATATAAACATTAGTGAACAAAATAGTTATTCAAATTCATTCTAGTACTGGTATGAGCCTTGTAAATCTTTCACGTTTATTTTCAATATTTATCAATCTTTGAGAGCAGTTGAAATGTTTCCCTCCCTTCTTCATTATTACGTTAATTGTTAATAAGCATACCATTGGATAGTCATACAGTTTTATCTTATAAATTATTTACTATTAATAAGCAAACTAATTTTTCAAATTCATTCTCGTGACTGGTTTTTTCTAGTGACTGGTATAGATTTCCTTATAAATCTTTCACATTTCTTTCCAATATTTTATCAATCTTTAGAAACAATTACAATGTTTCCCTCCCTTCTTTATTGCATTAATTATAAACATACCATTACATAACAATAGTTTTATCTCATAGATTATTTACTTATTTCATTTCTAACTCATTACAGTATTCTACTGTCACAACACTATCTTTTGTATCTTTGCAGAATCCTCAGTTTTAACTTAATTTAGCCATTGTCTCTGTGTTTTCTAGCTGAGCAAATACCTTTAATCTTAGTATGTTTCCCCTTTTTCTTTATTTCCTGCTTTTGTTCCTCATGAGTTCTTTCCCTTTCTATCTGCCCCCCTTTTTCTCATCCCTTTTTTTTATACTCTTCTCTCTCTAATTTTCCCTTCTGTGGTTTTCTTTTCTGCTTCTCCTTGCTGTTATACTTCCTTTTCAGACTATTTTTCTTTTTGGCTGTTCCCTTTAATCTCAAACTGTTAACTCCTTTCCCCCTTTTTCCCCTTATTACCACACTTTGCATTATTTGATCATTGAAAATGGCTTCTTCTTTATCCCGCCATTCTTCTTGTTCTTGAAGCTTTTCCTTTTGCTTTTCATAGTTCAGGATCTCCATTTCAAGAAATTCAAATACAAAGGATCTTCCTCCCCTTTCTGCTTCTTCTTTCTATTTTTTAAGACTCATCTTCAATTCTTCCATGAGTGATGCCATTTTAAACACTTTTGAACAACCACACAATTGACTTTAGGTAAAAACAGAAGAAAAAAGAAAAGACCAATGCCAAGGAACACCTTTTTTTATATCACCGGATGATCCCAGACTGTCCCTTCTTGTTTCTTTCCTTTACTTTTCCTTTCCATGGGTTACTGTATCTTTTAATAAGATTTCAGTTACAATGTATCCTCGGGAGTCTTTTCAAAGTTTCACTGTTAATCCTCTTTATTTTTCCAGGTGGCACTCCCATTTTTCCAAGTTCCACCCTTTTGCCTCCACTCTTCTCCTTTTTGGGGTTTTAAAATGACACAAAAAAAATCTTTATTCTCCTTTTGACATTTAAGTTTCAGTTTAAAGTTGTTTCTTCGTGTCAAGGTAAATTAGTACAGATTTCTTTCCATATCATTTGTAATTGTCAATATAAAGATTAAAAAGGGGGGGGTTAACCTCCTTTTCTCTCTCCTTTGCTGCTTAAAAGTCTTCTTTCAGAAGTATCCCTCTAAGTACTTTTAGATTCAGGGTACCTTGCTAAGATGTTCTCTGTTGTTTAGCCTGGTCTATCCTGCTTTCCTCTTTGTCTTCCTCCTGCACAATCTTATCCAGTCAGGTTCTTCTTTGAGGTGGCCATTTCTGACCACCACTGCAACCGCCTTTGGGAAAGGGAGTTTAGACCAGCCAAGGGGGAGAGATGTGGCTCCCCTTCACTCGGCTAGCAATCTCCCCCATCTTCACCACCTCTAAGGGATGGCTTCAGCCCCAAATCCAAAGGATTGGGGTGCTCAGCAGCAAGCATAGATTGAAACCGCGCATGATCGCAGATTTTGGTCTGTCGCTGAAGAAACCCAAACCGGAAGCCAAAACAACGGTGGCAAGAAAGTTCATAAAAGGAGCAAAACTCGTTGAACAACTGTCTTGCCTAGCACTGCAAATTTTGGGCTCAGTTGTGGTTGTAAGTTGAGGACTACCTGTATGGAAGAAACATTCTGATTTTGAACCCCAGGAATATAGAAAAAATAGGGAAGGAAAACTTTAAGGACTGTTCTTCCAGAGTTGGCCCTATCATGCAATGCAGGGAGTTAATCCTAGGCTGCAGAGATGCTGTGACATCTGAGTTTTCTGATGAAGCCTTTATATACCAACATCTTGTGCAGATAGTCCTCAACTTACAACAGTTTGTTTAGTGACCAAAGTTACAATGGCACTGAAAAATGTGACTCATGACCCTTTTTCACAGTTACAACATTTGCAGCACCTCCAAACTGGTTCATATTTATGACAGTTGCAGTGTCCCTGGGCCTTGTGTGTTTATTTATTTGTATTTATTTATTTATTCTGTCATGGTTGTGTAGTATATATTGTAGGCAGTGACTCTTTGAGAACTGTATGCAGCAAAATTTCATTTTAATGTATGCCAATTCAAAGTGACAATAAAGCTGTTCTGTTCTGACCATTTGTGGCTTTCTGATGAGCAAAGTCAATGAAGAAGCCAGATTCACTTAACAACCTGGTTACGAAGCTATCAGCTGCAGTGATTCACTTAACAACTGTGGCAAGAAAAATGGTAAAATGGGGCAAAACTTATTTGACCAATGTCTCACTTAACAACAGAAATTCTGGGCTCCACTTTGGTTGTAAGTCGAGGACCAACTTTATTTTACATCTTGTCCAGAAAGTTCAGTCCATTGAGCTACTCTGGCTAGACAGGGAAAGGACTGTCGTTTGGTTTCTTGCTTGTCTTGACAGTTCACACACACACACACACACACACCCCAAAAAAAAAAGCCTCAGAGAGGGAAGGGTCCTTCAGGTTACCAGCCGAATATTTTCCCCTCACCACTAACCACAACAGGTCTCTAGCCACCCTGGGGAGGGGAGGGCTTCTCACTGCGGCGAGCTACAATTTTCACAGCAGCCTTGAACCCAAAAAGTAGCACTTCGCACCTCTTTTAGCAATCCTCATGAAGGTTGGGGAAGGGAGGAACAAGCTTGGGAGGGCAGTGGGCCTTTCTCCTAGGTCAGTTTAGGTCAAATCCTCCAGTGGGCGGTGGCCTTGAAGATACCCAGGCGCCGAGCGCGCGAAAAAAGCGAGGAGGGTGAGTGAGTGAGTGTGTGTGTGTATGGGGGGGGGGGGGGGGAAATAGCCTCAGAAACTCCGGAGGAAGTAAACGCTGCAAGGCATCAGAGACTTCGGCAAAGGCCTCTGAGGAAAGGAGGGTGTGTGTATGTGTGTGTGGGGGGGAACTCCCCTCTTTTCTCCCGCCTCGCGCGCTCTCCTCCGCCCCCCTCCCTCCCGCTTCCTCCCCGGGTGACGTGACCGGCAGGAAAGTTCCCCGAATCGAGACTCGAGGAGGACCGAAGCTTCTGCGGGTGGCGTCGCTTCGCACCCGGGAGCCAGCGCGCAAAGGAGCCAAAGGGGCGGGGGTGGGGGGGTGGGGTCGGCGGGGGCGAGGACCGGAGGCTTCCATTCTACCGTCCCTTTGGGAGCGCGCAACCAGGTAAAGCGGGGGGTGGGGGGGGGCGCCCGGTCATCTGGCATCAAGCAGAGGCGTCGTGTCTTCGGGATGGAAGGCAAACCAAGCGCAAACCAGGCTTGGAAGGAATCGGCGCGCGCCTCGGTTGGGGTTTGTCTTGTGTTGTTTTGTTTTGTTTTCCTCCCTTGTCGGAGCACGACAAAACCCACGCTACACAGTCAATCTGGCTGGGCTTTTCATATCCCGTCAGGTAATCGGTTCTGCCGAGAAACCGTTTCTCATCTCCCGTGTTCTCCCGTAAAAACCAGCGGCAGGGAGGGGGTTCGTGGTGCAAATCCTCGACGTGGTTATTCAGAAATAATGAGACCACGTTTCCTTTTCTAGTGGTGCTTCTTGGGAATAAACTCCATAAGAACAGTTGGTGGGACTTCTGGAGATTTTTTTTATTTTTTATTTTTTATTTTTTTTTTTAAATCTCCCATCATCTACAGTTCGTTTACCGGCTTAGCCCATGCTAGTAGGGCTAAGAGATGCCAGATCTAGGGGTGATACCAAATTAGAGGGTAGAAAGGCAGTGGGCCTGAATTGGAAAAATTCTTATGGGTTATCTTTTAAAACCTGTTAAGTTAAGGGGATGATTTAAAGGATTCCTGCATTTAGCAGAAGTCCACCAAATGCAAGAGCCCATTAAATCATCCCCTTAACAGGTGGTTATCTACTGTAATCCTCTTTTTTCTAAATCTTTCAGGAAGAGGTTCCAAAGGTGCTTTTTCCAGAGGCAACTAGACTTTCTGGTTTTTCTTTGAAGACCTTTCACTTCTCATCCAGAACTGAAGAGGCTTCGTGGATGAGAAGCGAAACGTCTTCAAAGAAATACCAGAAAGTCCAGTTGCCTCTGGAAAAAGCACCTTTGGGACAACCATGACCTGGAGGACTGAGAATCTCCATAGACTTTCAGTAAGAGGGTAGCAACTCTATTCTGGATAGGCTGATCCATTGCTGAACAGTTCTTCTCATCAAGAAGTTTCTCCTAATCTTCAGCCTTCTTTTCGTTTGTTTCCTTTAATTAATATTTAATAATTTAATTCATGTTGAATGGATAAATGAAATAATTATTTCATTTAATTTCAGCTCATTGGACTCTGTCTTGGTTACAAAAGAGAACAGATCTACCCTGCTTTTCATGGTGCTAACAGCCCTTTAAATACTTATAGATTCCTATCATATCTCCTCTCATTTTCCCCCTTTTACAAGCTAAACCTGTAGCTCTCTGTGCCGCAGAGAACTTTGTTTTCAAGCCTGTTACTTCTTGGTATGTCTCATTTGAATCCACTCCTGTTTCTTTAAGTTCTTTTTAATCTGTGGACTCAGTGCTGGAAGCAACATTTTAAGTGTAGAGTACATGAAATTGCTACACCATGATGATTTTGATGCTCTGAGAACCAAGTTGGTGAAATGATTAAGGTACCAACCAGGGGATGGTGAGTGCTGGTCTTGTCTTCCTTCGGCATAAAGCCAGCTCTGTGAACTTGGTCCAGTTCCTTTCTCGGCCATAGAAGGAGGCAGTGACAAGTCACTTTTGCAAATCTTGACAAAAGAACTGTAGGGATTAGTCCAGGCAGTCACTAAGAGTCAAAATATGACTTGGAATTAAAAAAGAATGACTAGAAACTTTAAAACTAAAGTTGCAAAATTATCTCCTAATCTAAGCAAAAATCATTTGAGTGCAGTTTAATAGAGTTTCACATCCTCATAGAATTATAATCACAAATGTTTTTGCGAATGGCTTGGTTCACAATAGGTTATGCCATAATCAAAATGATTCATGTAGAAAATAACATCAAGCTTTTCCTTGCAACACAATTGTACTGTGCAAAATAAAACAAACAAACATATTAACTATATAATAAGCAAAAATAAGATTCTTAATCCTCTGTGTGGACCTCTGGGATTAAATCCCACTGACTTTTGTGGAGTTTACTTCTGTATAGTATGATTTACTTTCGCACCGGACATATCAAATATTTTACGTGATTTTATGCATAGTAATATATGTAGTTTTTAGTGGGTCACAGAAAAGTGTTCATAATTGCATTTTTACTGTTTGGCCAGTGCTTTGTATGTATAACATGTTTTTCATCTGAAACCATCCTAGTAAGGTTTAGGCTTTGTGGTGTTTTCAGAGGGAAGATGGTTTACTCTGGCAGGCTAATTGATCCCAAATGCCTTTCTGATGATTTTTGGAAATGTCTTCTGTGCCATTTGTTCTACTGAACTCTTAGTTAAAGTTGGAGCTAAGATGGCTAGAGTCATAGAGTTGGAAAAAGTTGAGATGAATATAATCAAGCACATATTAGAGTCTGTTCAGTGAACTGATAAAAAGCTTATTTCTTTACCACGGGGTTACCGTAGGAATTATTCCTTGCAAGCTAGCAGTACAGGTCTGTGTTTAGCATCTTGTTATGACCAGTTTCTAAAATCTGCATTTCCATTTTGACTTGGATGCTATTGTTAGAACAATATTAGGAGGTATCTGTTTAGCTCCTGCTTGTCCAGTTAAATTGGATGAATTTTAGCTTGTCCAACTTGAGGGCTTTTGGAGATAAGATGTCAGCTAGATGTGCATTTGACTCTTACTTATCCTATTTAATGAGAGTAGTTGGTACAAACTGAATGGAATCTCATTGCAGAAAGAGGTGATGCCTGCATGATAGAATCTGGGATAAAACTGTTGTTTGAACAAATACTTTATTATAGTATTCCATTCATTCTCAAATATTCCACTTATAATCTGTGGAGGTTCTCAGTCATCCAGGTCATGTATCTATAAGTGGAATCCCAAAGGTGCTTTTTTCAAGAGCAACTAGACTTTCTGGTTTTTCTTGGAAGACGTTTCTCATCCAAGAAGCTTCTTTAGCTCTGAGCTGAAGAAGCTTCTTGGGTGAGAAGTGAAACATCTTCCAAGAAAAACCAGAAAGTCCTGTTGCCTCTTGAAAAAGCACCTTTGGGATTCCACTTATAGATACAGTTCTTACATACTTCATGGCTTCTCAGCTCAAATTATGTTTTAATTACAGCACACCTGGATTAGTTCAATGCTCTGCACATAAAGCTGACTTTGAAGAATATTTGAAACTCAGTTTATCCTAAATCCAGGGCACAAAGAGCATATCAATCTTCTGTTTGAAAAAGCTGCATTGGCATCCAATTTATTAACAGAAAAATCTGAAATTGTGGGTTATTACATTATAGACCATGAACGTTTTAGACCCTGGGCATTTGAACAGCTGTTATTTGCTATATCAACCTGCCATTAAAATCATTATCATGCTATTTTAAGTCATCTTGGGAAAACTGGGCTCAGTCATCCTTAGCATCCATTTAGTTAGGACCAAAAAAGTGGGTTTTTCCTCAGCTGCATCTAATCATAGCACAAATAATCTCTTTTTTTTTTTCATGTCATGTCCTCATGAGGTTGCCTTCGTGTCACCCCTAGCCAATACCAGAGGAGGCTTAAAGCCATCCTTGGCTGTTCCAGTTTTAAAGTAGCATTTTCCCTCTTTTCCGAACACAGTTTTGACTATGGATATAGTCTGACAGACCACATCAGTGATCTGGTTGCTGGTTTGTTGAGGGTTATGATCTGTCCAGCTGTTCCAGTGTTAATGTCGTGATTTTACCTTGAAACAGGGAACAAGTCACCACAGTTTTCCTGAGCATCAAATCTGATATACTTCACTGATCATCCAGTCAGTGCCACAATCTAGTGATCCCCAGATGCCAGATCATCCTGATACCTGCCAGCTACTTTACTGCCCCTCCTGTTCCTAACTTGGCCAGTGGGTACCAGAATGATCTGACACACAGGGCTCATTGTGGCAGGAGAAAAAGTGGGGACAGAACCACTTTTTCACTGCCAGGTCACTGTATCACCAAATTTCATTGAGTGCCCCATGCAAATCTACCTCCTCCCACTGTAAGTCTAAATCCTATTTTATGCTTGTCATCTGTTCAACCAGTCTGTATTTACATATGGATTTTTTTTGTATAAAAAAAGCCCAAGAGCAGGTGACAGACGGGAGGAGGATGTACTGTAATGGAAATCCATTCATATAGAAAATGTACAAGGCTGCCAGTCACAAATAAATGTGTGACAGGGTTGATTTGTTTGTTAGGATTTTATTCCCTTACAAATTTATTCACCTTTATTTTTTGTCACACCCAGGCAGTATGCATACCTAGTGTTCTTGCCTCTTATTTTTGCCCACTATGACAATCCTGTGACATGAATTGGTTTGAGAGAGAGAGAGTGATGGATTAAAGCCACCTAGCTGGCATTTATGCTTAAGGCCTGGTCCCACTGCACTTACAGATGCAAAGAGGATGTAAAACGTTTAAAAAAGCTGGAAAACGCTATGCATCCATTGTGTACTTATTGCATACGTGTTTCATACGCTCTATCCGTCGAGCATCCGTCCACTGAGATTTTATCCACGCAAGAGGTTTTGAGCTGCACAAAACTTTGTGAACGGATGAACTTTCCACCATGTATGATGTAAATCCGCGACATATGAGCAACAAACGTTCTATGTCCGTTTATCATCCGTTAAACGTCCACTGTATCCTCTCTGCATCCTCTGGGTATCCTCGCAACTCACATCTGCTGCAGCTGAAAACGGAAAGAGGGAGGAAAGAAAAGGTACATGGAACGTCTATACATTGTTAGTAGCATGGAAATAGGATGCGCAGTGAACAGTTTGCATCCGATATACATCCACGTGGCATCCCCTTTCTTTCCTTTAGGCGTACATGATGCATCCGTTTCATCCGCTATGCGTCCGCTTCGCAATTATCCTCCGTAACCCCTTTGGAGGTGTCATCCCCTTCCATTCACTTTCATCTGCTAGGCTTCCGATGAACATCCGTTTAACATCCCCGCTACATACTACCCACGTCCGTTCTTTCCCGTTCTTTTCCGTTCCATTTATGCAAATTTTCGCAACTTTTTGGAGCAGATGAGAACGGATGGAGCCCCCCCCCAAATTTTGCTCATCTGCTGTGTCCTTTATGCATACGTTTTGCATCCGTTGGCCAGTGGGATGGGCCTTAAGGGAGAACTAGAATTCATGTTAAGGTTGTCTGTCAAAAACGCCCCAGGGCATCTTGCACTGCACTTTCAACTCTTAAGATTCTGTGATCCTAAGTTGCTTTTCTGTATTTATCGATAACTGAATTTAAAAGGGTTAAAATCAATATTAAAAGAGCCAGTTTGGTAAATGGTTATGGCATCAGACTGGATATCAAGAGACCGTGAATTCTAGGCCAATGTGAGGCACAAAGCCAGACCTTGGGCCAGTCCGTTTTTAAGCTTTAGGAAGGAGGCAATGGCAAACTATTTCTGAAATTTTGCAAAGTCCCAGCATTTGCCTGGAGTCAACACTGACTCAAAGACACATCTACCCCCACCCCATTATTAATTGACTGAACTTTGTTCCTTTATTTCATTGCTTTTTGAAATCTGTCTTTTGAATAGTATTTTAACTGTGAGTCATGTCAACATTTTAGGCAGATAGTTTAAATAAATAAATATTCTACATTACCAGAATTCTAGAGGTACAGAAGGTCCTCGACTTATGATCACAATTGAGCCCAAAATATCTGTTGTTAAGTGAGACATTTGTTAAGTGAGTTTTGCCCCATTTTACAACCACAGTTGTTGAGTGAATCACTGAAATTGTTAAGTTAGTAACCGGGTTGTTAAGTGAATCTGGCTTCCCCATTGACTTTGCTTGTCACTTTGCAAAAAGTGATCACATGACCTTGGGACACAGCAATGGTCTTAAGTATGGATCAGTTGCCAAGCATCTGAATTTTCATTACATGATCATGGGGATGGTACAAAAGTCGTAAGTGTGAAAACTGGTCATAAGTCACTTTTTCAGTCCCATTTTAACTTTGAACAGTCGTTAAATGAACTGTTGTAAATCAAAGACTACCTGCATTATCATAAGAAATAAAAGCACTTTTTAATGAAATTGAAAGAATACAACTGCACCATGCAAAGGCCAAATCCCCTCTGTCAAAATGAATACTTGTACCCATTTCTTTACAATGTGCCCTTCTTTGGTCTCACCTTCATCAGCCAGGTGGTGTTGGAGTACAATGCAAATATGCCCTGAAGGTAGAATAAAAATTATAGCCGTCACTGTAGACAAGGTGGGGAGTGGGGAAAATTAACTGACAGCTACTGTACACAGAATAAGGTTGATGAAGCAAAATACAGGGATAATAAACAATGTCAGTTGGATTTCGTTAACATTCTGACTAGTAACAAGTATTGTTTTCCAATACTAAATATGAGATTTCAGCAACAGAACTCCAGTGTGTGCTTCAGAAACATTTTATGCAATCATCTCTATTTTTCAACTGTTGATGCTTCTGGAATTTTGTACTACTGTTTTTTTCTTCAAGACAAAGAAGGGAAAAAGAAAGCATAACTCCCAGTCTGCACCAAGTTTTGAAGTATTTGAATAATATATCCAGATATCAAACAAAGTTTACAGAATGATAAAGAAGCAACAGCAATAGCACTTAGACTTATATACCACTCCATAGTGCTTTACAGCACTCTCTAAATGGTTTATAGAGTCAGCATACTTGCCCCCAACAGTCTAGGTCCTCATTTTACCGGTCAGGATTGAACTGCTGACAGTTTGCAGAATTAGCCTGCAATACTGCTTTCTAACCATCGTGCCACCACAATAAAGTAATTAAAAGTAGAGATTTTAAGTAGGATCAATGGACTGTTATTGCCTGTCAATTGACTGTTATTGTTTGGCATTTACAGTGCCAAAATTGCACAACGTATGAAATTATTTTTGCAATTAATACATTTCTTACAGTGGTAAAATTATGTTAATTCAACAATATAACTTCCTTAATACAAAGCAAACTGGGACAAAGTATGAAAAAGCTACATCCCTTCAAGCTTTGCATATATTGTTTACCTCTAACCAGCAAGTTTCATTTGTCTGGAAAAGGCTTTTAAGTCCTCTCTGAGTTTTTGTTCACTGGCAATTTTGCAAATCATACTGGCCAGCCATTCTGGAAATTGCAATCCATCATATTTGAAAGATCTTATCTTTCTTGTCTCAAAAAGCAAGCCTATTTTTTTTTAGCATGTCTCAGTGGAATCAAGTGCAGCAGTTGGAACCCTGTTTTTTAGAGCAAATAGACCAGATTTACGATGACATCTTTCCCATGGAAATTCGACATCTTTTAGCACAGTGGATCGAAAGCCAGGACTGGTAAGTTTGGATGATTTTTCTTTTTCTTCTGCCTTGAATATTAGGGGACTGCTGAATAAGCAGATATTGATTGCATTATACTTACTGTTGTGCACCAGTGATTATTTGGCAACTTGAAGATGTGTGGACTTCAACTCCCAGAATTCCTTAGTCAGAATTCTACAAATTGCTATTTGGGAATTCTGGGAGTTGAAGTCCACACACCTTCAAGTTGCCAAAGTTGAGAACAATGTTGTATACAGATATAGCTTCCTGGATAGGGAAAAAAAACCCTCTTCTTGGGAAGATGGTTATTTTATTATCCAAGTAAAAATAAAATATTGTTGTTTTGTATCACAATCTGTTATTTAATGTTTAATGGCATTAGGCCAGTAAACATTAAATAGACATAACAAATAATTCAAAAGTACAGAATTAATAATACTATAATTTTATACAATTTCATATTCAATCAGCCTACTCCATCAAGAATAATTTGGAAAGTATATAGTAAAATATGAATTATTTATGAATTAATGTTCCTTCTCTTTCTATGTTTTTGTTATTGTTATAGCCATTTTGTTCCCTATAAACAAAGTTCAGGGAATATATTAACCCATTTAATCATTGGAATAATGTCATTCTTTTTTGCGTATTGTCTTTGACACTGAAAGATACATGGAAATAAACATGTCAAACTATAAAAGATTTTCTTTTATAAAATGCACATGAGGATTCTTTTTAGAGGATTCTGTGTATGGTAATTATTTTTGTAAACACATTTATATCCAGATTCAAAACTCTAGATCAGGGGTATCGAACTTGCGGCCTGCAGGCTGGATGCATCATGTGCAGGTCATGCCTGCAGCTCTGTGAAGGGAAAAAAACATCTTGAAACGTCACGTGACAGCAACATGACAGCATCAGTTTGACACCCGTGTTCTAGACAGTACATGTCAGCAATTGTTAATTAATTCCAATGATTAATTTGAAATGGATTCTCTGTCCATTCTTCATTCCTACACGAACAGAAGACAGTGTATTGATAATATTTTCACATCTATGGTCAGATGTTAATTTACATAAGCAGTTTATCAGTTTTCCATTTTAATTTTAGGACTACAAACAATAATATTTAATTAAAAAAGTAAAAGGGGCTTACTTATATAAATATATGTACAAATATGTAAATATTATATCTTTAAATACATATGCGCTGTTTTAAAGTTGAAGAGAGCTTTTTAAAAACTAAATTGATAATTTTATTAGCTCTTTCAATCCTATATTTGCCTATATAATTTTATTTTAATTTAACTTTATAATGTTATTGTTATAACAATATTCTGTGGATAATTTATATTATATACAGAATATTTTCTTGAGATAAAAACACAATCTGTATAACCAATTTGTTGGCCTCCCATTTAGAGCCAAATATTTCTCTTGAACAAATGATTTTGAAAAATTACTATTTTTGATATATGTACTTTGTTCTTATCTATTTCCTGTTGCAAAGGGAGTCTGCATATAGCAATGAGTCTACAGCAGCTATGCTGTTGCATAACTTATTCATAAAACTTGATGAACATTTAGAGCGTGTTTCTCAGGAGAAGAATCTCCTTTTGATACATAACCTAAAGAAAGTCAGGAAAATTCTTCAGGTGAGTTTAAGAAAGAATTGTAAAGAAATCTGCACCAACTATGGTGTCAGTTCTGTTATATAAGATTTTGTGTAAGGATATTTATATCAACCAGAGCACGGGAATTATTGATCAACCAACACACTGAATTTAAACTCTTTTTTTTTCAGCATGATGTTTATAATCAAACATGGGTAGAAAATGAAAGCAAATAAATGGCAAAAAAAGTACTCCAAAATACAGAAAAGATAGCAAGAACATGACATGTAGAAAAGCTATAACAAAGTAATTTTGTGGGAGTGTACGTGTGAGGGAGAAAGTGAGATTAACTTCTTGTAATGCAAATTATGCAAATTTTTGAATTGCATTATTATGCAATAAAGTCATTATGTGTGTGACATAATCATAGCATCTACTGAATGCTAAGGGGGCAAAGCAACATTTAATAATAAGGCAACCTGTGTGTTTCAGTTTCAAACTAAGATTTACATTTTGAAATCTAAAGGAAGCTGCAAACATACTTTCTGAAACAAATTATGTAGTCTTCATTATTAATAGAGTATATACTGTACATATCCATTATATAAACATTATAATGTGGTGCGTTGCAGTGTGAAATTGGAATGAATGCTAGGCTATAAGTGTCAGTGACCAAGTCAAACCCTGATAAAAAGGAAGTAATAAATGATGATGATAGAATATTGAAAAAAGATTGAGTTTTAGTATAGCCACAGAAATGTTAAGCCCATGTCACACTGCACCAACGGTTGCAAAGAGGATGTAAAACTTTAAAAAAAGCTTGCCACATGTTGGAAAACACTATGTATCCATTGTGTACTCACTGCATACGTGTTTCATACGCTCTATCCTTTGAGCATCCGTCCACTGAGATTTCATCCGCTCAAGAAGTTTTGAGCTGCACAAAACTTTTTGAGTGGATGAACTTTCCACTGTGTACGATGTAAATCCATGACATACGAACAACAAACGTTCTATGTCCGTTTATCATCCGTTAAACGTCCGCTGTATCCTCTCTGCATCCTCTGGGCATCCCCTCAACTCACATCCGCTGCAGCTGAAAATGGAAAGAGGGAGGAAACAAAAGGTACACGGAACGTCTACATAGCGTTAGTAGCACGGAAATAGAAAGGATGCACAGTGAACAGTTTGCATCCTATATACATCCTCTAGGCTTCCTATGAACATCCCTTTAACATCCCTGCTACATACTACCCACGTCTGTTCTTTTCCGTTCCGTTTATGCAAATTTTTGCCACTTTTTGGAGCGGATGACAACGGAAGGAACACCCCCGAAAATTTGCTCGTCCGCTGTGTCCTTTTTGCATACGTTTTGCATCCGTCGGCCAGTGTGACCTAGCCTTTACAATATGGATGTGGTTTGTTTACGGAGTGGATATGAAACTTTTTTTTGATGTGTATGAAGATTAACTTTGCCTGACAATTGGGAAAAGGCCATTATTGTTCCTCTATACAAAAGTTGCAGAAGATTTCAGAAAGATTGCAAAAACAAATGAGAATATTACAGCAGGAATTTGTTCATTAACAGAGAAGGTGTTTGTTAGAATTCTGATTAAAAGGGTATGAAGTGACAATGAGCAAAATTTTGGAACAGCAGCAGGGCTTTGTTACAGACAAAGGGTTGCAGAGATAAGATTTTTACTCAAATTATATATTCAGTTATGTGTGTATTTACCATGATGTGCAAAATCAATTTATCTCTGGTGTGCCTGAATTTTTGTCAGCATTATACTTCTCCTCCATAAGTTAGAGACGTAACTAAACTAAAAGCCATAAACCTTAATCTTAAATATATGAGGATAATTCATTCTGTTCTGCTAAGATCAGTAGCTGTTAGCCTTGATGGCAGGAGGTGTCAAGCTCAAAACCAAGAATGATACATGATAAATCTTCCAAGCTGAGTTCTTTATTGTTTAACACTTATATATATAGCACTTACATTGTTTAACACTTATAGACAAAATTTTGCTTGACATATTTCATATACTATCTCATCTGCTGTATATGAACTACTAGAAAGGGGCTTTTTCATTCTCTCACACCTGATTTGCTTCTTACTCCTCTGGAATGTAACCCCCCCCCCCTTGAATCAGCCTCCTTCCTACATTCCATTGGAGCTGGACTGCGATTGGACGCCATCTGCTGGGGAATTAGAGGGCTTCCTTGTATGATTGGTTGGCCACTATGAGAACAAACTGATTGACTAGATGGATCAAGGGTCCGATCCAACAGGGCACCATCTATGTTCTTATATTAAGATACTAAGAGCTGTGGTGGCACAGTGGTTAGAATGCAGTACTGCAGGCTACTTCTGCTGATTGCTGGCTGCCAGCAGTTTGGCAATTCGATTCTCACTGGCTCAGGGTTCTCTCAGCCTTCCATCCTTTCGAAGTTGATAAAATGAGGACCCAGATTGTTGGCGGCAATATGCTGACTCTGTAAAACACTTAGAGGGTGCTGTAAAGCACTGTGAAGCGGTATGTAAGTCTAAGTGCTATTGCTATATTTTGTGCCTGTCAAAGACCTTTCTATTAGTCTGATTCTGATATGGGAGAAATGGTAGAGTGGAAGGTTAGGAAAAAAGAGGATAAAAGAAAACATATGTAAAGATTTAAAGGAAAGCCAGAAATTAAAATCTCAATGATGCACACAACAATTACCCAAGTTCATTGGTTAAATGTCCCAGCTGTACTCCCTTAAAGGATTTAATATCTTGTGAGCATCATGTAAGCATTTTGTAATGAAAGACTAATTGGGTAAGAAACTTATTGCAGCATGCAGATGCAATGATGGTGAAAACTTCAGATATTGAGTTTCTATCTATCTTTTGTTAGAGAATCAAATACAAGTTTGAGAGAAACAACATAGATGAAATGGGGAAAATAAAGAAATTACAGAAAAGAGTCTGATATGCAGAGAGATGTTATGATTCATATAATTGATAGATTACATAGTTCTATCACATAGATTACAAACATATTAAGAATGGACATGAATTTTCCATGATGAGTCCATAGCTGTTCTACCGACTGTGGCTGACTTTTGCTATTAGGATATGGATTAGATCTTTCTTATGTTTCTTTGTTTTTCAGGCAAAATATCAAAGTAATCCTCTACATATAGCACTAGTTATTTCAAACTGTTTAAGAGAAGAAAGAAGAATATTGGCTTCAGCAAGTATGCCAGTTCAGGTAATTTTATGATGATGAGGAGGAGATAGAAGGAATGGCCATCAAATATGCAAAGCTTCAATATACTAGTATTTTAGAAGATCGATACAAGATTAAGAGGAACATTGGTCCTAAATTCATTAAAATTCTGTTCAGTAGTGAGAAATATAAGATTTCAGCTCAGCGATAGTACTTATGAGAAAGATCTACAAGAATCTCTGATTGAGCCTGAGACAGCAGTGTGTTACAGTTGCCAAAAAAAAGTCATTGCAATCTCACCTGCAGTCTTATGATGTTTTGATAGACTACTGATCAAACTGCACCTGAAAAATTGCGTCCAATTTTGGTTACCACAATAAAGCAGGGATGCTGAGGAGCTAAAAATAAAAAACCTGGGCAAATAATGAGAGGTAATAGATAGATCATAGATCAATTGAAGTTTCATGGAGTATTTGTATTCCCCCCCCCCCCGTCCTTTTTTAAAAGTTGAAAGGCGAGAAAATACACTGCTGTTCTTCATTTTAAGTTTTTCCTTTGAAGTAAATTCTGTACCATGCAGAGGTCTTAGGTTCCTAAACATACCTTGATTTGCCATTGAAGATTCATCATTTTTAAAACTTCCTTTGGGCTGTTTTTAGATAAACAATTAATGTACCTATGGCAGTCCAATTATCTCCAGTTATTAGGAATACTTTTTGTGAGTCCCACATCTGTGTTTTGCCTTTGAAAAAGCTGAACAAATGGGAACTATTACCAAAAGTCAATTGTCCTTATTGAATTTAGTCTGTTCTCTCTCGCAAAAAACTTGCCATTAAATAATCTGTGCTAAGTGGGATAGTATTAATGAACTGACCTATCAATATTATTTTTCTAGGGACCTCTAGAAAAGTCACTACAAAACTACTTGGGTTCAGAAAGGCAAAGAAAAATCGAGCTCAAGGGTTCTGAAATTAAGAACAGTACACAGGCAAGTTGTTACAGTTTGTACATCTAATATCTGATACATCAAAGATCTAACATGTAAGTAATCCTCCCTTAACAACTGTTCAAAGTTACAATGGACACCAACCTCAAAAGGTACTTACAGCCCAATTCTGGAGTTCTGACAACAGAACACACACTCTGCAGTCACCCAGTTTCTAGCAAAAAATAACCATGGGAATGCATTGACTCAACAAAGGAACACTTCATTTGCTTAACAACCATTGCAAAAAAGGTTGTAAAATCAGGTTGGCCATATGGGTGCCTCAATGTATGACCATCATGACTTGGGACTGAAATTTGGGGTCAAGTTGAGGATTAACTATAATGGTACCAAAAAAATTTATATGGATAATGATGATAACTTGAAATTAGATCCACAGGTACAGAAGAATGAGATGATAATATAATGGAAAGTGGACTGTTGCCCTTTTTAAGATACAGTACAAGTGACACATACTTCATTTGAATATCCCCATTCAAAGCTTTGAGCTGAAAATATTGTTATTAATTTATCAGGGACAGGTTTCTCCACAACTAAATCGCAGTATCTGAGAATGCTGTCCCACTGATTCTGTTTCACCGATACTCTTGGGAGCTGGCAAATTAATCCAAGGCTGGGAAAGCTGCTTTGGAATTATGAACACCTACAAAATCCTTTTAAATGCACAATACTGTATTGCCCTCTTGGATTCAGCTGGTCTCCTCTTACTGAAGCTAGATTTTTCCTGTGAGCTGTACTTTTTGATTAAAAGCAAAAGAGAAATTTAAGACTGCACTTCTGTGCATGCTTATCTAAGCATAAGCACCAAGGAACAAACTGGGGCTTCTGAATAAACATGCATAGAAGCACAATATATCTACAGATGCAATACAGCATGATACAGTGTAATAGGGTACCATTAGAATGTTTTGCTGAATACACTAAAATTGGTTGGCTGGGTAAAAATCAATTCACTTTTTGGTTTAGTATGATTTGTAATCCCAGCTACTTTTCCCACTAAGTAAGCAGATAGCAATTGTACCATTTCCATTTCATTTCAGAGAAACTAAAGCTTGTTAGGGAATGTCATTACTGTTTGCTATATGCTATGAATTATGTTAGATCTACTTATTACTCAATGAATTTAATCTGAAAACAGCTGACAGAACAAGACGTCAAATATTTAGAAGATTTGCAAGAGGAGTTTGACTTCAGATTTAAAACTGTATGCAACATAGGTAAGCTTTCCCACACAATGCACTTGAAGAAAAAATGGTGGATCTTGCATATTTGTAAAAATTGGCTGTTAGTTTGATAGGCTGTAGGTTTTCATTGAACATCCAGAGTCTTCTTTTTGGAGTGAAGGGCAGGATTTCATTAAGACTCAGACTGCTATTGACACATATTCTATGCAAAATAAATTCCAAGTAAAATGGGCCGAACATTTTAGCCTAATGTATTCTTTAGGGCGCATGGCTAAATCCAAAAAAATATTAGTCCAGCTAAGATTGTGCCCCTCTGCATTTTAACATGGAGATAAGTATCCCTGAATTTAGTGGTATGTATTTATGTATGAACATATACCTTCATGTTTTATCAGTTTAATCTTTAAGTCACATTGTGGCTGTAATATTTTGTATGAATGATTCCTAATTTTTTTTAAGCATGCAGTCAGACCAATAAGGGAAAGAAGACTAATTAATTAATTTTTAATGGAATTATTTACTTATGTATTTAACAGTAGTTATCTACTGCCCAAATATAAAATATTCCAGGTTGTGGCTAGAATAGAAAATGTGAATTTGCAGCTATAATAATCCTCAGCTTTTAAAAATAAATAAATAAAATGGCAAGTAAATACAGGGTTATTTAAGGTTATTTATGTAGTTTGTCTTTTACAGTGGATGGTTCAATCCAAGTAATGTTAATGAATTGTTAATGATAAAACAATAATGGGTTCATTTCTCTAAACCACCCCATTTAGAAGTAGAGATAAACTTTCCATATATGCATACTCCAATATGCATACAGCTTAGGAGAACCATAATATATTTTGTTCCTTCAGAAATTCAGCTATGAGAGAAAATGGACTTTGGGCAAAAAGAAGGCCTTAACAATTTTCTTTTCTTTTTTGTTCAGAAATGTCCTCTCCAACCTGGGTTTATTCATCACTGAGGAAAAAAGGCAGAGCTTTCAGACCGAATAACAGTTATTGGCTAGTTTTTATTGGGGGGAAAAGGCATATAGTTTTAAAATCCAAAAAACTAGACTAAATATTCAGAATACTGACAGAGTACTGATTTTGGTTAATGCTCACTCCTTTTTTAAAACAAACCTGGACAAAGTGAGACATAATACATTAGATAGCACACCAGAATGTTTATAAACTTACCGAGAGATACATGTTTATATTTATCTAACATTGGTTGCAAGCAAAGTAAAAGTGTGATAGGAAAAAAATGAAAACACGCTGCCTTAAAACTATTTTAATACATGCTATTTTGATGGGTTTCCCCTTTCTTATGCTTTGTACATATTTTACATATCTCCTTTTAGAACAGAATGACAAAAACAGTCCTGTCATGAAGCAAGAGATGCTGATGTTACAGGAAATGCTTAATACTATAGACTACAAGAGAAAGGTTGGTTCATTTGTTTGTCATTTATATACTTTGCTGACTTAAAGACATCATGGAAAGTCATTTTTCTACTTGCAAATTAACAACTAATTCCAAATTAACAACTAATTCCAAATTAACAACAACAACAAAAAGCCAAAACAACTAGTTTTTAAAACTGCTCATGGTTTTAAGAACTTCTTGTTGGTTTTTTATTAATTTATCTCTGGGCAACTCCCAGTAAGAGCGGAGAATGCTCAAATTCTCTCATAGAGAAACAGGGAGAGAGGAAGGACATGGTAGAAGTCTCCACACAACACTGAAGCAAGGCTTAATTTCTTTCCATCTAATAGCCACTATGGTCATGTCAATATTTAGACCAGTGTTTTTCCATCTTGGCAAGTTTAAGGTGGATAGAGTTAAGATGGATGGGCTTTCCCAGAATTTCCTAGTCAATCTTGGGAGTTGAAGTCTGCCTGTCTTAAACTTGCCAAAATTGAGAAACATGGATTTGGATATATACGTACTGCAATATACTGTATTGCTATTTGATAGCTATAATAGAGCAAATCTTAGACAAGGACACATACATTAAATGTTTAATTGCTACACAGAGAAATTGTACGATTTAAAAGATATAGAATTACGAGACACTTCAGAAGCAAAAAGTCAAACTTGTTTTGATTGGAACTGTCCTTTCCCAAAATTGTTTTTGATCTTCGAAGGCATCAGAAGGATATAATGATGATCAGGTCATGTTGCTACAGTGGGCAAAACTGCATTGTTGTTGTTGTTTGCTTGGTTGGAAACATTTTCAAGGATGGGAGCAGGGACTTTTTATTTTTTATTTTTTTGCAGAAAATAGATAAGGCAATCCCTTCAGAGCCTAACCTACCTCTTCCACTGCTTAAACTCAAAAAAAAAAAGAACAATATTTACTGCTGAATTTCAGCAGCCTAATACTGGAGTGCGACTTACTTTCAACACAAGATTTCCCAAACATTATATTTTTCCAAATGTTTTGATTAGCAATGCCAATATAATTGTTTTGAAATCTTCAATATATATTTGCTTTGAAAGCTTAAGTTGAGATTTTGTCCAAGCTAAAGATTTTTCAAAATATATTTGCATTTTAAAATGTATGTGCATGTTCATTTCAAACATTCAATATAGACAACAGTCAGTTTTAGATATTACATACAAAATGTTACCTGATCTTTCTTACTTCCAATGTTGCTGAACAGAATACTTGGTAAATGAGAGTATTAGTTACAGTTGGCAGTCATTGTTTCAAAAGGTTAGGTCATGAGAATCAAGATACTCAAGAAATAAGTTGTATGCAATGCAATTTGGCAAGTTAAAGCCTCAAAATAAAACTTGAGAAGATGGTGTTATCTGGAGAGAGAGAGAAAGCAGCCAACTCTCTTCTTCCCCACCCAAAGGAGCAAAACACACAAGGACCCCCCCCCCCATCACTCTTAACCAAGGTTGGAGTTTTTGAAGGCCAGTAAGGTGAGAGCCAATACATATCTCTGGATTCTGTTAGTCTCTTGGCAATGTTTGTGGTGAATGGTCTGACTGGACAGCATTTTTTGACTGGGTTTTTTTTTTCAATGTAATAATAAAAAGGCCCTCCATGGTCCTACTTGGGATGGGGGCATCACATACACATTTGTGGAAGGCTGAACGGCTTGTCTTTCCCCATATGTGTCTCCTTTCAAAGCATTGGTAAGTTAAAGTTTAAAATAAAGTTAAAGAAGCAGAAGCAATACTTATAGAAGCAGCTTTGGTTTGTGGCTGCTCCTGTACTCAGGTTGCTTTCTTGGAAGACAAATGGTTTCTTAAACTAGCCACTGCTTTGATGCTGGATGGTGATAAAATAAGCAACAGCAAGCCATGGATATAAATTAAGCTAAAGAATATCACAGCTTAGATTGTTATACAAATTGGATCGTTGTTTCTCCATTTATGAATTCTTACTTATTGCTTCTAACTACATTACCTATTCTGTTCTTTTTAGGAAGTTCTCAGTAAAATGGCACAAATACTAAGGGAGGTTGATGCCTTGGTGAATAATGTATTATTAGAAGAATTATTGGACTGGAAGAGACGGCAACAAATTGCTTGCATTGGAGGCCCTCTACACAGTGGGCTTGATCAGCTGCAAAATTGGTAAAGTGTAATCACTAGTTTCTCTGTAGAGCGCAACAGGAAGTGTGATGCTGTGTGGTTTTTCCATCTCAGTTTAGTCCGGTAAAAAAATTATTCTGAGATTAACAGAAATTATCGTTAAGCAATTTCTAAGAATCCAAAGAGTCAGAAACAGAGATCATTTAAAGAGGCATTTGTTGGCAACAAATAAAGCTTCTTTAAATGATCTCTATTTCTGACTTTTCAGATTCTTAGAAATTGTTTAGCAGTAAAATAAAAGTAAAAGGCCTGAAGATGACTCATATAGAAAAAATTTTCGTTCCAAATTGTGGAGCCATCGTGAGTGTTAAGCCTGGGTTCCTCAACCAGGGTTAGGGAGACAAGCTAAACAGAATGTGCAGCGTTAGTCAGATAGGCACACAGATAAATGAGTGAGCTAAGCTTGTATGTTTATTAACATACAGTAAAAATAACAGATACGCTTGTGCTATCAAGAATATAGTTTATTCCATTATAAGTTCATGGCATAGTCAAATAACAATCCAATAGTCATGTATCATTTAGTCAGTCCATTCAGGGATATTCAGTTAGCAAAGTCCATGTAGAATATCCTATGTCAGTTCACTTACAAATCAGTCCTTTGTTGTCTCTCCTGTTCGAGCAATGCAGTCTTGATTCCAAGCAGTAATCAGGGATCATCAAAGCCAGAGTAAGCAAGCTGTAGTCTTGCTACTTTTAAAGTGTTTTCATAACCACTCCCTTAATTACTATCCCACAGTTAAAGCTGCAGACACTTTAACATACACAACTATGAATCATAGTTATTATTTCACCTAAACCAGTTAGGGTAAACAATGTTATCCCTAACAGTGAGGCTATTAGCCAACTGTGAAATCTCTCTGTTATGATGATTTGGTAGCCCATCAAGCAGCATATTTTCTAATGGGAAGCGGGGAGGGAACTGAATTTATAACTCATGTTTGTATGGAAGGTTCTCCAAACACATAACAAAATGACTTTTCGGTGGCAAACAGCAATTATATAAAATTGTGGTGATACAAAATAATTAGTTGACTCTGCAAATAATAATAATAACAACAACAACAATATTGCCATTCCTAGTGACAGCAGAATCGATGAGAAACAATTTGAAAAAATCACCAGATATCAGGACTTGAGAATCGAACTGCAGAGGCTCTGGCATAACCAGTGAAGGTGGTTCCAGTGGTACTCGGCACACTGGGTGCTGTGCCTAAAGACCTAGGCAAGCACTTAAAAATAATTGGCGCTGACAAGATCACCATTGGTCAGCTGCAGAAGGCCACTTTACTGGGATCTGCTTGCATAATCTGCCAATACATCACACAGTCCTAAACACTTGGGAAGTGTTCGACTAGTGATTTGTGATATGGAACCCAGTATAGTTATCTCGTTTGCTGTGTATACTGTCATTTTTGTGAATAATAATAATAATCATAATCATAATAATCATTATCATAAATGAAATACCAAAGCTTTGCACGGACAGCACTTGAAAAACATTGAAGGAAAATGTGATGACAACTTGACATTGACATGGCTTAAGATGGGAACCATCAAAAAAGAAATGGGAGGTTTAATACTTGCTGCTGAAGAACAAGCACTACAAACTAATGCCATGAAAGCAAAGATACAAAAATCCATTGACAATCCTAACTGCCGACTTTGCAATGACAAAGTTGAAATTGTTTCACACTTAATATTTGAATGCAGCAAACTTTGCAAACTGACTACAAAGCTAGACATGATCGAGTTGCTAAGTTACTCCACTGGTCATTATGTAAAAAATACACCCTACCTGTATCCGAAAAGTCATGGGAACATAAAGTGGAAAAAGTTGTCAAAAATGAGATGGTGAAGATCTTGTGGGACTTTTGAATACAGATTGCCATTTGGAACACAACATATCAGATATTATGGTTGTCAAGGGCCGAAGCATACAATTTATTAATATTGTTGAGAGACTCCAGGGTCAAAAAGAACTGGAAAAAATCATGAAATATCATGACCTGGCCATCAAAACTACATGATTATGGATGAAACATGTAACAATGATACCCATTGTCATCGGGCACTTGGTACCATGTCCAAGAATTTTATAAAATACATCAAGAAATTGTAGCTTTCTGCAATAACACCAGCGGAACTGCAAAAAACTGCACTACTCAGAACACTGTGTATTCTAAGAAGATACTTGGTTGATACCTAGGACACTAGCAGCAACCCGTATCAACCATTAACACCAGTCACTGGTATTTGTGATACATTTTTAAATGTTCCGTTGACTGAGTTTCATGTTTAATGAGTAAATGAGATAATAATAACAACAACAACAATAACAACAACAACAACAACAACAACAACAATAATAATAATAATAATAATAATAATAATATCCCATCTAATCATCTGGCTGATTGTGCCATAATAATAATAATTTTGCATAGGCAAGTGAGGCTTAATGACTCTACAATCCAAGGCCTGAGAGAAAAATTCAGACACTCCAGAACGCAGGAACAGCAATAGAAAAAGCATTTTTCTGGGTCCCATCAGATGACATGTTCTAACCAGGAACCCAGATTGTTAAGGAACAATCATGCTTTTTGTCACTTGTTCTCTTTGGAACTATATTGCAGAACAAATGCAATTCAGGTTCTTATTTCTAGGCTACATTTATAGTTCCAACAGAAGAGAGTAGTTGTAGTTTGTATTTCCACACTGCAGTTTCAGTGCAAGCTAGATAGACAACACTTTTGGGATGGACTCTTCCAACTAAATTATATAGGATTGGCATTGCCTTGGGAAATACATCTGGCTGGCAGAAATAGACATTTCTGAATTTTTAACAATGCACTAAAGGCTCTGTCCCACTGCACTTACGGATGCAAAGAGGATGTAAAACGTTAAAAAAAGCTTGCCATCCGTTGGAAAACGCTATGCATCCATTGTGTACTCACTGCATACGTGTTTCATACACTCTATCCCTCGAGCATCCGTCCACTGAGATTTTATCCATGCAAGAAGTTTTGAGCTGCACAAAACTTTGTGAACGGATGAACTTTCCGCCATGTACGATGTACATCCGCGACATATACGGGCAACAAATGTTCTATGTCCATTATCATCCATTAAACGTCCACTGTATCCTCTCTGCATCCTCTGGGCATCCTCGCAACTCACATCCGCTGCAGCTGAAAATGGAAAGAGGGAGGAAACAAAAGGTGCACGGAACGTCTACACAGCGTTAGTAGCACAGAAATAGAAAGGATGTAAGCGTATGCATCTCGTATATAAAGGATTAAAATGGACAAAACGTTTGTATCTGGGATGTATCTCATATATTTAGGATGTCTGCAGTATGTGTAGAGTATGTAGAAGGACACCTAGCAGACAACCAATATTTTCTATAAAAAGGGAGAGAACATCATCTGGATCTCAGTATGAGTCCAGCAGCCATGGTGTACAGACCTCTTCACCCTTGGTCTTGGTCTTCGACATCATCAATTGTTCTCCACCATGGATCATGACACAGTCCATATGATAGCTGCGCTCATTCATCACCAGAACCAAAACCTGTTCAGATTGTTTCACCTTTTATACAGAAGGAGAAGAAGGAGACATCTAAGAGCTGTGTGGGTCCGAGGATGGATCGTGAGAAGAATGGAGTTTGGACTGTGTGACCAGTTGATGGTGGAGCTGAGGAATGAAGACTCTCGTGCATTCCATCATTTCATGAGGATGCCACCAGCCATGTTTGACGAACTTGTACAGCGTCTGAGACCCAGGTTGACCAAGCCTACCACCAACTTCCATCCCAACCTGGACCCTGGACTGAAGGTGGCACTGACCCTGCGCCACCTGGCCTCTGGAACCACATACAGAAACATGCAGTATGCATGGAGGGTGCCACACAACAGCATCAGCAAAGTGGTCAGAGAAGTGGTGCAGGCTATCATCGAAGAATACGTGGAGGAGCTCCTCAAGTGTCCCACCACTGAACAAGGCTGGAGGAAACGTGCAGAAGAGTGGTATCAGAGGTAGAAATTTCCCCACACCGTTGGAGCCATAGATGGGAAGCACGTGGCCTGCAAAGCTCCAGCCAACTCAGGGTCCACTTATTACAACTACAAGGGCTTCTTCAGTGTCATCCTCTTTGCCATGGTTGATGCTGACTGCAAGTTCATCTACATCGATGCTTCAGACAATGGGTCAGCTTGAGATGGCCAGGTATACAATGCAAGTGACCTCAAGGATGGGCTGGAATGCAACCTCATCATGGGTTTTCCAGATCCAGACCCCCTACCCAATGACACACAAGATGTGCCCTACTTCATCATTGGTGATGATGCATTCTCCGTCAGAACCTACCTCATGAAGCTGTACAGCATAAGATACCTCACCTGTGAAGAGAGGATCTTCCACTACAGGCTGTCCAGGGCAAGACAGGTGGTGGAGAACGCCTTCGGCATCCTGGCCGACAGGTTCCAGATACTTCTCACCACCGTGCAGCATGACCCAGATAATGTGAGGAGCATCGTGGAAGCTTGCTGCATCCTGCACAATCTCATGCTCACCCACTACCCAGTGTTGCAGAACAAACTTGTGGACCGTCAACAAGGGAATGGGGACATGGAGCCTGGTGAATGGAGGCAAGACGTAACCTGATAAACACTGTGGATGTACAAGGCCCCAACAGAGCTTCACGTGAAGGGAAGAAGCAGTGCAACCTCCTGAGACACTGGTGCAACTCCCCAGCTGGAGCAGTGGAGTGGCAAGACAGGATGATGGATGATTAATGGATGTTTCCTTGAGCCTATCGCATAACACTGATGAAATTGTGCCATGTATGTTGAGTGGTCCTGCAATGAATAGGGCATTAATAAAGAGCTTTGTTTATTTTAAAATGTGTTGATCGATGAATAAATTGTTATTGATAATAAAGGTCCATATGTGTGGCAGCTGGGATGGTGGACCATACAGTCCCACTATGGTTGCACTGGAGGTTTATCTATCCCACAACTATCCTTATCTATCCCACAAGCATGCAAAGGCTAAACCATTTTTTCAAAGTTTTCACCAACACTTTACTAAGGTGAAAAAATGAACCAAGTGTCTTTAGCAAAGATAACCTTTGTTAACTTTCTTAGGTAAACTTTATGATTTTATTAAATAAGCAAAATAAACCAAGTAAACTGAATTAAGTGTGTTAAGCAAAGATAACTTTTATTAACTTGTCTTAGGTAAACTGTATGACTGTTTTAAATAAGCAAAATGAACCAAGTAAAGTGTCTTAAGCAAAGATAAACTGAACAAGTAAACAACTCAGTCTCTGACACTATTCTCAGTCACTCTAAGTCATGTCCATGGTCTCAGCTGTTAAGCGGGCAGGGACTGTGGAGGTTGGCTGTGGCTTGAGTGCTGGTCTGAGGTGCCATTGGGGTGCTTGGCCCCGAGGGTACAACAGGGGATGGTGTGTTCAGGAAGCTATCCAAGAGCTGACTCAGCCCCATGAGGTTGAGAGGCCCTTCATCAAGGACCTGAGATATGAGGCCCAAGACTGATGACAGATTGTCCGTTGACGGGCTTGGCTGTGGGGTGGAGGAAGGAGGAGTGTAGTGGAGCTGTCTGGTCTGCAGCTGGGTGAGTACTGGCATCTGTGGCATGCGATGAACCTGGGCCTGGACTGGGAAGGTCTGCTTCTGCTGTGGGAAGTCCTGGTAGTCGTAGCCTTGGTAGGTGAGGGGCTGTTGAAAGCCGTGGAAGGGCTATGACATCGCCTGGGGTGGAGGAGCAGACCTGGACTGGGTAGGAGCAGCTTCAGCTGGGCCTTGAGGGTTGTGCAGAAGTGCTGTGATCTTCTGCTTCATCACCTGGTACTGGGCCTTGGGCAGGTCCCTCAGGGTGTGGCTCACATAGGTGATGAAGGTGTTCCGGCCCGAGGATGCTCTGCCCAAGTGGACCAGCTGAGAGAGAAGTTCTGTGCTGGTCTTCATTGTGTCCCTGATCTCCAACAGCACACTGTGGTTCTGGCCCTCCAGTCTGCCTCTCTGCCTGCATCCTCTGGAGCTGGGGGTGGGGGTGGGTTGTCCTCTGGTGGCTGCTGCTTCTTCCTCCATTTGTGACAGGGGATCCTCCAAGTCTGCCGGCATGGGGAGTGCAGCTGTCGGGGGGGTCTCTGCCGTGGGGCCCTCTGAAGACACCTTCCTGGACAGGCTCGCTGGCTCCTGGCTGGAAGAGGACTGGCTGTCTGTGGGCTGTCTGAGGGAGAGGGGTCTCAGAGGGGCTGCTCCTCGGTGGCGGATCTCACCCTCCAGGAAACTGCACTTGGCCATGACATATATCTCCCGGTCAGTGAGCTTGACAGCAGCCTGGCCGGATTTTTTGAGGTGTAGCTTGCCATACCAGGTGTGCATGTGCTTCCACCATCCCAGGAGTACTTCTGCAGTGTACCCCAGGCTCTCTCCTTGTCTCTCCAAGCTGCCTGCTTCTACTTGGTGTTGCGATAGAGTCTGTGGCCCTTTCTCCAGAGGTACTCGTTCTCCCTCAGCCATTCCAGCACCTCCTCCTCATGCTCCTCGGAAACGGTGTACTGTTTCCTCTCTCCCTTCTCCTTCCCTTGCATCTTCTTCCTTCTGGCAGGGGCTTGAGCAGCAGGGCCTTCAGGGGCTTGAGCAGCAGGGCCTTCAGGGGCTTGAGCAGCAGGGCCTTCAGCAGCAGGGCTTTGAGGGCCTTGGGGTTGGTCCACCACAGCAGCAGCAGCAGCAGCTTCAGAATCAGTGCCAGCGGGTGGGATGCTGGTTCTGTCCTTCTTGCCAGGGCTGGAACGAGTAGGCATGGGCTTCCTCTTTTTCCTGACTGACGAACCATGGTGTTCCTGCTAGATGTATGTGGCAGCACGTCTTTCCCCTGAATGCTGACTGCATGCATGCTGCATCCTTTTATATCCGCGGAGCTGATATTATTTATACTCCCCACATGCGCAGTGAATGCTTTGCATCCGATATACATCCTTTGTTTCCTATAGGTGTCTGTGATGCATCCGCTTCATCCGCTATACATCCGCCCCTTCCGCTATGCGTCCGCTTCACAATTCTCCCCCGGAACCCCTTCAGATGTGTCATCCGCTATAATCCGCTAGGCTTCCTATGAACATCCGCTTAACATCCCCGCTACATACTACCCACGTCCATTCTTTTCCATTCTGTTTATGCAAATTTTTGCCACTTTTTGGAGCGGATGACAACGGATGGAGCCATCCCCGAAATTTTGCTCGTCCGCTGTGTCCTTTATGCGAACGTTTTGTGTCCGTCGGCCAGTGGGACCTAGCCTTAAGAAAGAATGCCTACCTTTTACATTTTCATTATCATCTTAAACATTAAATGTTTCAAAAGGTTAATACTACACAATTAAATCACATATGCACATATAAATTAATAGCTTCCTGTAACAGTGTAAATTGGCATTCGTAATTTCAGTAGGTCTTCAGAATAAAAGCAGATTGCTCATTGAAGAGTCTGTTAAGGAAAGAGTCTGTTAGGAACTGAGCAAATTTGACTTGCTTTCAGAATTGTGCCTATGATAAAACAGAATTAGGGCTGTTTTCATCTGAAGCAGAGAATTGCTGGACATAAGTTGCTGTGAATATTTTTCTAAGCATAAATGGGACAGCAAGTCTGGTTTTATCATTAGCCATAAGAAGAGTTCTAATTCAGTAGCTGATTTTTTATGACACCTGCTAAAAAGTGGGTTGTTTTTTTGTCCATACCAGGAAGAAAACGGTACTTGTGGTATTCTCTGTGGCAGGTGTCAAAATAACATTATTGTTCTTGAACATCATGAAGCTTTTTATTAAGGGAGGGGAGGCACTGTTAAAGTAAAAAAAATGTTCTGGGTTAGCCTCAGTCAAAGTTTAATGACTTGAAACTTTTCTTGTGTTTATTTAGTTTTACACTGTTGGCTGAGAGTCTTTTTCAAATAAGAAGGCAGCTGGAGAAGCTGAATGAACTTTTGATAAAACTCACTTACGAAGGAGACCCTATTCCATTACAAAGACCTCATTTGTTGGAAAGAATAAATGCTTTACTTTGCAGTCTTTTCCAAAGGTATATAAGTTAATTTTCATTTTCAACTGAAGCTTTTCTGGAAACTATTATTTAACACTCTTTCATCTCAGCATATGGAGATATTTAATTGCACAAGAGATTTTCTGAAAACTGGGTTGGATAAAGTAAACAATTTTTCATGCTATCTTGAAGAAATGAAGCTTCTAGTCTTGCAATGTTTCACCAGGATTGTTTGTGGACTGCTGACACTTATCTCTTTTCTCCTTAGTTCATTTGTAGTGGAAAGACAGCCTTCCATGCCAACTCATCCTCAGAGGCCTTTGGTTCTTAAAACGATGATACAGTTTACCGTAAAACTTCGGTGAGTAAAGGTTGTTGCTTGCCACTTATTGGATTGGTTTAACGTTTTGGAATATTTTTAAAAACATGTCATGTGCCCTAAACCAAATCCCTAAACAGGTACATGAACCTTCCATTGTTTTTTGTGCAAAGTGTGCTCTTGGGAGGAAAATTTTTTTTGATAACTCTTAAGCCTCCAAAAGACTTGGGAAGTTAAACTTACAACTTGAGCTTTTCAAGCAAATCAAATCATTTCACCTCTTGCTTTAACTAATGTCATTGTCTCTATTATATTCCATTTCCATTTCTGTACTTTTCTACTTGTTGGCATGCGTTTGTATTTTCATCAGTATCTACCCAGTGGCATCGATTGTAAAGATTAGTAATATTTATATTATTTCTGTTGAAAACCAGAGTGGAATGGGCAAAGAAGGAAGAAAATTTTCAGGTGGCATTTTTGACTATAATAATTAGCTACTCCCTCCATGGAAACCTATCTCCTACTTTAATTCAGCAATTGTTCTGGGTTTAGGGGAACTAGCAGGATCCCTTCTAGCTCCTATATAATTTACTTTAAACAAGCCTACTAACTCAGAGGCTTATTTATTTCCTCTCTATTCCCTGGGAGCATCTACAGACCCCCAATAATTATTTCCTTACTGATTTCACATTGTCAACCAGCAGCCACCACATGTTTTCCCTCATCTCTATCTATTTATCTTAGTCCCTCTGAGGATTCTGTTTCCTTTGCTTTGATGTCTTTTACTTACAGATTTATGCAACTAGAATCCTAGCATTCAAATTCATTTTCTTATTTTCTTGACAACCTCAACATTAACATTAACATTAACATCAACATCAACTTCTTTCTTTTTTCTCCAATTCTGCCACTAGCTGCTAGGTTGCATACACTTGGTGGTAAATCCACCAGTAATATTGTGAATCTGGTTGGCATTATCTACAAAGACTGCCTAATTTGCTTTCAGTGTTAGAAGATTGCCATATTGTCTGAGCAATGCCTGAGAGGTTATTTATGGAGAGCTGTATTTTCTCATATTAAATTTCACACTTTTAACTTTCTAGGCTACTTATTAAACTGCCAGAGCTGAACTACCAGATTAAAGTAAAAGCTACTATTGACAAGTATGTACATTTTTTAAAATTAAATTATTGTAGTATTTAGTAAAAATTCTCAAGATGTTTTTGAAAATGTTTGACATTAATTGAATGCAACTAAATTTGCTTCAGATTTTTAAATGATCAGAATAACACTTTTATTTCAATTTACAGTAGCAAAACATATTTGAAACAAATGCTGGTTTAACTTTGTATGCAATCCCAATATTATTGTATTTTTCTTCTAAATATTGTTCAGGCTTCTAATGTTGCTTTGTGCCTGAAATATTTTCTTCAGAGCCCATTGGAGTCTTTTCTTGCCAAAATGAAAGATGAATGGAACTTATTTATTAACTTAATCAAATTTGGAAACCACCCATCTCCCTCCTTATCATGCATCTACAAATATTTAGATATTTTCTGCTGAGATGCAAAAATGGATTTGTAGAGACTTAAGAAAATAAGACAAGGGAGTGATAGAAATATAAAAGGATGGCATTGTTTATTTATTGTTTATCATTACAATCCAACATTTCTTGGGGGGTTAACACAATAGAAAAAGAAGTTTAAAACATTCATAGTAAGAATAAAATCAGCATAAAATCAGAACATGATAAAGAACATGATTAATAAAAGAACAAATCAACACATAAGTGTAGTTGGCAACTGAATCATCACACTCAGACTCATTAAAGTCTTTCCACTGCTTTGAACCATTGTTGTTGCTCCACAACAAAACTCGACAGTTTTGATTGAAGTTCTCTTTATGTTGTTTGCGGTGTGAACCTGAAACTCCGAGACATCAGCATTCTAAAGCATAAAGTTGAAAAGCCAAAGAATGCTCTTGAAGTTAATCCCAATGAGTTGTTAGATTTCAAACAAGAAGCTGATGACAGGTTTTAGTTAGACTTATGATAATTATAATAACTATAGTATGGTACAATAAAATGGTGTTTTTAGAAGACATAAAGATGCAATGTTTGAATAAAATTCCACAGCTTATTTTTGATATTGGATCTCCAAGAACTAGCTAAGAATTCAACAGTGGTAATGGCATGGGTACTGCTAGACAAATGTGACCTTTTCAGATAGATTCTGCCTTCAATATTTTTGAGTATTTGAACTGAAAAGGAAAGATCATTCTAGGAAATGGGAAAGATCATGATATGATTCAGAGCTCTGTGCTGACAAAATGCTGATGACCCATTAACATGTTGAACTTGGACAGCAGATGCTCTTTATGAGGGGACACAGTTCCAAGGTTTTATTTTGAATAAAACAGGTGTCCAACATTGTCAACTTTAAGACTTGTGGACCAAATCCCAGAATTCTCCAGCCATCATGGGTTGAAGAAGTCCACAGGTCTTAAAGTTGCCAAGATTAGATAGTCCTAACATAGAGTTACATTCTCCCAGAAGGAACTGGGAACTCGGGAAGGCTTCTAGACTGAGATTTCTCTCTTTGGTTCCCTACGTTGAGGAATTGACCCAGAGTATCTTTTATCCATGTCAGTTTATGTCCTAGGATTTTCCCTTCTAGAAATACAGAGTTCTGGTATTATCTTTAAAACCTTAAATACTCAAGAGAATGTCTTTTTCTATCACAGTCTAGCCCACCTCCAGTGATCCTCTAAAGAGGTATATCTTAATACTTGTCGTAGATTCATCTTTTAGTAATTCAAGTCTTTTCTGAAGCCATCCCAACCATACATTCCATTGAAATGACTGACACCTCTATTGGCTTTTTAAAAAATGCTTTAAAAACACAGTTTCTGTAATGGGGTTGATTTGATTATTTTTAGAGGCTTTAATACATGATTTTTTTCAATTGGTGAAGATTTATTTTCTTAATCTATTTGTTTTAACTTACATTGTATGTTTTTATTGGAACCCCCATGAGATTTCAGTAGCTGGCATACAGCAAGTTTAGGAAATCATTCAGTTGATTAAGAAAAGACATTTTGTATATTTGAAGACTTGCCCAAGATTAATTTGCTTTGTTTGTTTCTTTAAAACCCAGGAATGCCTCTACTATAAGGTAAGAAAATATAAATGATGGAGTTTTAAGTATAAACACACTTTGCTTTTTATTATTTTACCTGCGGTTCTCAACCTTATCGGGATATGTTTTCTAGCAACCGCAGATTTGTTCTGTGTGGGACTCACATAAAAGCAATGAACATGGATGAGTCTGCAAACGGGAACCTTTCAGTGGAATTTCGACATTTGGTAAATCACTTTTTTTTCCTTTTGGCACAGGAGTTGGAAATCCTTGCTTGCTTCTCAGCATTTGTGGATATGGCATTTCTGTTAATTGTGTACTGAGACTTCCCTTTGAACTTGGTATAACTTAATTAAAAGCTGTGTACTGATCCTAATCCCTTCCACTGCCAGCTAGGTTCAAACTATACCCGACAACTAGATGTATTCTTGCACCTACCTTTTATAGGTCTGTAGCATTAACTGGCGGATGGGTGTGGATAATTCATAAGATCAGAGCAAATATGGCAATGGACCTGCATTCTTTTCTCACTATCAGCACAATTGGAAATATCCCTTCAGAAGAAAACCTCTCTTTAGGAAGAGAAAAACGGCAGCATAGATTCCTTTAATTATCACTTCCTGCCATTTGGATAGTCTTATTAATATTATTATTAAAGTATATTAAATAGAAATATGAATTTAAATGTCAAGTGTAGCTTGGGCCTTACTAAACAGAGAGGAACAAATATTTCTCTAAAAACGCATTTCTCTGTGAATGAGGAAAAAATGATTGTTTGGGGGGAAAAATACAAAAATTGAAAATAAAATATTTTTTACTTATACTTTAATATCCTTTGTAGATATAAATAGATGTTGCTGCAAACGTCTACCTCTGAGAGCTCAGAGACAGGAGCATATCCACCTACTTTTAAATTAAAAGTAAACAAGAAAAAAAAATATTCTTCTTTCCTTGGGAAAATGTTACTGCCCCTCAAAGGGGGAAGTAAATATAAAGACAAAATTACATTTCCTCCTTTGAAGGGTAAACATTTATTCTCTCAAATACAGAGAGATTCACTGAGTTGCATAGAACATATACTGTGTATGCAGGAATTGTTACCTTCTGTGACTATAATTAGCATTCTGTAGAAATCATAATACGTAGCTTTTAGTTTTGGGGACAAAAAATTCACAGCAACACTTTTCTTTATTACTTAAAAAAGAAATATCTCTGAATCACTGTAACAAAACCAAAACTGGATGTAACAGAAATATAATTTGTTTCAAATTTATGTACAGAGTACAGATTTTTTTTAAAAAAAGATTTTGTTGTCACCAGCTGAACATGCTTTATGTAGACCACATATGTTGAACTATGAACTCACCTCTCATCATTTCATAGTAATGTAGTTTGTTGGAATATAATAAATCTACTATATATACACTTTTATATAATGTTCACTCAAAGGATTAGTTGATATGAAAAAATAAAATCTTATTCAGCAATAATGTTATATGATGGGAAAGTCCAGGATATGATGAGTTGGGTTTTTTTAAAAAGAAAAGTAGGTTAACAAAACTGCTCTGTACTTAATAACAGAATTACTATTTAGCTTCTCACAAGGAGTTTCAAGACTTTCTCTTCAGTTTTATTTTAGCTGTATGTCCTATATACTTTTTCTCTCTTTCTCTTTTTATTCTATCCAAGTGTCAACTGCCTCTCCCTCTCTCCACCCCCACACTACCCTAATCTTTTTAGTTACCTTCTTCATAAGGAAGTGGTCAGTTTATTCTTTGCTTATGTTATATAGAAAAAGCAATAACCTTTTCACCTCGCCACTTTTCCATTTATTTCCTGTACTCTCAAAGTATGAGGCATGTTCCTTTAAACTGCTGCTTTTCTTGCTATGAATTTTTATTAAGCTGTTCCAAATATTGAGCAAAGATAATATCTATGGATAATTATTTATGCCCTTAAAAAGCACAGCTATGAACTATAAAATTACTGGTAGTCCTCAGCTTAAAACAATTCACTTAGTTTCCACACTTATGACTGTTGTGGCATCCCCATGGTCAATGTGATTAAAATTCAGATGCTTGGGAACTGGTTCACATTTATGACGGAGTCCTAAATGTGTCACCAGCTGAACATACTTTATATAGACCACATATATTGAACTATGAACTCACCTCTCATTATTTCATAGTAATGTAGTTTGTTGGAATATAATAAATCTACTATATATACACTCTTATATAATGTTCACTCCTGGAGTCAGGTGATCCCCTTTTACAACCTTCTGATAAGCAAACTCAATGGGGAAGCCGGATTCACTTAATAACTGTGTTACTAACTTAACTGTTAGTAACTTAACAACATCGACAAGAAAAATAATAAAATGGGGCAAAATTCACTTAACAACTGTCTTTCTTAGCAACAGAAATTTTGGGTTCCATTTTGGATTGTAAACCAAGGACTACCTGTAGATACAGAATACTTCAGCACAGAGATTCCTGGTATTATCTAAGTAATAGTAATAGTAATATTATCTAAGTTAGTAATAGGTTTTTATAACAAAATATTATACATGGGAAGGAAGTGTATGTAAACATTATAAAGCAGCTGAATAAAAGCAGACAGATTAATAATCATAGCAAAATATAGTATGGGAGTTGTTGATTGAATTAAGCTGAATTAAGTCACTTGAAAACAATGAAATAAATCAATTTCAGAAGAGTAAAACAATAGCCATCAATAGCCCATATCATGTGACTTTAATATTTATTGATAAATATTGAATCTCATCATTAAACATTTCTGTGAATAAACGTTTTGTATATTGATGTTGGTCTTATATTTTAATTCTTTTAGCAGCCAAAAGAAATGAAAGCAAGTGGTGCAAACAAAGGAAACGAGGTAGGAAGAAATAATGGTCTGAGCTCTGGCTGCAGCATAATTCCATTAACTTTTGTTAGATCAATGAAAAGAATACTATATAGCATTTGAGACATAAATGTTAATCTTCCCTAAGGCCTACTATCTAAGGAACAAAATAATACTGCAATTTTGAAACATAAATGCTAATCTTTCCTAATGCCTATTATCTAAGAGGGAACTATCTAAAATGGATAAATTGATTCCAGATACATATAATGAATCTGAATAACCAGTTTTTAAATAACAAAGTCATACTAAAATGTTATTGCTAAAATGTTTACCCTGAATTCATTTTTCCCAATTTAAGTTTAATTACAGAAAATAGCCTTGTGGCTCCCTCTTCTGGTCATTTTTGTCACCTGAGATTTACCAAATGAAAATACAAAATAATATCTGTAATATGCAAATTTGAGTTTGAAATTAATCTATAACAATATGCAATGACATATACAGTCCCTTTTTCGAGTGAGGTGAGTGGCATATGAATTCAATAAATATACAAATAAATAAATGTACTGTTGTGCTCAGCTTCAGTTCCACTTCTGTTAAACTGAGGATATGAACAAGATTTTTGTAATGGTGCATCCTTTGTATTTCCAGATTATGCTTGAGCAAAATATTTAAATATTTGTAAATGTTATGAGGCAGGGCATACTCTCAATCTTAACATTTCTAATCCATGTCATTTTAAAATTATTATTCCTCTTTTCAGATTCCTCAAGTGGTAACTGAAGAACTACATTCAATCACTTTTGAAACACAGATCTGCTTATATGGGCTAACTATAGATTTGGAAGTAAGTGTTTTTAAACCAAGCTGAATGAACCGAAAAACATTTGAATTAGAGTGAATGCATGTCACTCACTAGTAGTTTGTGCTAATGGATTATATCCAGTCGATCAAATAAGACTATTATGCTCCATGTCTCTGGAACATCATTCCCCCATAGATTAGAATGGCCCCCTCATTAATACTATTCCGAAAGGCACTGAAGACCTGATTTTGCCAGCAGGCCTGGGGAACCCATAGAGGGATGGAACCCATCAGGTGGCTTGTGCGACCCACTGTTGTCGGGGTGGGGGGGTAGGAGTTGGTTTTTGGTTTTGTTTGTTTTCCCAAATTTTGTTCGATTGTACTTTACTAATTTATTTGATTCTTTTTGTTAGTTCTTATTGTTTTTGTTCTTGTTTTTTGTTTTAAATATGATTTTACATTGTGTAAGCTGCCTTGAGTTGCCATGGGCAAATAGGCGGCAATATAAATCAAATAAATTACATAAATAAATTTTGAAGACATCCATGCCTCTCTCAGGTAACTAAAAATGTAATCTGAACCTTCAGTTAAACAGGTAGAAAGAGAAGCTAATCAAATTGCAAATAATTGCAGTTTTTAAAAAAAAAAAAACAAATTCTACATAATTATTTGCTGAAGCTTGATTCTTAATTGTTGCTCAATAGACCAATGTGCTTAATTTTGTCCTATCAAGGGCAACTCTGCCTGCCTGAGCCAAGTCAGCTAAGCAAAAATGGATTCATAATTAGTTATACTTTTGGCAGGTAAACAATACCTGTGATACTTTCTTTTTTCTGATTGGAGATGAAACATGCAAACCATTATTTGGAAAACTTTACCTGTTATCATTGTCAAGAAAGAATAAGATTAGTTGATTCATTGAATTGATTCAATGAAGTTCTTTATAGTGTAGATAAGGTGCTATTATACTGTCATAATACTGTGTTACTCACAAAATAAGGCCGGGCCTTATTTTTTTTTTTTGACCCCTGAAAAAACGGCTAGGCTGTCTTTTCGGGGGTGACTTAATTCCCCCCCGTGCATCCTCAGGTGGGTGGACAGCGACAGCTTGGATGTTGACCTCAGCATTTGTGGGGCACTTCATATCGGGAGACCTTCCGCCACCATTGCATTCCCTTCTCCATTGCTGCTGCGGCGTTTAGAGCAACACTGTGGTGTTTGGCGCAGCCACGTGTGGCCAGCCAGGGCTCCTTCCTGCAACCGGAGCCCGGTGGAGACACTTGGCTTCAGGTGCTCCTGTTGCCGCCTTCCCTTCACCTTCAAAGGCAAAGCCAATTCTTTACACCCTACTTCCTGTATGACAAAGCCTCCCCTGCCTGAGAGGGCAGCCCAACTGCATGTGGGGAAGCGAATCTCCCGGGGCCACAGCGCAGGATCAGCCCACTCCGGAAGAAGCACCCAGCCACCATCCCTGCCTGGCGCCAGGCAGAGCGTGAAGAGCTTTGCCTGGGGTGCCCAGCACAGCTGACAGGCGGGCCCTCCTTCCCGGCAACAGAGCTCTCACCAAGGCAGTGAGCGCCTCCCCGCCGGACCCTCTGCTTATCCCGCCAGGGCTGCGCCAGAGTCGTGCGGACTGGGCATAGCCAGGAAAGCGAGCCGCAGATGCGTGCCCGCCTGCCAAGCAAAACAGCTGGGCCGTTCTGAACTTGGCTTCCTTCCCAAGTCCCTCCAGCAGGAACCCAAAGGGGCCAGCTGGAGAGGCTGCCTGAGACAGTGATAGTGCCCACCCATCTGTGGACAGGGAGGCGAGATGATGGCAGTGCTGCTTCCCTGGCCAGCGGAGAGAGCCCGAAGCCGCCCGTCCTTTCCACCCCTCACCCAGCCCATCCCCGTCCTCACGCATCTCCAAATGCACCGGCAGCTCCAAACACTGCAGCGGAACAGGCATCAGGCAGAGGCGCTGACTTGGCGGGGCTCAGCTTGGAGGAGGATGTGGCGCAGGCCGTCGCCTTGCCTCCCAGTCCATGGATGGGTGGGCGTCAACACTGCCTCGGGTGGCCTCTCCTGGTGGCCCCTTTGGGTTCAGGCTGGAGGGACTTGGGAAGGAAGCCAAGCTTGGGTCAGCCGGGCTCTTTCACTTGGCAGGTGGGCGCGCACCCACGGCTTGCTTTCCCGGCTCTGCCCAGCCCGCACGGCGCTGGCGCATCCCTGGAGGGATGAGTGGAGGGTCCGGTGGGGAGGTGCTCACTGCCTTGGTGAGAGCTCTGCTGCCAGGCAGGAGGGCCCGCCTGTCAGTTGCGCTGGGTGCCCCAGGCGAAGCTCTTCACACTCTGCCTGGTGCCAGGCAGGGATGGTGGCTGGGTGCTTCTTCTGGAGTGGGCTGATCCTGCGCTGCGGCCCCAGGAGATTCGCCTCTCCACATGCGGTTGGGCTGCCCTCTTGGGCAGGGGAGGCCAGTAGTAGGGTGAAAAGAATTGGCTTTGCCTTTAAAGGCGAAAGGAAGTTGGCAACAGGAGTGCCTGATTGCTCTAAATGTCGCGGCAGCAAGGGAGAAGAGAAAGCAATGGTGGAAGAAGGTCTCCCGATACGAAGTGCCCCACCAGCGCCAAAGTCAACGCAGGCAGCACCATATCTGGGTATGCAGCAAAAGTACTTTCCAACGGCAAGCCCCTCCACCATTCCCCCCTCCATTTTGCATGTTTAATATAGGCTTTAATTTGGGGGAAGGGGCTTAATTTGATTTTATGCTGATAAAACATGCTGGGCCTTCCTATTGGTGGAGGCCGTATTGTTGGAGAAACACGGTAGTTAATATTTCATGACAATAAAATCCCTCACTCTGTTACAATTTTATTACAAAATAATGAATTGTATTTGGCAACAGTGTGGTGCTCGAACAAGTAAGTACCTGTTACTTGTTCCCGGAAAGTACATATAATACTTTCCCGGAAAGTACATTTAATAACAATATTTCCTGGAAATATTCCCGGAAAGTACATATAATAACAATATTTCTTTTTTTGGAGCCAATATAGGAGGGATTATAAAAAAGCATGAATAGATCGCAGATGGTTCTCATGTCTTGTTTTTTGTTTTGCAAGTATAACTTCTAATACAAAGCGACCTAGATTCTCTGCTAGGAATGTTTACTTGAAAACCAACTACTGATGGGTTGAAAAGTTCAGTAAGAACTCTTATGCTCTGTGAAGCTTTGCTCCTTCAGCTAAATTTGCCCTTTACTTCTTCTTTCTCATCATTTAAAACAAAAACTGAAAATTATATAGTTGACAAAACTAACTACATTAGTTTTAAGTTCTCAGCACAAAAAAACCCATTTGCATACAGTACTTTAACAGTTATCTAATTTTTTTAGAATGTAAAATTTGCTTACAAGGTAAATTAGGTTACATTATGTATAACTTCTTAAGTATAACCCAGTAGGAAAAAAAACTGGGTTCCAAGAATATTCAATTCTTGCAAAAATTTGAGCCTGACTCCTTTCTAACATTATAATACTTCTTGCAATGCATTTGTTGTAGAACTGCAACCTATTCCCTGGGCTATTAGATTTTGCTCTATTCTGTACCTACAATGATTTCTTCATCTGTCTTTCTCATCAGACGAGCTGTTTACCAGTGGTGATGATTTCTAATGTCAGCCAATTGCCTAATGCTTGGGCTTCCATCATCTGGTACAACTTGTCCACAAGTGAACTCCAGGTACATTTTGCATAGCCAATTGTCTTTTTCACAAGCTGAGTATAAAAGCAAGTAAGCCTCCTTAGGCCTCTTTCCTGTGATGTACACGACTTACAACACTTTATTTAGTGACTGTTCAAAGTTACAATGGCACTGAAAAAAAGTAACGTATGACCATTTTTCACACTTATGACCTTTGTAGCATCCCCATGGTCATGTGATCAAAATCCAGATGCGTGGCATCTGATTAATACAACCATTACTGTGTCTCAAGGTCATGTGATCACCTTTTGCAACCTTTTGACAAGCAAAATCAATGGGGAAGCCAGATTCACTTAACAAGTGTGTTACTAATTTATCAACTGTGGTGATTCAGTTCAGTTGATTCAATTGTGGAAAGAAAGGTCAGAAAAGGGGGCAAAACTTACTTAACAGATCTCTTTCTTAACAACAGAAAATTTGGGTTCAATTGTGGTCATAATTCGAGAACTACCTGTAGTTCATTGATCAGCAGAAAAGATTAATAGATATGTATGTTCCATTACTAGTTTTTTCCTGAGATATCCCTCGGTCAAAGTCTTTTTTGCAAATGAAAATAACTATTGCATTTACAAAATCTGTATGCATGTTTCATTTTTAAAATAGGTGTGTTTTAATGGATAGTTTCCTTCATATCTTTTTATGTTCTTGTTCATTTATCCTCATGTTACTGCATGCTTTTTCCCTAATATAGGTATTTTTCTAGGCTATTTTTCAACCCTTTGGAGAAGTGCAAATGTTCTAATGGAATTTTGATTTTTCTTGTTGGTAAAATGAAAATATTAATTTGAAGGTCTTTATAAAAGTGCATGTTCTTTTTTAGGGCAGCACAATAGCAAGTAAAGCAATTGGCTTACTATTGTATACTGTATAGCTGAAATTAGTAAAGCAAAATAAAAATTAATACACCCAGTACAAAAAGAATTATGGACTTAAAAGCATCATGGAGCTACAGCCAGCCATTTGCAAACCCCTCACATAAACTGTTTCAACTCCTTCCCTCAAAACGACGCTATAGAGCACTGCACACCAGAACAACTTGACACAAGAACATTTTTTTCCAAAAGCCATCACTCTGCTAAACAAATAATTCCGTCAACACTGTTTAACTGTTTACAAAGTGTACACTACTATTACTGTTAATCTTCTCTTCACTCCTTATCACCCATCCCCTCCCACCTGTGATTGTAAGACTGTAACTTTATTGTTTGTATCCGTACGATTTATATTGACTGTTTCCTGGTATGATTTGATTGTTGATTGTACCCTATGACTCTCATTAAGTGTTGTACGTTATGATTCTTGATTCTTAATGAATGTACCTTTTCTTTATGTATACTGAGAGTATTTACACCAAACAAATTCTTTGTGTATCCAATCACACTTGGCCAATAAAGTATTCTATTCCATTCCATTCCATTCCATTCCATTCCATTCCATTCCATTCCAT
>BLBF01000011.1:31312693-31338908 GCA_015471245.1 Laticauda colubrina | reverse complement strand
ATTCCATTCCATTCCATTCCATTCCATTCCATTCCATTCCATTCCATTCCATTCCATTCTATTCTATTCTATTCTATTCTATTCCAGTATACAGATAAAAAAGTTTAGCATTTTACAGGAAAACTGAATTAAAATGGCATGTTTTGCCTCTAAAAAGACTCATTTATTTATTTCTGAAGTGCAAAACATCACCATATTCTTTGGGACCTATGAATATCCTTATTTTAATGATGCTACTACATATATATGTTCGTCAGTCTCTAAAAATGAACTACTTAGGGCTTTTGACTTTATTTAAAAGCCTTGAATTTTCACAATATTCAAATATAATTATTATTCTTTCCATTTCTACCCCTATCTTTGGGCCCTCAGAGTCACTAGCAGTTTATAGTAATACATGAAAACTGGAAGTGGAGCTAATCAAATTAATTTTTATTTGGCTGCAGAACTTGGCTTTCTTTAATAATCCAATCCCTGTCACTTTGAGTCAACTCTTAGAGGTCCTGAGCTGGCAGTTTTCATCATATGTTGGTCGTGGACTGAATTCAGATCAACTTGGCATGCTGGCAGAAAAGCTAACAGGTAAGAACCGAGAATCTGCTTTGCCATATCAAACTAAAGAAATATGTATACAATTTCCTATCCATTGTTTGACATTGACATGAGAGTTTCAGTTAGGTAGTAGAAAAGAATCTTTGCTTTGAAGTTCCAGTTAAGAAAACAGGTTTGTCTTTTTAAACTATCATGCCTTCATTTGAAAACAAGTGATTTTTTGGAAGGACATCACTCCCATTTTTTTCTGTTTATATTTTAGGGCAACAGATTACTTCCGGTGATTATCAGCTTTCATGGTCAAAGTTTTGTAAGGTACTGTATGTCATTAATATATCTCATTTACAAAATGTTACTTTCCTACTTATTTATTACATAAGCTTGATCCTTCAGTGTCACAGAATCTTTCCATAAGGGTTTATTTTTTTTCTTTAGAACTTTCTGTAAGATTGTGTCCTTCTCTTTCCATAAGGTTCTTTCTTGTTTCAGGTAAAGGTATCCTTCATGTGAAATTTCTACCTTACTGTTAAAATGCACTCTCCCTATTGCAAATACAATGGTTAGTGGGTCTATCTTGCTTCATTAATGAATGGGTGGCTGTACTATTTGGAAAAAAACCCACTTTTTATATGGTACTAAGCAAGGGAAAAAAATTAAATGCATTGACAATGTTTTAAGAAAGGAACAGTGGAAAAGTTAAATCTGACACTGTTTACATTTTTTCTCTTAAAAAATATTGGAAATGCCCGTAGAAGACACATTCATAAATTTTTGAGCAAAACCAACAAAACTAGTTTCTGTTTAGTTTTTTTTTTTTTTTTTAACTCAAAAGACAATTATGAGATAATAGTAGAAATGATTTGGATATTTTGGAATACTTGATACAACATAATGAAAAACAATACTGTAATCAGCAATTTGAATTGGACTTTTTTGTTTGGAATTCTGGAATATATGAACCTTGATGATAATTTTATTAAATGGGTAACATTAATTTCAGTTCTCAGAAAGCACAAATAATTGTTAATCAAGAACTATCAAAATCTTGTGAGATTCAAAAGGGACAAGACAAGGACTGGTAAAAATATGTTTTGCTAAAGCGTGAATTGGTTCTGTCTATGGGGAAAGGAAACTGAGATTCTGAAGAAAGAGTCTAAGATAAATTATGCCTTGCAAAAAACTCAAAAGTATTGCTTAAGCTACTCTGTGAAATACTGGAAAAAATATTGACTTGTAAAGTTCATTGCCCTCATTGACTATATACGAATACTTAGAGTATTCAACCAGGCGAGTTCGATTTCTTACAAGTAAAAGGTGTTTGTATTTTAAAAGGCTTAATGGAGACCTCTTAGAATGATATCCAAGACTGGAATACAGCTATTAAAGATTACAATTATTAAAGAATACAACTATTAAGGGATACTTGAACAGAGCTAATGACATTTTTTAAAAGGGGGAAAATTCTGATCATTTTGTCTGACTCAGTTACTGAAAATGCTAGTCTAGGATAGACAAAACTGATCTGTAAGCACCTTGATGACAATACGTTAAGTACCAGGATTCAGTTTGAGAACCCTGCCAAATCAGCTTATCTCATTTTTTAATAAATCCCTTAATAGATTTAGAATGACAAGTAGTCATTGTAATTCAACCTTACAACAATTGAGCCCAACATTTCTGTTACTAAGCAAGACAATTGTTAAGTGAATTTTGCTCCATTTTATGATCTTTCTTGCCACAGAAGTTAATGGAATCACTGCAGTCATGAAGTTAAGGCCCAGTCCCACTGCACTTATGGATGCAAAGAGGATGTAAAACGTTAAAAAAACCTTGCCATCCGTTGGAAAACGCAATGCATCCGTTGTGTACTCACTGCATACGTGTTTCATACGCTCTATCTGTCAAGCATCTGTCCACTGTGATTTCATCCGCGCACGTTTTGAGCTGCACAAAACTTTGTGAACGGATGAACTTTCCACTGCGTACGATGTACATCCGCGACATATACGGGCAACAAATGTTCTATGTCCGTTATCATCCATTAAACATCCGCTGTATCCTCTCTGCATCCTCTGGCCATCCCCTCAACTCACATCCGCTGCATCTGAAAACGGAAAGAGGGAGGAAACAAAAGGTACATGGAACGTCTACACAGTGTTAGTAACACAGAAATAGAAAGGATGTAAGCATATGCATCTCGTATATAAAGTATTGAAAACGGACAAAACGTTTGTATCTGGGATGTATCTCATATATTTAGGATGTCTGCAGTATGTGTAGAGTATGTAGAAGGACACCTAGCAGACAACCGATATTTTCTATAAAAAGGGAGAGAAAATCATCTGGATCTCAGTATGAGTCCAGCAGCTGTGGTGTACAGACCTCTTCAACCTTGGTCTTGGTTTTCAACATCATCAATTGTCCTCCACCATGGATGATGAAACAGTCCATATGATAGCTGCGCTCATTCATCACCAGAACCAAAACCTGTTCAGACTGTATCAAGTTTTACACAGAAGGAGAGGAAGGAGACGTCCAAGAGCTGTTTGGGTCCGAGGATGGATCGTGAGAAGAATGGAGTTTGGACTGTATCACCAGTTGATGGTGGAGCTGAGGAATGAAGACTCTCGTGCATTCCATCATTTCATGAGGATGCCACCAGCCATGTTTGACGAACTTGTACAGTGTCCGAGACCCAGGTTGACCAAGCCTAGCACCAACTTCCATCCCAACCTGGCCCCTGGACTGAAGGTGGTACTGACTCTGCGGCACCTGGCCTCTGGAACCACATACAGAAACATGCAGTATGCATGGAGGGTGCCACACAACAGCATCAGCAAAATGGTCAGAGAAGTGGTACAGGCCATCATCGAAGAATACATGGAGGAGCTCCTCAGGTGCCCCACCACTGAACAAGGCTGGAGAAAACTTGCAGAAGAGTGGTATCAGAGGTGGAACTTTCCCCACACTGTTGGAGCCATAGATGGGAAGCACGTGGCCTGCAAAGCTCCAGCCAACTCAGGGTCCACTTATAACAACTACAAGGGCTTCTTCAGTATCATCCTCTTTGCCATGGTTGATGCTGACTACAAGTTCATCTACATCGATGCTTCAGGCAACGGGTCAGCTTCAGATGGCCAGGTATACAACGCCAGTGACCTCAAGGATGGGCTGGAATGCAACCTCATCATGGATTTTCCAGGTCCAGACCCCCTATCCAATGACACACAAGATGTGCCCTACTTCATCGTTGGTGATGACGCGTTCTCCCTCAGAACCTACCTCTTGAAGCTGTACACTTCAAGATACCTCACCCATGAAGAGAGGATCTTCAACTACAGGCTGTCCAGGGCAAGACGGGTGGTGGAGAACGCCTTCGGCATCCTGGCCGACAGGTTCCAGATACTTCTCACCACCATGCAGCATGACCCAGATACTGTGAGGAGCATCGTGGAAGCTTGCTGCATCCTGCACAATCTCATGCACACCCGCTACCCAGTGTTGCAGAACAGACTTGTCAACCATCAACAAGGGAATGGGGACATGGAGCCTGGTGAATGGAGGCAAGACGTAACCTGATAGACACTGTGGATGTACAAGGCCCCAACAGAGCTTTACGTGAAGGGAAGAAGCAGCGCAACCTCCTGAGACACTGGTGCAACTTCCCAGCTGGAGCAGTGGAGTGGCAAGACAGGATGGTAGATGATTAATGGATGCTTCCTTGAGACTGTTGAATAACACTGATGACATTGTGCCATGTATGTTGAGTGGTCCTGCAATGAATAGGGCATTAATAAAGAGCTTTGTTTATTTTAAAATGTGTTGATCGATGAATAAATTGTTATTGATAATAAAGGTCCATATGTGTGGCAGCTGGGATGGTGGACCATACAGTCCCACTATGGTTGCACTGGAGGTTTATGTATCCCACAACTATCCTTATCTATCCCACAAGCATGCAAAGGCTTAACCATTTTTTCAAAGTTTTTATCAACACTTTATTCAGTAAACAAAATGAACCAAGTAAACTTTATTAAGTGTCTTAAGCAAAGATAAACTTTATTAAACAAGTAAACAATTCAGTCTCTGAGACTATTCTGAGTCAGAATAGACTATTCTGCGTGCGTGCTGCATCCTTTTATATCCGCGGAGCGGACGCAATTCATACCCCCTGCATGTGCAGTGAATGCTTTGCATCCGATATACATCTGCACGGCATCCCCTTTGTTTCCTATAGGCGTACGTGATGCATCCGCTTCATCCGCTATGCATCTGCTTTGAAATTCTCCCCTGGAACCCCTTCATCCACTTCCTACTGCTTTCATCTGCTAGGCTTCCGATGAACATCCGTTTAACATCCCCGCTACATACTACCCACGTCCGTTCTTTTCCATTCTGTTTATGCAAATTTTCGCCACTTTTTGGAGTGGATGAAAACAGATGGAGCCGCCCCCGAAATTTTGCTCGTCTGCTCTGTCCTTTATGCATACGTTTTGTGTCCATCAGCCAGTGGAACCTAGCCTTAAATAACAAAGTTGTTAAATGAATCTAGCTTCCCATTTGACTTTGTTTGTCAGAAGATTGCAAAAGGCGATCACATGACTCTAAGACACTCCGACTGTCATAAATATATGCCAGTTGCCAAGCAATTGAATTTTGATCACATGACCATTAGGATGCTGCAATGGTCATATGTGTAAAAAACAGTCATAAGTCATTTTTTCCAGTGCCATTGTAACTTTGAATGATCACTAAATGAATTGTTGTAAGTCAAGGACTACCTGTACGTAGATATATCTTAAATTCAGGGAGACTTCTTTCATAGTAATAAATGAATATATAGCTCCCACAAAAATCATTCTGAAAGAATACAGTTTTTGCTTACTGGCAGCTTGCTTAGCAACTGTTCAAAGTTATAAATGATGCTATTCAAAGTTATAAATGGTTATAAAAGGATGCTTTGCAGCATCCGTGCAGTCAATGTGATTTCAATGCAAGTGCTTTGCAATTGGTGACCATTTACGATTCATTGCTGACTTCTAACAAGCAAAAAGCTGGCAGGAAGTTGCAAGTGGCAGTCCTGTGATTTCGCACTTAATAACCCATAATGATTTGGTTAACAAGTTCATGAAGAACTGATGTCATAAATCAGCATGGTCACATGATGTTTTACTTTATGGCTGGGTCACTTAGCAATAGATTTGTCAGTCCCAATTGTGGTCGGTAAGTGAGGACTATCTTTATTCAGCAAAAGTTCCTCTTTAGATGGAAAATGGCAGTAGAGTACCAGTGCTGGGTGCTTTATTCTTCAATGTTTTTATAAATGACTTGAATGATGTGCGCTTATTGATATGTTAATTAAAATATATTGCTTCATTTATACGATACCCAATTCATTTTATAAACAGGAACACTTGCCTGGTAAATCATTTACATTTTGGGTGTGGCTTGAAGCAATCTTGGATCTGATTAAAAAACACATTCTTCCACTTTGGATTGACGGGTAAGCCACATTTTTGCAAAAGTAAAGCCCTGGGGAAAGCTTTGCTTGTTAAAAAAAAAGGTAAGTATAATTGATATTCAGCAAATCTATAGGGAGAAATTAGTTGGCCGAGTTCTGGTTCTCTTACCTTTATCCAGTTTGCATTTAGCATTGGTGGTACTGTGATCAGAATCCGAAATATAATATTATTGCAGAAATAATTCAGTGATACATGCACTCTGTTCCATTACACCAGGATTCTCAAACTTGATTTCACTGATTGTCAAACTCAATTTCATTCACATCAGTGTTGTGTTTTACCTCGGGGGCTGGAGTGAGCATGGCCAGGATGGGCGTGGCCACTTTAACATCATTCATATTGGGGGTGCCTGCAGTGTCTCAAGTGCTCTGCCAGCAAAAATGGGCTGCCGAGCTCCGTTTTCAGCTGCGATGGCCTCCTGCAGCCTTCTGCCAGTGAAAGCGGAGCTGGGGTGGGCTGTCACCCTGAGCCCCGTTTTCAGCTGCAACAGCCACCTACAGCCCTCTGGGAGCTCCATTTTCACTGGCAGAGGGCTGGAGGCCATCACGGCTGAAAATGGAGCCTGGGAGGGCCGCGCGCAGCCCACCCAAGCTCTGTTTTCGCTGGCAGAGGCACTGCAAGCCAATCTTTTGCTGTTTCCAGGGCAGCCCTGTGGGCCAGATCTAAACACCCCATGGGCCGGATTCAGGGTGTCAAACTGGCCTTGGGTTTGACACCCCTGCATTACACGAAGCTTGCAGTCAAAGTCGACAGTGAAGCAGGGGTGGGATTCTACCAGTTCGCACCTATTTGCTAGAACCAGTTGTTAACATTCTAAGCAGTTTAGAGAACCAGTTGTTAGAAGAAATTACTGGCCTAATCCTGTAAGCAAGGCAGGAAGGAAACATTCTGGTGTTGCTTACAGAAACTGCCTCTCCGGGCAGGTAAACCCTTATTACCTTCTTGGCAAGACTAGACATCCTGTCTCAGGAACCTCTCTGGAGTTTTTTTCCCCTCCTTTGCTGGTAGTTAGCTTGTGTGGAGTAACAATTCAAAGTTACAATGGCACTGAAAAAAGTGACTTATGATCATTTTTCACACTTATGACTGTTGCAGCATCCCCACAGTCATGAGAGGCCAGGCGAGGAGATGCATGCCTCGATGTGAGTGATATTGTGTTGGCCACACCCAGCAATAACATGACCCCCAAGCCACATCCACCAACTAAGCCACACCCACAGAACAGGTTGTTAAAAAATTTGAATCCCACCCCTGCATTGAAGATTGAAATCATTCTAAAGATTGAAATCATTCTATCTAAATCATTAGATGCATATATGTTATTTTCAAATGTTTTTTAATTGATGGATTGTGGAAGATGTGAGGAAAATGCTTAACTGAATAATTGAATTCAGTTAATTATATAACTGAATAATTAATCAATCCTTAATCATTGTTATAATAACAATGACTCCAATTAGCATATGACTTGAAATAATTCTTATTATTAATCCTCCAATAGTATTTATTCTTTAAAGATGTTCGGGAGATATTAATGATGGTGGGAAATACAATGAGAGAGGAAGGGATATTGGGCAAGAGGTTTGTAACTTCCTGACTATATATTGCTTCTTTGAAGCTTTTATTCTAACTGCAAAAGCAGCAGATTGTCCTTCAAGTTCAAACACAAGTTGAATCTTGTGGCTGCCCGTATCAATGCAGTTTCCTTGGCAGCAGTATAGAAGTGGTTTCTTGCTGCTGCTTTCAGGATGTGTTGTTAACTTCCCAATGTAGCCTGCAAACTGAGGAATTCTAGATGGTTTCTCATCTGAGTAATAGTCCAATTCAATCCTGTTTAGGTGGTTTTTTTTTTTTTTTTCAGATCAACCAAAAATAGTTAAAAGTTGTCACCTGCTCGGCCCCCAGGCGAAATACCATTCCTGTATTTGTGTCAGAGTGGCAATTGAAAAACAAATTCCTTCCTCCAGTGACTTCTTCTGATCATATGTGGTCTTTTGTTAGACTACAAGGTTGATTAATCCTGTAAAAACTTCCATTTTGGTCTGCCAACCAGAAATTATCTGGGATTATCATATAACATTTTCCCAGGTGAATTCCAGTCCTTTTTTACAGGTATGCATCCACATAAAGTTGTACTTTCTCATCCTGTTTGCAGGTGTATAATGGGTTTTGTGAACAAAGAGAAGGAGCGAGCTTTGCTGAAAGATAAGAAACCCGGGACGTTTTTGCTGAGGTTTAGTGAAAGCAATTTAGGAGGGATTACGTTTACCTGGGCATCCCAGAATGAAAATGGTAAGTATTGTACTGCTAAAATACATAACACTTCACTTTATTCTCACCTTTCCTTTATGATCCCTTAAACCCTTTGTGGATAGGAACAAAAGAACTCTGCTCCTTTGATCTGACATGCTGAACTACTGATGCAAATCCATTTGTGGATTAGGCACTTTATTTTCCAAGTTATGCCTTGTCCTTTTTGTTTGTTTGTTTACAAAATCTGCAAACCCATCCTCTTATTAATTTGATCACCATATATTATAGTTGTTTTGTTCGGAAAACACACGAGGTAGACCGGGTTCCAACAACAAATACTTTATTCTTTAACTAGTCAGTAAATAGGAACACTTGGCTGAAGCCGAGGCCAGCCTTTTATACAGGCTGGCTTGCCTGCTTGCAGCCAATGGCAGTTGTTTAAATTTGCCGCCTTTTAGCAGCTCTTTGGATTGGTTCCTAGTGAACCAATCCAATGTTTAGTTTATTTGACCAATCAGGTTTGCAGATTTGGAGTCACCCACTTTACATATAGAACAATAGTACTCCTTATAACTCTATCCTTTTATTAACAACTCTGTTATCTTTGCAGGGGAAGTGAACTTTCACTCCGTTGAACCATATAACAAAGGCCGCTTAACTGCCCTGCCATTTGCAGACATTTTACGAGATTACAAAGTTATTTCAACGGATAACATTCCTGAAAACCCATTGCAGTATCTTTATCCCAATATCCCCAAAGACAAAGCTTTTGGAAAGCACTACAGCTCTCAGCCTAATGAAGGTCAGAAATTGTTTTGAATGTTTTCCCTTCCCTTAATTCAGCTAAATGTGTGAAATGACATCCTCCTACATACCCAGAATCTCCTACATTTTAGTCTTGATTGAAAATTAATGGGCATCATATTTTACATTTAGTATCAAGACCTACAGAAGGAGGAACCAAAGGTTATGTCCCTTCTGTCTTCATCCCAGTCTCCAAAATGTGAGTAATCATTCTGTTTGTTTCAGTTGTTATTTCCTAAAGTAATTAAGATAGGAAACTTAGCAAACTTTGCTGCAGGATGTTGTTCTTTAACTGAGATGTTAAAACATAATGATAAACATAAACTTTTTTTAAAAAAATAATTTGATTGAGAGAAAGGGGGTGATGGGATGAAAGGAAAGACATTGCAAACACGTGAGAACAATAAAAGTAAGGTGTTACAAAATATATCATGTTTCACTTACTAAACGTAATTGTCTTTTTTTTTTAAGTCTGAATAATTCCACAGATCCACCTTCTCCATCAGATCTTCTTCCCATGTCACCAAGTGTTTATGCTGTTTTGAGAGAACACTTGAGCCCTTCTGTAATGGAAACTGCTGTACGTTACACAGGTTTTGTTTATTTTTATTTTATTTTTAGAATAGGATAGGGTAGGATAGACTAGAATATAAAAGAATAGAATTCTTTACTGGCCAAGTGTGATTGGACACACAAGGAATGTCTTTGGTGCATATGCTTTCAATGTACATAAGAATACATTCATCATAAGATACAACATGTAGTGATAATCAGGATACTAAATGAGCAATCAAATCATACTAGGAAACTAAGTAAAACAATATAAATTGTAAAGATACAAGCAACTAGGTTATAGTCATAAGTGGGAGGAGATAGGTAATAAGGATGAGAAGAATAATAGTAATACAGTCTTAGTAAATATTTTGACAGTGTTGTGGGAATTAGTTGTTTAGCAGAGTGATGGCATTTGGGAAAAAACTGTCCTTGTATCTAGTTATTCTGGTGTGCAGTGCCCTATAGTGTCGTTTTGAGGGTAGAAGTTGAAACAATTTATGTCCAGGATGTGAAGGGTCTGTAGATATTTTCACAGCCTTTTTTTTTTTTAACTGGTGCAGTATACAAGTCCTCAATGGAAGGCAGGTGGGTAGTAATTGTTTTTTCTGCAGTCCTAATTACTCTCTGGAATCTTTGTCTGTCTTGTTGGGTTGCAGAGCTAAACCAGACAGTTATAGAGGTGCAGATGATAGACTCAATAATTCCTCTGCAGAACTGTATCAGCAGCTCCTTGGGCAGTTTGAGCTTTCTCAGTCGGTGCAGAAAAAACATTCTTTGTTGTGCTTTTTTGATGACATTTTTGATGTTAGGTGTCCATTTTAAGTCTTGAGATATGATAGAACCTCAAAACAGGTCTCTATTGTTCATACTGTGTTGTATGGTATTGTAAGAGATGGTAGTATAGGAGGGTTTCCCCTAAAATTTACCACCATTTCTACAGTTTTACAAGCAGGTACTGAAAAAATGACTCTTTGATTCATTTTTTATTCATGAGAAATAATAAGCTATCTGAATTATCAGACCTTATTGTTATAACTATTTAATAGCAATAGCTTAGACTTTTATATGCTGTGCTTTACAATCCTCTCTAAGAGGTTTACAGAGTCAGCAGATTGCCCCCAACAATCTGGGTCCTCATTTTACCCACTTCAAAAGGGCAGAAGGTTGAGTCACCTAATAAAAGAGTGTTGATTTACAAATGTTGATATTTCTTTAGTTTGATTCTTCATACATCATTAAATTTTCGCTGCTGAGAATATCTTTATTGGGGAAGTGATAGCAACTTGAATATACAGAATTTAAAAACAGTTCAGGAAGTTGAAAACCATTTTATAAACAAGTAAATGTAATTGAAAGTGGAAATATAGCAGAAGGTACATTTGCAAAGGCAGACACTCAGATTATATCAGTCATTTTGCACTGTCGCAACTCAAATTATTTCAGACCAATTTTAGGACATTAGTGGTTCAGTACAATTATTGAAGCTTTCCCCAGATTAACAGTGCTAGATTAATATTTCATTTTCCTTTAAAATGAGGTGCTGAAATTATTCAAGTTTAGCAGCTTAGAACCTGGGCTAAAAACAGATAAAATAGATATTAGATGAAATTAAAAATAGATAAAACTAGATAAAATATATTGGTTAAAAATTGGAATGTATTATTTTAAAAAAATCCAACCCAATTCTTTAGAGAGAATGATAAAAATTGCTTTTATTTCTAAAATTCATTTTCCTTATTTTTAAATCCTATTATTTTATTAATGACTCAAAATTTAAAAACAATACCATTTGTAATTGCCAGACCTTTACTTCTTACAGATGTTAAATACTTTTTCACTAAATTCATTTTCCTTCTCTGGAAGCTAATGAGATGGGCATGCACAATATAATTCTGAATGCACTAACTTTAAATATTTTTGGAAGTTGTTTATTCAAAACATATTTTAGCCCAAATGCTTAGCTACCTATCTTTTAAGACAACCTGTCTGCCAGAGCTACTTTATTTTGCACATCTGGTTCCATCCTTTACATCTTTCTTTGCTTTCTGCTTACCTTAAGTTCTACAGATGCAGATAACAAATACCGTTTGGTACCCCCTTCCACTTTTTTCACAAAAAAATCCCAAGTTGCTATGAAACAAATTTAAACTGACATAAGTAAATGGCATTCACAAATGTTATTTTATAGCCCATGGAGTAGACACTTCAGTTTTGATGTGCAAGTTAACATATTCTTGCAAATGTTGGTAGTTCTGTGGTCACAGCCATTCATTTTAGTAACTATTCGAAGTTATGAAGGGTCTGAACTAGGGAAACTTCCTCTTTTCCTAAAAGTTTGGCTATTGTAGCATCACGACAGTCACCTGACCATGATTTGGACACTTGGCCACCAGCTCTCAATTATGATTACAGCTTCCTGCAGTCATGTGACCACCATTTATAACCTTTCCTGCCAGCTTTCCACAAAATCAATGGGGAAGTTGGCAGGAAGTTGCAAGTCATTCCTGCTCCTGCCACTTTTTCTCCCAAGGAGCTCCTATGACACTTGCTCACCCTCCATAGCATCCACCTGTAGCAACTACTGGCCCACTCACACTCTGTAGTACCCATTTGGCTGTAGTTCTTGCCTATCAGCCTACTTATCTGAGACTCCTAGGTTGAGACTCCACATGAGTCTCCTACCTGAGACTCCACATTCGCGGTCACATGGTTCTCATTTCATGACTTATGTGGTCTTTGGGTGATGACAGCAACAAAAACTGTGGGATTGCTGTTACTAAGTGATGCACTCATGTGATATCGAGTTTTATAACTGCACTGCTTAGCAATGGAAATTCCAGTCCGATTTCTCATCATAACCCAAAGTTATTTAATAAAACAAATGATAATAGCATGGACATAATTGCTGGTACCCTAATCTATTCCGTAGATATTTCGCAGTACACTGTTTTTGGGAAATAACTGCAATCAAGTACTTTCTGTAACTCTGAATAAAATTTCCATACTTCTCAACTGGCAATTTGTCCCATTCTTGAACAAACTGTTCCAGTTAGATTTTAGATTCTTTCTCCCAAATGTGAGTTTTAGCACTTTCTTTGGATGCTCTGTTGGATTGTTCTGACCGAGGGTTCCCCAACAGCATGAAACCGACTCCTTGTCCCAACAAATCCCTTATTTAGTTTACAGTGAATTCCTCTCCAGCAATGTCCCGGTCAACAGTCTTTCAAGGTATTTCACAATTACAGACCTTTATCAGGCTTGGAGAGTTGCCAGGCTGATATCTTTCAGATGCTACACTGTAGCAGACACACTTGTAAGAATGCAGGAACAGATCTTCACCCAAATGAACTAATTGTCTCCTGCAAAATCCCACTCCCCTTTTGCTCCTCTTTTACTCCCTATTGGAGGGGCCATTCACCGTCCACCTACTCTCAAGTCAACCCTTGTTCTTTAGCTGTTCCTTCTTCTGGCAGATCTGTGCATGCGCACATTGGAAACAGACTCCAGCTGTTCCTCTGCCTCAATAATGTCCAATTCCAAAGGCAGCTGATACCTGTCAAACGGCCCTGACCCCATTTCTGCTTCCAATGCAGAATACTTGTCAGAGCCTTCCTCAGACTCCAGGACTGGCCCATGTTCTTTCCCAACCTCCTCACTGTCCAAACCTCCTCACTGTCCAAATCCAGCAGAGCTGGACACTGGCAGGCCACGACATGGATTCAGATCAATTTATAGCAGGCCACTTCAGAACAGACAAATGTTTGCTTTTTAACCATTTTTGATTTTTTTGGATATATGGTTTCAGTCATTATCCTGCCTAAGGACCTATGATCTGCAACTGACATAGAGTCTTTTAACACTGGGAGCATTATATTTTTCTCCAGAATGCCTTGATAATCTTCTGGTTTTCTTGTGCCCTGCTCAGATTCAAGGCACCCAGTGCTGGAGTCAGTAAAGCATCTCCGTAACATTAGGGAGCCTCCTCCATTTTGTCCTTAAAGGCTTTATTTTTTCTTCTGTAAACATAGAGCTGCTGCTGTGGCCTGCCTAAAAGCTCCACCTTTGTTTCATCTGTCCAAAGTCTATGGAAGGACTGTGGCTTGTCAACATGCATTTTATCAAACTCCAGTCTGGGCTTTTTGTGTCTTGTCTTTCAGAAGTGAGGTTTTTCTGGATCTTCTACCATGAAGGCCATTTTCACTCAGACACTGTTGGATGGTACAACTCAATATTTATTTATTTATGTATTTATTTGATTTATATTGCTGCCTATTTGCCCATGGCAACTTAAGGTGGCTTACACAATGTAAAATCATATTTAAAACAAAAAATAAAAACAATAAGAACTAACAAAAAGAATCAAATAAATTAGTAAAGTACAATCGAACAAAATTTGGGAAAACAAACAAAACCAAAAACCAACTCCTACCCCCCCACCCCGACAACAGTGGGTCGCACAAGCCACCTGATGGGTTCCATCCCTCTATGGGTTCCCCAGGCCTGCTGGCAAAATCAGGTCTTCAGTGCCTGAATAGTATTAATGAGGGGGCCATTCTAATCTATGGGGGAATGATGTTTCCAGAGACATGGAGCCACCACAGAGAAGGCCCTTCTTCTAGGTCCCATCAAGTGTATCTCTCTCAGCGGTGGGACCCACAGCATTCCCTGCCTCCTCACTCTAATGGGTCGGGTAGATGTCACTGGCAAGAGAAGTTTCCTCAGATAACCCTGACCCAAGCCATGAAGAGCTTTAAAGGTGACAACCATACCTTGAATTGCACCCTGAAGCAAATTGGCAGCCAATGCAGCTCCTGCAGGAGGTGATACATGTGCACACCGGGGTCTGCATAAAACCATGCGGGACGCTGCATTTTGCACCACATGGAGCGTCCGGATGCTCTTCAAGGACAGCCCCATGTAGAGCACATTGCAATATATTGTTGTGCATGTAATCCTCAACTTACAACAGTTCTTTTAATAACCAAAGTTACAACAGCACTGAAAAAAGTGACTTGCGACTGTTTTTCATACTTACAACCTTTGCAGCATCTTCGTTATCATATGATCAGAATTCAGATGCTTGGCAACTGGTTCATACGTATGACGATTGCAGTGTCCCAGGAACATATGATCCCCTTTTTCAATCTCTTGACAAAGTCAATGGGGAAGCCAGATTCACTTAACAACAGAGTTACTAATTTATCAACTGTAGTGATTCACTTTTACAGGCCGAGGCAAGAAAGGTCGTAAAATGGGGCAAAACTCATTTAACAAATGTCTCACTTAGCAACTGAAATTTTGGAATCAGTTGAGGTCATCAACTTTGAACTTGGTGGCCAGGTAGGATCTGTTCTGAAGTTTTCCTTGGTTCTTTCACCCACTATTCAAACAATCTTTCTGTTCATATCAAGGTCAATTTTCCTCTTGCAGCCACATCCAAAGAGGCTAACTATCGTCCCATAGATCTTAAACTTATTGATAATATTCACATCCAAGATCACAGGAATATAATTGTTTGGATATTGTTTTGTAGCCTTTCCCTTTACTATGTTTGGCTATCATCTTCCTCCTCGGATATATCCCTACTTTTATTTTCCTGTCCATGTTCACTATGCTATACACAATGACACAAAATGCCTAGTATTTTTCTCCATTCGGATAAGTTGAATGATCGATATGAGATTGAAGATATCTGTGATACTAATTAAAATAGCTTGCTTGTAAATTCACTAAAACCCAATGTCTTTTAACTTCCAAGGAGTACCAATCATTATGTCCATGGCATTTTCATTTTTCTTAATTATTTACAAGAATAAGTTGAGTCGCATTGGCATTTTAATTATTTTCAAGAAGGTGCAGTTCATATTGCATTTAAGCAAAAAATATCTATTAATTCTGACAAACTTACATTTTTTTCTTGTAGTTGAATTCTTCGTATGCAGCTGAGTGACATTAAGACACTGAAGATACAACGCAGATGAAGAAGTTTGTGTGTATTAATATGTGTTTATAAGAGAATGTTCTTAATTTCCCTGTACTATAAATATATTTTTCCAAGTCTGTAGAGATTCTCAGTCACGGTTGTTCCAAAGGTGCTTTTTCAGCAGGCAACTGGACTTTGTTTTTTGAAGACGTTTTGCTTCTCATCCAAGACATTTTTTCAGCTCTGACAGGATAGTGGGGAATCTTGACTGTAACTCTTAATTTGCTTAAACAAATATTTGATCTGGTTCAGATAATGGTTGGACATGGCTAGAATGAACTTCATATGCTGTATTATTGTATTATTCAAACTTCATACGCTGTATTATTCAAACATTATATTATAGATTTTTATTTAAAGCCAGGTTACTGTAATAACAAAATTCAATTAACAGTCAGCTGAAATCCAGAGTGGCCCCTGGATTATTTAGTTTCCAAAGAAAGTGATGTTCCCAATCAGGAAATGAAATACTTTCCAGTATTCTAAATTTGTATAGATTGCTACATGATTATGTTATATTTTTCCAATGCTGTTGCACAAAACTCTGATTTTTATAAACACTTTCTAACTTTATTTATTGAGTTGTTAGCTTGCTTATGGTATTTATAAGGTCTCTCCAATCCACCCATTCTTAAAATCCCCCAATATCTAAAAATGTATTAAATTGTATGAAAACCATAGTCAATGTAAAAAAATTGCAATCACATAATGCTTTTGTAGAACCAGGAATGGCAGGAATAACTCAGATCATAGTACACTTCCTATAGTATTCTTCAACACATGATTCCCGAACTTACCTGTAGTGCCAAGAACACCCTCTAATTATCGGTAAATTTGGGTTTCTTAAAATTTTAAGAAACAATCAAACCTAGTGCAAACTTATCTGTCTTTAATTTTTACAAAAAAAGAAAATCCTAATTATCTCTCTTCCCCACCCCCAAGTAGCTTATCCTTTGGAGCCTTTCTCCTTCTCACTGTGCTCCCCTAACTCTCAAGGTTAGCATTTTTAAGAGAAAAACTACTCTTATGAAGAAACTTGATTTCATCACAGGCCATTTTACTAGTTTTTGCAGACGCTACCTTTATGAGATAGAGATGAAGGGATGAAGGGAGGCAACCATCTAATTTATGCCACTCGTCAAGCTCTTTGCCATGGGTATCTTCATCTAAATTTTGCCACTGCTAGGATGATAGCCATCGACTTTCACACAAGGGATTTCTACATCAGAACGTTCAGTTTAGTGTAATTCTGTGTTAGCAGTTATGACTTCCTTATAAAAGCAGCAGCAATACCATAGTAAGACAAATTTGCTATGAAAAGTCTTTATGGAATCTAAAGTGAAGAAGGATTCATAAAGGGGAAGGTAGTTGGGTCTTTTTGGCATAATTATGACTTTATGAAAACCCCTACAGTTTAGAGCTGGTAAGATTCAAGTTTACAGTTTACACCTAAACGCAAAGTGAAGCTGGGTTCGTTGTGATTTTCGAACAGGCTGGAAACTAGCACGTTGTAATATATCTAGTATTAAGCCCTTCAGGCAGGGAGAAAAAGGATCTGACATCTCTTTATCATCAATTTGCCTCCTGGAAAATGTTGAGATGAACTATGTCTTGAGGTGGAAATGCTACAGTAATGTACTGTTTTGGCTCTCAACTTTATTATTATAAAAACAGCTAGGTATGGTGCAGCAAAACCAACAGCATTTTAAGACCTCATTCTAAGACAATTATTAGCCATAGAAATAAAAATGTCCTCTTTCATGATGCCCACAAAGCTTTAAATGCTAAGAAAGCAAAGTTGGCTGACTTTAGCCTGACTGTTTTGTGTCAAGTAGATCAGATTCTTATGCTGTCCCAATTTTATTCATTACTGTAAACTCTTGTGTTTCTGGAAAATCCCTCTCCTTTTGCTATGTTCAGCCAGATGGGAGGAGCCCTTCACAGATGTTATCAAGACCAACTGACTATAAGAAGCAACTGTCTGCAGGAAAGTGCTGTCTCCTTTGCTTTGGTTGCCAAGGTTATCACCATTAAAGGGATCACCACTTGCAGAGGTTCCCATAAAGGCTATCTTCATTGTTCTGTATGTAAAGTGGATGACTCCATTCATAGACTGCGGTTACAAAGAAAAGTATTTCAATGTTTGCCACCAATTTTTTTTTCGAAATATTGGTCTGCTACGTTCAGAACACTGAGGCAGCACAATAAGTAATAATGAAAGTGAACTAGGAAAGTCCCAAATGCTAATTGCTTCTCAGCCATAAATTTAAACTTTTATGCCAGGTAAGCCGTTTTCTCACAGGCTGTGCCAGGTGAGGTTGCAAACCAACTTGCATAAGTGTGCTTTCTCTCCATGAAATAACCAAGGGTGAGTCCACCTTTTTCCTACTGCCCATTCCAACTTCTGCTCCAAGTAGCAACTACATAGCTAAAATCTATTACTCTGCATAGCTGTACATTATGCTATTTGAAGAATGTGTGGTTCAAAGAAAAGACTAAAATAACCAAAAATTGTACTAAAAGGCAAAATGAGGAACTGATGAATGAATTAGGGATTCAGATAACAAAAAGAGTAAAATATTTGGGGATCTGGCTTATGGCGAAATGTTCCACAATCAAGAGACAACCATGATAATTTGATTGCTCAGATACAGAAAAGACCAAAATAGATGGGTAAATATACAATTATCATTGATGGGAAGGATAATGACTATTAAAACAAATGTGCTACCAAAGCTATTATACCTATCCCAAACCGTGCCAGTCAAACTAGGAAAGAAATTCTTCAAAGACCTTAATAAAAGAATTGCCAGATTTATCTGGCAAAAGAAAAAAGCCAGAATAAAATATAAATTAATGCCGGATAATAGAAGGGGGGCTTTGCCCTCTCTGACTTTGAGTTATACTACCAGGTTGTAGTCAGTACCTGGATTAAGGATTGGGTCAATTTGGCAGACAAGAATTCTGACGATAGAACATCTACAGCTTGGCTGGCACGCATTCCTTTGGGATGGGAAAAACGGATGTCAAAACTATTTTCAAAGACACTGGGTAAGAAATGCCTAGTTATATGTAGGGGGGGAAAATCAAAAGGAACCACTATGTGAAAATACCTCTCTGGTAATCTCCAATGGAGGTGCTATTATATCCCAATGCTATGGATTTGAACAAAACAATAAAATATAAAGAACTTATAACTGATGAAGGTGAACTTAAAACAGATCCAATTAAAAATACAAGGAATTGAAATAGTATCATGGCCCTATATTCAAATTCCAACAAGATACAAAAAAGATAAGGAACAATTTGGATTTTATACCACACTTCAGGAATTAGACAAAATACTACAAGGAGGTGAAAAAAAGATGATCACTAAAATATATAATTATCTATTGGAATTCAAAATTGAAGAGGAGACGGTCAAAGAGAATATGATAACGTGGGCCAAAAACTTTGGCCGCAGTATTGATTTGGACCAATGGGAATGAATATGGCAAATAAATTACAAACTAATGCTATTGGTCTCCTATAAAGAGAATATTTATAAAATGTTTTATCAGTGGCACCTCCCACCAGTGAAGTTAGCCAGAATGTTCCCCAATTTGCCAAATGCTGGAAATGCAATCATAGCCAGGGAACATATTTTCACATGTGGACATGTCCCCAAGTACAAAAGTTTTGGCTCAAAATTCAAGCATGGCTAGAGGAGTTAACAAAAAAAAAGATCAAGTTTAAACCAGAGATCTTTCTGCTAGATATGTTAGAACCGACATGGGATAAAAAACACCAACATTTCATATTACATATTATAACTGCTGCAAGAATTTCTCTTGCTCAAAACTGGAAACTGATGATGACACCCTCAGATCTAGCAGTAATTAACAAAATACATCAATGTGCAGAAATGATTAGACTGACTATGTCATTAAAAAAAACAGGAAAGAAGAATATTTTATGATATGGAACATATGGTATAGATGATTAAAAAAAAGGGAGTAAAGATGCTTTGTGAAAATGACTAAAGAAATTTCAAAGAGTATGAAACATGACTCGTGTATATATATATATAAAGTAATGTAGATAAATAAGCATTGTACTTTAACAGTAGTATAGTAAGTAAGGAATTTGCACATAAGCTATGGATATACTTATGGTAAATGAACTCAGTTGTTATTAAAGGACATGTACACTGCTATTAAAAAAAGTTGGAAGGGACCTTGTAGGTCATCTAGTCCAACCCCCCTGCCCAAGGGGAGACCCTACACCATTTCTGACAAATGCCAATCCAGTCTCTTCTTGAAAGCTTCCAGTGATGACGCTCCCACAATTTCCGAATGCAACCTATTCCATTGGTTAATTGCTCTCAATGTCAGAACATTTCTCCTTATTTCTAGGTTGAATCTCTCCTTGTTCAGTTCCCATCCATTATTCCTTGTCTGGTCTTCAGGTGCTTTGAAAAACAGCTCCCATTATTCTGATGCAATGGTTGAATTGATCCAGAGTTCCCACATGTCTCCACCATACAGGCCAGAATAGCAGCGGTGCTATGTTCTTACAGAGAAGAAATAAATCTCTCCTTCCCCATGTGAAATAAGGGGGTATGTTGTCTACATATTAGACAAACACTGTCTAAGCTCGGAGGGGGGGTACTAAGAGGTAGATTATGAACACTGTGGCATCCTGGCATCTCTCCTGTCCTGGAAAGTCAAAACACTTCAGCGTGAATCCAAAAGCTTGGAAGACTAAACCTCTGGTCCCAGTGACTGACCCAGATCGGATCCTGCTACATTGTCCAGGAACACATATTTGCCTTCATTTGTGAAAGTCAAAGCAGCCCAGTCAATTCTAGTTTAATTGTGAAACTTGGAAGTTGGATACATAAAAGCTGGCCCTCTTAGCTTCGTCCTTCCACCATTTGGTATAACAGCTTTGAATTGACATAGCTATGTGCTCCCAGGCTGTAGGGCCAGTGGCCACACTGATATTTATGAGAACTACAATACAACAAAGCTGGAATGGCTAGTTGGAGGAAACACTGCAGGATAGGATGCAGTGCCCCATTTCCCTTTACTGTAAATTGAAGATCAGCAAATGGAACCTATTTGAGTTCCTGGGACTACAAGTAAAGGAAGAAGGCAAATGGCTAGAAAGGAAATAGTTGGGGCTTGGGTATTTTGCAGAACTCTTCCCATTCGCACAGGCATTCTTATAGCAGATACATAATTTCTCACCAGGAGTTTGTGGAGACTGGAGCCTTATAAACTAGATTTTTTTCATCCAAAGGTCTTATTGTACCATACATTTGGTATTACTAACTTGATTATATAGTTATTGTACTTTATTACATTGACTTGAGCAAGGAGATAGAAAAGCTGGATAAAAGTGTGTATATATACGGTAAATAAATGCTGATCTGTTGGTTATGATTAAGAGGATAACTCTAAACTTTAGCCTTGCATACCTTTCAAATCTGCTGGTATGGAAAACCTAACCAAGCACCAAAAAGAATCTGATAACTTACATACAACACCCCTTTAAGGGCCTTCATGCAGGTGTATTTTACTTTAAAACCCTTATTGGCAAAAAGTATATATTGCCGAACAGTAGAGTTGGAAGGAAAATGGAGGTCTTCTAGTCCAGGGATCTCCAACCTTGGCAGCTTTAAGACATGTGAACTTCAACTTGCAGAATGCCTCAGCCAGCAAAGCTTTGCTGGCTGAGGCATTCTGGGAGTTGAAGTTCACATGTCTTAAAGCTGCCAAGGTTGGAGACCCCTGTTTTAGTCCAACCCCTGCCCAAGCAGGAGATCCGATACCATTCCAGACAAATGGTTGACCAATCTCTTCTTTAAATCTCCAGTGACAGAGCACCTGCTTCATCAGGTACTGGAGGCAAGCCATTTTGCTGGTTAATTGTTCTCACCATCAGGAAAAATTTCCTTACCCTTTAGATTGATGTGTATATATGTATGTATATATATATATATATATATATCAAGTCCCAATAAAAGAAACTCTTGAAATCATCAAAAATAAATACCAACCAGCTAAAGACCTCATGGAACTAACAGAACACTGCCTAACCAACACATATTTCATATACAAAGGACAAAGATACAAGCAAATTGAAGGAGCCCCTATGGGATCACCACTGTCACCCGTCATTGCAAACCTGTTCATGGAAGAATTCGAATCCAGAGCCCTGGCTAATGCCACCCACAAACCCAAACTATGGCTAAGATACATCGATGACACATTTGTGATTTGGCCCCATGGAAAAGAAAACCTAAACAATTTCCTAACACACCTAAACAACACACACCCCAAAATCAAGTTCACCATGGAAACGGAAATAAATAAACAACTACCATTCCAAGATGTACTAATCTACAAAAGAACAGATGGCACACTGGGACACACCATATACCAAAAGAAAACACACACCAACCGCTACCTCAACGCCCAATCCCACCACCACCCAGCACAGATAAATTCCGTAGCGAAAACCCTAATTACCAGAACCAAATGCCTGGCAGACAAGACACATATAAAGACTGAACTATGCACCCTGACTGAAGTATTGACAGCCAATGGCTTCCACAAAAACAAAATCACCAACTTGATCCACAAAAACACACCAAGACATAACAGAGACCTAGAAGATCAACAGATCTATGGAACAGCTGTCTTGCCCTACATAAGAGGTACCACAGATAAAATCAGTAAGATACTACACAGGCATCACATCAAGACTGCCTTCAAAACAGACAAAAAAATAGCAGCCATCCTGAGGAACCCCAAAGACAAAATTGACCTGGAAAACCAAGGCATATACGAAATTCCCTGTACATCATGCCCGGCCACATACATTGGACAGACCAATAGAAGAATAAGTACCCGCCTAGAGGAACACAAAAATGCAGTAAAAAAGCTGGAACACACCTCCTCACTAGTCCAACACATGAAAACCACAGGTCACAACATCAACTTCGATGGCACCAAAACCCTAGCCACTATAGAAAACCTCAACCACAGAATCACCAGAGAAGCCATAGAGATTGAAAAAAGACCTGACAGCATGAATAGAAGAGATGATTCCACCAGACTGTCAATCATTTGGAAGCCTGCACTCTCAAATAGAAAGATCTCCATGCCACAAGCCAGGCAAACACCTGGGCAAAAACAGACTCCCTCTGATAGTTCCAACCCAAACACCCCCCCACCAGGCACCCAGGTGAAACCCAGCTTGCTAATGAAGAGCAGCCGTCCCTTCACACGGAGCCAAGCTGCACTGAAAGCCTCCAACACAAAAACAGAGTGTTGCCAGCCAATCAAAGCCAAAAAACAGACAGAAGAAACCAGAAACACCAATCAATCAAACTCCAAGTCCAATGAACACAGATCCAGGCTCTCAGCCAATCAGAATGGACCAGCCTCAAATTTGAAACCAGGAACTAACTCTATACAGAAGCCTGAGGATGGCAGATGAGATTCTGCTGAAACGTTGCTACAACTTTAACAGAACTACAATGACGTGGGATAATACCCGAAGGAAGCTAAATAGCACACATGTAAGTACCCGCGAAAGCCTAAAAAAACAAATATATATATACACATCATATGTGCAGTAGAATCCAGCTTAACCAAGTTAAATACAGATGAAGCTGACAGAATAAGACACCAGATTACCAACATCCTATGCACAAGCAAACCACCCAAAAGCAACTTGCACAAAGATGAATTCAAAGCGCAACAAATCCTGAAAAATGATAACAGCATAATCATACTCCCAGCAGATGAAGGGAATGCCACAGTAATAATGGATAGAAAAGACTACGAAACAAAATTAACAGACCTACTCCAAGACTCCACATACAAACCTATGAACACAGACCCAACCACATATCTGGAAAAATTAACCAAGAAGAAAATTATAACCAGCCACATAAGCAAAGAAATCCAACAGATGATCATCCCAAGAGAAAAATCTTCCAGAAGCCCCAAACTATGCGGCCTCCCAAAAATACACAAAGAAGGCATACCTCTCAGACCCATAGTCAGCTCCAAAGGAGCACCACTACAAAAAAACTCTTAGCAAAACAACTACAGCCCCATGCTGAAACCACAGCTTCATATGTACAAAACTCATACCACTTCTCAGAAATGATCAAAGATCTACACGTGGAACAAGAAGATCTGCTTGTAAGTTTTGATGTGGTTTCACTATCCACTCAACTCCCAATAAAAGAAACTGTTGAAATCATCAAAAATAAATACCAACCAGCTAAAGACCTCATGAAACTAACAGAACACTGCTTAACCAACACATATTTCACATACAAAGGACAAAGATACAAGCAAATTGAAGGAGCCCCTATGGGATCACCATTGTCACCCATCATTTCAAACCTGTTCATGGAAGAATTCGAATCCAGAGCCCTGGCTAATGCCACCCACAAACCCAAACTATGGCTAAGATACATCAATGACACATTTGTGATTTGGCCCCATGGAAAAGGAAATCTAAACAATTTCCAAACACACCTAAACAGCACACACCCCAAAATCAAGTTCACCATGGAAACGGAAATAAACAAACAACTACCATTCCTAGATGTACTAATCTACAAAAGAACAGATGGCACACTGGGACAAACCGTATACCAGAAGAAAACACACACTAACCGCTACCTCGATGCCCAATCCCACCACCACCCAGCACAGATAAATTCCGTGGCCAAAACACTAATCACCAGAACCAAACGCCTGGCAGACAAGACACATATAAAGACTGAACTATGCACCCTGACTGAAGTATTGACAGCCAATGGCTTCCACAAAAACAAAATCACCAACTTGATCCACAAAAACACACCAAGACATAACAGAGACCTAGATCAACAGACCTATGGAACAGCTGTCCTGCCCTACATAAGAGGTACCACAGATAAAATCAGTAAGATACTACACAGGCATCACAACAAGACTGCCTTCAAAACAGACAAAAAAATAGCAGCCATCCTTAGAAACCCCAAAGACAAAATTGACCTAGAAAACCAAGGCATATACGAAGTTCCCTGTGCATCATGCCCGGCCACATACATTGGATAGACCAATAGAAGAATAAGTACCCGCCTGGATGAACACAAAAATGCAGTAAAAAAGCTGGAACACACCTCCTCACTAGTCCAACACATGAAAACCACAGGTCACAACATCAACTTCAATGGCACCAAAACCCTAGCCACTATAGAAAACCCCAGCCACAGAATCATCAGAGAAGCCATAGAGATTGAAAAAAGACCTGAAAGCATGAATAGAAGAGATGATTCCACTAGACTGTCAATCATTTGGAAGCCTGCACTCTCAAATAGAAAGATCTCCACACCACAAGCCAGGCAAACACCTGGGCACAAACAGACTCCCTCTGATACCTCCAGCTCAAACACACCCCAACCAGGCACCCAGATGATACCTAGCTTCCTAATAGATAATAGCCGTCCTTTCACACGAAGCCAAGCTGCACTGAAAGCCTCCAATACAGGAACAGAGTGTTGCCAGCCAATCAAAGCCACAAAACAGACAGAAGAAACCAGAAACACCAAACAAACTCCAAGTCCAATAAACACAGACCAAGACTCCCAACCAATCAGGATGTAGAAAAAAACATCCTGGGACAACAGTAGGCTAGCCTCAAATTTAAAATTAACGGCTGTGATAGCCTGACCCCACAGATGAACTCTATACAGAAGCCTGATGACAGCAGATGAGATTCTGCTGAAAAGTTGCTACAACTTTAAAAGCACTACAGTGATGTGGAATAATATCCAAAGGAAGCTGAACTGCATTTTATATTTTATATGTGTGTGTGTTTTAAGTTTCCGTGGGCACTTAAAACTTTTTTAAGTTTTCGCGGGAACAGCACACACACACACACACACACATATATATATATGCTGTTTAGCTTCCTTCGGGTATTATCCCACGTCACTGTCGTTCTGTTAAAGTTGTAGCAACGTTTCAGCAGAATCTCATCTGCCATCTTCAGACTTCTGTATAGAGTTAGTTAACTAACTCTAACTCTATACTAACTCTATACAGAAGCCTGAGGATGGCAGATGAGATTCTGCTGAAACGTTGCTACAACTTTAACAGAACTACAATGACGTGGGATAATACCCGAAGGAAGCTAAACAGCACACATGTAAGTACCCGCGAAAGCCTAAGAAAACATATATATATATGTGGAAAACATATATATGTATGTGGTGGGACAGGCAGTGCCTATATACATAGGACAAACTAACAGAAGAATTAGTGCACGCATTGAAGAACACAAAAACTCAATCAAAAAAGAAGAACTGACCTCTTCCCTGGTCCAACACCTCAAAGCCACAGGACATGAAATTGACTTTAAAAATACCAGAACTATCGCCAAAACCGAACACTTCAACAACAGAATAATCAGAGAAGCCATAGAGATAGAGAAACGCCCACACAGCATGAATAGACGAGATGATACCTCCCGCCTACCAACCATTTGGAAA
>BLBF01000011.1:31165729-31307693 GCA_015471245.1 Laticauda colubrina | reverse complement strand
TGTATGTATGTATGTGTATGTGGAAATATAAAGTGCCCATTATATACGCTCTTAAACAAATGATCTGTATATATGTATGTATGTATGTATGTATGTCAGTACTTGTATGTATGTATGTATGTATGTATGTGTATGTGGAAATATAAAGTGCCCATTATATACACTCTTAAACAGATGATCTGTGGAATACACGATGCTGATAGTTCAAAAGGTGCAGAACGTTTTAGGTACCCAAACTGGCGAGCAAAAAGCACCCACATGCTCAGGCTCTCAGGCAGACAAGGCAAATGGAAACGCACCATCGCGTTTACCAATTTCCTGATTCGCCGTCTCAACGAAGACTTGTTACATGGGACTCGCCGAATATTAACGCGCCCATGTCGAGAAAAGAGTTGCGGCAATACATTTGCAAAGCAGCATCTTGTTTTTTTTCCTGCCCTCCACCCCCCGCCAAAAAAAAAAAAGCAAATCCCAACCCCCGGCCCTTCCCTCCAGATGCTTTTTAACTTTCAGTTTCGTTGCATCCGATGGCTTTCCGAGACCCGTCTCTCTTTCCTAGAAAACACGTGTCCCTCGGCTGTTCTCGGAATCGCTGTCCCCTCCCGCCGCCTTGTTCATTGGGGGGAAAAGTTGAAAAAAAACAAAAACAACCTAAACAAAAGCTGCACCAAAAAATAAATAAATACATGCGTATCTAGGGATGAATATATCTGTTTAGGGGAGGAGAGGAAGCAAATCTTCCCGGCATCGCCGTATCGTGCTTATTTTCCCCGGAGAAAGTCGGTGCAGGGAAGAAATGAAACTGACCCCGCTCCGGTAGATGTCGAGGAAGATTCTCAGTCATCCAGGTCCTGGTGGTGCTTTATTTCAAGAGACAACTGGCTTTTGTAGCTTTTTCTTTTTCTTTTTTTTAGGGGGGGGGGAAGTTCCGCTTCTCATCGAAGCAGCTTCTTGGATGAGAAGCGAAAGTCTTCAAAGAAAAACCAAAAAAGTCCAGTTGCCTCTTGAGAAAAACACACACACACACACACACACACACACACAAAAAACACCTTTTGGAGCTACAGGAGATGCTTGATAACCTTCCTCCAGCAGGCAAGGAGACTCGGACAACCTTTCATCAGCCTGGCCATGGGAGTTGCGACCGCAGCTGAGAAGTCTTTTCATTGATCGGCCTGGTAAATCGCACACGCTCACACAACACAACGCACACACAAACTACAGGGATCTGGCGAAAGCTAGCGCCCACCCCTCAGATGGACATTTCTTCCATCCAACAGGTCATCTTTCCTCTCCTGTTTCTGCACTGCAATTCGATTCAAAAGTTCCAGTTGGATTCAATGCACGCTTTCTATAAGGACGCGGGGCAGAATCTGAGCCACTTGCTCGTCAAAGGGTGAATTCGGATTTTCTGCAAGGGCTTTGGCTTGGGTTTTGGTTGAGTACGAGGCCGATTTCGGTTCGTTAAAAGAAGCCACAGGCTAACACCGACGGCTTGTGGCTGGAAATGTTTTTTTTCTTCTGTGACCTAGATGACACCTTCTCTCCCTCAACTGAGTCCTGTGTATCAGGCTTGAAAAATTACCTTACAGCGATGTACTCTCCAAACGTTGAAACTAAGGTTGAAGCACGAGATTCGGTTGTTCGAAAACAAAGACTTTTTCAATTAATTTTATTACGTTTTTGAACTAGGCAGATAAAAAAAGCAAGCGTAGGAGAAATGAAAAGAGCAAAGAGAAAGTGTTTTCATCTGTTTACTTTAAAACGTGATGAAAGTTATTTGTTTTAAACCCCAAAGGCTTCCGAGCATCAGGTCAATATCCCGCGCCTCAGGCCCCCGACGTCGGAGAGGAAGCTCCATTCTCTTCAGAATTGAAACTAAGGATTGCCAACTCCTGAGAGGCGCCGCTGCGTTGATGAAGTGGGCATTCATGCCGGAAGCCTTTAGCGCCTCTGAAAATATTCCAGGTGCTTTTGACCAACCCCAAGTTCGTGCCTGCTTGGAACTGCTCTTGCACCTGCGCCCGTTTCCTTGCGAGCGTCTTTCGTCCCTGAAGTCAGCCGTAGGAGGCAATGCCACAGAATTGAATCGGGTTTACGCCCAGCTAACGGGGTGGTGTATGTCACAATGCAGGCCGAGGACCTTTCCCAATCGAATAAACACAGCTTATTTCTCTCACGGAAACGGGCCGGCGCGCTCAAAAGTTACAGTCGCGCGTTCTTCTTTTTCTTCGGCTTATTTATCGAGACGGGGAGAAGCACATCTCCCCGTAACAGCCATATTTTTTTTCCCCCCCTTCTGATTGGCTCCTCCCTCAAGAAGCTTGTCGCGGATTGGTCTGCGCCTTCCTGTTTGAGCTTTGCTTGCTTCCTTTTTTTCAAGAGATGTTCGCTTGGTCGGAAAAAGCCAGCGGGGCTGCGGAGCGGTGCGGCGTCTCCGGCTCTTTTTGAAAAGGTTCTGGGCGCGCCAGGTAGGCCTGCGTTAAAGTCGGGGCTCTTCCCGCAAAGGGGGCTTTTGCACGCCTCCCTCGCAAGATCTTTCCACGGGTTGCATCTTCACGAGACCTCTGGAGTCTCAAAGACCTCGAAACGCCGCGAATCGATCGCCGGGCGACGGGCGTTTTTCTTTTCCCGCTCGGATCGCGAGGCAGGTGGTTTTGTCGGATGGGCTGTTTTGCGAGTGGAGGGGCCCGGGGTGGGGGTCGACACTTGCGGGTGTTTTGCCCCTGGGTTTGTAAAACAAAACCAAAAACAGGCTCTTCTCCGCGCCCGAGTTGAGACGCCTCCCTGTGCCAAGCAGGACGGACCCCCTTCGCCTTTTTTGTCCGACGGGATTTTTCCGCTCTTGGTTGAGAAATGGCCAGACTGTGTCCGATGGGTGGATCGTACCTCGCCCTCCTCCACTGTCTCCTGGCGTTTGCCCAAATGTCTGTCCGTTGCTTTGAGGAGATCTAACGCATTCTTTACCTTTTGCCTTCAGTCTTTCCCCACCTCAGAGTAACTTTCCCCGTGAGCCTCTCCTGGCATTGAAGTGACCAGAGTGTCTGAGCTTCAGCTTCGGTATTAAATGCCTCCAAAGGATTAGCGAAGATTGATTTCCTTCAGGGTTGTGACTGATTTCATCTTCTTGGAGTCCAAAGGAAACGCAAAGGGACTCTTCTCCAACCCCGTCGTTCAGTTCTTTGACCTTCATCCTTTTTTTGGGGGGGGGGGGTAACAAATCTCTACTGGGAAAAACCGTAGCTTTGGTTATAGGTACCTTTGTCGGAAAAAGTGACCTCTGTTTTTTTAATAGGCTGTTTGGCATATAGCTTTTCTCCCAAGGAGCAAACTATTCTTTTTTTTTTTGTTTTTTTTTAAATTTCATGACTGTCGTCGCAGTCAGAATGATCTTGGAGTCCCAGAAAATAAAACAATTTTTACTTGCCTGTTTGAAATAACTGGGTCACTCCTGGTGAACTGTTAAATCCCAAGCTCAGTGGAAAACATTTTCATCAGGCCATCCTGCAGCTGAATTTTGCAGGTTATTTTTTGAAAGTGGCATTTTGGAAAAAAAATAATGGCCATTTAGTACAATTTGGGAGAAAGCATGGCAATATTTGTGCTCTTTAGGAGTAGCTACTAAGGGGAATCCAAAACCTGATATTTGACGACAGCCTTTGCACGTAATGACTGTTGGACCAACTCGTTCCCCTTTGGATGATGTAATGATGGCTTGCATCATTAGATTGTGGAGCTTGTGGAGTAGATGGGTTTCTTGATTGTAGGAGGAAAAATCAGTACTTGAACCCTGATAAACTATTGTAAGTTTACGCTGACTTACATATCTGTAATTTCTGAATATAGGTTCTCCTCAACTAGCAATCATTCGATGCTACAACTGAAAAAAGTGACTTATGACTGACCCTCACACTTTTAAACTATTGCAGCATCCCCAGGGTCACATAATCAAAATTTGGGTGGTGACTATGGTTGCAGCATCTTGGGGTCATGTGATCATTTGTGACCTTTCCGGCCAGCAGTGTCAATAGAGGAAGCTGGATTTGCTCAAAGAATGCATGGTTCACTTAACAACCATGACAGAAAAATTCATAAAATTAAGCTGGACTCACTGCCGCTACCTTGCTTAGCAATTGTCCCACTTACGGTCATAAGAGGAAAGTCTGTAACTTGGTCCTTATGGCAGAGACTAATATCATATGGTATTAATTGCAGGAACAAGCCTTCCATCAACATCTGAGACAATGCGCCCTTCAAAGTGGCCACACCGTTTCGGAGTTGCTGCACATGTGCAGGGGGAGGAGGGTACATAGGTCACAGATGGGTGTTGGGTAATGGGACTCATGCTGGGAGAGGAGCCAGGAGGGCAAGTCAGCTGTGGTCAGTTCAGAAGCCATCCAGGCCTGAAGAGTACTTGCTGGAGCCAGCCAGGAGCAACCAGGCACAGGAGGGGTGTGCGTGCTGAGTCTGTATAGCCAGCTGGCTAGCAGAAGCCAGAATTGCTGGCTAGAAACCATTTAACTTGTTCACCACGGGCCAAGTTGAGACCAGTACAGACACTCATTCTGCTCACAGCGTGGCCTCTTTTGCTGGCTTGGTTTGGAACAGTGACATCTGTATACAAGCAATAGTGCATTCCGCTGTTTAAATGTGTGGTATATTATGTTAAATTAAATTAAAAATTGAAAAGGTTTGTATAGTACATGAAGCAAACTTCCTGGCTGGATCAGTATGACATAACAGTTTTGCTTTTGTATGATTGTTGAGAAGCCAACCTTCTTGAACCCTTTCTTCTAGGACTGATGTGTAAAACCAAGCATTTTGATGAACTACAGTTTATATAAACCGTGAATGAAGCATAGACTGGGTTGCAGTATGTGTTCTTGGGATGTATTCGAAGTTGCATATAAACCTGAAACTCACAGAACATGTTTTCATTCATTTGACTTTCATTAACACTGCATGTAGCTTACAACCATGTTCTTATAACTTTGATTTGGATACATCTTTATCTCATGTTAAGTAAGGTTTGCTCTTGGTCAGTTGAGAATAACATTAAATTGATTGGATTTTTAATAGTTATTTTTCCTGTATCTTATACTTATATTAATAAGAATTTTCAGGATTGATTTGCTACGCTGAGTCCTTTGTCTTATTTCCAAATAGGCCAATTCTGGGAACAAATGATGAGTAGTGGTAACATATGCTGATGCACACACAACAGTGGTTAACAATGATAGAGAAAGAGGATTTTTATAAGGATTTGTATTGGTATGGTGTGACATTATGTAAATAGGAAAGGAGGAAATGTGCTTTCAGATAATCTGAGTAATTTGCATTTAGATAATGCAGTTTCTGAACTAATTGAAAATTTTACTGATTGCATAGAAGAATAAGACCTGCAGTTAATACATAATTGGGCATTTGATTCCACAGGATGAGTCAGTGGTGCAAACTGCAACAGCTGGATTCTAAATTTTTGGAACACGTGCATCAGCTCTATGATGATAACTTTCCTATGGAGATCAGGCAATACTTGGCACAGTGGCTAGAAAACCAAGATTGGTAAGAGGCTTAATTTGTGTGAGCTATCAAAAAAAAATAAAGGCTTTGATTCTTAGCAGGAGTAGGATGCAGTCAGCAGTCATGAGAAGTTAAATTATTTCTCTCAAAACTAATGGAACTTTGCTGAGGAAGTAAATTCCATTGGATTAGGTAGCCTCCTATTGTATTTTGTATTCTTAAACCAAATGCTGTGAAAAGAAATGGGAAGCTACGTCCTCAGTCTCATAACAGCACATAACAAAAATTCTGAAACATGTGCATATTGAGGAAAGTGCTTAGCATAAGCAACTGTTATAAAGTGTAAACCAGCATTTTGTTTCACTCTAGAACTCTGCTGTATAGAGCAGCATATTTAAAATAAATCACATTTAATCACATTGCAATTCCACCTTAACCCTTGGACTCTTTTGTGACTTGTCAGGTACTTCAGAGTTTGTCTTGAGTTACAGTTTGTGCATGTAATTCCTATTCAGAGGCAAATCTCCAAATTCATAACTTGACAATGCATACACAATACAATATGCAATATAGCCAGGGGTGGGATTCAAATTTTTTAACAACTGGTTGTGTGGGCGTAGCTAAGTTGGTGGGCGTGGCTTGGTCATGTTATTGGCTGGGCATGGCCAGCTCAATATCATTCACATCAAGACACTCATCTCCTCACCTGGCCTCTCATGACTGTGGGGATGCTGCAACAGTCGTAACTGTGAAAAATGGTCATAAGTCGCTTTTTTCAGTGCCATTGTAACTTTGAATGGTCATTCCACACAAGCAAAGTATCAGTAAAGGAGGGGAAAATAATTCCAGAGACGTTCTTGAGACAGAAAGTCTAGTCCTGCCAAGAATGTAATAAGGGTTAACAGAGGCAGTTTCTGTAAGCAACACCAGAATGTTTCCTTCCTGCCTTCCTTACAGGATTAGGCCAGTAATTTCTTCTAACAACCGGTTCTCCTAACTGCTTAGAATGTTAACAACCAGTTCTAGTGAATAGGTGCGAACTGGTAGAATCCCACTCCTGAATATAGCCATAATAATAGCAAAAAAGGATATGCAACTGAATTGGAAATACTGCCCTTGTCCATCATGCTACTTTATTGCTGTTCAATCAGCTGGGTTCTATAATTGGCACAGCAGTCTGTATTGTTCATGTGTATTCGCTAAGGGTTCCCCTGCCAGACGTAGGGTACTTTAAGGACTATTGGAAAGTTGGGTTGGTTTTTGACTGCTAACCTAAGCAGAAGGGCAAAGAAAAATAAATTGGGGTTTTTGCAATATAAAGAGATGGAAGATATGTTAATGCTATTTGCATGCTTCATCTTCTAGGGACCATGCTGCTGAAGATTTTTCAATGGCAACGTTGCTCTTCCAGAATCTTCTGTCACAGCTGGATGATCAATATAGCCGTTTTACCCAGGAGAACAATTTTTTATTGCAACACAACATCAGAAGGAGTAAACGAAACCTCCATGTCAGTGTACAACAGCATTTTCTAATTTGCCTTTGTGAAAACATCTTAGAATAATTCTGTTAATAATGTGTGGATTATTTCTATAGTGTAATGAAAGGAACCTTTAAAAAATAATTGCTGTGCCATCCGAAGCAGAATATAACAATGAGCCCATGAATGAGTCCTTCCCTTCCCACACTCAGTTCTTGTTAGCTTTGTTCCCATTGTAGCTACTATCTTTGAACTTCTGTCATTTTTTCCTAGAAGAAGAAAGGGAACATGTGTAACTTATAACTTTCATTGTAGTTGTAAGCTTCTGAGTCTTCAGTGTTTCATTTTTTAATGTCATTTTTGCTTGACATCTTTTGCGGTGTAGCTTCTAATAACCATACCTCCATATGTTATGCATGCATATCTTATTATTATGAAGAAGAAAATTCCACCAGGATTGGCTGGACGGTGGCTTTTGTCTCTATTTTTTTTCCTGGTGTGATGGACACATTCCTTTTTCAGCCTTAAATTTGAGGAGCTCCTTTTTAATCAATGCAGTAACAGAAAGCATTTCTTAGTATACAGCAGTTGTATATCAAGTATCATTTCTGAGATTGAAGGATGTCTTAGCTTAGAAGTGAAAAAATGAGGATACTACCGTAGGATTTACAAATACAGCATATGATTTGTAATAGAATTCTGACTCCCATTTCTTTAATGGAAATAATAACGGAGAGTGTAGAATAGAGACCTGCTTTCATAGTAGTCTATGGTAGTGACCATAGTGAAAAAAAATACTGGAAGTCCCTCACTGTATGTTTCATGCTATAATCCAGAATACTTTTGTGGAAGAACCCATGTATATGGCCGTGATGATCTCCAAATGTCTCCAAGAAGAAAGGAACATCCTGAAAATTGCAGAGTCCACAAATCAGGTAAGTTATCCTTTGTGTGCTTGGAAAAGCATCCTGTTTGATCATTGTGCAGCCTCATGTCCTTCAGTTTCAAATTTTAACATGTCTACTAAACTTAGCATTTTCTCAGAATGGAAAGCAACGAATTAACCCAAGAAATATTCATGAAATATTCCTGCTGTTGTGGAGAATGATTTTCCTTACTAGGGAGGGGGAAATTCTACATCATGATACATTTCATTCTTGATTTTTTTTCCCCATTTTAAATTCCAGATGCAAACAGACAGTGTGCAAAATACGGCGACGCCGGGCAAAGTGAAAGAGTTGGATGCAAAAGTCACAACTGTGAAGAATCGTGTCATAGTACGTTAAAAGAGTTGCCACTTCTTTTTTTCTTTTTTTCTTTTTTTTGCCATATCAAAGCCCAAAGGGGAACACATTGTTGTTTCAGATGCACAGATTAGGGAATGTGCAAAGAGAAGCTACATTCAAGAAGGATTGAATGGCTGTCTGGGAACAATGGACAGTGTTTAATCTCCCAACGGCATTATTAAAATCTTGCTATTGTCATATGGCAAAACTTGTTGAATAGTCATATTTTTAGCACCAGTTGGTTGTGAGACATGCATAGAAGTAGGACAGGGACACATGTAACATAGCCTTCTCCAGCCTGATGAACTTAGTTGATGTCTTTTACAAGGTAGCATTTCCCAGAGATCTTGAATTTAAATCTTTTCAAATCTCAATGTGATCAGTGGTTGATATTTAGACAGCGGCAGGTTTCTATTCCTGACTATTCCAGTGAATATTCTGGTTTAACTGGAACAAAGGACCCTTTGGTTCACATTATTACTCTGCTAAGCCTGAAGATTCACTGGTCCCTTGCTTTGGCCATATTTTTTGACTGAATCTATTTTAAGACTTTGTTATAAAGATAAAATGGGAGCAAAGGCCTATTTTGATAACTGTAGTGAAATGAATCATTGAAGTCATTACATTTCTTTTCATAAATGCCACCATTTTCCATTAAGTGATTCCAAATGTCTGATGAGCTTATTTGTTTTGTAGGAAATCGAGCAAATGATAAAAAATCTTGAGGATGTTCAAGATGAATATGATTTCAAATTTAAAACCTTTCAGGTCAGAGGTGAGGAGTCAGTTTCTAGCCTTTTTAATGAAATCTGTTGTTTCCTATGTTAGACATTATTCCCTGACAATGAAATCATGTCCAGCTGAAGCTCAGTTGAAGTCTTAATCTGTTTAACGTTTGTTACAGACTTTATTTCCATTTTGTGAATGTCCAGATCTGACATCAAGATCTGCTGCTTATGCTCATATTACTCCAAATCATCCAGCCTCACTTGGTTTCCCTCCACATCCACTTGTGTTGGATTGCAACTCCCATCCTCTCCCAGCTGTATGTTACCTGGGGATAGATTAACCGAAGAAGACTTGAAATGAACTCCCAACATTGAGCTTAGAACAAAACCACTCAAAACAATCCAGTTTTGAGTGTTCTACCTTCAACTGGAATGAAACTTGAATTGTTCTTAATATTCCTTCATAGAGAATTCCAAGCAAGCTTTTCATTTATTTTCCATCCTGCAAAATCTCGGCTAACATCATTACCAGGATGGGAGACATTCTATCTAATCCTTGTTCTAGCTTGTCAGAATCCATTGGACCTTGCCTTATGCTGCTAATTTTAGGTCTTGGTTCTTTATTATTTGGAATACCATATTCTAGATCAGTGGTTGCCAACTGGTGGTCCATGGCCCATGAGAAAATTTTGGTGGTCCCCAGAGAAATGTCAGCCCCAAAGTAATTAATCCAGGCTGTGCGGGAACATAAGGCTTGTGTCGCTTGCATTGCAAACAACACAAGATACTGAGGGGAGATTGGAGGAGGGAACTTGCCCCACGCATCTCGCCTGACCACTGGGCTGCTTCTTTCTGCTTGTTTCTTCTTCTGCTTTTGGCTGCATGCAAGGAAAGCAGCAAAAGGCTTTCTTTCTCTCCCTCAAACTCCGCCAGAAATGAGTCTTTGGGACCTTGCAAGGCATCCTGCTCCAAGAGGCTGTGCCAGGAAAGACTCATTTCTGGGGGACTTTGGGGGGACTGGAAACTGCAGGCAGAGACCCTGGGAAAATTCCCAAAAAAAGTCTGCAGGAAAATCTGTCACCCCATTTTCCTACCAATCAATTGTTCTTTATTTGGGATCGCAGGATACCATCTCCCTCCCTCTCCCCCCCCCCCCCGAGAATGGAGCTGAAAAGCAGGTTAGTGAAGGAATGTGGCTCCCTTGGAGGGTGTGTGTGTGTGTGTGACCTCTGTGTCTATGTGTGTGGGGGCGAGGGAGAGAGAGAACATCACCGCCAGCCCTCCAAGTTTAGATTGGATCTCTCTCTGTCCCTCTCCCACCAACATCAGCAAGCCACCATCAGTCAAAATTCATATTAGTGGTCCACGGGATTTAAAATTATGAATTTGGTGGTCCCTGAAGTCCAAAAGGTTGGTGATCCCTGTTCTAGATCAAGGGTGTCAAACACAAGGATGTGGTCAGATCCAGCCTGCCTGGCCATCCTGGAAACAATAAGAGGCTAGCCTGCATTGCTTTGGCCCATCCCATTCCAGCGAGCAGCAGTGCAGTTGCTACCCAGGAGCTGGCAGGAGTAAACACCCCTGATGTTGCACATCCTTCACTGGGGCTGCTCGGCAGGGAGAGCTGAGACCCCACCCTCTGAGGCATCAGCTTCAGAGCACTTTTGGGGTACCTGACCAACACAATTCCTTCAGACAGAGCCCCCAAGGCTGCGGTCCCTTCATTGAACTGAAGGCAGCCTTCTGTCTTGCAGTCCCCCACCAGACTTCTGTTCCGAGCTGAGAATTACAGCCAAATTCCCTGCTCGGTTGGTGTTCCTGGAAGCTTGGGGGTAGTGGGGCTTCCCTCTGCAAGAGTGGGTGAGTCGTTGGTGGTGCCCGGGGCTCAAAGGCCCTCTTCCTCCAGCCTAGGAATAGGTGTCACTTCCTACTCTGCCATCTGCCACACTTTGGGGGTGCCCAGCCTGATACGCATGTTGGGTCTGGTAGTGGGCAGGGAAGCACTGTGCCCTCTCCTGCTTTTTTCTGGGCCTGCTAGTGAAGCGCCCCTCTCATGCACCCAGTGCACTTTGGCACCGCTGTAGGTCGCTGCAGTTGGGTACAGGAATGGAACATGCTCCACATGCAGGACAAGGCATGACCCGCAAGGAGACCGAGGTGATGACCAGTGATGCTCTACTCTCCAACCAGAGACCAAAACATACAGTGGGTTGCAGTAAGCGCCTCCAGCGGTCCGCATCATGTTCCTCCCCCCCAGCCTCTGCTTGTTGCTTGGACAGCCAGCCCGGTGGTGGCAGCAGGCTGTGGAGCTGAGGGGTTGGCAGGTTGCATCTACAGCCGGAAACCATCACCTTGCACACAAAGGGCAGCGAGCGCATGGTGCCCGATAGATTTCTGGCTATAGCTTCCTCGCCCCCTGCCTTGCCTCATCTCATCCTGTGGGATGAGCCTTCCATCTCCACTCACCAGAGGCCCCTGGATTCCCTCCTCAATCCTGCCCAGGCACCAGCCACATGAGTGACGTCAAGCGGGCCATGCCCCTTTCCTCAGCCCCCATTGAACAACCACAATACTGATCTGGCCCTCAATGAAATTGAGTTTGACACCCCTGTTCTAGTTCCTCTTGTGAAGAGAGGAACACATGTCTGGGAATTGCAAATCATCAGTATCTGAAGTGCTGCAAATTGCCTATCCTTGGGCTAGATTTAAGTATATTTTTCTCCTTATGCTTTGCTTTTGTACATTCCTAGTATCTTGTCCTTTGGCTTGGTAGCCTTATAAGTAATCCTTGACTTTCAACCATTTATTTAGTGACTTTTAAAAGTTATAATGATGCCAAAAAAGTGACTTGGAGCCAGTCCTTGCAATTAATTACCTGTCGCAGCATCCCTGCAGTCATCCCTTGACAACCAGCTGACATGACAATTGTAGCATCCTGTGATCACATGATCATCATTTGCAATCTTGCCCCGCCAGCTTCCAACAAGCAAAGGCGAACAACAGGCAAAGCTGGCAGGGAAGGTTACAAGTTGTGATTACACCTTGTCTTGTCTAAAGATGGTGGCAAAGGTAAAAATGTGCGGTCATGTGACACCTCACTCCATACCAGAGATAATTTGTTTGATATTGTTTATTGCTTACCCTTTTTTTTTTTACTTTTCCTTTCTGCAATTATAAATATGAAAGACGTATAAAGTTCTGGCATGATCTCTTTTGCAGAATGTGAACCCAACAACATGACCCAGGATGACTATAAAAAAGAAAAAGTACAGCTCCACACCATGTATTTGCAGCTTCATGGTAAAAGACAGGTGATGCAGCTGGTTGTTTCTTTGGAGAGCTGTGATTGTTCATTGGTGTAAATAGCAGGCACTATTTTTGTTTCCCCTCCCTTTAAAGGCTTTGAAGAACCGATGGTTGGAGTCCAAAGTGTTTGGGAGACAGTTGTATAATAGTTTGGAGGATAAGACCAGGGAAATTCTAATTCATCATGAGCTTTGGATGTTACTGAGTGCCTTTAAACAGTCACTGCCTCTCAGCACAACCTAAGCATTATTGGGAAAATAGGATCTTAGACGATGTAGTACTATGATTGTCACCTTCAACTCAAGGGAAAAGAAAACATACACACAACAAAATTCACTTAGAGGTGGATGCCACAGTATTACAGGGTTCTTTTTGAATGGAAGATTAGCTTTACAAGGCTGGCAATTGGCACAGATAAACAAGCCAGTGGAGGCCTTTCTTATTATTACAGTGAGGGCTTTTATCACAAGTTTTTATAATATAGTTTGGTGTTCACCTGATACCAACTTTTCTCCTAGGTTTCACTCCGAAAGACTCCCTGTAGTTCTGCTAGCTATTGGGTTTCCGTCCCCTTTCATCCCAACTCTCTCCCGCTCTTCTGTGTTTTAACAAGAGAGCAGGTAAAAAGGATGGGCTGAAATTTTACTGTCATGCATTGGTTTGATCTTCTTGAACATCTACTGGTTCTTCTTGAACATCCATTCTCCATGGAGGAAAAAATCTGAGTCTTCTGCCCAATCCTTCCCCAGGGACAGCCATGTCTCCTCCCCTTCTTGGGCGGAGTTTTTACCCCTCTGGGTCTTCACTTTCCTTTTTGAAGCCACCTGTGAATCTTTTTTTCTCCTTTTCCAACCAGGAACCAAAAACTGCTCCTCACACTTAATTTCTCTCTCCATCTTAATTCTGTAGCCACTTGATTCACTCCATGCAATCCTCTTGTGTCATTCCAGTTTTTAGTCAGGCTAACAGGCAGCATGCCCCCCAGCAACTGAGGAGGTAGGTGTCCCCCTAGGGATCTGGTCCCCAAGACTTAAAGAGCAGGCTTGACTACTGGAACTGCTGTCTTAGCATCTCACCACAACAGCCCTGGCTAGCTGCAAAGTTGGTTCATCAGCCCTTGTGCCAGCATTGAGCAGCTTCTCCCCTTGTACTCACATCAGCAAAACAACAGCTACATAAGGCCACTAAAATCCATATGCCACAGTAGTGCAATGTGCCATCATTGCTGTTCTCCAGTTTAGTATAGGGCAGTGGTTGTCAACCTTTTCTTCACCATGGAGCCCCTATAAATACCTTTTGTGACCACAGACCACAGCCAAGGACCTCCAAGACTTATCATAACATTTCTTCTAACCTTCGCAGACATCACCTGTGATAACAATGCACACGCACACACAGGGTTAGCAGACCAGAGGTTGAGAACTACTGGTGTCGAGGGTAAGTTGTCCTTGACTGAGATAAGCCAGATCAAAGCAACACATGAAAAAAACAGGGCTTAAGTCCAAAACAAGCAGAAGGTAATGTGAAAGCAGTTCAAGCTTTTCAGCTCCCTAATTCATTTGCACATAGGGACAGGGGCAATAAAGTTCAATCAGATTTACAACATTCTATTAGCTACAACTAGTGTTTTAAAAAGTAGTTTAGCCTTCTTGTGACATTGATTTCTTGGTTTGCTCTCCATGGTAGGGTTGACAAATAGAAATTTAACAGTCATTCATTTATGCTTCCCTCTGACTTCCATTCCTGCCTTGTTTATTGATGTCACTGTATTATCCACTCATGGTTTTGGCTGCCATAGCATTTAAAAAATTGAAAGGTTCCTTACTTTGTAGGTTGACCACTAGTTCCTCTTATTTATTTGTTAGCTATGTATTCCACAATTCAGTCGAGAACTTAGAAGATATATTGTACATGGTGCTTCTTCCTTGTGTTATTTCTACCCAACAGTCCTATCAAGTAGGGTGTGGAGTGTTGAACCTGCATCCTGCCTTTTGGATGCAGTTATTGCAACATAAGTGTGTCCCTTGGCTAAAGACTAGAACATCTTCCTGTATTCCAGAAAATTCCCACTGTGCATCAAGTGAATGTTAGAGCTCTTTTAAAATTGAATTTTCAAATGGATCTTGCCAAGATTGATCTTGTAGAGTAATAGATAGTAGAGTAATAACTTGAATGTGTTTCTTACTGGATTCTCTCTAGGATGTGCTACACTTGATATCCTCTTCGTTGCCTGTGATTGAAAATATCCAAAATGCTCTGATTACAGAAGAGCTGGTTGAATGGAAGCATCGACAACAGATGGCTTGTATTGGTGGCCCACCCAACGCCTGTCTAGATCAGCTTCAAAACTGGTAGGTCTCTGAAGCATGGCAAGTACAATCAGGAATTTTCTGAATTAATTCATCCAGAAGGGAAACGTACCTGAAAATTTTCACAGAAAACTATTTGTTCTGAAAGCTAATACCTTCTTGAGGGTTGGAATTCTGTTATTCTTCTCTTCTTGTCCTGTTTGTGAGTTTTCCACATTTTTAAAATATTTAAAATATTTTTAAAATATGTGAGTTACATTCTTCTGTTGATAAAATGCACTGTGTTGACTGTGCCATTTGAGAATTATGACACTTTGATTCTAACAGACCTCCAATGCTACCAGGTCTAATAACTTTTCAGCAAATGTTCCAACAGTTGCATTTCTGAAGGTGGGCAAATTTCTTAAGTGACTCATGTCCCTAAAAAGTGGACATCAGTAATGGTTGGAAGACTTGGGAAAAACTACTGATTTAGAAATGGAATCCAAGGTCCAAACAGTTGTATATGGATTCAAGCATACCAAGAATGCTCTGAGACACATGTCTTAAGAGCCTTGTAAAGTTACACGTTGGCCCTAAACAGTTAAAGACTGCTGGTTCCTCCTGTACTTGTTGCCCCAAGGAGAAATGTAGCAATCTTCACATACAATTATTGTAATGATAGGTTTACCTCAGTGGCTGAGAGCCTTCAGCAGATTCTTCAACAGCTTAAAAAATTGGAGGAGCTGGAACAGAAATTCACTGATGAAGCTGATCCCATTACCCAACAGAAGAAAGGGCTGTATGAGCGGACATGGAATCTCTTCAAGCAACTCATTCAAAGGTATTTTTTTTCTTGTGTTAGGTGGGTAAGAATGGGCATTTCCTTGTTTAGAAAAGCATATTTCATCTTCCCATCCAAGCTGAAGAATCTGTCCCTTTTCTCTTATCTAGCTGAATAAATTATTTGGTTGAAATATGAGGAGTCACATTATTCCCAAAAGATCTGAACTCTCCAGTGAAATAATTTTTGTTTGAAATTGTGCAGTTTTTAAATTAGATTAAATTTAAAAGAAATTGAAAGGCGTCTCCTACTGACTGATTTCCTTGAAAACTGCAGAGAGTCTTCAAAATCTCAGAAGGCTAGAAGAAAAATGCCAAAGAGTTGTGATGGGATGGATCAGGCTTCCCCAACCTAGACAAAAATTTGTGGATTGGGAAGATTTGTTTATAGGAGGGGTACTCAATAGGCCATGGCCTATTCGCAAATGAGCCTCAGGCCTGCACACATGCCCAGCCCAACTCATGCGAGTGGTGGGCTGGCACACATGCGCACGTAGCTCAACTTAGCAGTTGAGCTGCTTGTGCAAGTGTGCCAATACCATTCATGAGAGTCAAGCTGCGTGCACCTGCAGGCTAGCCCCTGCTTGTGTGGCCCTGTTCCCTTCTCCCCACTCCCAAACTAGGTCACCAGGCTGCAAAGGTTGAGGTCAGCTGGTTGAGAGAACCATGGAAATGTATTAAAAGAACAATTTTAAATTATATTTTTATTTTTAACTATTTAAAGTTCGTTCTTTATCAATTTTGTTCCTAGCATGCTAGATGTTTGTTCCATATAAATAACTTGAAAAGAAAACCTAAAGCCTCTTTTTTTAATGTTCACATTTACATTATAGAAGATTGAGGATCTGTTCCATTTTCGACATAATATTCTATTCCCCTTTTGAAACAATTCAACGGTACTTTTTTTTTTTTTTTATCCAGCTCCTTTGTTGTGGAAAGACAACCTTGCATGCCTACGCATCCTCAGAGACCATTGGTTTTGAAGACTGGAGTACAATTTACAGTAAAGTTGAGGTAATTCATTTTATACCTGATGTGATTCATGTATGGCGTTTTTTTTAAATAACTTTAAAGGAAGTGATTAATTCCAAACTAAAGTAAAAGGGAAGACTCCCTCAAGTCAAGTTTGATCCGTGCAAGTTTACCAAAATGGTTTGTTACTGCTTTCTTTCAGAATATTTTATGATTTCCTAGTTTAGCCAATTTGGAAGAAAAAATATGCTGCATCTTAACATTCTGAAGAAAAAATGTTTCTCAATAGAATATCATTTTAAATAAAATTGCCAATATTTTAGGGCATGTTAACATTTACTTAGATGTAGATTTTGCTGCAGATCTGATTCTGCATTCTGCTGTTTCTTCTGTTGAAGATAGTGAAGTACTCAAGTTCTGGTTCTTAGACTCATTTCATGATTGGCTCCACACCTCAAGCAGAGATGGGTCATAGATCTTAACTTGGAATCACAAAGGCTGGATTTTACAAAACACATGAGTAAAATGAAACATATTGTGACTTAGTACAATATGTGAACCTTATCCATGTCACAGGATACAATTCTTTAACTATTTATATAGGAATTGTCTTCCATATGTTTTTAGTTAGATGCATGTAGGATTGTTTTGAGTGAATTTGCATGCAGAGCTCTTACCCAGGCTAGCTCAAACTAGGATTGGCTCCTGCAATGATCTCATAAGTAAAATATTAGGCTGGTATTTACATTATGGTTTTTCAACTCAGTGGTGCCTCCTCTGACGACAGGTGTTTCTTTTAATCTTGAGGGGTTCTGGGTTCTCTCTGAGCTTTCTTGTTATCTTGCAGATGTATCAGTGCTAGTTGATGTTACCTAGTTTGGGTAATGAAATATCTGCAAGAAAACAAGCAAGCTCAGGGAGCATCAAGGTTCCCTCATATCAACCCTGAGCTACAAATATTCTCCTTAATAAAGGAGAAGTTTTTTAGTCTTGTAAAAATTTGAGCAGCACTCCTCATAATCTTCACCACCTGTTTAAACAAACAAAAAAGAATAATTTTACTTGCTCCCATTTCTGTTTACTGTGATCTTCCAAGAATCAAAGAATCTTCTGTTACAAAGATACAAATTAGACCTTGGGCTGATACATGAGGAAAATGCTTTTCTTGAAGGGCTTAAGGAAGACCATCAAGACCCCCCCAAAAATCATTTTTTTCTGTATTCTTACCTTTGTGTTGCTTGAACTTCCAGATTGCTGGTGAAACTCCAAGAGCTGAATTATAAATTGAAAGTGCAAGTTCAGTTTGATAAGTAAGTGACCTATTACCACCATTCAAATGAATGATCCCTGATTGCTTCCACACTTTCCAAACTTAGACAACTTTTACTTTTGCCCTATTCTACACTCTCTTGCAATCTTTGTCTGGCATGATTTCCATTTCTTACAGTTGTACAGTTTTTATGTATTTTGCTATAGTATCTAAAATTTCTGATTAGCTGTTTTCATCAAAGTTAATTACTATTAATTTATTTTTAAACAAGAGAATCTGAGAAAAAAATCTTGAATATAAGGATTTGTAATGCACTTTGAGTTCATCTAGTAGAGTTCTCCAAGTTTTCTGGGTTGGTGACCTGGAGGGGGGGGAAGAGGGGAGGCGCATGTGCAGGCAGGGGCATGTGCGGACGTGCAAGTGTCTACAACATTTGTAATGAGGCTCATGCAAGTGGGGCCACAGGTACCAGTGACAAGGTTTGTGTGAATGGGGCTATGAACACCAGCAATGAAGCTCATGTGAGTGGGGCCGCAAATACCTGCAACGCTCACAGTGACGCTTGAACAAGTGGGGCCATGCACTCACACAGACATGCGTGCATTGGCCAGCTGCTTACATGGCCCCAGTGGCCATTAGGCCGCTGCCCACAGGTTGGTGACTCTTGATCTAGTACTTTCCCTGCTTAGTTAAAAAATTCAGTACTATAGCATTCTTAACAGATGGCCCTCCAGCCTCTGTTTAAACACATCCATTTAGGAAGGATCTATATATCTGTTAACTCTCCAGGCATTGCTGAACAGCTCTTAACCTTTTTCCTGATGTCCCATGAAAATGTTATTTCCTATTGTTTAAATGAAAATAAAATACTTTGCTGCTGACAGGTACGGTACCATGATGACTCCATTACTTTGAAGAAAAATGCCTTTAAATATGCTATGTGGCTTGGAAACTACAACAGGAATAGCATTTCATCCATCAATGTAACAATTATAGCTACAGACCCTGTGACTCTCATTCTCATTGTAGTGAGCTAAGGAACAAAAAATGCAACCCAGAATAAGTAGAAGGTTCAGTCAAATGTCAGTCAAATAGCTTTTACCTTTACTTCATCTGTCAAAGTATATCTGTTCACAGACTACAAATAATTATTGTTAACAACTATTTGTTCAGCAATTGTTCAAAGTTACATGAAGGAGGGGTACTTCATGACCAGTCCTCATAGTTGCATCCGTTGTAGCATCTTGCAATCACACAATGACCATTTGCAACCTCCTCTGTCACCTTTTTATAAACAAAGTCAATGCAGAAGGAGGCAGGAAGTCACAAATGGCCATCACATGACGAGATGTTGCTACTGGACAGGATTTACCTCATTGCGCAACTGCACAGCAACTGGGACTGCTATTACAAATTGGCCAGGTTATGTAACGCTGCAGCTTAAGGCCCTGTCACACTGCCCAACGGATGCAAAATGGACACAACAGACGAGAAAAATGTGCCATCCGTTGTTATCCGCTCTCAGAAGGGGCAAAAATTTGCATAACCGGAGTGGATAACATGGATGGGGGGAGGAATGATTATTTTCATTAATAGAAAGAGGACAAAAATTGATGAATGAATTAGAACAATTTGGTATAACAGCAGGACTCAAAATTAATAGGAAAAAAACTAAATTAAAGACTAAAAATTTAATAGAAAAACAGAAAATAAAGTTAGAAAAAGTTATGGGAATACAGGTGACAAAGAAAGTTACATACTTAGGAATATGGTTGACAGCACATTGTAAGACACTTAAGGAAAACAATTATGATAAATTGATGCAACAGGTAAAGAAATATATAGAATCATGGGGTAAGCTGCAACTTTCTTTATTAGGCAGGATTGCTGCCATCAAAATGAATATTCTTACAAAATTTCTATATCTATTTCAGACGATCCCAATTAAACTATACAAAAATTTTTTTGAAGAACTCAACAAAATAACTATTAAATTTATTTGGCAAGGGAAAAAACCTAGAATAAATTTAAAAGCAATGCAGGATATGAAGAGCAGGGGAGGACTGGCACTCCCGAATTGGGAGTTGTACTATACTGCCGCCTCTTTAGTATGGTTGAAGGAATGGGTGAATTTAACTAACAAGAGAATATTATTTTTAGAAGGCCATAATCTGCAGAGGTGGTGGCACGCTTTTTTATGGGATGTAGGGAAAACTAGTCAAAAATATTTTCACAGACATCTAATCAGAGACTCATTACTAACTAATTGGAAGAAAATACGGAAAAAACACTATATAAAAGTACCAATCTGGATTTCAACAATGGAGGCGATGATTCACCCAAATAATCTGGATATCACCAAAATGATTAAATATAAGAACCTATTAGATACACAAGGAAATTTGAAATTGAGGCAAGAACTTCAAGAGCGTGGACAAAAAATTTATCAGTGGGTATACCTTCAAATTCAAAGGAGATACAAACAGGATAAGAAAGAATTCGGAATCAACAACAAACTCCAGCAACTAGATAAAATTTTATTAGGATCATGCAAAAAAAATATAACAAAATATTATAATGATTTATTAGAAGTCGAATTAGAGGAAGAAATTGTAAAAGGGAACATGATTGCCTGGAGTAGGAATGTAGGATGCAGCATAACCTTAACAGAATGGGAAAAGTTCTGGGGTAGAAACAATAAGATTACAAAATCGGTAGCATATAAAGAAAACGCCTATGAATTGTTTTACAGATGGCACCTTCCTCCTTCGAGATTAGCGAAGATGCACCCCAATATGAGTCCGAATTGCTGGAGATGCAAAAAAAAAGAAGGAACTTTTTTCCATATATGGTGGACCTGTATAGAAACCCCAAAATACTGGCAGAAAATTAAAATTTGGTTAGAAGAAATGACAAAAGAGCAGATTGAATGTAAACCAGAATTCTTTCTATTAGGGATCTTTGACAAACAAATATCAAAAAAAGTGAAATATATAACAATACACATTTTGACAGCGGCCAGATTAGCCTTTGCTCAATGTTGGAAGCAGCCTCAGCTTCCATTAGAGGAAATGATCATTCAAAAAATCTCAAGCTGTGCAGAAATGAACAAACTAACATTGGCACCAAAAAATAAAGATACCTCAATTTACTACAATAGCTGGAATTGCCGGTACAAATGGATAAACCAAAGATAGATTTTACACTATAAGGCAAAAGAGGACAGGATAAACCCATAGCAGTGTTATACAGATATATGCAAAAATTGGGTGTGTGTATATGACCTAATTTAAAGGTTAAAAAAAAAAAAGATCTTACAAACTGTTGAAACTGCTTTCTATCTTTTCCTTCTAATTTTCCTTCTTTTTTTTCTCTTTTTTTCATTTGTGTATGTGTTGTTGGTTTGTTTTAATTGTAAAATTAATAAAGTTTATTTACAAAATAAAAAAGAATGGGCAAAATCCTTTGGCGTAACTCCATTCTAGGTTGGAGAATGTATAAATATAAATAAATACATAAATACCAGACCAGTTTATTATTTGCATTAATAGCAATTCATGAATTTATTTAAAAGGAACCACACTCAGTACTGGATGCCAAATGTTTCAGAAATGACCCTTGCAGAAGTGAAAGAGGCTCCAGCTTCACAATTGGCTTTTAAGTGCAAATGATGTGAGAATAGGCTTACAGAAAACACTTACCAATTGCAGATTTCTCAGTGTCCTTAATCTGAGCAGTTGATTGTGAAAGGAAAAGGAGGGGAGATTTTTCCAAGTTACAAAGAGATAACTTGATAAAAAGTTTAATGGAACAATTTTTGGAGAATGCTGAATTATAATTGTGAAATCCTATAGAACAATGGCTGCCCTGTCACTTCATAAACTGACCTTTTTTCATTTATTTTGCAGAGACGTCAGTGAGAAAGTCACAGTGAAAGGGTACGTTCAATCAAGTTTGTGCCCGTTCTTGCATTTTTTGTTAAATAACAAATAAGGTTATGTCATTTGTTTTCACTTGTCTCGTTTATAGATTTAGAAAATTCAACATTTTGGGGACAAATACCAAAGTATTGAACCTGGAAGAGTCAAACGGTAGCCTATCAGCAGAATTTAGACACTTGGTGAGGTGTTTGTGGTATCTCTGTGATTTGATATGCTGAAGTTGCTTTGGCTCCTTATTAGTTATCTTTTTGCACTTGATGTTGATTTTTTATAGAACTTTTTGTACCTTTTGAACCTTATCCCAATCTTGTAGACTCCATATAGCACTGAGCAGAGTAATAATACAAATATAGAGAGAAACCGCAACAAGAAATAAAAACCGTAATAAAAAAAGCATACCCTACCATGAATTCAACTAAATAATCAACTCCAGTTGAAAGCACTTTATCCTAGTGATCTCTGACTGAGACAAGGATGTCAGTTTATGCTACAAATGGTTCTCTGACTATGCTTCCCATTCATGTGGACATGGGGGAGAAGTTCATGATTTTAAGATTTTGGCTCTCCAGTAAGATCTATTTCATGCAGTCTCGTATAACTTTGAATAGGGTTGACAGTTCTTCTTTCTTTGAATAGACTCCAAGATTCTTTCAAGTTCTTTCTGCACTTTTGTTATTCTTCCTTTTGTCTTGCTTTAGTTTTAGTACTTTTTACCACTTTGTAGAATTGGACCCAAAGTATGATGACCCAAAGTGTAACACAAATGTTACACTTCAAGCAGTGTATTCAAGCAGATAACAAAGCACAGTCTGTTGGAAGGATGCCAACCAAGATAACTTCAGACCAAAATAAAACATGTTTGCTTCTGGCAACCTGTGTTTTAACAGTCTCTTTCATATACTCATCTCCCCAGCTGTAACCAATGAGGAGGATCATTGCCACTTCCTCTCTCACAAGCCAAGTTGTTGCCTTCTCCATTCCTCCCTGAGTGTCCTAGGATGCAGAGAGGGGTTCTTCCTCTGACTGCCCAGCCGGTCTCAGCCCTTCCCCAGCCTTCTCCACAACCTCCCGGAGCCACACCTCCACTCCCTGTGAGCTGTTCCTCCTCTACCTCAGAGTGGGACTGTACCAAGGGAATGACAAAGTGACCATTTTACAATGGAGCCCAGCTTCCTTGAACAGAGATCTAATAATGGGAATTAATTTGGTTCATAAGTCATTGTTGTGGAATCATATCCACTCCTGTATTATAATGAGGAGGAGGAGTAATATGGGAAATGTTTTACTTTTTAAACTAAACATGTATATTCAGAAATTTTACAATATGATTCTCTTAGCAGTTTATCAGTTATTGGACATTTGCAGTTTTTTTAAGTACTCTAAGTCAAACCTTTAGGAAACAGATATTGCCTGGTGTCTGAAATGCATAGTATTTATCTTTAAATCATTCTCTAAATGAAAGTTTCTTTCATTTTTTTTTGATAACTTAAAATTTGTTATAGTTTAGAGATAGGCTAAAATAAAACCAAACGTCTATAAGGATAGATTATTGCGGTATAGGCACAGATAATTAAATTGCTCACATTTTCTATATTGTGACTTTAAAAATATTTATACATATATCTCCATCTCACTTTTATGTGACTTGAGGCAGTTTACAATAAAACACAATATACATAATAGAAAACAAAGATAAAAACACATAGCCAAGAATGATCTAATCTTTCAGGAGATGGGGTTTAATCCATACCCAGGGTTGAACACATTGATTCCTTGAGATATGAAGTGCAATCTTTTTGAAAAGAATTTGATTTATTAATATTATCTGCCAGTTCAAATAGTGAGAGTGTTTCTGTCAAAATACACTTCACATTTTTCTTTCTGCAGTTTAAAAGGTTTGAAAATCAAAATCTCCACAATACACTTCTATAATACTAATAATCAATAGGATCATCTCCAGTTCAATTTTCTGCTAGAAGCTTCTTGGTGAATCTCAGTCTGGCAGGTTTATAGGGGAATTGTTAAATGTTGCCTATATAGTTGGGGAATAGTTTTGTGTGAGATACTCCTATAAGAAGAAATGGAGCCATAACATATAGAAAATAGTGAAAGGGGCTACATTGAGCAAGAAGCTTTTAAACCATACATCAAAAAATGTTGACAGGTATGTGGTTTAACCCAATTTTATTCTTTTGTAGCAATTAAAAGAGCAAAAGAATGTTTCAAGATCTAATGAGGTAAGGAAAATATGCCTTAGCATTTTACTTTTATTTATTTTATTTTGTCAAGCAATTATTTGATGACAGGTATAAGTACAATAAGGTATAAGTGTAATACATAAGTTTAATAAGTGAATCTGTATAGCTTATTTGAAAACTCCTAAATCAGAACGCTGTAAAGTTGCCAAGTTTAGGCTTCCACGCTGCAGAAACAAACACCAATAACTTCATCACTAATTGTATAATAGCAACAGATTCACCAGTTCTTGCCTTTCAACTTTTCACATAGAACAGGGGTCTCCAAATCGGCAACTCTTAAGAGTTGTGGACATCAACTCCCAATTTCTCAGCCAGCCATACTGGCTGGAGAATTCTGAGAGATTTGAAGTGCAGAATAAGGATTTACCTGTTCTGAACCTGCAGCGAGGTTAGAACAGGAGTGATCAGCGATGAGGTTTGCAGGGATTCTGAGGTCCATCTCAGGAAGATAACACAAAATTTTAGTACTCCACATGGCAGAGGGTGAAATTGATAGGTGTAATTCTCATCTGAATTAGGGCAACCCAAAATTTAAGGTAGATAAAAATTCTTAGCCGAATTGGGATTCCTTTTTATCCCATTTTAAAAGTCATTCAAATTTCTTTAAGGGCACCTTGCATTAGTATCAAACTCATACTTTTAGGATCAATTTGGTTCTTTCTCACTTTCTTTGGTACCTAATGCATCAAATGAAAGGGATTTCCCTGTAATGACCCCACATGCAATACATTTTAACAAAGTAACTAATTGATGACCCCCCCCCATAGGTGATAGAATGTCTTGTTATTTGAAATTGATTTGGTGCTGTCAGAGCTCGCACTTAAAGAAAGCCCTAAAAGTCTATTTATTGGCCCATGTTTCTTCTTAATAAGTCTCATCCTTCTTTCTAAGTTCCATACTATAACTGCTGCTTTAATAGTTTAGAAGAGGTTGTTTAATTTCTGTAATTAATTTCAATTGGGATTGCATTTTTTCTCTTTTTATAGATATTTTACAGAAGATGTGCTGCAATATTTGAAAGAATAAAATATGAGATTTTCAGATAGCTAAAGTTAAGTACGTTAAACTAAAGCTCCTCTCTTATTTTTTAAGGGTCCTCTCATTGTAACTGAAGAACTCCATTCCCTCTGTTTTGAGACAAAATTGGAACAGAACAGCCTTGTAATTGAACTGGAAGTAAGTCAATTAAAAAAATAAAGGCATAGGGTAGCATATCATTAACTTCATTTCAGAAGAAGTCGATAATCTTTTGGTGGCTAAGGGCCACACTTAACATTTGAAGGAAGATCGAAGATCACAAAGTAAGGATGGTCATTTCACTTGTAGGTGACACATCTTTAATAGAATTGTTTTAGGATTATTACAACTTTTATTAGTTTCTAAACTCAAAATACCCAGAAAAACGTGCTACCAATTTTCAGCAGTCTTAATCAAAGAGTTTCCAAGGGCTGACAAATGCAATGTGCAGGCTTTAGGGCCCCAGGTTTGTTCATTTGTTCAATTTGTATAAGTTGCCCATCTCACATTTTTGTCTGTGGGTGGCTCATACAGTAAAAATGAAAATGAACACAATTAAAACAATTTTTAATTTAAAATGTAATTAAAACTGTCATCTTTCTCACCTCTCATCTTTCCTACTACCTTCTATTGATATATTATGATTTATCAATTGTTGTTTTGTATCTTATGATTGGATCTTATGATTTATGATCCGTGACTTATTACTTGGTTGTTTGTGTGCACCAGAAACAAAGTCCTTGTGTGTCCAATCACACTAGGCCAATAATTCTATTCTAAAAATCACAAAAGCATAATATAATCTCCAGGAGAGGGCAATCAGTCTTTAAAAACAGTGTTGTAACTATTTCATAGGCTGCATTCCACTATCAGATCCCCAGGCACCATAGCAAACCCATCATCAGACCCTTCCAAAAACCAATAGGATATAGCCAGTCTAACCTCAGAGGCCAGGTGTCACAGCAGGAAAAGCTGCCCTCCTGGATCTGCAGTGTCTCAATAATATTCCTTGTTAGATAGCACCCCAATAATATGTCTCTTGTGTTGGACTCGACGGGAAAGATGAATGTAACTAAAGAGATGTGATCCTCATCTGACCCGGCCCTGTGCTGGGTAGGGCTTTATAGGTCATTCCCAAACAATCCTTTCCACAAAGGTAGTCTAAAAATTTTTATTCCTTTAATATTGCCCGCCAACATTGGGAATTACCCAGTGAATATTCATGGGTAAAAAGCACCAAAATGTTTGCTGCAATGTACCATTGGATGCAATATTTTGGAAGCTGTTTTATTCCTGGAAGTGATGGTATGCATGTCAGTGTCACCATACAAATGACACGAGAAGTTATTTTGTCAAATATCCTGATGTAAATGGTGCCAGTGATCATGTTTGTGAGATGGTGTCGTCATACCTCAAAAGCAGTTTGATGGTTACTCTTTGATCACTTGGCTGCTTGCATTCGTTGTCCGTTTCTCTGAATTGATAAATGGAAACTGAAGTGATCAGTGCTTCTCCAGTGCAGTTGCTATAGTCTATGATGCTGATACAAGTCTTAAGTAAAATTAAGAAAAGATTGGTATGTGGTGATTTAGGAAAAATGATCCTCAGTGATTAAAGCAGACTTACACCTAAAATCAGACTGTCCTTGCCTGGCATACTGAATTGATTGGTGTAGGATGTTTTGGAGCTAAAGCCCAAAGCTATGTTTCTTCTTTGGGGCTAGACCACAGGTGTTTAATGTGACCTTCTAATTAGTTTTCATTATTTCATTACCCTATTCTTTGTAGCTGTTGCTCAGATCTTTGGATGATCCAAAGGTCTGTGTTTTGCTTAAATCCTGAATCTAATGATTAAATGACACCGCTGTATATTGTGAAATTAATAGTCCGATGTCAAACCTATGCCATTCAGTTCTGTTGGTTTAGGGCAGGGGTGTCAAACTCAAGGCTCGTGGGCTGGATCGGGGCCACAGAGTGCTTAGATCTGGAAAACAGTGAAGGTTTCTGGAAACACCCTGGAAACAGGGAAGGATTGGCTCGTGGTGCCTCTGCCAGGGGAAACAGAATTTGGGTGAGCCACCTGTGGTTCCCCCAGGCTCTGCTTTAAGCTGCAATGGCCTCCTGCAGCCTTCTGCCAGCAAAAACGGAGCTCAGGGCCACTCCTGAGCTCCATTTTTACTGGCAGAGGATTTCAGGAGGCCATTGCACCAAAAACCGAAGCTGGATGTGCATCCTGGCCATGGCCACCCTGGCCACCCCATCCCGCACCCCCCCCCCCCAGGTCAAACACAACCCTGATGCAGCTCTCAGTGAAATTGAGTTTCACACCACCGATTTAGACCCATAACTCTCATCTTCTCTGCATGGCAGAGGAGGATGGAATTAAAACCCCAATACTTGGAGAAGGCTGGATTGAAGTTTTAGCTGGATTCACAATTTACATAAACGGATTATAAAATGGTTTTGCATTCCTAGCTTATTTAAAACTATTTAAAAAGCCATGACCATGTGATATGTGACCCTAACTTCATTTTTTTTCTGCCTTTAGATAAAATTCACCATTGGTGAATATTTGCTTAATTTGTCTCTGTACTTTTCCCTTTCTAGACCACTTCCCTTCCAATTGTTGTGATCTCAAACGTCAGCCAATTACCAAGTGGATGGGCTTCCATTTTATGGTACAATATGCTGATGGATGAACCCAAGGTAACTTAAGAAGCACCTTTTCTAAGATTGAAGTTGCTAAGAATCACTGCATTCAGACTGGCTCCTTTTAAGGTCTCCGTCATAAATGCTTTTACAAAGAATTTAGTCTTGTTGAACTTAACGGAATTTATGACATTGTACTAGAAGCATTTTATATCATAAAAATGCTTTAATCTTTGGTAGAAAAAAATGCATTCTCTAATCAGATCAAATAGATGCACTATTGCTGTGGTTGCTTTTTTCTGTTCACTCAAAAAAATCTAGCTTATTACATTTATCTGTTTATTACAAAATTGATGCTTACATGGCTTTTGGAGGAGATATTGAAAAACGTCTTGATTTATAACTAGGTAACAATGGTGGTTTTCTAGACGAGGGGAGATAGCATACCTATTCCTATCAAATCATTTATATCTCCAAAATTTGGAATATTCCAAAATATTCCAGTTTTTGAAAAAAGCCAAAATAATATTCTGGTTTTCTGTTTGAGGAAAAAAAAATGAAAATTAATACAATAACCTTCAAATCTTTGATACTGTTTAATAAGAGTTGAGTTTTCTGATTTTGTGATTGAGTACAAGGAATTACAGACATTTCTATTGATTTCTCTCCCCTCTCCCACCCCCCCAAGTAAAATACAACTGCCTGATTACTGAGTGTTAGTATCTGGTTTTAGGCTTGTTAATACTGCTTGCTTAGGCATCATGGATTGGTTTAGACCAGCGGTCCACACCCAACCTTTCCAATTCTGTGGAGCCGTGGGGGGAAGGCATTTCACAAATTAAGTTTTGTGCACTTGCCACCTTGCCCGTTGATTACATGGCCCAGTTACGGGCCATGACTCTCGGATTGGGGACTCCTGGTTTAAACTTGAATGGCCAACATATTCCTTAGTTGTTTTATACAATCTTAGATTGGTTTTTTGCCAAGTTAATAGTGCTCCTTGTAGCATCTGAGCGCCAGCATTTTGGGCGGCAAAACTTCCTACTTAAACATCAAATCTCAGGCAGTTCCAAGCACCACTGTGTGGTAGTTAGAGTGCCTTTTGTCTATCTGTTGTTGTTTTTTCAAATGATGGAAGTTAAAAACCAGAGATATTGGAGATTGTCAGTTGGAAGTGCCTCACAGAATTTCAGAGCAGGATGGGGCTGATGTAGATTCAGATCCCATCTCATTCCTGAAGCTCATTGAGTGACTTTCAAGTGTCCCCATTTATTTGTTATTCCTTTAAAGTCTTATATATCTCGCTTATTCTTATATATCTCGCTTATTCTTCATTCATATCTGGTCAGTTCAAAGCATTTTGCTTCAAAACATTACAAACATAAAACTTATCAGCATCTGTTAAAGGCTCCACATTTAAGCAAGTAACTGTTTTTCCAAAAGACATTCCTAAAAAGTAGCTTCTGGAGGGTTATGTGTAAACAGGTGGGATAGGTCTTTCTTGGGCCCAGACACAGCTACCAAAAAGAGCCTTCTCCTTGCCCTGCTATGAAGCATAAGCTCAGTAGACAATCTGTCAACTGTGCCTCACAGAAATGCAGGAGATGTCATCTTAGCTACTTGAAAGAAAGGTGGGGGATATTTGCTTTGTATATCCTAATCTGCTTCCATTTTAGAATTTGTCCTTCTTCCTGAATCCACCATGTGCAAGATGGTCACAACTTTCTGAAGTGCTGAGCTGGCAGTTTTCTTCTGTCACAAAAAGGGGACTCAGTTCAGATCAGCTGGACATGATCGGGGAGAAGTTGCTTTGTAAGTGGCATAATAAATCCTCTGTAGGGTGAAAACTGGAAGGTCTCAAATCATCATTTCCAGAAGCCCTCTGAATGTTCACACTGCCTCTGGTTTTAGCGTTAGTGCTTGATTGTTCCTGCTGCCACAACCTATCTTTCAGTTAGCCTCTCATCTTTTGTCCATTTTTGAGTGATTAAAAGAGCAAAATGCAAAAGACAAAAATAATTTAAGTAGTGGAACCTCTTGGCTATATAGCATAGATCAGGGGTGTCAAACTCAAGACTCATGGGCCAAATCCAGCTTGGGAGGGTGACGTGCGGCCCATGAGTGACATTAAGGTGGCCACGCCTACCCTGACACTCCACCCCCGGAAATCAAACAACCCTGATGTAACCCTCAATGAAATTGAGTTTGACACCCCTGAATAGAGGTATGGTAATGTGAGGTTTTAGCTCTGCCTGATTTCTAAAAATGTGGTTTTAATTTTATTTAATTTTTTGGGATGGAGAATGTGTAGATCTCCTTTCAGGATAATAACAAAACACATAAATCAGGGGAATGCTGAAGTGAAGATTCCAAATTTATGAAACATATATTTTAAAATCCAATTCTGTACATCCTTCAAAATCAATCATGAAGTAATAACTGTGCATTAATAATTGAACAGATGTGTTATGGCTTTTGGGTATTGGATAGTCCAACACATTTGGATGGGAACAAGTTAAGGAAAGCAGTCTTTAAGCTGCATGTTCCTCAGACTTTTTCTAGGTGGTGATACTTAAAATTCAAAATACAATTTTTGTATGTGATTTAATCATAGCATTGTGTTCTATGTTGGTACAATATAAATGCATAAATGTTAGTAACCTGAAAGAAATGTCTTGGTTTTTTTCTTTTTATTTTAGCAAATGGATGTACTCCAGATGGCCTTATTTCATGGGCAAGATTCTGCAAGGTACGAGTCGCTGTTCCTCAGCTAATGCTATGGAGATCAATGTAACTTAATATACAGCATTGCTCGTTGGATTTTCTTCCTACTATAAAAGAGTTCATCTGAATTATTCTTGGTTCTGGCTGAATCATGACTGGGATAAGACCAAAAAATGTTCTGAAATAGTTTGGAGCGGTTACATTCATCAATGTAGATATGATCATAGGCTGCTCCAGTTCATGTACAGTACAGTAGTCTCTCTGATGAACTTTCCTTTAGGCGTCATGTGATGTATAGATCCACCCATTATGGTTTAGTTCAACAGTAAGAAATGGGACCCTGACTCTGGAACAACCTAATGAACAAAGCTGAAATTGGGGGGGAACACCTACCATAATTCACAGTCCTTACAAGCATCCATACCACCTTGTGCTGATCGGAGATGGGAATCTAATACTATCTAGAGGAGCCCTGGTTTTCCAGCTCTTCCATTGGGACTACTAAACTGTCTTCCATACTAGTGGTTTCTTGCCATGGAAGACGATACCTAGAACAGAAGTTGACCTCCAATGTGGCAAATAGATGTTTCCCATGCTATGTTAATAAAGCCTTTACTGTTTGAGGATTTATCAGGAGAAAGAAACCTTGCACAGGAGGTATCTCTTGCAAACAGTAAACAAAGAATAGGAAAGCTTTTAGCTCCTAGGTGCACTGTTTTTTTGTGGGGTGAAGGGCAGTTTAATTCAATGAAGTTGTTGTCTGAGTAACAAAAAGTCTAAAAAAAAAAAACAACTAAATTCAGAGAGCACCAAGGACTCCACAGTCTAATTCTAGGAAGCAGAGTTTGAAAAAGGGAAGGTCAGGAACTATGAAATAATGGAGGCCTTGAAGCTGCAACTTATCCACTCTAATCATTTAGATAGCCCTATTTTAAATATTCAGAAAAATGAGTGCAGCAAACACCAAGCAAGTGACAAGAAGTGAAACTTAAATTAAAACCTAACACCTTTGAGATGATGCTAAATCAGTTTGCAGTTTTTACCACCTCAACTTTTTGCCTGTCTTGATTTCAGGAAAACCTGAATGATAAAAATTTTGCCTTTTGGCTGTGGATTGAAGGGATCCTTGAATTGATTAGGAAACACTTGCTCTTCCTCTGGAACGATGGGTAAGCATCTTTTGCTCAGAGCCCAAATAGAAAATCAGACAATTCTGGAATGATTTCAGTTGCACTTCACAACATATTGAAGTCTAATAATATTTACAGTCAATAATAAAAAAGAAAATGACTCCTTTGGACTCCATTAACTTTAGAACCCTAAAAGGAAGAATCCTGTAGTGTGTGAATGGAACCTGTTTTTCTTTTCTTCTGCACAATGAGATTTCTTTTTCTTTCCCAGTATCTCCCCCCTCCCCCTAAGCTTTGAAAATCTGTTCTTCAGACTTGAGACTCCCTAGCAGATTTAGAGAGCATTTGCAGTACTGTGACAGGAAAGGAAAAATTTCTTCTGCTTTCTTTCCCTTAATAGAAACTGCATCGCTAATGGCAACTTACCAGGCTCTTCCATACTTTGAATCTGTACAGTTTCAATGTGTGATGCTTATGATAGTGCTTAAGAAAGAGCATTGTTCCCATGCCTGCTGCATGTAAAAAGGCTTAAGAAGAAACGGAGAAGCGATAGGGGAGTTTCACGCTAATCTGGGAGGGATTATAAAGTTAACGTCACCATGAAAGAACCATTATAGTGTTTTTCCACTGTTATTTTAAAATGCTTCTAGATTTCTGCAGTGACTAAAAGAACCATTTTCTAATGAGGTTAACAGCACTTTTTCTCTATTATGAAACCCACAAGTGCAGCCAAATGCTTTTTTAATGGTGCAGCATAAAATCGATTTGACAGAATGTAGGCAGCTGCCTGAAGGAAAAATGAATTATTTTACTCAGCATTAATTTTGCAGTTTCCAGTTGCAAGCTTAGTTAGAATGAAATAGCATTGTTACAGGTAAGTCCTCAAGTTACGATCACAATTCAAACAGTCACTAAATGAACTGTTGTAAGTTGAGGACTACCTGAACATGAACCCAGGACATTGCATCTGTCATAACTGTGAGTCAGTTGTCAAGCATATGAATGCAAATCATGGGGGTGGCAACGATCACATGTGGAAAATGGTCATCAGTCCCTTTTTTCCATGCCGTTGTGACTGAACAGTCACCAAGCAAATTATTGTAAGTCGAGACTATCTGGAGTTCCTTTGCTGGAATTCTTCTGATTTCCCTTTAAGAACCAAAATTCTTTTGTGTACATGGGGAGAGGGACCTTCTCACAGCCTTCTCGTGAGGGGGCTGTTTTTTTTCCTCAGGGACAAGGGCTGGGGGGCCTGCTACTGGGGATCATGCAGAAAACAGTCCTTGAATATTTAAGCTCCCGCTTCCTCCTTTTGGCAGAAAGACTCTGGAAGATCCTAGTTCTGCGCTTAAAAAGCAGTGCCCCTCCTCCTTTGATACGTATGTTCTTCTTTGCCCATGTTGCAGGCACATCATGGGCTTTGTCAGCAAGGAGCAAGAACGCATCTTGCTTAAGGAAATGGAGACAGGGACGTTTCTTTTGAGGTTCAGTGAAAGTAGTCGAGAAGGAGCGATCACTTTCACCTGGGTGGAAGGGCCAGCAAACGGTAAGCAAAACTTGGAAGAAAGGCTTTGTGTTGTGACGAGCCTACTGATCCTCTTTATGCTGGGAGCTCTTGTGCTTTTAAGAAAGGAGATTCTGTACCTCTGATTTGGAAAAATTCATAGTTTTAACAAGCCCAGGCCTAGTTTCTCCCAGAAAGTTAAATCTTTATTAATTTCCACAATTCCATGGAATAAGAACCCAGTTGCCTTCGTTTAATAAAATCTCATACAGTATATAGGGGAATAATGCAATAGCATTTTCTTTATCTACTCAAGGTTGATGAGTGGATTTTCTTTCTATAAAATTAAGAGATAACTAAATTTGGTGTCTTTCTTCTTTCTCTCTCCCCTGATCTCTCTCTTATATATAATTTATTTTACTCATACATACAAATCAATCAAATAAGTATTGAGTCAGGCCAGGGCCCGTGAGCTCTCTAGAGTGACTGGCAGAGGCCATGACAGGAGCTCAACTTTCGTCCTTCAGTACAGGCAGGGATGCTGTCCTGGCCTACTCTGTGTCAACAAGAAGAGCAGGAACACTAAGGAGAGCATAGCCTTGCTTTTCCAGCAAGAGTTAGATGGACATTCAAACACATTCAGACAAACAAACTGTTTTGCATGTCACTATGACAATTTGAGTTCCAGAAGCCCCTCAACAGAAGATAGTGGATTAGGTTTCAAAAAAAAAGTAGCAAGGACCACCTCACAATTTTTACTGAAGGAAAAATAGAAGTAAAGCAACCAAAGGAAAAGCAGCAGATTAAAGTCCACAGAGCTACCTAATTAATCTTGTCATTTGAATGAAAATACTACTAGGTCCAGAGACTTCCCTAATAGAATATTGTATAGGAGGGAAATCAGCATACATTCAAAATTATTTTCAATTCATTGTTGCCTGAATTGCATAAATATCTGTTTAAGCAATGTTTGAGAATGCAATGAAATGCTTAGGCCCACAGGGGGAAGTGTTGGAGATCTGAGAGCTTCTTTGTCAGAAGTCCTCCTGGTCTTCACACTGGCCTCACCTCCTGCATTGAAGTACCAATTTTGTTGTTCCTCCTACTGCCACTTCTGGATGCACTTACTAGGAGATTGAGAACCCTAGTTATAAGAAAAGAGTTTAGACCGATACCTGTGGTATCTTTCTGGCCATTAAAAAGTGAAAGTGCAGAAGTTTAAGTAAATAGAGTTTTTTCCCTGGTTCCATAGCAGTGAGGTTTGGTGAGTAAGTTGCAGCATTTCTTATACCTTTTTGACCACATCTCTCAGAACATAAAATAAATACAACTTTTTCTTTAAAAAATAAATGCTTAAATATTAACATGCAAACAATTCAGTGCATAAGGATACAAATATACTGGTATTCTGCTAAGATCTCATCAATACAACAAATGGCAAATTAAAAAGAAAATACAATTTATGTGGACAGGCCACAAGATGGCAGTGGTCTGCTATAGATGAATTGCTCTCTGAAAGAATTTCAAAAAAGTTGCTGGAGAGGATTCATATTATTACCAAAGAGATTATAAAGTGTAAATCAGGAACTAGAGGGAACCATGGTAATTCTATAATTTTCCCTGCTTCCATCCATAGACCTTTTAGCAACCTCTATACAATAAGGAGAAAATATAGTATGGAGAGGGAAAAAAACTTCCATTGCTCCAATACTGGCAAAGTTTTTGATAAATTTCTACATTATTAAGCTTCTGTTAAAGGTAGCCTCAAATAAATCAATGAAAAATATTGAACTGAAGAAGCTTCTTGGATGAGAAGTGAAACATCTAAAAAGAAAAAACAAGGAAGTCCAGTTGCCTCTTCAAAGAAGCACCTTTGTTTGGGATAATTGAAAAATATGTTTGCTGTATATTAAAAAACTTGTAACATTTATCTTCTCCTGTTTCCTTCCCCCACCCCATCCCACTTTGCCCCAGATCCATCCTTCCACTCTGTGGAGCCCTATACAAAAAAGGAACTCTCTGCCGTCAGCCTGCCGGATATCATTCGCAATTACAAAGTGATGGCGGCTGAGAATTTTCCCGAGAACCCACTGAAGTACCTGTATCCATGCACTCTCAAAGACAACGCATTCGGAAAATACTACTCCAGACCCAAAGATTGTGAGTAGTTTTCTCTCTACAACTTGCCTTTTTCACAAGGACAACATTCTCACGTCGAGATGTGCAGGCTTGTGTTCCTCAATTTTTGCATTTTCCCTCGGAAACGACGTTAGGAATCTCAGCTTTCCCTGCTTCTACCCCTGAATCCGACAATAGTTCTTTGGAATTTAGACATGGGGATGGGCAAAGGAGTAAGATTGGTGCCATATGAAACATGCCACTGACCTTCATTTGAAAGCATTGCTTGTACACAAGCTGCTTCCAGTTTTGTTTTTCAAAACTTGGCTTGGCTCATGTCTACATTGATAACAGTTTGAAAGATGTTTACCTCATGACCAGAATTCTTTCTGTGAAGCTTTTTTTCCCCTTTTTGCACTCATCTAAATTGATACAAATGGAAGTTGGAAGAGATGTCTAGACCAGTATTTCTCACTCATTTTGCATTGGTGTCACCTCCACAGATATGAGACAGTAAGAGGTGTATTTTCTGGTGTCAACAAGACACTATTTTCAGTATAATACACATTGTCTATCTGCTGGTCCCTTGGCACTTGACGTACACACACACGGACGGACGGACGGACGTTACATGTTTTTCACAGTGGCCCCTTGAAATATCAAATGGTCATATGGCCCCCAGTTGAGAACTTCTGGTCTAGACATTAGCTTGGTCTGGATGTTTTCTGTTTTCCAGATGCAAAAATAAACTTTATATGTGCTTCTTTCTAGCTTCGGAACCCATGGATGTGGTTACTGGAGGCAAAGGATACATCAGAACTGAACTAATTTCTGTATCTGAAGTGTGAGTTGCCAAGAAGAGAACAGAGTACACTTTGAATATACTGGGGTGTCACCTTTAGCACTGGCCAATATCACACTGTGACAAAATAGAAACATTCTTCCCAAGATTACTCAGGTGCTATGGTCGTGCACCTTCAGCGTGGCCTCTGGAAACCAGCATAGCTGAACAGTGGTCTTGGTTTTATGCCTGTACTGAATCTGGAAGCTAAGATTGGATCACTTTCCCTTTCCCCCCTACCACCAGCATCAATAAACAAGTTTGCAGGGCAGGCTGACACGGCTTCTGCTTGCCCACACTTTGTTCTTGCATCACATGTCAAAATAAAGTTGTGGATTTTGGTTAATGATGTAATGTGCCTCTGGTTTTTAATAGTTTATTGGGGTGGGTGGGGGGGGGTACAGACTTCCTCAGTTTATTGAGGATGTCTGAGTGTGTGATAAAGTTGGCAGCAGTATTATAAACTTTTGGCTGGATTGAGGGGAGGATGAAGAGAAGGAATTGAAATGGGAAAGAGTTGTCCCAGGTCACGGTTTTTTAAGGGGGGAGGAGGATGGTAAGCAGAGCATTCACCATGAAAAGGCTGTCTGGTTGCTTTCACATAGTCTTCCTTTCTATTTTCCACTCCTGCTTGACTGCTGCATGCTATTCTCCCATGTCAAGTCTCTATTCTGCTTCCCCCTACCCCCCAATTCAATTGTTGGCTTTATGTTTCTTATGTGCTGCATCATCCCTGGCTCTTTGCAATGTCCTCTTTACAGCAACCAAACAAAACACTTCCCTTCCTGCAAGTATTTTTATTTCCTTAGATTTTAAATGTATTGACAGGGCTGATACACAATGCTTATGTATTTGTACCTTGTCCAGTTTGTATGTAATGATCATAACATCATTGTAAGTTGGTTTTCTATTCATAAAGATCCTTAAAACAATTGGCCCGCAAATTAATCTGACTAGTATATAAGTAGTCCTCAACTTAAGACCACAATTGAGCTGAAAATTTACGTTACTGAGAAATATGTTAAGTGAGTTTTGCCCCATTTTATACCTTTTCTTGCCACATTTGTTCAGTGAATCACTGCAAGTTGTTAAAGTTAGTAACACACTTGTTAAGTGAACCTGGCTTCCCCATTGACTTTCAAAAGGGGATCTCCAGGACAGCAACCGTCGGAAACATGAACCAATTGCCAAGCATCCAAATGTAAATCTCATGATAACGTGGATGCTGAGACGTGTTCGTAAGTGTGGGAAATGGTCTGAAGTCACGCTTTTCCTGTGCCGTTGTAACTTTGAACGGCCACTAAATGAACTGTTAAGTCGAGGACTACCTATACAGGAAATTATTTCTCTTAGTGTCGTGTGCATCATCTGTGGATTTTGGGGAGTGGAAGAAAAGATCCAGCTCTTTACAGGTCATGGATGATCTTGTGGCTGTAGGTGGGCAGAGAGATTTAAATTAAGACTGTTCCTTAATTTCCACCTCCTCTAAATCTGCCAGGAAACCAAAAGGAATTGCAATCTATCAAATTTGCATATGGTTTTAACTGGTTTAGAGAGAAAAGGTTAGCTTTCCAATATGGGAAGGGGTTGTATGAATACAGTAGGCAATGTTTTAGAAAAAAGGAACCTTTTGCTATGTGACAGTGAAAAACTAAACAGGTGCATTGAATCATATGTTTAATATGTTTATTTTTCAGCTCTAATGCAAAATCCCATGTCGTGAAGGTTTAGTAGTGCAGGGTCTTTAAGCTAGCAGGGAGAAGTTCTATCCCAAATGTAGCAACCTAAATCCAGCTGTCTTCACCTGCATGTTTTGTCCATGATGGGCTTTGGGGATAAAAAATTCACAAACATAACATTTCTCTTTTTTTAAAGTAAATTGGCCAAAATAGTAGTGATACCCCTGAAATAATGGTACTTGTCTCTGCTGCCTCCTTGCTGAATTTGAGAATCCTAAAGCACAAGTTCTGTCTTGCCTCAAGCAGGAAATGCATGTGTGCCTGCCCTGCTCCCTTAATCGAAGTTTGATAGATTTCAGTATAAACTTGGGCTGATGCCGACTAACAGGTTGAACAGGCTGCTGGCTCAAAGCAAGCCATTTTTGTTTCAGTGTGGCAAGAAGGCTCTGTGATTGAATTAAGAATGGTTTGTAGGCGATAGTGACGGTTATCTGCAGGCTAAGCCTAGAAATAGTGATGGGGAGACAATTGTTGTGCCGGGACTAATGGATCAGGTTCCAATTCATTAGAAACTGATTGTTTTTGTCCTTTGCTTATCCTTCAGCCACCCTTCCAGACTGCCTGGCCCCGAGGCCCTTCTGCCTATGTCCCCGGAAGAATTTGATCAGGTAGTGCAAGAGGTAACTTCTGCAGAAATTATGGTGAGTAAATGACAATTGCTTTGTGGTCTGATAATGTGCTAAGCTGCTTTTGTAGCAAGTCTGTCATCTCCAACCAAGAGATGCATAAGCACTATAGCTATCCTTGATAAATAGTACAGTCTATGATAAAGATATGTCCTCCTTGCAACCAGGCAATTGATGAATTCTCTGCAAGCAGTTTCAGCTATCTCTTCCTGCCAATTTGGGCCTTCCACCTGAAGTCAAAATTACAACAGCCCCACTTGCATGTTAAATGCACTTGTGACCTAAATTATCCTGAAAGGGATTTTTTAATCTTGCTTGCAACGCTTACTGCATGGAGTGGTGAGATTTTTAACCTGGTAGCTCATCTATGTTTTCTCTCTTACAGATGTGTACAGAATGTACACCATGAACCTTGGCTAGGCCTGCTGGCATAAAGTCTTGAATGTGTCCTCTTTACCTGCAGTTCCCAGAACCTGTAGGAGTCTCATCATTTAGTCTCTTAGGCTCTATATCTTATAGTGTTGAGTACTCTAGTTTTTACTGCAAGAGCAGCTTGAACCTTCTGAAATGTTTACTTGCTACGAAAAATATTTATCTAGTAATAGTGTATGTAGCTGTTTTCATGGTGTCGTGTTCAATAATATTTCCAGCTTTTATATATAAGGTTGCTTAGGTTCAGTTTCACCCATGTGTGAAAAGCTACAGGTCTCAGACTCCTCTGGAGAGCCCCTGGATCCAAACAATCTTAGGATTATCTTTTTATCTTGGGGTAGATGCTTCGAAGTTAGTGCTGCCACACCGCTCAATTTTCAGAGGTTGCTGGGCCCTCCTAACACCAGTCAGTCAGTCAGTACGTTCCAACAACTTCTGCTGCCCTTCTGATGAATAAAAGGTCAATATGAATTAATTTCTATAACACAGTTTCCTTGTGAGACTGCAATAATTTCAACCTTCTGCCCCCATTCCTCTCAAGCATTAAAGTCTAAGGTAACATTCCTTTTTACAGTAACTCAGATACTGCAAATTAATTCCAGTTTACAAAAAATACTAGTTCCCAAGAAATACTAAAAGAGAAAAGCTAAACTTGAAATCTCTGAAATGGCACAAAAAGTCCTACGTGTACAAAGAATAGAGTTAAGAGAATAAGGGTTCTCACATACACAAAAATAATTATGATTTTAAAGGCAAAGTCTAATCAGAGCAATTATCTGTTCCTTGGAGGTAACCTGAATTCTGAAGCAAAGTGCATGAAGCAAAGTGTCCCTGAATCTTTTTGGCCTCATCAGATACTTTTAACCACATATTGAATTTGTCAGATGGTAGGCTTAACTTACTTTTCTGAGTCTCAGCACCCCAACAACTGCTTCCCATCTTCCTGTTGTTCCAGAAATTGGCAAAAGCAATCCAAGTAAACACCACTGGCGTTTGTTATCGTATTAAATTGCATGTAATGTGATCTTTGTTATTGAGGGAAAGAAGGTTCTTCACATAAATGTCATCAGAGTGCTAGGAAATTCAAGGCAGGGTACATTTTGTGTCATATTGCCTGTCATGATCATAGCTATTGTTAAGTAATTAATAAAGTGAATTTATTGCAGTCTTCTATGGACTTTTTTCATCCTAGTCCCACTTAACAGCAACTAGGTGCATATTATTCCCTTCAATATTTACCAAATGCTTCTTTAGACAAACAAACGTTGCCCCCTTATATATTGAGAACAAAAGGCTAGACTTAAGTAGGTTTTAGGGCAATGGCACCACAATGGACAACCTTACAACATAGTACGCTTCCACAGAATGCAGACTGGATGTGAGAGAGAAAAAATGTCCAAACTTACTACCTTTATTTATTTAACTTTATTTTATTTGGTCTGTTTATTATTCTTAAAATGCAATGCATTTGGATTTGTAATCCTGAAAATAAATCTTACCTTCAGATTGGTTACACTCAAATTTAAGTCATGGGAAAATGGTGACAAGCAAAGAATACATTCATCATGGTTTATTCCCTATAATAAAGCCAAATGTCAAGCCAAATCAGTCACAATTGCTCATCAGGTCAGTAAAGTCACTGATAATCCTGCCCTGAAAATGGTGCCAGTCTACTGCAACACAAACACACACACTCGCACGCACAAATGAGATAGTAGAGTAAGATGGCTATAGTACTAATAAAGCTCACTTTTAGATGTTTAAAATTCACTGTTGCATTATTTTTGAATGAAACCATGGGAGGCAACAGCAAAGCTGAACTGAAGATAATGTAAATCCACATATAAATAAACTAGCTCAGGAGCTACAAAGACTTATGAAATACAACTCACAAGAAAGAAAAGCTATACTATAGTTGCAAGAGATTGGTAGGTACTAAATAAGATTTGGGTTTTTTTTGTAATGGCTAAGGAAAAAATAAACTTGGGTAATATGGTCATTTTTTAATGTATTGGTTATTTTTTTCAGCATTTTTATTTGGTTTTAAAGCAAAAATAAAAGTACTAAAATGTTGACTGGTGAACATATATTCTAGCACTTTTAAGATGGGGATGTGTGTCAGGAACAACATTCCCTACTTTGCACAATATATATATTTAAAATAACTTATATGTGCTATAGGAGATATTAATGAGTTTTCCATAATGGCATCTGGGATATCAGGGCTGGCAAATGTTCTGCTCTAGAGAAAAACTGGTCAGCTGCAAGTGAACTTTCTAGAGGTTAATCCAACAGGGTCGATACGGCCAAACTTTTAACTGAAAGGACAAATGTGAGGGAATGGTGACGCTGTGAATGAAATGGTAGGGCAAAGGGGGCAAAAACAATGATCTTGTGATGCCTTCTTAAAAGATGAATCCCCGCTTTAAAAAATCGTCTTAGCATAAATGAGTTTTAGCATGTTCACAATGTCCAGTTTAGCATGTATACATACAGTTTATGACCAAATCAAATGTGGTGTGATCGCAATGTTTGCCATAGGTCACAGTTCACAATGGGGAAAACTTTCAACCAGTTGAAAGGGGGGGGGGGGAAGCAGGACAAAGAGTCTACAGGTGCAGTATTCTCTACTTACATTCTCCTACGTTTGGTCAAATAAACCTTGGAAGAGATTCCCTGATAAAAACACTTGGAACAAGAGTTAAGTCTAGGCAGCATCCATCAGTCCATATGTACGAAATTACATGATGTAAGCGAGTATGGTGGGAAAACATTGAGCGCTTTATGTTCCAAGATGCCAGGTTGGATCCACAAGAGCCACAAATCTCAAAATCTAGCAAGACAACAGCTATGTTGGCTCTGGTATACTCTCAGACAGCTTTCTTAAAAGTATCCATGTATACACAGCAAGCAGGACAAAAAAGCTTCATGAGTATGACCATGGAGTAAAGTTTCATAGAGATAATCCCTCCCGCCCCACAAAAAACCCCTATGCGTATAGTCAACAATAATTCCGATCACTTGCACATAGCACAAGCTAATATTGCTCACATGAATAGTTGGTTTTTTTTCTGAAAAAGAAACTTGTCTTTTGTGTGCAACAAAGAAAGCTGCTGTAACATTGGAACAAAGCAGTACTCTGAAAAATATACTTCACTATCCAACAGAAACATTCACTCTTCATAATCATTTTCCACAATTAAATAGATCATTAACTTTGAATCTCAGTCAGAAGAGTGTTATAGTAAGCCATCCAGGTTTTTCTGTACAGTTTGGTTTTCTTTTCCATTATTAGAGTTGTCTGGAGGGGTGTACTGAACTTGATATTCTTGAAGAATTTTGAATACATCATGATGTCCAAAGTGCAAAGCTTCATCCATAGGTGTATTGTTCCATCTGGAAGAAAATTAATAAGAAGTGGTAGGTATGTTAAAGGCATCTCAATTGCTAACAGGCTCTAAATTAACATGGTGATGTATTTATACAAAGATTTCCATCTTCCACTAATGAACACACACCTCTGTTTGGCTTCTAAAATGAATGCTGCCTATATAGAAAACCCCTTCCTGAAGAGTGGGCTCCCAAAACAGCATTTCAGCTGAGCCTGTCCCCTTGCATATTAGAAACTGACCAAAGTTAATGCTGTTTGATGGGTTTCTTTACAGTAGACCTCTTAAAATCTGATGATTCAGCTCCTTCCTTCAATGAAGCACTATGTACTCATTTGGCCAGGCCAGTCTTGGATAGCTTAATCAGCATAAATCATACTTAACTTGTTTTGTGTTACTACCAAGTATCCTGTCTTCATCTTCAGTCTGAATGCATGTCAAGTCCTATTTTAAGGTGATGGAAGGAGAAGCAAACATCCTAGGTGTACCATAAGATGGTGATGGAGCAGTGGTTAGAATGCAGTACTGCAGGCTACTTCTGCTGACTGCCGGCTGCCTGTGATTTAGCAGTTCAAATCTCACCAGGCTCAAGGTTGACTCAGCCCTCCATCTTTCCAAGATGGGTAAAATGAGGACCCAGATTGTTGGAGGCAATATGATGACTCTAAATCGCTTAGAGAGGACTAAAGCACTGTGAAGTTGTATATAAGTCTAAATGCTATTGCTATTATCAAACAGTCCAGGTTGAAGCAAACCGGAGCAATTTTATGTGAGGCTGTAGTAAAGGCATCTTTGCAGGCAACTGCAATGTCTTCCTAAGCTTTATTGGCCCTTGATGCAAGCAACTTCTTACAATGGGATGCTTATATAGATACAATGGTAACAGCAAGGAACAACTTTTTTTCTGCCCTACAGACAAAGCACAGGCTTTAGCAAGAGCTTTGTTTGTTGCTTGACTGGATTCCTCTGAATCTTATTCTATTGTCTTGGTCTTGCTGCTTTAAGGTCCTGGAAAATCAAAGAACCCATTTGACTTAGCAAGCAATGAAAGCACTCGGAGGTACTCCAAAATTAAAGTGTATGATTGGCAACCAGCCTCGAGTTTATCTTTCTCCATTCATGATGAATGGTGCATTTTGCCATAATACCCACAATATCCTCCCTATCTTCACAACTTTGCTTTGAGCGGAGTCCCCCTTATCCCCCCACCTCTCATAGTGGAATATTTGGAAAATACAAACATGGATAGATAGCTGAACTCTTATCTTTGTATTAGTCCAAATATAGCTAAAAACAGTTTAATCCAATACTTTCATCATCACTTCCTGACCAAATGCAATCGAGACCAAACTCTTGAACTCAGAGAGATGTATCTTCCTTCCTTACCATATTCTTAATGTTCTGGCTTTATTAAGCATTCTAGCCTTGTTATCAAAAGTAGCCTGTCTGTCTCATGACCACTAGGGAAACTTCCATATTTTGAATTTTTTGTTTAGAATAGAGACAGGAAGAATATTCTTAAATAGTAAATGGCAATTGAGTTTAAAATGGAAGCTTCTTAAAATACCTTGCCTTTCTAGGAAAATTATGGTATATAATTTGGAAGCAGGCATTTAAGAAATAGCTTGTGTTCATGCTAAATAGAGACAGAGAAAAAAAGTGAACTGCACCAGACCTGAACATCCCACTTTACAATTCCCACGACAGAATATTTTTGTTCTATTCAAAGTGGTGTTCTATCACCAACAGAAGTCTTAATATAACTTAATATGACCCAATTCTAAGATCTCCAAGTTTGTTTATTTTAACCCTATTTGCTAAGTGAATTGATGCTAGACGAGACTGTTCCGTCTGCAGCAATCCTGAAAAGCCATAAAACTAAAGGAGAAATTCAAATTAAAGTTAATGATTACTTTTTGTAAACCAAAAATGGTGTAAGTACACATACACATCTCAGGAATGTTAACTGGGGCATTCCAACTCAACATTTCATTTAGATGAACTTAAATCCAGTGAACTCAGACGGTTAAGACTTGCCTCCTGTACTCAATAAAAATGGGGTAACTGCGTTAATTTGCCGGGAGAAGCAAGTATGCTAACAAACTATTAATATTCTGGGGCATGTTTATTTAAGATCTACTATGTTATCTGAGGGAGCCAGTCACTCTCACTCAGCCCTAGGAATAGGGCAATGAAAAACCATTTTTGAGATATTGCCAAGAAAACTGCAGGGACTTATCTGGGAAGCCAACACAGGTCCACATATGCACATACTGTATGTTATTTTACTGTTGCCTCGATCCCTTGATCTCTCCCACCCAAAGGACTTTATGTTTAGCTCTGCAAAGAAGCCTAAGGCTTATTCCATTTCCACATCTTGACACAGAAGATTTAATTGATGGCTAGGCTAACTTAAAGGAGCAGATGTTGCATTATACTTTGTGGAAAATATCAGATTTTTAGGGTATGAAATTCTTGGAGCATATTGTTTATGAATCCAGTGCTAATATGCATCACTTTTAACAAAGTTAATTAATTCTCTACTATATTTTTCATGCAGATGCTCACCTGTCTTTGGGGAAAGGATTCACTTTGCAAGCTTCCAGCAAAAATTTAACTACCTCTACGTGACCTAAAATACATAAAGAGATAATTGCATAAACTCCTTATATTCCCCATACCAAATGCAACAGCTAGTTTAGATATTATTCATGGTCCCAACCTTCTGCAGCTGCTACGTGCAATGCTGTTCGAGAATCATAGTCTCTTTGTTCCATATCCATACCCGACAAGGCAAATCTGAAAAAATGGAAGGAGGAAAACCTGATCACAAATAACATAGAGTTAAATTAACAGCTGCCCCTAAACATTTGGCCCAGTGAACACATCAGGATTGTTTAAAGCTGGTTGCCATGGGATGGAGTACTTGCCAATTAGGAAAAGTATTGCGATGTTGGCAGGGACAGCAGCTAAATCAAAAATGTCAGGTGGGCACAGGATGCCAAGAAAATCTGTTTCCACTGGCCCTGTGGTAGGGACTGCATTGTAGTATGATCCTCAGACACAATATTTGGACCATTGTTCAATCCTGATTAAAACAGGAAGTCTTCTTCACTCAGATAAGTTATGCTAGGACTCCAAAATTAGGATTATGCTTACTGTGTTTGAGCTGGAGTAGAGGAAAATTGAAGAACTGCATCAAGCACTGAATTAATTTTAGCTTTTCAGTGTAGTTCTCTCTTATGCTTTCTTTTCCCGTCCCATTGCGTCTATCATCTATCTACAAATTATCCTTTTTTCAAAGTCTCCTTTTGCTATCAAATCCTCTTTTTCTTTAACTAATAATGGCTATCCAGCCATCAGACAGCCATATATAGTAAGACAGCTTAAAGGCATTTATTCTATTTGGAACTCAGCAAAATCTGAGGACCTTGGGCAGACTGAGTTCACAGTAAGTTTCCAAGTATTCCAGAGCAACCAACCAATCTATTTTTATTTATTTCAATCACTGGATTAAATCAACCAATCAATTTTTATTTATTTCAATCATAAGACAGAGGAAGCCCAATCAATTAAGGTTCTAAAATAAAGGCAGAACAACCAGATCATTTTTACCATGGCCCATTTCCTTAGTTTTTCCTCTGACCTGACTGTTTTGCTCCTCAAATGTCCCACTTCACATTTCCAGCTTTCAGCACCCTTGACATGTATTTTGAATGGATTTCCCCACTAGACAAACAGTCTATGGACGGCAGGTAGTAATATTAAAATTACCTTAGCAGGTTTGAGATAATATGGTATGTGGAAATGACCTTAGAAGAAAGGGGAAAGAGTCATAGCCAGAGTATGGCCAGACAAGAGGCAGCTTAACATGCAAAAGGAATGTGGGCATGGTAAACATCTCAGAAGAGACCCTCCCTAGTTTCTTGGGCTGTAAAAATGGGGGTGGGAGAGAGAGATTTATTTTGAGACTTGCAGGATTCTGTCAACGTAACCTTGCAATAAAGTAAAATTAGTCCATCTGGTTGTGATTTTACCTTCTAAGGGCAGACACGTCTCCTGTATATGCAGCAAACAAAAGATTTATTACAGACTTCACCTGAAAGAAAGGAAAGAAAAAAATATTTACAAAGTTATTGGCAGAGGGCAAAAATGTGTGGGTGATAATGTCATCCTTACACAAACTGTAAGTTTGTGACTTACATACTTACATTAAAAGGTGTATTATTTTGCTATCATTTTATTTGTTACAGAGACTTCCAGTGTTGGAGTAGGGGTTTGGGGTAGGCTTTTTTTTAGCAGGGGGGATTTGAAAGTAGGTACTGTATAATTATTGTGAGAAATGCCTAAAACCATTCTGTCCACCTGATTGGGCCTTAAGGCCAATTTAAGGTTATAGATACTATTGTTTCCAGACAGGATATAAACTTTAGATCTAGAATTGTTGTTTTTTTTTTATGAAAAATGATCTCCTTAACTTTGGCCATTTTGTGCTTCAAAACAATTTTAGGGTCTCTATTAAGACAATATTTTTCCTTTCACAAAATAAAATATTTTATGCAAGTAGAGCTCCCCACCCTCAGCAGCTACTCTTGTTCCTAGATAACATCCAGCAATGGCCTGGGCATTAAAAAAAGAACATCACATGCTGAATCACCACATATCTTTAAATGATCTTGTGAGAGTTCATTAACTTGTCTGAGAGCTTACATAAGCTTGTGAAAAATCAGTAGAGACCTTTGCTCCTGGTGAGAGATTTAAAAGCTCCATGTAGTATCAAGGTTGGACAAATGCTCTTGTACAACTTCTTTGCTAGGTCAGAAACATCTGGTTTATTTGTTTTTTTTTATCTCACCTTTTATTATTTTAAAAAATAACTCAAGGAAAATGAACATACCTCATCATCCTCACAACAACAACCTTGTGAGGTAGATTGGGTTGACAGAGAGTGAGTGGTCCAAAGTCACCAGTTGGCTCTCATGTCTAAGGTGGGACTAAAACTCGTGGTCTCCTGCTTTCTCTCCTTCCCTTTTGTGAAGCCCTGTCCTGAATGCCAGATCGCTCTCTGCTTCTCTTTGCACAGACAAAGAGACAGTCCCCTTCTCCATATACAAGGAGACATGAAGCCACCTAGACTGAGGAGTTTCAGAATGAAAAAGACCAATTGTTCTGTGATCGATCTCACCTCCATTATTATATATTTAATAGTCTACTGTAGTTGTCAAAGAAACTCCAGTAGTTTCCATGAAAATCATGATCATGCAAATAAACACTATCTATTTGCTTAAATGTCTATGGAGATTCTCAGTCATCCAGGTTATGATTCTCCCAAAGGTGCTTTGTCAAGGGGCAACTGGATTTTGTTTTCTCTTTGAAGACATTTCACTTCTCATCCAAGAAGCTTTTTCAGCTGAATAAGCTTCTTGGATGAGAAATGAAAAAGCACCTTTGGGACATCTATTTACTTACATCTATTTGTATCTGGCCCAATGTGAAGATAAGAAAGGCTGGAAGGAATTCTGTACCAGAGTTCCTTTTGATGAGTTGATTTTGGAGCCGGGTTTTTTTCTGGCATTTCAACAAAATGCTACACATATTGCTGTCAAATTGCCAGTTGTTATGGCCTGTATTCAGTTCCTATCATAAACAATTTGTAGCTCCTAAACAGCTCAGTTCTTTGTCTTATACCTCATATACTGAAGAATTTGCAACCATGAATGAGATCCAAGGATGTGGGAAATTACAGTCCCTACCGAAGTCAGATGTATTTGTAAATATGATTCAAAATGTGGCTTATTTATTTGCATGGATGATAAAACAGTCCTTGACCATTTTCCTTAGATACCCAAAGTCAATGAGAAATTAGTAGAGGCATATGAGATAACAATACATTCACAAAGGTTTAGTGTTTCCCAGAAAGCGAGTTAATTGTAAATAATCTTGGCCCAGTATTTCAACCTTTTCTAACCTTCTGGAACAGCAACATAATAGCTTCTTCACTTACATTGCTCAGAGAACAAGCTATAAAAATTGGAGTTTCTATTTAACATGAATCTTACAGGAATCAACTTATCTAGGACATTTATAAAATAATGAAAAAATCCAAAATGAAGAAATTCAAACCAACCCACAAGACTAAAAGTGCTGTAAAAGGAGGCAGCTTTTGAATATTATTATTTGAAAAATCTGGATAAAACTTGACCAAGAATTAATATTAATAAGTTCAACTGAAATGGTACTCAGAAATGCATTTATCTCTCAAAATTAAAATATGTACACACACAGAATTGATTGGCTATTTAAAACAAAACAGGCTACTTAAATTTGAATAGAATAGAATAGAATAGAATAGAATTGAATAGAATTGAATTCCTTATTGGCCAAGAATGATTGGACACACAAGGAATATGTCTTGGTGCAAATGCTCTCAGTAAAAGAAAAGATACATTCATCAAGAATCATAAGGTACAACACTTAATTATAGTCACAGGGTGCAATAAGCAATCAAATCATACTAGGAAACAGTCAATATAAATCATAAGGATACAAGCGACAAAATTAGTCATACAGTCACAAGTGGGAGGGGATGAGTGATAAGAAGATTAATAATAATAGTCGTGCAGACTTTGTAAATAGTTGGATAGTGTTGAAGGAATTATTTGTTTAGCAGAGTGATGGCGTTTGGAAAAAAACTGTTCTAGTGTCTAGTTGTTCTGGTGTGCAGTGCTCTATAGCATCGTTTTGAGGGTAGGAGTTGAAACAGTTTATGTCCAGGATGTGAGAGGTCTGTAAATATTTTCACAGCCCTCTTTGGACTCGTGCAGTATTCAGATCCTCGATGGAAGGCAGGTTGGTAGTCATTGTTTTTCTCTGAAGTCTGTGTCTGTCTTGTTGGGTTGCAGAACCAAACCAGACAGTTATAGAGGTACAGATGACTGACTCCATAATTCCTCTGCAGAACTGTATCAGCAGCTCCTTGGATAGTTTGAGCTTTCTGAGTTGGCGCAGAAAGAACATTCTTTGTTGTAATTTTTTGATGACTTTTTGATGTTAGGTGTCCATTTTAGGTCTTGCAATATGATCTTTTAGGTCTTGCATCGAGAAATGTGAAAGTCTCTACTGTTGATACTGTGTTGTCTAGTATTGTAAGAGGTAGTAGTATGGGAGGGTTTCTCCTAAAGTCTACCACCATTTCTACGGTTTTGAGTGTGTTCAGTTCCAGATTGTTCCGGTTACACTACAAGGAAAGTTGTATAATCTCTTGTCTGCATGCAGATTTATCATTGTCTCGAATGAGACCAATCACTGTTATATCATCTGCAAACTTCATTATTTTAACATATTAATCGTTTGAGATACAGTCATTGGTATATAGCCATGGTGGCGAACCTATGGCATGCATGCTGGAAGTGGCACACAGAGTCATTACTGCTGGCACAGGAGCAGTCACCCAGAAAAGGTTTACTGTGCATGCGCGTGTACCGGCCGGCCACTTGCTGTCAGGTATCTGCCGCACAGAAACAGGGGCACGGCGGCACAAAGGAGACACTCACACATGCACAGAAGCATGTGGCATGCATGGGCTGTCATGTATGCATGTGCAGAATGCCCAGCGTGGGTTGCATGGGTTGCATGTGCATGTGCAAAAGCGTAGAAGTGCAGGTCGCGTGCATGCGCAGGAGGCATGGGGGGGCGGCACGCATTGCCTTCTGGGTGATGGCATGAGAGCACAAGCAAGGAAGCGCACCCGCTATTATCGGCACGGGAGCCCAAAAAGATTAGCCACCACTGGAATATAGGGATGAGAAGTGAAGAAAGCACACAGCCTGGGGGGGGGGCTGTGCTAATTGTACAGGTATCAGATGTGATTCTGCCTAGCTTCACCTGCTGCTTCCTGTTTATGATCCACTTACAAGGTTCAGGTACCGCTAGCTGCTTTAGTTTAGTTAGAAGAATGTCTGGAATGATGGTATTGAATGCTGAACTGAAGTCTACAAAAAGGACCCTTGCGTAGGTATTTGGGGATTCAAGGTGTTGTAGGATGTAGTGCAGAGACATATTAAGAGCATCATGTCAATCTGTTTGCTCAGTATGCAAACTGCATGGGATCTAACAGCGGATCTGTGATGGTTTTCAGGTGGGAGAGCACTAGCCTTTCAAAGGTTTTTGTAACTACAGATGCTGCAGCAACTGGTCTATATAAACTTTTTGCAAGGGAATAACAGAAAAAGGAGTTCAAAAAGTTATGGAAAGTAACACATTAAATAAGAAATTGAGAGAGTTATTGAAGCATGATATACAAAGCCAATTATCAATCAGCAAGTTTATTCTCTTGCTTTTTCAATGTACCTCTTCTTAATATCGTTATTATATAGTTACTGCACAATTTTTTTTAAAAAATTAATGTATGTAATAAAGTGATGGAGTTAATAATATCAGCGGCTACATAAATATTTTAAATAAAACTGAATTAAATAAATAAGGCAAACTACATTGATCCAAGAAAGCACTAGTTCTTCCTGTTACTTTCTTCCACGAAGCTGCTCAAAAATTCTCAAATGAATAAAGTGGTACCTTGGTAGTCATTGTTAATTGGTTCCTGGAGGCATGGCAAGTACCAAACAAACCACACAACTTAATACATGACCTTTTGTTTCAGCCGAAAAGGGTAGCAAGTCATGAGGCAGCCCACACTGACAAGTTTTTTTTTACTTGACAATTGCTCACAAGATAATAGGTATAAGTAAAAACATAGTTATGAATACATGGATACATATAAGAAAAATTTAAAAAATATAAAAGAAGCAATAGGACAGGGATGGTGGGCACGTTGGTGCACTTATGCACCCCCCCCCACAGACCTCTTAGGAAAGGGGTGAGGTCAATAGTAGACAGTCGTTAAAGTTTTTGGGGTTTGGACAAAAAAAACACAGAGTCAGGAAGAGTATTCCAGATATTGACCACTCTGTTGCTGAAGTCATATTTCCTGCAATCAAGTTTAGTGCGATTAACCTTGAGTTTGTATCCATTGTTTGCTCTTGTGTTGTTATGGTTGAAGCTGAAGTATTCATTGACAGGTAGGACATTGCAATGTATGATTTTATATACTATATTTAGATCGGACTGAAGGCGGCATAGTTCTAGGTTTTCTTGGTCTAGAATGTCAAGTCTCGTGGCATAAGGTATTCTGCAACGAGTAGAGGAGTGGAGAATTCTTCTTGTGAAATATTTCTGGACTTTCTCAACTGTGTTAATATCAGATACGTAATATGGGTTCCAGACTGATGACCTGTATTTGAGTATTGGTCTGGCAAATGTTTTGTATGCTTTAGTTAGTAGTGTGATATTACAAGAGAAAAAACTACGTAAGATTAGGTTAACAACTCTTTACACCTTTTTGGCTATGTAGTTACAGTGGGCTCTAGCACTTAGGTCATTTGAGATAGGTACTCCAAGATCCTTGACAGAGTTTGGATCATCAACAAGGTCTTGACTATTCAGCCTGTATTTTATTTTCTGATTTTTTTTTGCCAATATGTAAGACAGAGCATTTATTTGTTTAGATTTGAAGTTACTATTTGATTGACCATTCTGACACATAGTTGAGGTCTTTTTGAAGGGTAGCAGTATTGTCTGTGGTGTTGAATAGCTTTACATCATCAGGGAATGATGATTAAGCAACTGCTCTTAATATGATCACAGAGGTCATTTATGTAGAGTATGAACAGAGTTGGTCCTAGAACACTGCCTTGGGGGACACCACTGTTGACAGGTAACAGAATTTGATAGGACGCTCCCAATTTTGACCATTTGTTGTCTGTTTGACAGGAATGCTTCTATCCAGTTATGCAGGTGTCCAGAGTTACCATCAGATTTTAGTTTTAGGAGTAGTTTGTCGTGTACCACTAAATCAAAGGCTTTACAGAAGTCTATGTAGATTGCATCTATTGCTTTGTCCTGATCGAGTTTTGTAGTCCATATGTTTTTGCAATGTAAGAGTTGCAGATTACATGATAGTTTTTTCCTAAAACCAAATTGAAAACAAACTAATTGTAACCAAATAGATAAACAAACTCTCTAGGTTGTTTATTTCTAAGTGCAGGATGATGGTTTGGTTGATAATTGATTCCATGACTTTACAGGTAACGCAGCATAAAAAGATTGGTCTGTAATTTTCAATTAGGCTGGGGTTTCCCTTTTTGAAGATGGGGATGACCGTGACTTGTGGCCATAGTTTTGGCAGGGAGCTGGTCCTGAAAGATTTTTCAAAGATTATGCTTAGAGGCTTGGCTATGGCAGTGGATAGCTTTTTAAAGAAGTAGGCACATATTCCATCCAGTCCAATAGATAAACATGGTTTTAGATTGTGTAGTGCTTTTTCAACATTGTCTTCTGTAAAATCGATATGTATTAGTTCATTGTAGTTGTCTGGGGTTCGACTAGGAAATACTGGGCATGATCCATTGCTGTTTAGAAATACTGAGCCAAAGAATGTGTTAAAGAGATTAATCTTTTTAATAGATGACACTTTAATAGTGTCATCGTTGCAGTCTTTACCATTAGATCCTTTCAGGGATGGGATGGACCTTGAGTCTTTTAGTTTGTTGTTTACAAAATTGTAGAAAGCACAGGTGGAATTGGTGCATAGAAGGTTTTCTTCTTGTTTAATGTGATAATTGATGCATTCAGTTTTTATCTGGTGGCATAAATTTTTTTATCGGCTTTTGAAGTTTGCAACGTGACCAGATTTGTTTTTCTGCCAAAGGGATTTCTTTTTTGGATTGAAGCTTCCTTTTTGTTTTGGGTAATTTGTTTTTTCTGGTTTTGGGAGTTGTTAATGGTACATATAGTTTGATGACTCTTTTGGCTTCAAGTAAAAATATGTTGTAATGGTCTTCTACAGTATTGCATCCAGAGAATAGAAATTGCCAATCAAGGGATGAGAGATCATTGTTTATAAGATCATAGTTGCCTTTTTTGAAGTTATAATTGGGGATTCCGACATTGTGATGATTTTTGTGTGGACGTATGTGGAGACAAAAGTCAATCATGTTGTGGTCACTGTTGGAAAAAGGTTCTTTAATTTGTATTCCGTAAATTGAATTCAAACTATTGCAGAAAATGAGATCGAGGCAGTTGTTAGGTCTTGTGTTGTTGGTTACTAGTTGTTCTAGTTCCAGATTTGTTACTGCATTGTAGAAGGTTGCATGTGTGGGTTCAGTTGTACATTTGTTAAGGGTCCAGTTAATATGAGTGTCAGCCTTCAAGATCTTTTACTGTTGCCTTGCATCTTTCGGCTGTCATAAGAAACGGGGGGGGGAGGGGAGGAGGGGATGAGTCTGGGAAGTGAGCTGGAGGTGTTACATTTTTCTGTTGTGTAAATGGGGGGGGGAAGCATACATCAGAGTTAGGTTTCTATTTCTCGCTTAGCTTTCTTTTCTCTGCGCAACTGCAATCCGTTATCAAAGTATGCCAAGGTCAACGGACAGAGGCCTCATCATCACCTGAAGATGCCCACATGATCACATTCACAATTTCTAATTGGAAGTTTCATCTGAACTATTGGGGATAGGAACATTTCCATCACTTTGTATATGTGATTTACGCACCTAATTTCTCAGATTCAGAATTCTTTGGTTGCTACCACTTCACTTTCAGTAAAAGATAACTTTTCTCTAACTTAAAGAGTCTAAGTATTTCTTTCTTGGATTTTGAATGGAGCACCAGCTGACATTATTCTGAATCTCACTCTACCAGCCCACCCGGAGAAAACACCCAATTTTCTTCTGAGGGGGCCTGAACATCATGTCATCTTCAACTAGTGACCAGGAAGATCTGGGAGCCATTGGAGGGCAAGATTCTTTGCTGGTACAGGAAACCCAATCGTTAGCAGAGCTCAATCTGGAAGAGGATCCAGCTGTGAAGCCCAGATGGTCGGTGGGGTTTGGCTGGAAATATCCAAAGAAGGACACACACACACCCCGGGATCACCACCACCCGCCGGCGTGGAAAAGAGGAGCCACGCAAGAGAGGGAAAAGAGAGAACTCTCACTGAATCAAGCCAGGAGATTCCTTGATGAAGCCTTTGAACAACTCCAAGCTGCACAAAGGTATGAAGGGGAAGGGGGAGTAGCCCCAGAAAGAAGAAGCAGAACAGCCCCCTCTCCCATAAATCAACCCGATCCAGCAGCAGCCCCGGGGCCTTCGGCGGGAGGTGTGACTCCTAGAAGGGGTAGAGCTCCTAGGCTGCCTCTGTTAGAAGTATAATACGGGGGAAATCCCAAAACCTTGGGATTTTTCCTAGCCCAAGTTTGGAGCTATATGGAAGAATACGGGGAGGATTTTCCCTCAGAAGCAGCCAAAGTGAGATGTGTTACCAGGGCTCTGGAGGGAACAGCCGCAGAGTGGATGGTAACCCAGCATAATGATAATGCTCCCCAGTTGATGAATTATAACCTGTTCATGACTGCACTGCGAGCTAGATTTGAGGACCCATTGGCAGAGCGCAAGGCCCGGATCAGGATGAAGACCATAAATCAGGGGCGGAGGTCAGTGGCTGACTACACCCAAGAATTTAGACAGTTAGCAGGTCATATCCGAGGCTGGTCCCAGGAAGCCCTGATAGAAGCGTTTAAAGATGGATTAAATGAAGATGTGTACCAGAGATGCATTGCTAGAAGAGACCCAAATGACTTGCAGATGTGGTACTTGCTGGCAGAAGAAGTGGAAATTGATTTAACCCGAAGCAGACGGCGGGAAGGTTCTGGGTGGAGCAAGCCTCCCCCCCCCCCACATCCTCAAGAGGTCCCTAAACCTCAGAGGGGAGGAGTAGCGGCAAGACCCAACCCTTCTGCCTGTTTTTGATGCAGGAAGGAAGGTCACCAGACTGTGAACTGCAAAGTCAAGCTGGAACCAAAGGGGGCACCAAAAGAAGGGAAGAAACCTGAAAAATCCCCAGCAAAGCCTCGCGAAGCGGCACTAAAGTCGAAAGAGATGGCAGAGGTCACCCCTCCCGCGGGAGAGGAATCAGAAACCCCAGTTATCCCTGAGGAGGAGGATTTTGACTCGGAAGACGACTTCCTGGTAAGTCCAAGCGAGGGCCATTCCGGTGAAGTTGAGGGTACCCAATTCAGGGGTCGAAGGGGAAATGCTAGCCCTATTAGATTCTGGGTGCACAAGGTGTATAATCAACACGGAAGTAGTGGAGAAAATGGGCTTAAAACTAAAACCTTTAAAGATGCCCATTTCCTTTTGCCAATTAGATGGATCAGTGGCTGGGGGTTGCCCTGCACGGTTTATCATGGAACCTATAGAAATGATTATGGGAGAGCATGATGAGACTCTGTGCTTTATTGTGGTCCCTGGGATGGAGCAACCATTAATACTGGGATTGCCCTGGCTCTGGAAATGGAACCCCTAGGTTAACTGGAGAAAGGGGTTGTTGCGCATACGCACCAAGCAGTGACCGGAAAAAGAGGGGAGATCTCAGCCGAAGCTTCAGATTCCGATTGAAATAGCTACCGAACCCGTGAAAGGGGAGGAGAAAATTCCAAAAGAGTATTGGGATTTAAAGGAAGTGTTCAGTGAGAAGGCCTCGGATGAGCTCCCGCCTCACAAGTCAACAGACTGTGCTATTGAAATTTTGCCTGGGGTGAAGGTCCCAAAACTGAAGTTGTACTCAATGACACCATGGGAATTAGAGGAGCTAAGATTGTTTATAGATAAAAATCTGGAACGTGGTTTCGTGCAACCTGCTAAGCCCCGGGTAGCGGCCCCAGTGTTGTTCTGTTGAAAGAAAGATGGTTCCAAACGCTTGGTCGTGGACTACAGAAATTTGAATTTTGACACGTCAAAATGAGCCCAGTAGAAAATCTGATGAGTTTTAAAGCAGTTGAGTATGAAGGTATGACTGTAATTTCTAATGTGGTCAGCTAGTCTTCATACTGTCCTTAAAACACAAACTTCCCTGTTGGTTCAAAACCGAATTATCCCTTTCTTTGCCCCAACATGAAACTCTACGCAGATAAAAAGAAATCCCAAGAATGAATTTGGCTTGCTTAAAGCTGAATTACTTTTCTGACAATTTAATGTCTGCCATCATAGTCATTTAACCTTTGCTTTGCTTTCTTGCCAACTCCTCTTTTGGCTCTTAGAAAATGTTCCAGTCCTTTAGATTTCAGATTAAACACAGAAACTAGATTTTCCATTTCATCACTCTGTCAAATGAAGGGAAGCAGAACAAATAAATGTCTGATTAGAGGGATTTATACTTATCTCACAGACTGGCGTAACATTCACCAGAATTTTCTTGACACAAAGAAATCCTAATCCATGCCAAATATTTAATACTTATTAATAAGAAAGTGTGTTGTTTCTGAAGAGTATCCATTCGTTCTCTAAAAGTTTATAATTTGTCCCAATTAACTAAATTCATATTGTTGTTTCAGGTGGGGGCACCTTTGGGAATTCTGAAAGGATCTGGTGGCTGTGATTCCAAAATGGCTGCTGTGAGCAGCTTTACCTATTCACAAATGATTGGAATGTAAGTGTAGTGAATCACACTGCCACTTATCAGAAGGCAAACTAGCTCCTTAGCCACACAAGTGGGAAGAGGCCTTTGCAGGGAGAAAGTCAAACAGTGAAGATGATGACCATGTAGTTAAAAAGTTCTGACCCTGTTTAACATATGTAGCATGCACAAAATATATAAAAAAGAGGCAGGGTTTCAATTGTGGGGTTTCAGCTGCTTTTCTGGTTTTGTTGAGTCCTTCACAGATGCTTATGAGCCATGTCTGTGGATTCCAGAAGCAACACAGTGTGAAGTGACTGTTTTGTTTTGCAGACTCCAATTTCCTTTTTTTAAAAGTATTAAAAAAATCTCTTTTGGAAACTAAAGCCAAGCAGGACAAGATAACAGGGTGTAGCCTCACTTTTCTTACCCCTGTCTGTTGTATGCTGCACACCTTTAACTTTTTTCCAGGTAGAACTGGGAAAATAGGGACTGACTCTAACAAAAACAGTGGCCTTTTTTAAAGAGGTCGCTTTCACAAAACCAACTTTGATTTCAGTGGCATATGAAGCCCACAGCCCAATTCATAAGCTTTCAAGTGATCTAATGATCACCAAATGAACTCCACTGGCAGCAAGTAACCAAAGGTAGAAAATGCTTCAACAGCTGATGCCCTCTCAAGGACTTTGCACCCATTATTAACAGATGCCTTCCATAATCCAGCTCAAAGTGGGATTAACTCAGCTATACAAAGAATAGATCCTATCCTTTTTGAGATGAATGTGTTTCCTGTGGAGTTGGACCAAAGAGTCGGGTATGAATATTCCACATTTGTAATTAAGTCTCTCTATCCCATAATGAATAAAGGCAACCCCCAAGTATTCCAGGATATTAACTGGACATTCTGCTGGGATTCTGACATTCTGCTGGCTTGGGCACATCTATTTGTTAGAAATGGTGTAGGGTCTCGGCTTGGGCAGGGAGGGGGGTTGAACCTACAAGGTCCCTTCCAACTCTGATTATCTGTTATCTGTTAATGAGCAATACCATACCTATTTGGGGTTTCTTTTAAAAAAAGAGGGAAAGAATGTATCTCCCAGTGCATTTAATAGCCTGGATTAAATGTCATCCGTGCTTGGAGCCAGAGTAGCTAAAAAATAACTTGCTAGTCTAACATTCAGCTTCTTCATGCGTGGATTTGTTTGCAATGCTACAAGGATTGGAAGAACAAAACAGGAAAACCTTTGATGCCTGTTCATTGAAAACCAATGACTTCATCCAAAAGGCTTTTGGGGTGTATTTTTTTTCCTCCATTGTTCCAATGGGCTGTCTAAAGCAGGGATTTGCACACACTATCTCTTCAATCCTGGCTGTTTAGTTGGGGAAGCTGAATGAATGCTAAACCAGGAACAGCTCCCGAGTCCTTTCAAGTGGTCTGGTGGGATTCTGACATTCTGCTGGCTTGGGCACATCTATTCAGAGGCTCTCAATAAGGGCTGTGAGTCTGATTCTCCCCTTAGTTTCCCTACAAATGTGCTAGATATAACTTTAAAATGCTGGGGGGGGGGGGGAGAGGACACACTTTTATTTCTCATTGCTGGCTGCACTATTCAGGAGGAAATATTTTGGAAGCAGACATTCAGAATTTACTGGAAATTGTTTAGGGTTTTTTTTATAATTAGTTGGAAAATACTGGTAAGTTTGTCTCATATTTTGTGCATTCAAAGTCAGAAAAGGATAAAAAGTTATTTAGCTCACTGTGGTTTTAATAAAGATTTGAAAACAAAGCTAGTTGAAGAGATGCAATAAAATCAGTCACAGTAGATTATAGAGCTATTTCTGGCCTTCAGTCCAATAAGATTAATGAAAGTAGAGCAGAATTTTTGGAAGCCAAGAATATCTGACAGGAAGATGAGATTGCAATACTTTTGATTTCTAAATCTCTTGAACATCCTGCTAGGCCAGAAGATAGTAAATTTTTTCTTGCTCATTCCAAACTTCTCTTGAGAATTGATGAACTACTGACGATGAAAGGATGAAGACTGTATGTTTTTAGGGACAAGAGCCTATTTAATCATATAAAGAAGCTTCATCCTTATATTTGTCTGCCTCATCAGTTAGAATGAAAGCTGTTAATATTACATACTTCAAGAACCATATCATAGGAATTAATAGCCTATAATACTTGCAACTTCTGCATAGGTCACTCTTGAAAGGTCACACTGTATATATGGATAAGATAGGAACTTCTTTGATCCAAGTGACCAGAGAAGTTCCTATCTTATCCATATATACAGTGGAAGAAGGCAAGGTGGTGACAGGTGAATATTTCTGGTGGCGGTTCCTCTTCTTCAGAATGGCTTATCCCCAACGGTTGGCTTCTTAAGAGGCTCTTTGGAGTTTCCAAGTAAAATCTGGGCCATTAATAGTGATACAGTGCTGCCCTGTTATTGTTAATGTGATCCTCATTATATATACCCATAATCATCAAGGGGGAAAAGTCAGGTTGAATTTCAAGGATATCAATAACAATTGCCACTATTGATGCAGAATGTCTGCACCCAGAAATAACTAGAGTTATGTCCACATGGGAACTGTGGAAAAATATTCTTGATTTTAATATCCAACAAGAGACCTCTCAATCATCTGTGAATCTCCCTCCCCCTTTTATTTTATTGGCTGACATCTTACTGATTTACCAAGTTCAGAAAGAATGCACACACTCTTTCAAAATCAAAAGAAGCTGAAGCAGATTGCTGCAAAAACTAAGTTCTTCCCTGAATGTCATTTTCTTAAGCTTTCCTAATGAATTTGTCTTCTACAAAAAAGCTCTCATTTTTCACTTAACTTGCTCTCTACCTTGTCTAGATTTTCTTGTCCATCTAAAACAAGCCTGCACATGTAAAGAAAAAAAAGGACATCATGACAAATTAAAAATAACTGTGTGTCACAAAGAATGGAGTACTGATCAGATGTTTAAAAGGTAGTGGTGTTATAGCAGCAAAGGAACTGGCAGTGTTGTGATGAGGCCTGGAGGAATTGGCAGTTTTTCAAGGCAGTAAATCCTTGATACTGCTGATAGATTGACAGCAGTGGATTTATTTTTTTTAAAGAGCACTAGTATGCCACACAAAGCTTCTTGGCAGGTCATGGTCTGTTATTTGGACAGACCTGATCTGGAGCTTTGACTATTGAAGTCTAAGATCTCTATGGTTAGACTTTGGCTTATGTTGCCTTGCAAATGGCTAATTGCAACTATTAAATAATATATCATTATTGGATTGCAATGAATGCCTTTAGCTTCACATATTCTTCAACACATTGCATTAACATAATTTCACTTTTAGACTTTCTTAGTAAGAAATTATGTTTTAGAGTCTACAATATCTTGTCCCAACAAAAGTGGTCATATATTGTGCATATTATGCAAGTTGCCATGGTTACTACTGTGTTTGTCTTCTGAGAAAACATTCCCTGAACACAAGGGAATCCACTATTCCATTTGAATGGGTTCTTGTATCTTCTTGTGGTTTTATCTCCCAATATCGCAATCTTTATTGTTGTCTTAACTATCCATGATGATGATGTTATCCATTCAATTGTGTCTGACACTTGGTGATTCTATGGACCAGATATCTCCACATCTTCTAATCTTGCATTGCTTTAATTCTCCGTGTGGCCAGTATTAATTCTTTTTAGAACATAGAATCTTACATGTTTGGTCAGCCACAGAAGTAGCAATTACAAATGATAATATCAGCCAAACCATTGCTTGCCCTTGCTCCCCCAAAAAACAAAAGCTACTGTAAACATATTGTATCTCCAATAATAACTGCAGATTTCAAATGTCCCACTTTTTAAATAGCATGTTAAAAAGACTATTTATGTCATCTGTCTTCTCAATGTATTAGAAATACAACTCTCACTGTTGTGGAGGTTTAGACAAGCATTTAAATATTCACCAGTGAATTATCAAGTAGAAGTGCAGGCAGGACAGCTACAGTAAAATTGCCATGAGGAGGATTTTTAAAGGATTTGCTACACTATTGTTTCTCAGCACCCTCTCTGACCTGTGTTAAAGATGGGCCCGTGAGCTTCAGGAGCTGGAATAGCAAGACTTACAAAAAGATTGCAGGTGGAGAAAGAATTACCATGCATTTAGTTGAGGTGCAATAAAAGATTTTTGAAGTATATACTATTAGAGTAGGGATTTCCCCTTTTTTTCAGTTTATCAAATTCCTTCATGAAGTTTCAGATTGTTCATCAACTCCCAAACATTTATATGAAAATAATTTAATAAGTAGTTTAATAGTGCCACCAATAACAATGACATTGACTCCTTGTATTCCCAAAATTGACCATTTTGGGGGATCTCACATTACAATGTGCAGCACAAAGCTTTTTTCTCTGTGTTTTACTTCCAGAGCCTTATGGTCTGTGAGTTAGTGCAGACTGTGATCTAACTAACTGGTGAGTCTGTTTAGATGCCACCAAATGAATTTAATTCAAGGGCTACCCCACAACTCTCGTATAGTTGCACTAGATTCAAATTTGGTGAGGGAAGGACAGAGCAGTATTTTTGATTATACTTTTTCTGTAGGGCTCTAATCTGACTTGTAGCTTCTTACTAGAGAATTATTACAGAAGTATTGGGTAATATCATAAACACCTCTCTAAGAGAAAGCAAGAGAAGGTATACTTGAGGCAATTGTTAGTTCTCTTCCATAGCAGTTACATTGGATATTTCAGAGCCAGGAAATGATAAACTAATGTCTAAACATCTAAACATCCATGGCTAGGTAAAGGTACAAGAGGGTTAGTCTTGTAAACTGTGAGCAGGGTTGGAAAAGGCAGATTATCTTGATCCATTTCAAGCTGACTTTATGGGTTTCAGGACTGAAGTATCCTTGGCTGACCTGATGGATTTTCTGACCAAGTATCTACAGAGGAGTTGGTAACTCTGATTTTCTCAACAGCTTTCAATGTCATTGACTATGCTATCCTTCCAGTCTACCTGAATTTCAAAATAAGAGGAGGTATTGCCTTTTGAGTGGTTCCATTTCTATCTTTCAGGGTGGAGTTTGTTTTAAACAGGCACTAAGATGTTGTCCCTCAGAACTTCTTTTTGTCTCAATTGATACTTAAGTTTCTACAAGAAAATCAGGAGATTAGTCAGGGTGTTATCAATATGCAGATGAAAACCCAATCTGTCATGTGCCTTCCGGAATAACTACTTATCAGAAGTCAATAACGGAGGGGATGAAATTGGAATTAGATTCAGAGATGCTCCCTGGGAGGCCACAGTTCCAGAAAGGTATAATGTATTCCTTTTCTTAAAACCCGGTTGCTATAGAATGGTCTCTTGAAGAACTCTTAAAATCTTAAAAGTGCTGTGTTGCCTATCAAGCCATTTGTGATGAAATAAATGGCAGATTATCTTTAAAACCTATAAAGCTTGGACCCAGGCTACTTCAATGCTTCTTCCCATATCACCTCCTCCCTCCTTGGGAATTATTGTTCTTTATCCGAAAGTAGGTATGTCTTTTAGTCAAGCTGTTAGCTTACAAAGGATGTGACAAATGTAGTATTTCTCTAGGACAGAATCTTGGATGCAATTTTTAAAAAGAAAATCTTTAGTTCATTACCCAAGATAAATACAGGTAATCCTAACAACTGCCTTGTTAAAATTTATAATGGCACTGAAAAACTAATTTTACAACTGATCCTCATATTTATTGCCATTGTAGTGCCTCCAGTCACATTATTGAGATTTGGGTGCTTGCAACCAGTGGACATTTACAATTTTCATAGTGTCCTGTAAGCACAAGACTACCATTTGCATTCTTCACAGCCAGCTTCCAACAAGCAGTCAATGGAAAAGCTGGCAATAAAATGGCAAGTCACTCATGTGACTTAGCAATGGAGTTGCCTGTCCCAAATGTGGTGTCAGCCTTCAAGATCTTTTACTGTTGCCTTGCATCTTTCGGCTGTCATAAGAAATGGGGGGAGGGGAGAGTGGGATGAGTCTGGGAAAGTGAGCTGGAGGTGTTAAATTCTTCTGTTGTGTAAATGGGGGGAGGAGCATACATCAGAGTTAGGTTTCTATTTCTCGCTTAGCTTTCTTTTCTCTGCGTAACTGCAACCCGTTATCAAAGTATGCCAAGGTCAACAGACAGAGGCCTCATCATCACCTGAAGATGCCCACATGATCATATTCACAACTTCTAATTGGAAGTTTCATCTGAACTATTGGGGGTGGGAACAATTCCATCACTTTGTATATGTGAATTGCACGCCTAATTTCTCAGATTCAGAATTCTTTGGTTGCTACCACTTCACTTTCAGTAAAAGGTAACTTTTCTCTAACTTAAAGAGTCTAAGTATTTCTTTCTTGGATTTTGAATGGAGCACCGCCTGACATGTGGTTGTTAAGTGAAGGGTATCTGTAAATGCCTTTCTCTTTTTTACTAAATACAAGTTTATTACAGGTTCAAAGATGCTAAAATCTTTTCAAAAGATTTGAGCAATAGATTATCATAGCATTGCCCTAACACAGTTTAGTAACTAATCTAATATGAAGGCCATCAGAACAAGCACGTGAGAATAAGAATGAGCTTTCCTTTTCAGATTCCTGAAATAGCTCTTGTAACTTCTTTTCCTTAATCCCATCATTCACTTAAACATACTGTTTCACATTTGACAGATGGTCACGAAGAGATAACCTGAAATGATTACCTCCTGGTGAGCAAAAATGACAAAGCATGTCATTTTTTGTCTATATTTTTATCAAAATATATTTTTATATATGTTCTTCAAGTCAATATACATTTCTAAGCATCTCTTCATGGCTTTTTTTTACAACCATTGGTTTCTGCAGATGTGCCCAGAAATACATAATAAACTTACATTTGATAATCCCCATCCTTGTGATGTTTAGGAAATGGTTAAAAACCCAGTTGTTCTCCTAGGTTATGAGGGTGTGGGGTCTTTTTCATTGTTTATTATATCTCAATTCAATTCATTTTATTGCAGTCATAGACCAGAGACCAGAACAAATAGTGAGTATTCAATTAAAAATTATAGGATGAAATAACAAATAACAGATTCAATCTATGATAAAATTATTATATCTGTTTAACAGACCAGTGGACTATTTTTCTGGTCAGCCAGATTTTTTTTATTGTATCTCTGAATGTCCTTTTTATTTGCAACCCACCCAGAGTTTTCAACAGCTTCAGTGGCCTGTAAGTCTGGAAATAAATAACAATAAAATCTGGAAATATTTTATATTTATCTAATGTGATATTAGATGTGAGGCAAAGAAATATAAGATGCTTTCTCTCTTATAGCCACCAAAATCTTTTTTGCATTTAACATAGAGTAAATGAATAAATGCTAAGATTATATGTATTTGTTTTACGAATATTATCTATCAGTTAAGGTTCCCTCCTCTCCCACCACCGGATCACACTGCCTGCTGTTTGGGATTATCTGAGGTTTCCCTGTATTAGTTCATCTCCCACGTTAGGGGTGAGACTCCTTTTTTAACTATGAATTTTTTGTAACATATGCTTTATCAAGTTGAGGGTGTGGGTGTCCAGTGTGCTAAAAATATCAAGAGGACAGCTACAGTGTGTGTTTAAAAAATGGGTGGAGCTTCAATTGCACTATAGTGGCCACCATCTTGATTTTTTTATCATGCTGTCTGTTTGAAGGTTTTGTCTTAAAAGGGCAACAACAGACTTTTTAAAAACTAATTTGTTTCCATTAGTTTTAATACATTTGATTTTACTTTTTTTCATTTTACTGTATATTATAGATATCCCAGTTGCCAGTGTTTTAATAAACTTAATGTTCAGTGAGTGTTTACGTGTGAATTTGCACAATTAACTATGTCTTATGCCATAGTTCAAATAATGTCATTGAAATGACTGTTAGTATGTTACAAAAGTCTTAATGCATGCATACTTGTTCAAAGCTTTTTCTTCTGTAGATATTTTTATTTCCTCTGTGAACATCTTCAGGAAAACCTTATCTCTTGAACAGGTCAGCAGGATCGCTTCAGAGCACTCAAGTGCTGATCAGTTTCAATTTTTATATGCCTAAAAAAATACTCTGAATAATTACTCCATGTAAATATGACAAAATATCCTGAAAATAACATATGTAAATGAGCAATATATATATTATGTTTTTATATAGGTCTGCAGTACAAGAACAAGTGTCCCTTTAGCTCAGGGGTGGTCAACCTTTTTATACCTACTGGCTACTTTTGTATCTCTGTACAAGTAGTAGTGAAATTTTCTAACTGCACATCGGTTCCACAGTAATGGTGATTTATAAAATAGGGGACAAAACCCCTACATCCCACCATGAAAGCTGGAACGCCCACTATTGGGCAGTAGGGACCAGGTTGATAACCACTGCTTTAGCTGAAGGGAAAATACATAATTATTTGTGGTACCAAATAGGATAATTAATTTCTTTCACATTAATGGAAGGTGAAGTAAGACAGTTGTTGATGACTATTAAACATACTGACAAAGGCAAAGCTATTAGTTTACATATGGTTGTAGTATTAAATTTTATGGAAATCTGGAAGGATAGCTGTGATTTAAAATATCTCCATATAAAAAGACAAAAAAAATCTACCAAACCTCTTAAATCAAAACCAGGAATTTAAGAAATTATGTAAGGAAACTAAGATCAAAGATAGTACATGAGGAATACATGGTGACACTGCAAACATTCACCATTACTCTGTTTGGAAAACAAGTTTAGTCCAGATTATAATGGCCAGCTATATTATAAAATAAGTGCTATTTCTTGAAATAATTAGTGTCCAGCTTGGAACCTAGAAAAATTATTTATAAGTCTGTATGTGTAATTAGGATTCAGCAGGGGATTGATCAAACCCAGTTAATTCTTAACATAGAAACCCAACTATGTCAATTTTGTGATGAGCAAGTTAGGTCCATTGCCTCAATTCAGCTTGCAAATATTTTTATACTTGTCATCTCATACCAAGATCAGAGATCCTCTCATGATTCCAGGAGTGTTTGTTTTATACATGTGTGAATATTTGGGAGAGGGGAGAATGAATTTCCTAACAGAAATCTACCGACTTGCAGTTCAAAACTATTTCATGAAAATACAATAACTAAGCATATATATTACCATCACACATATAACAAGGTAGATGATGATTATTGGGAAGAAAAATGTTCTCTGAAAGCACTTTCTAAGAAATCTCGTAACTCTGGCTCCAATCCCCAATGCATTTCTCCAATTGAAGAAGCTACTTGGATGAGAAGCGAAATGCTTCAAAGAAAAATACCAAGAAAGCCCAGTTGCCTTTTGAAGATCACCTCTGGATTTCCCTATAATTATTTAAATGGTTTTCTGCTTTCAATTAAATGTTGGTTCATTTCTTCAGCATTTTGAGACCACATAAAGCCAGAAGATATTTACTGCTGTCTATACTAGAATTTTGAGAAGGATAAATGTAAAATAAAATCAAAAGAACAGTAGAAGAATATACCTCACAATAGTTTTCTTATGTACAGTAATTAGAAAGATTTAAAGTAGATAAAAATAACTTTTGGTTTTGAATATTATAAGACTGAATTCAAAACAGAAATGTGTACAATGAACATGTTATTGATAAAATGCATAAACTTCTATTAAACTTTGGATCAGAAAAGGAATAAATGAAAGAATGTATGATAAAATGGGCTAAACCAGGTACGCCCAACCCATGGCCTGCATGTGGTCCTGAACAACTAGTAATGCAGCACAAGAAAATAAAAAATATTTTAAAAGAAAGGAAGTTTGTTATTTACACACACTGCTCAAAAAAATAAAGGGAACACAAAAATAAGAAATCCTAGATCTGAATGAATGAAATATTCTTATTAAATACTTCATTCATAACATAGTTGAATGTGCTGACAACAAAATCACACAAAAATTATCAATGGAAATCAAATTGAGCAACCCATGGAGGTCTGGATTTGGAATTACACTCAAAATTAAAGTGGAAAAAAAACACTACAGGCTGATCCAACTTTGATGTAATGTCCTTAAAACAAGTCAAAATGAGGCTCAGTTGTGTGTGGGGCCTCCATGTGCCTGTATGATCTCCCTACAACGCCTGGGCGTGCTCCTGATGAGGTGGCGGATGGTCTCCTGAGGGATCTCCTCCCACACCTGGACTAAAGCATCCCCCAACTCCTGGACAGTCTGTGGTGCAACGTGGCGTTGGTGGATGGAGAGAGACATGATGTCCCAGATGTGCTCAATTGGATTCAGGTCTGGTGAACAGGCAGGCCAGTCCATAGCATCAATGCCTTCATCTTGCAGGAACTGCTGACACACTCCAGCCACATGAGGTCTAGCATTGTCTTGCATTAGGAGGAACCCAGGGCCAACCGCACCAGCATATGGTCTCACAAGGGGTCTGAGGATCTCATCTCGGTACCTAATGACAGTCAGGCTACCTCTGGCGAGCACATGGAGGGCTGTGCAGCCCCCTAAAGAAATGCCATCCCACGCCATTACTGACCCACTGCCAAACCGGTCATGCTGGAGGAAGTTGCAGGCAGCAGAACAATCTCCATGGCGTCTCCAGACCCTGTCACGTCTGTCACATGTGCTCAGTGTGAACCTGCTTTCATCTGTGAAGAGCACAGGGCACCAGTGGTGAATTTGCCAATCTTGGTGTTCTCTGGCAAATGCCAAACGTCCTGCACAGTGTTGGGCTGCAGGCACAACCCCCACCTGTGGATGTCGGGCCCTGATACCACCCTCATGGAGTCTGTTTCTGACTGTTTGAGCAACCACATGCACATTTGTGGCCCACTGGAGGTCATTTTGCAGTGCTCTGGCAGTGCTCCTCCTGTTCCTCCTTGCATAAGGCGGAGGTAGCAGTCCTGATGCTGGGCTGCTGCCCTCCTATGGCCTCCTCCACGTCTCCTGATGTACTGGCCTGTCTCCTGGTAGCACCTCCATGCTCTGGACACTATGCTGACAGACACAGCAAACCTTCTTGCCACAGCTCCCATTGATGTGCCATCTTGGATAAGCTGCACTACCTGAGCCACTTGTGTGGGTTGTAGACTCCGTCTCATGCTACCACTAGAGTGACACCACCGCCAGCATTCAAAAGTGACCAAACCATCAGCCAGAAAGCATAGGAACTGAGAATTTATAAAATTGAATTAAGCCCCTCCCCCCAAATTAAGGCCCATATTAAACATGTGAAATATGGGGGGGGGGGAATGGTGGGAGGGGCTTGCATTTAGGAAGTATTTGCATGCCCGGATATGGTTCTGCCTGCGTTGGTGGGGCACTTCATACCGGGAGACCTTTTGCCACCATTGCTTTTCCTTCTCCCTTGCTGCCGCGGTGTTAGAGGAACGCTGCGGCGTTTGGCGCAGCCATGTGTGGCCATTCAGGGCTCCTCCCTGCAACCAGAGCCCTGAGGAGACACTTGGCTTCAGGCGTTCCCGTCGCCACGCTCCGAGGGAAGGCGCTCGCCCGAGAGGACCTCTCCTGCTCTCTCTCTCTCTCTCTCTCTCCCAACAAGGTCAACGTCTGCACTGCGGCTGAGGAGGAGTAGGCTGCAGCTAGTTCCTTCTGCTTGCTGAGAGGTGAGGAAGCCATGGCTTTGCACAGCAAGCGAAGCACTGCTCACCCGGGTGAGATTTGGGAACGAGGGGCAGGAGGAGGCATGCACGCACCCACTGCTTGCTTTCCCGGCTCTGCCCAGCCCGCACGGCTCTGGCACAGCCCTGGCAGGATGAGCGGAGGGTCCGACGGGGAGGCGCTCACTGCCTTGGTGAGAGCTCTGCCGCCGGGAAGGAGGGCCCGCCTGCCAGCTGTGCTGGGTGCCCCAAAGCAGCAAGCGATTCCCCACCGGACCCTCCGCTCATCCCGCCAGGGCTGTGCCAGAGCTGTGTGGGCTGGGCAGAGCCGTGAAAGTGAGCCACGGGTGTGTGCATGCCTCCTCCTGCCCCTCGTTCCCAAATCTCATCCGGGCGAGCAGCGCTTCGCTTGCTGTGCAAAGCCACGGTTTTCTCACCTCTCAGCAAGCAGAAGGAACTGGCTGCAACCTCCTCCTCCTCAGCCACAGTGCAGATGTTGACCTTGCGGGGAGAGAGAGAGAGATAGCGGGAGAGATCCTCTCGGGCGAGCGCCTTCCCTCAGAACATGGCGACAGGAGAGCCTGAAGCCAAGTGTCTCCTCAGGGCTCCGGTTGCAGGGAGGACCCGACTGGCCGCACGTGGCTGTGCCAAACGCTGCAGCGTTCTTCTGACATTGCGGCAGCAAGGGAGAAGGAAAAGGTCTCCCGAACCCCAAGCTGTCACCACCCGCCCACCCGAGGATGCAAGGGGGAGAAATTAAGTCACCCCTGAAAAGACGGCCTAGCCGTTTTTTCAGGGGTCAAAAAAAAAAATAAGGACCGGCCTTATAATGTGAGAAACACGATACTATGAATTTATGCTGGAAATGTAAATATAAGAAGGAATGTTTTATGCTGTGCAAAAAAGCTAGAAAATTTTGGACTCAATTATATGTATTAAATACAGAAGGTTAATATGCAATTGAAATGAGTAGTTTTTCTTTTGGGACCAAATGATGAATATCTAAGAAAAAAACATGGGAGTCTGTATTTTATATATGACAACTGCAGCAAGATTATTATATTCACGAAGGTGGAGTCAATTTTACCCACAACAGAGGAATGGATGGTGAAAATGATGTAACTTGCTGAGGTGGCTAAATTGACAGTTTTAATTAGAGACAAAATATTGTCTAAGTTTAATGGTGACTGGAAATTCCTTATTTTTCTATTTGTGTGAAACAGAAAAATGAAATTATGATATGGTTTTTATAATAAGAAAAAGATAATAATAGAAAAATGTAATAGAATAAGATGTTAATTTAAATTTATAACTGCTGTAAAAGAAAATCATAAAATTCTTTCTTTTTCTGCACTTTTGTCATTGTCTTTTTCTCTTCCTTTAATCTATACATCCGCTCTTGTTAATTTTTATCTTTTTTCTTAAAAGAAATTAATAAAGATATCCAGTGATATACTGTATATTGCTGTTGGCAATTTAAGCCAGAATAGAGATATAGCTGTTGGTAATAAAAGCAAGAATCAAATTAATGTAGCAGCATGTACCTTAAACACTTAGAAATATATTGGGCAAGCAATATGACCATCCACATATCTCTGCTGAAATAAGTGAAACGTCTAACTAAATGTGAACTATTAGATTTAACAATTTATTTGCATTGCAAGAATCTGTAATTCCCCAAGGGGGAACAAAACAAAACAAATGGACTTCCTTTAGTTGAAAGCTGTCTTAAAATATGACAGAATTGTTCAAGTTAACAAACACATTTAATGGGCACTAAAGATATATGATAAATTATTCCCAAATATAATTCCATTAATTTCTTATTCTGAAATGATTTTGGATTGTGTATTGTACTTTTTTTGTCTTGAGAGCTCAATGCAATGATTGTGGTACTAAGAATATGCAAATTATTTGTATTTAAAAAGTTGCCTAATTCAAACAAGTATCTATAATGCTGATTAAACATGCGAAGCAGGGCTTTACATACCACTTTTAATTTGCAATTTGCTGACTACTTAGAAGATATGTGTGTGTGTGTGTGTGTGTGCGCGCGCGCGCGCGCGCTGTTCAGCTTCCTTCGGGTATTATCCCACGTCATTGTGGTGCTTTTAAAGTTGTAAGTGCCCGCGAAAACTTATACATATATAAGTTTTCCCACATACAAACTCAATACAGAAGCCTGATGATGGCAGATGAGATTCTGCTGAAACGTTGCTACAACTTTAAAAGCACTACAATGACGTGGGATAATACCCGAAGGAAGCTGAACAGCGCATGCGCGCACACACACACACACACACACATATATATATATATACATCTGAAAATTCTTTGGATTTTTACAGATGTCATCTCCAGGGATAAATGTCAGTGTAAAAAATATGCTGCAAGCATTGTCTGTTTTAATGTTAAATATACATCTAGTAATTAAATCAATATCCTTGGATGTCATATGATTTAAACTTAGTTCAGGCTAATTTTTCCTACTTTAGTCTTCAATAAGAATATTGTTGTTAAAAATTAAATATTGTGATCCATGAGTTTTCTCGTAAATAAAGTAGCAATAATGGAATACCACAGGAAGGAAAGAAAATACCTGACAAATATCTGTGATACACACCCAACATTTTCCAAGCAGCAGCTATTCTTGCTATATGTATAAGGACAGAAATCCAGCACATGGAAGCAATATGTATTTCTGTCTATGGAATTCTGCACTGTAAATCAGTGTTGCTGATCTAGTAGATTATATCCTGCTCCTTTATCCCTATCTCTTGGCAAACAATCAGTACCTATTGAATCCTGTTGCACTTGGCACAGCATAAATAATTAAAGCAATAATGACCTACTCAGTACAAAAGCTTAAGAAATATTTATTTGTTTATCATAACTAAATTTTCTTGGGGGAAAGAGAGTTCTAGAGTTTCTGTTCACTTGTGTCCAATTTTGGAAGACTGTCTGGATAAGTTGCTGTAGTCTTCTTGGCAAAGTATTTTTTCAAAAGGGATTTGCCATTGTCTCCTAGGGCTGAGAAAATGACTGGCCCGAAGTATCCCAAGTGATACTTTGTGATACTTTGTGCCTAACATAGGACTAGAATTTACTGTCTCCCAATTTCTACCCTGATGCTTTAACCATTACACCATACTGGATCTTTTTCTGCGCTTATAACATTTCATAAATACCTTCTCTTTGTAACAAATAACTCATTCAAGAAAGCAAAGTAACAAATAACTAAACTAATATAGCGTAAATTCAAGTATTGATTGAAATAAAGAGAGTAATATCACAAAATACTCTGTGTCATAACTGATACTGCCTTCTTAATTATAAACTGCATAGAAGTTCCTGGACGAAGGAGTAGAAGACTGTAATCTGAATGTCATGTATGAATCAAGACATGAAAATGATAAGTTGTAGTTGCTACAAGGTGGTTTACATTACCTTCTTTTCATCCATCACCACCCCATTTTTTTCTAGACCTTGTATTTGCCATAGGGAAAGTAAACCACAATTAATAGACAAAGCTATGAGGAAGCTGTAAAAAGTAGAATATTTCATTCAGAAAATGTGTCATATTCAAATTTTATTGCAATTACATTGACCTATTAGAATAGTTTCAAATATATGTAAGCATCGGCAAATCTCTGTATTTTGTCCTAAGATTATGAATCAAAAGAATCAAACAGTATCTATACACTAAAATGCATACACAAACAAAATATTAAAAAAGAGAATTACAAAGGGAAACTCATTGCCAAAAAGAGAAAACCAGCTACTGGAAACTGCTTGGTTAAAAACAAAAGAAACTTATCCATGAGAGATTAGCTCTTACCTATTTATGCAAATGCTTTTGATCAATCATACTTTACAAAGATAGTCTGAAGCTTGTGCATTTGGTCTCAGAAATGTATGAATTAAGATCAATATATAGGTTTAGATATAAAGTGTTCAATGAGTACCTGTATGCAAGGCATTCTTACTTAAGTATTGTGATAGTATGAATATGTGTGTGTGTGTGTGTGTAAATATATGCTTATCTAATCCTCTGCAAGAATAGTTTTCTCTGCCTGGACAAGCTATGCTTCAAACAGTTTGCCCTTGCCCAGGAAACAGCAGCAGTAGTGGGAATGGGGAGTTTTGCACCTAGCAAGAGCATGCTGTGCTATCGGCTCAAACAAATGTGTTTTCAAGTCACCCTCCAAAGCTTATGGAAGGTGGCAAGATAAGAAAGGCAGCAGGCATTGCCAAAAGAAAAACAAAAATCAGTTCAATTTTTATAAAACACCTCAAACCTATAATGTATTCAAACAGTAAGTGGGCCTTTATCTTTACCCATTTTCATTCAAAATCATTACAAGATTGCTTTTCATTCTCAGAATCAAATTAGACTTAAATTGCATACGAAAAAGAACAAAAATGCAAAATAATCTGCTTAAAATAAAAATTTATTATAATACAAAGTATATGGGCTCAAAATACATAAATAACATAAAATTTAAATGAAAAATGGGAACATATAACAAATCATTTAAACTAAGGAAAAAATCATAGAAAGATGGTCAAACAAAGTTTAAATACATTGTATTTTTTAATGAAACATTAAGTATGTCAAAGGGCAGAGTAATGAATACAACAAGATAAATGTTTGAATATGAAGAACTGATTCTGCTATGAACACACATGCTCTGTACTAATTACAGATTAAACACAATAATATTCTGTCAATTTTGGAGGCCTTGCCCTTAATGTTGATTTCTCCTGGAATGTAGTCATTTTTCTGGTGGATATAATTTAGAAGACTCTAAACTGAAATATGTAAAATGTTTCAAATTTGAAATCCTCTGAATTCAAAACACCCCGTATCAAGTTTGAAATAACTATTTTAATAGTTTAGGAAGTCTTTCAAGCTTAAAATGGAGTACATTAACTTTAAACTCAGACAGGTTTTCTCATTTCAAAAAAACAGAACTTATTTTTTATCACCATTCTCATCACTGGTCACTTTTAGCCAGATCATCTACGGTAAGCACTACGAGGACAGAGTTTTAGTAACATCAGATGAACCAATTATTTGTGCATCTTAGTCCAATATAATGTCCACATTTTATTAATTCTTGGCTGTTTTTTTGCTTTTTAAAATTCCCTCTTTATTGTTAATTTTTTCCTGGTTTTGGCCTAAACAACATTTTGAATACTTTGATGCTAAACATACTTCCCCCTTCCAATTACCATGCCGTTTAAAGCAAGGACTCAAATTATTTTACCATAACTAAAATACAAAAGCAACAAATTAAAAATGTTATGGAACAGTACTACAGTATGTCAGTATAAGCTTGATTCTGCTTAAAAACATTTTTCTGCAAAAATCACACTAGTACACCACTCAAAACTAACCAATCAGATCAGCTTCATCTTGATCACTCTGTTTGGATCACTTGCAATCCAATAACATGATAATCTGGATACTGTAGTCATTATAATATTGATACTTTTCTAAAAACACGAGTTGTAGAGATTGATAAATCATAACTTCTTTAAACATAACTTAGCACTGCAGTTTTGTTTCCTATATTCCTCAGTGCTTCAAGAGCACATTCTAGTGCTTGAATTGACCAAACTTTCCTCATGTAGATCAAATTTCCAGATGACATAAAATGGCCACCACCCAGGATGAGAGGAGATTGCAAAATCTGGACAGGCTGGAGGACTGGGCTGAAATGAACAAAATACCCTTCAATTGTGAAAAATGTAGGTTATTATATTTGGGGAATAAAAATGCAGAGCACATATACACAATGGGGGATTCATGGCTTGGAAGAACCCATCAAAAAGGGTTCAGTCATGGTATCTGAAAACAGGATGAATGAGAGACAACAGTGTATCACAGTTGTTACAAAGGCCAAGGTAGCTCTAGGTATGTTAGAAGAAGCATTGTACCCAAGGCACATGACATCCTTATTCTCCTCTACTCTGCCACGGTACGAACCCAATCTGACTACTGTGCACAAATCAGGGCATCGTATTATTGTTGAATAAAGTCAGAAAAATATAGAAAGAACCTGACATGAGACTAGATAACACTTTTTAATGAGTATATTGAATATTTACTCATATCAAGACTGTTGGTCTATATAACTTAGCAGAGCAAGTGACAAGCCAGCTGATCCACTCTGTCATGGCCAAATGCATCAATATTCAGTTTATGCAAAAAAAAAAAAAATCAGTCCCTGCATTTGTGGGAAAATGCTAAGAAGTGGGGAAAAACTCTTTTCTAGCCTATTGAATTTATGATTCTTCCCTCAAATTGTGCTGAAATTAAAGTTTGACACAGTAATTCATATTTTGCTTGGCTGACAGAGGAAATCCTTCAATAGCACAATAAGTTTCGAACACAGAAGCAACTGCATTAAAATTCTGCCCCATGAAGAGATGAACAGCATAAATAAATCGAGTTTTTTGGCAGTGGCTCCTGAGCATATTCTTACTTCATCTACAGTTGGGCACTAATTTTCTAGGGTTGTAGGCTACTGAAATCACAAATGACTGAGTAGTGAAAACTAGCTTTGTACCTGATTTTTGATGCCTAAACAAATCAAACAATCGTTCTTTTCAGAAGCTGATAAATAAAAGTATCAATAAAAGAATAAAAGAAGAAGCTCGATAAAAGTACATATTTCTAATGCACTACTATAAGAAATCAGTCTCCTACAAAGAAATAGTTTAATATATATAAAATATCATGTAAATATGTTTTAGCTTAGAAAAGTAAAAGGGGTGTAAAAATAAAGAGGGTATAAAAACCATTGAGATAAAATTTTATTCTTCCTTTTTATAATATCAGAATCCAAGATCACCAATCAAACAAGGAAGTGATTCCTCACAGAGCACTTGTATCATGAAATTTGTTTCTTAAGATATAGGTATGGTCTATACTGTTACGGTTTTAAAAATAAATTAGAAACATTCATGAAGAATGAGGTTATCAGCTAGATGCTAGACCTAATGGCTATACACTACCTTCTACATCAGAAGTAGAATGATTTACAATATCAACTGTTCCTGAAAAAGAGCAAAATGATGCTAAGTGGCCATTGAAAAAGCAGAATCCTGGAATTAGAATTTTTGTCTTATCCAACATGACTTTTTTACATTATATAGTAACATACTGATTTTTTTACACAAGCTTAAATAAGTTTACCAATATGCTTTATATAAAAATTGTGAATTCTTTTGTCAGTGTTGCCAAACAGTACATGAACAGTTTATTTCATTTACATTCAGTTACACTGAAATTAACTGAACTTAATTGGAATAAATGGGATAAGGTTTTTTTACACTGTTCATGAAAAAGAGAAAAGGTAATTTTTAGAATATATTAACAATAAAAAGAAATATCTACTTAGGATCCAGGACTTAAATTTTCCTATATCTTTGGCTCTCATGTTCTTGGTTAACAATTATGCTGAGTGCATCTTGATTGCATTGCAAGATTTCTCACATTTACAGCACTCCTTAAAATTCCCATTTTACAATTCATTCCTTAAGTATGACACAAGTTTTAAATAGCACACATTCAGTTTTGCTTCAAATTGCTTTGTGAAAAAAGATTATTAAAGCAATTAGTATAAAATTATTGATATATCAATTTGGGGTGTCTCAAGCATATTTACAACCCACTGAAATAAAAACAATAAATCTAAAATGTCGACAATAAATCTAAAATCTGTAATCTAGACAAACTGAAGTGTGGTTAAAAATGAAATCAAACTCTCTGAAACTAGAGCCCACTGCATTAGTTTTGTTCTCCCAGACCTTCCATTCTATACACTACAGTTGTGGAGATGTCCTCGTTTGATTCGGGTGACACTTTTTTCCACACAGTCTCTTTTAATGCAAGTTCATGCTGAAGACTTTCATAGTCCAGTGGTCCAAAGGAATGCTAATTGTTTAAGCAACATATAGTATGTATTAAGTTACCAATGAAATAAAACAATCATTATTTTTATTTATCAATTAGCACTTGCTGGTTCTGAGAGATCTCTCTCATCCTGACATTATTATACCACAAACACTTTAATTTCAAACCACAGTAAATAATTTATTTAATTTGGTGAAAGGGAAGAAAGACTCCTTTAACCCACTTCATTCATAACAGGATGCTGATTATATTAATTAGCCATATAGCAACTTTCATATTAAAGAAGAATTCCTGAGGTTCTATTCATTACTGAGTTGCTAACAGCACTCATACAATCCAGTTTCTCCCAGTTTAATTCAAGTCGGACAATTCAAACTGTTTTGGCAATAATTATTTATGCCAAAGCTTTATCAAGTAGATAAATGAATAAAGAACTGAAACATGTTAATTTACATAGCCAAAATTCTAAGCTCCAATCTTTTTCCCAGCTTGATCCAAGGGGCAAAACATAAAAATTGTTTGTGAACTTACTCATTCTACAGAGCAAATGGAATTCCAAAGTCTTAAGTAATGACTACTGCTGGTATTTTGAATGGTATTAATGCCACTAAAAAACACAGATTTCTTCTCAATGAGGATCAGAGCCATGGTGAGAACAGTAAGTGACTGACATGCTTGAAAGTTAATACAAAGCTCTGTATCTCAGGCAGTACAATTTTTTAAAAAATGTTGACAAAGAAGCCTTTTGGCAACAAGCAAGAGATTACCCACTGCTACTCTGAGAGTAAAGAACAGTACTGGAGATATTTTCTCACTAATATGTGGATCAAATGTGTTGCCAAAATAAGAAATATACATTTTTAATTTTCTTGTAAGATCAAAATCTTTAACAAAAAAACTTTTGTTCCATAATTTTTATGAAGTGAAAATATATTGCTGAATAAGGTAGCTTTGTGTCATGGCATTTTAACTAGGATAATTTTAAGTCTACCTAGAAAGGATACATGAACTGTTCTCAGATTTGTTAGAGGATAGTTTAAATATATTATGGTCAAATATGTTATGTAACAACAATGATTTCTCTAAACTAAACTAAGTTTCAGTCAATTGCCACATTATTACTAGACAGGTAGTCTTCAACTTACATTTGAAGTTATGGCAGACCTCCCCAGATCCTACTTATAACCAGGTTTCAAAGTTGCAACACAATTGCATTTTGGCTGTTTGGCAACTGGCCCACACTTACAGCCATGTGCAGTCATATGACCACAATTTCTGATTTTTGCCAGAAATACATTTGCTTCCAGTTTCCAGCAAAAAAAAGTAAATTGGATAGAACTGATTCACTTAAAAGCCGTAGCATCTGCTTAATGACCATAGCATTTACTTAACAACTGCCACGAAAAAGGTTGTAAAATTGGGTGCAGTCACACAATAGGTTCCTTAATGACTGGCATGACTTACAACTATAATTCTGGCTCAATCATAGTTTGTAAGTCAATGACTACCTGTAAGTAAGCAAACCAATAAAAGCCAGTGAATAATGTAATATAGTTTAGCATTTAATAGTTCTAGATGTGCCAGATGTGGCCTGAATTGTATCGGAACACTCACATATCAGAATATTGATGTAATACATGTCATTGATCAATCCTATTTGGACTTTGCTATGCATAATGTACATGTTATAAATACTTTCAACTTACTCGTTGATCACCACCTTCCCTCCGAGGATCAAGCTTCTTTGCAAAATGCCTCAGGTTATCATAATTATGAAAGTTGCACAAAGAAACCAGTTCCTGCAATAGTAAAAACATCATTGTGTTATATTTATAATCATGCATACTATCAAGAGCTGTGGTGGCACAGTGGTTAAAATGCAACACTGCAGGCTACTTCTGCTGATTGCTGGCTGCCTGCAATTTAGCAGTTCGAGTCTCACCACCTCAAGGTTGACTCAGCCTTCCATCCTTCTAAGATCAGTAAAATGAGGACCCAGATTGTTGGGGCAATATGCTGACTCTGTAAACCATTTAGAGAGAAACACTGTGAAGCGGTATATAAGTCTAAATGCTATTGCTATGTTATCGCTATCCTAATTTACAACTGACTCTTTCATTCAACTATACTCTGATATTACTGATTATACATAACTCTAAGTAAAGTCCTTTGTCAAGATGAATATTAAGCCTTTTATATATTTAGGGGAGCCAAAAGAATTTTTTTTTAAATATTTCTTCTCAATCAGGATTGAAAAGAAATGCAATGAATTTTGTCAAGAATTCTTCCATTTTCAAAATACACCTTTTTATCTTTGCTTAGGGTGTATCCATCCTTTTGCTTTAAAAATCTTCCATCTTTATTAATTCTAACAATAAAGACAAAAGCATTTCTGCTCAAGAAAATTGCAAATTTTCCTACCTTTACTGAGATAGGTGTAAAGGTTAATGATTATTGTATTTGTCCTACAGACTAGTAACAATTCAAGTAAGAAGATCTGCTCACATGACAAAAGTGTATCCCCTTAACGCTGTTGCCCATTTTGTCTAGCGGAGGTGACCAGCACATCATGCCCATAACGTTAGGAACAACCAAGAGAATGCCACCAGCAACTCCAGATTTTGCAGGAAGACCCACCTAAATGAGTGCACAATTTAAACCATTAATATATAGTTATCAATATTTAGACAGCAATCACTGAATATCCATATTATCCGTCAAGGTAGTTTTCCAAAATTTATCAATTAGTGTACATTTACATCCCAGGAATTATTCAGTTGATACCTCAAAATACTTTTGTTTTTCTGGATTCATTTCTGTCATTTGAGTTTTAACTAGCCTATATGACATAGAATTCCTTTTACCACCCATGGTCAATTTCTAATTGCCATTATCACTGGTTTTAATAAGAATTCATTTTTTTTTTAAGAACTAAACATTTTTATAACAGATCCCTCGAAACAAGCACTTACATGGAAAGCAAACTGTCCCGAGAAGTCATACATGCCACATGAATGCATCAAACTTAAAGTGTTTCGAACTGCTTCAGGACTTAGGACTCTCTCACCAGTGATGGGGCAAAACCCGCCATTGGCAAGAGTGGCTGCCATGACACTAGCAGATTCACAAGTCACTTCTATGGAGCACAGCTTAGGAAAAATGAAAAGAACAAGAAAACATTGATCAACCTATATAAACAGAAGGCTATATAATTAAATGGATGAAAGGCCTATCTTACAAAAGGGAGCCTGAACCCATAAAGAGCCTATTACCCTATGAACAATACAGCATGCGAAGATAGACTTTCTAGATTAGGAAATAAAGGCCTATTTGAGTGAGCATGAAGTGGGAATCTGATGCTAGCAATGTTTTTTTAATGAAAACATGGGACAAGATTAATTCTTAAAACAACTGGATAAGATTTTTTTTTTAAATTGTTCTCTAATCAGTGCAATAGTGAAGCTTGTTCTGATGAAGATTGACATTTTTAAAAGAAATATTTAAAAACTACATGATCCTGTTACTACAGAGATGAACAGTACAAACAATCATGTGACAGAACCAGGACAATTTATATTATTTACTTATATTATTTATATTATTATTTAGTGTGTAAAATGTAAAGCTACCTTATATTTAACTTAATGAGGGGGGGGAATATATTTTAATCAATAACAAGATTAGTAATAAGAAAGTATGTTTTACTTAACCTAACCAATGTGAAAGCACTAAGGATATGGTTAACTATTAACTATTTCTTCTCTGAATAGTACTACAAAACTGGCTGCAAAATGTATCATATTCTCACTACAAAAATATATAATTCTTAGGTCAAGGATTGCAATCAACTCTTAATTTGCACGAAGATCAGAGAATGAGAAATGCTGATTTATTAAAACATATTCGATCAGAATATCATTTAGTTAACATACTTATCCCAAAGGATTGGACCCTCTGTTGTATAAATATTTATATAAATAACATTTTAACCTATAGTTCTCTCTATATATATTTTTCTTCTTCAAGGATAACAAATATTCTTGAGATTAATTAGCTACCTGGAAATAGAAGTCCAGTATGCCAACCATATCCGTGCCCTCTGGAAAACACTTGAAAATAATAGAATATTTTAAGTACATCATGATACAGTAAAAAGTTATCATATATAAACTAAAACTGATAAAGAAGATGAAAATAATCTTATTTCTGAAAATTCAATTGAGGATTATCTTAGAAAAGAAGAATTATTTAGAATTAAAATAAGACTTAAAATAATTATTTAGAAATAAAATAAAACTTCCAGTTATTTAAGTCTACCTTTCTGTGAAAATGTGAAGGAAAATATTTTAGCTCTATTTCAGAACCATCAAACAACGTGTACTTCTGACAAATAGTTTCGTAAAAGATTATTACATGCTTTTTGGCCAGAGAAGTGGGAGTGGATTATAATATGAAGATATTCATTTCTTTTACATCTTTGTCCCATTCTTTTTTCCTCTGTCATTAAAACCAGACAGAGAAGGAAGTAAGATGAATAAGATGATTTCTCCCCCCCCAACACACACACACATTACTTCTTGGTAATCCAAACGGGAGTTAAACATCTGATGAGAACGTAATGTTGTTGTGTTAACTTGAAAGTAATATTACATTAGCTACTATTAATATGAGTAATGTTACAAGGATTTCAGTAATGATCTTTGTGAAGCTAATCGGAATATCCATCTTTTGTTTCATGCATGCATATTAACAAGCATAACTCACAGATTTCTCTTTGTAGATATGACAAGTTACTTGCTTGCAATTGTGATTTTTTTAAAAAAAGGTCATCTATTTAATTGTTTACTTAGGTTTGCATCTGATTCATGTTATGATTCCTACACTTCTCCTCATAGTCACCAGAACCAGGATAGTTGGGTAGATTTGCCAGAGAAAGGGTTTGGTACTTACCTGATACGCCCGTTCTCTGTGAGCTGTGAAGAACATCCAGAAGTGGGAGGTGCTTCAGTCTCTTCTGGAAAGGCTGGACTTAAAACTCCGGGACGCTCCTCCTCCACAGGACACCTCCTCAGCGTCCCCCAGTTTTGCAAAGACTGAGTGCCAGAGTCTGGAACTCATCACCTAATCTAGATCCCTGACTGGAACGGAACCCCACCAAATGGAAAGAAATGGGTGGGGCTGGATGCTCTGCACAGCTCACAGAGAACGGGCATATCAGGTAAGTACCAACGCCCTTTCTCCCATGAGCTGTTCAGAGTATCCAGAAGTGGGACATACCAAGGCTTGGCCTGTCCTTAGGGAGGGACTCCGCCTGGATCGAAATCCACTCCTAAACTTTGTGGACCCTCTGCAGGACTCTTCTGCCAAATGAAGCGTCCGCTAAGGCATAAACATCAATTTTATAATTCTTGACAAAAAGAGATGGTGAAGGCCAAGCTTCCGCTCTGCAAATTTCATCTATGGGAGCCGCACTCCTTGTTGAGTGGGCTGTAATGCCCCTAGAAACTGAGGTAGACTGGCATTCGTAACTTTTAGCTATGGTAGCTCTCAACCATCTACCGATGGTCGTGGACGATGCCTTTTGCCCTAATGTGGATGGGTTGAAGGGTAGGAATAGAGCCTCAGATTTTTGAAATGTCACCGTGCGGTCTAGATAGATGCTTAAGGCCCTTCGAACGTCAAGTCAATGCCATTGATGCTCCAGTCTATGAGATGGTTTTGGACAAAAATTTGGAAGGACCAACTCCTGCGCTCTGTGAAAGGCTGAATTTACTTTAGGAGTGAACGACGGATCCAATCTGAGAAACACTCTGTCCACATGGAACACGCACAGATCCTTTCTCATTGACAATGCTACCAATTTAGAAATTCTCCTAGCTGATGTGATTGTAATTAGGAAAGCCACTTTATGTCAGGAATTTAAAATTAGTAGATCTTAAAGGCTCAAATGGGTCAGTCATAAGTGCGGTTAACACCTTGTTGAGATCCCAGGTGGGATAGCAGTGAATTACAGGAGGTCGTAAGTTTGCGGTACCCTTAAGAAAGCTGCAGACATGTGGATGGTGTGCTATAGAACTGAGGTCACCCCAGGTTATCACCGAGGCTAAAGCCACCACCTGTCTGCGTAAAGTATTTGGAGATAAGTCCCTGGTCAACCCCTCCTGTTAAAAGTCCAGCAATTATCCTACAGATGGGGCAGTTGGGTCGATTTTAGACCCCTGGCACCAGCGACAGAAGGCAGACCATGTGGCCTCATATATACGATTTGTTGAGGCCCGTCTGGATGCTTGAATGGTGGCAATAGTATCCTCTGAAATCTGTTGGGTCCTTAAACAGCTCCACTCAACCTCCATACAGCTAGACTGAGCCATTGTGGATTCGGATGAAGTATCAGCCCTTGGGAGAGGGAAACCTTCGACGGTGGAATTTTCCAAGGTTGCTTTCTCGATAGGTTCTGCAAATCTGCGAACCACGTTTGGCTGGGCCAGTAAGGGGCAACCAATATCACTTCTGCTCGTTCCTCCAATAACTTCTGGATCAACCTGGGTATTACCGGGAGTGGAGGAAACACATATAAAAGCCCGTGAGGCCACTGACAACACAGGCGTTGATGGCCTCCGCCTCCTGAGTCAGGTACCTTGAAATATACCGGGGTAATTGGGTGTTGAGAGGAGAGGCAAATAGATCAATCACCGGTTGCCCTAACCTCCGCACTGCTTCCTGAAAGACCGCCAGGTGTATGCGCCACTCTGCCTGATCTATTTTGGCCCTGCTGAGCCAGTCTGCTTGTGTGTTTAAGGCCCCTGCTATGTGTTCTGCCTTGAGGGAAAGCAGATTGGTCTCGGCCCACTTGAACAACTTGGCCGCCTCCAGCATCACAAGTTTGGAATGGGTCTGTTTATGTGAGCCTTGGTTGTTATATTGTCTGTCAAGACCAAGATGTGGCATGATTGGACAAGGGGTAGAAATCTGCGTAATGCCAGGTAAACTGCTCGCAGCTCCAACAGGTTGATGTTTTGTGATTGTTCGGAAATAGTCCAAATTTCCTGTGCAATGTAGGATTGGAAATGAGCTCCCCATCCAACCAGGCTGGTGTCGGTTGTGATCTTTGCTCTGCGAGGTTCCTTTAAATGACACCCCTTGTTTATCATTTTTTTCCAACCACCAGAGGAGAGATCGGAGAACATTGTGCAGAACCTTTATCCGGACGCTGGAAGTGGCTCTTCCAGATCGCTGGAAGGGTAGCAGGAACCACTGCATCTCTCTAGAATGGAACCAAGCCCAAGGCACAATGGAAATACAAGAAATCAGTTTCCCTAACAATTGAGACAGCAATGCCAGGGAAACCCTCTTAAATGCTCTGATCTCTTGGGCCAAAGTATGGATACTGTTTAATCTGTCCTGAGATAGAAAGACCTTGCCCTCCACGGTATCTATTACTGCCCCTAAATGAACTAATCTAGTTGAGGGGATCAAATGGCTTTTATCTCAATTTATGGAAAAACCATGACCTTGAAGGGTCTCCAGAGTGATCTTGGTGTCCAATTTTGTTTGATGTCTAACAAAATTAAAATATCCAGATAGCATTGTACACGAACAGATTTGATCCTGAGTGAGGCAGCCAAGGCCGCGAGGACCTTGGTAAAAGTCCTAGGGGCCGAAGCAAGACTGAATGGCAGGGCGATATATTCGTAGTGCCAATCACAATAGCAGAATCTAAGATATCTGTAGTGAGCAAGTCTATTTGGTATATGCAGATAAGCCTCTGTGAGATCTAGAGGTCATGACATCGTTCTCTCTGATGCTGAGCAGAATGGACTGGAGAGTGGTCATCTTGAATTTTCAATAAATCAATGATTTGTTCAGACGTTTGAGGTCCAGAATTGCCCTCCAACCCCCCAAACTCTTTGGAACCACAAACAATAGAGACTAACAGCCTTGACCCCGCTGTTCAGATGGGATCCCTCTCATGGTGCGAATATGTAGAAGATGATTGATAGCCTCCTGCATCAACGCCTTCTTCATGGGGTCCGTGGACCTAGGGCTCCTAATGAAAAAGTTTGGGAGGGAGGATTGAAACTCTAGCGCCAAACCGAACCTTTCAGTGTCCCTGACCCACGCATCAAAGGTGGAACTGTCCCATTGCTCAGCAAACAATTTCAGTCGCCCACCAATAGGAACTGTTGCCAAGGGCTCACTTGGGACGTCGAAAAAATCGGCCTCCAGTGCCTCTGGGGTTTCTTCTATTTTGGCCTCCCCACTGACCTCTATCAGAAGATTCAGGCCTATCCTGTCTAAAGCTGGACCTATAGTCTGAGGTTCTCTGAGATCTGGGAACATAGGGGCCCTGATAGTATGGCTGAAAGGAACCCCTTCTAAATGACTGGGGTGTTCTGTTTTCAGACCTCTGAAAAAGGGGGGGAAGCACTTTTTTCTTGTTTTTGTTCTCTATAAGGAGGGGCTTCAAGACACTGCCAAATAATTTATCTCCTGATAATGGGGCTGATGCCAATTTGCATTTATGCTTGGTGTCCGCCTGCTAATGTCTGAGCCATAGCAGTCTCCATGCTGATACGTGAGATGCTATGGCCCTAGACGAGAATTTGACTGCGTTAAATGTGGCGTCGGTGGAGAATTCTGTGGCTGCAATAATTTTAGCTATGTCCTGATGAGCTCTGACATTTGACGCTGGCAATATATCCCTCAGGTGGGAGAGCCATTGGAGGGAGCAATGTGTAAAAAAGGACGCAGCTGTAGCTGCCCTTGTCAGGGATAACATTGTTCACCCTAACTGTTTTAGGTGAAATACTAATTATAAATCATAGTTAGTGTATGCAGCTTTAACTGTAAAATAGCAACTGTGGGTGTGGTTATGAAAACCATATAAAAGTAGCAAGGCTACAGCTTTCTGTAGACTCTCTCTGGCTTTGATGATCCCTGATTACTGCTTGGAAGCAAGACTGCATTGCTCGAATGGGAGAGACAACAACGGACTGATTTATATGAACTGACAAAAGGATATTCTACATGGACTTTGCTAACTGAATATCCCTGAATGGACTGACTACATGGTAAATGAATATTGGACTGTTTTTGACTATGCTATAAACTTATACTGGAATAAAATATATTCTTGATAGCACAAGTGTATCTGTTATTTTTACTGTATGTTAATAAACATACAAACTTAGCTCACTCATTTATCTTGTGCCTATCTGACTAACGCTGCACATTCTGTTTAGCTTGTCTACCTAACCCTGGTTGGGGAACCCAGGCTTAACACTGGTTATGGGCCCAGAGGCTGCAAAGTCAGTTTAACTAGGTTAAACAGATTTATGTAAAAAGTGAGAGTTTGTATTGTTATACATTACAGTAAACAGACAGCTGTGTTTTATTAATTATATTTTTATATCCATATAAGAAAACATGGCACAAGTCAATTTACAAAGTTTGTCCCTTATATCCAAGCTGGATGGAACAAACTATGTATCATGGTCTACAAAATGTAGTCTACTTCTACGAGGAGAAGGTCTGTGGAACATAATTGAAAATCCACCAAACGTAGAAGAATGGGATCCAGAGAATGAGGAAGACAGACTAAAGATAGAAGAATTTAAGCATAAAAATCAACAAGCTATTTGCATAATTGCGTTAACCTTAACTGATCAACAGCTTGTTTATATCCACGGAGAGAAAACGGCTTTTGGCTGTTGGCAGAAGCTGAAGAGGATTTATGTCCGAGATAAGGTTGGTGCACACATAAATCTAACACGGAAGCTTTTCAGGACGCATCTCCAAACAAATGGTGATATGCAGAGTCATTTAAAAACTATGCAAAGCATTTTTCAAGAATTAAATGAAAAAGAGCTTATATTCCCTGAACAACATCAAATTTATATAATTCTATCTTCCCTTGATGAAAGTTATGATAACTACGTAACTTCACTTGAAATTTTGCCAAAGGAAAATTTAACTTTAACTGATATAACTGGCAGATTGATTGAAGAGGCCAGAAGAAGGCATGAAAGAGATGAATTAAGGAGGGAGCAACCTCAAAAAGAAGATAATAAATCTCCTACTGCATACGCAATTAAAAAGTGCTTTAATTGTGGAGGAAGAGGACATTTGGCAAGATTTTGTAAAAAGGCAAAGCGCCAGAACGCTGGCCAGAATACTACAAATCATCAAAAGATAAATAAACATTTAGAGTTAGCCATGTATACGAACGGAGCTGTAAGAAATAATTTATGGGTGGTTGACAGTGGGGCATCCCATTGTATAACAAATGATAACAAAAAGTTTATAAAAATGACCCAGAGTAAACAGCAGATATCGTTAGCCAATGGCTGGAAACTGAAAGCTAAAGGTGAAGGTATAGCATATTGTTCTTTTATAAAAGAGAATGTAAAAATGTTATATGTACCACAACTTAAGTTTAATTTAATTTCAGTTAGAATTTTGGTTAAACTAGGATATGTAGTTACATTTAAGGGAGATAACTGCTTAATTACAAAAGATGATAAGAAAATTACTGCATCTTTAAGAGATGGCTTATATGTGTTAAATGATGATGGTTTAAAGGTGGCTAACACAATTTATGAAAACCAGAAACCTCATGATGAGTGTATTCACTTGTTACATAGAAGGCTAGGGCATTTAAATTTTAAAATGCTTAAGAAAACTGTTGAACTGTCTAAGGGAATAAGTTTGAAACCTTGTGATAAGTATTTGCAATGTAATGCATGTAATCAAAATAAGAGCAGGGTCATACCAGCTAATAGAGTTGATGGATTTACTACTAAAGAGCCTTTAGAAGTAGTATTTGCTGATTTAATAGGTCCGAAAAAACCAAGTGTAGGAGGAGCTCGCTATATACTTAGTATAATGGATCACTATTCTAGATATGGGTTTTGCTATTTAATGAAGAGCAAAACTGAAACATATCAAAATATATTTAATTGGCTAAAATTCGCTGAGAGAAAAACAAAAAGAAAATTAGTGACTCTCATCACTGATAATGGCACTGAATTCACAAATAACAAATTTAAAAACAGAATAAGACAATTGGGGATTCAACATAAAATGTCTGCACCATATAGGCCACAACATAATGCCTTTATAGAAAGAAGAGGCCAAACATTACAATCAATGGCACAAACTATGATGTCTGATTCAGGATTACCTGACAATTTATGGGGAGAAGCAATAATGTGTGGTAATCATATATTAAATAATGTTGTTAATTCAACAACAGGTGAATTACCATTCACACTGTGGCATGGTACAAAACCTGATTTAAGTTACATGCACACATTTGGAGCACCAGCATGGGTGCATATCCCCACACAACTTAGATACAAAGGACAGCATAGAGCAAAAAGATTGATTTTTGTAGGTTACACCTCTAATCATCGATCCTATAGATTCTGGGAACCAGGTACATCTAGAGTTTACACCAGTGCTAGTGCAAAATTCCTAGAACATGTAGGATGGAATAGATTAGAGCAAGATTTAAATAATGAAATATTTATTGAGCCCTACAAAAGACAGAAAGATGAGATTAGCTGTAAAAAGAGTCCAATTAAAGAAGAAGTCCACGAAGAGCAAATAGGACCAGAACAAGAGGAAATAGTTGATCAGGAAAAATTACATGATCAAGAACAATTAGTAGAGGAAAGTCCACCTGCAAGTCCTATAATACCTAGACGTACTACACATATAACTAGACCACCTGATAGGTATCAAGCAAGTATAGTTTGCCAAGTAACTAAAGTTCCAACTAGTGTAGATGAACTTAGGATGTATCCTGCTAAGGATCAGGAGAATTGGCAAAAGGCAATGGAAAAAGAACTAAATTCATTAAAGGTAATGAAAGTGTATGAAGATGCCAAATTACCTCCAGGAGAAAAATCCATTGGGTGCAAATGGATATTTAAAGTAAAAACTGGAAATGATGGGACTGTTACCCATAAAGCTAGGTTAGTAGCTCAAGGATTTAATCAAACTGCATCTGATTACGATGAAGTTTTTGCGCCAAGTCTTAAAGCTACATCTTTAAGAACAGCATTAGTGTGGGCAGCTAAGAAAAACTATATTATTAATCATTTAGATGTAGAAACTGCTTATCTACATGCACCATTGCAGCACACTATATATTTAAGAAAACCAATTGGCATAAATAAAAATAATGTTAATAGCAATGATTGTTGGAAACTCAAAAAGAGTCTTTACGGGTTAAAACAATCTGGGTTTGAGTGGAACCAATATATTGTGAAAGAGTTAAACAATATAGGTTTTAAATCTGGTTTAGCAGATCCGTGTGTATTTAAAAGAGAAAATAATGGAACGGTGTCATTATTATTGTTATTCACTGATGATATTGCTTTAATAACTAAAACTAATAATGAGGCTAATGAGATAATATCATTATTAGCCAAGAAAATAAAAATAAAGCATTTAGGTGAAATAAAAAGATATCTAGGATTGACAATAAATAAAACAAATCATGGTTTTAAAATATCTCAAGAAGATAAAATTTGCCAATTACTTAAAAATTATAAGATGGAACTTTGTAAACCGGCAAAGACTCCAATGAGTCAAGAAGTTTGCCAAATTAATGATCAAAGTCCAAAATTTGATAAGTCCATATATCAATCTTTGATTGGTAGCTTATCATATATAAGCAATTGGTCAAGGCCAGATATAGCTTATAGTGTAAATCAGCTGGCACGTTTTAATTCAGATCCAAAAGAATATCATTGGAAATCTTTAAAACAAATATTGAGATATCTGAAGGGAACTATAAACCATGCATTATATATAGAGCCAAAGGGTGATTTGAGTCTTAGTGCTTATGCAGATGCAAGTTTTGCAACTGATATAAACACTAGAAAATCAACATCTGGTATGGCTATATTATTTGGTAAGACACTGATAGGATGGAGGTCAATCAGACAACAGCATATTAGCTTATCTACAATGGAGGCTGAATTTTCATGTCTGTCATTATTATGCACTGATTTGATTTTCTACAAACAGTTGCTGTTGGACATGGGAATAACTATAAAAGATCCCATTATGGTATATGAGGATAACCAATCAGCTATAAAGTTAGCTACTAGTATTGCTGTAAAAACTAGATCAAAACATACTGACCTAAGATATTTGAATGTAAGAGAAGCAGTGAAGAATGAACTGATAAGATTGGAATACTGTATGTCAGAGGAAAACATAGCAGACCAATTTACAAAAGCTCAAGGAGCAACTAAGTTTAAAGAAAGTTGCGAACAATATAATTTAAAAATGTAAATGATTCATAGTTATTATTGTAACCTAAAATGAGGAGAATGTTAGGGATAACATTGTTCACCCTAACTGTTTTAGGTGAAATACTAACTATAAATCATAGTTAGTGTATGCAGCTTTAACTGTAAAATAGCAACTGTGGGTGTGGTTATGAAAACCATATAAAAGTAGCAAGGCTACAGCTTTCTGTAGACTCTCTCTGGCTTTGATGATCCCTGATTACTGCTTGGAAGCAAGACTGCATTGCTCGAACGGGAGAGACAACAACGGATTGATTTATATGAACTGACAAAAGGATATTCTACATGGACTTTGCTAACTGAATATCCCTGAATGGACTGACTACATGGTAAATGAATATTGGACTGTTTTTGACTATGCTATAAACTTATACTGGAATAAAATATATTCTTGATAGCACAAGCGTATCTGTTATTTTTACTGTATGTTAATAAACATACAAACTTAGCTCACTCATTTATCTTGTGCCTATCTGACTAACGCTGCACATTCTGTTTAGCTTGTCTACCTAACCCTGGTTGGGGAACCCAGGCTTAACAGCCCTAATAGCCCAGGCGTCAGAAACATGTACCCTATGTAGTGCTAACTCTGCTCTCTTGTCTTCCAGTCTCAGGGCTTCCTCGACCTCATTAGGAAAGGTGGAAGAAGAGGCCAGTGCCACTATGGGTTCATCCACCTCTGGCGTTTTTAGAAAATTTGCAAACTCTGGTGCCAAATTGAAATATCGCTTATCATACCCTATTGGGGCTGGATATGATGCTGCTGATGCCCATTGACTTTGTACTAATTCAGCAAACATATGAGGGACAGGGATAGTTTCCGCCTCATTAGCCAGTTGTGAGTCCTCGGATTCGTCCTGAGACCCTGTTGGCAATGGATGAGGTTCTGATGAGCCTAGTTTAGCGGTGTTCTTTGCCTTTAATAGTAAAGATTTAAAGAGGTGTGGTCAAAAAAGGCCAGAAAAAGCAGATTGGTCTGGAATGAGGCCTTCGTCACCCGACATTCTCCATTCTAGTGGGTCCGCCTCTGACAGCCCCAAGTCCATCTGATGGATTGACCCCCCTTCCATGGAAACCTCCTGGTCCTCAAATTCCACTTCCTCCGGAAGGCCCTGGGCTGATAAGTTAGGGATATTGGGGAATACCTGAGATTGATGTTGTTGGGTATGCTCAAAGGATCGAGCGGACAGAGGTCCTGCATCCGAAGTGGTCAAGAACTGTCTGGTCCGGATGGATTGCTGAAGTCCAGCCCAAATGCCCCTTTGAATCGCCATCTCCATCCATTGCCTCATTTCAATGAGGATAGCCTCAGGTAATCCCTCTTCCTGTCTTAGGCCAGTGGCCATAGGTGTGAAGGTTGCCTCTGGAATTGGCCGGGCAGTGCTCAATGGGGGAGATGTGACTATGGGGGGCTGTCCAGAAACAGCCTGACTGGGCTGGGTAGATAAGTCCAAGGGCCCTAACAATGGATTTGGGTTCTGATCAGATTGCTGTGTCATAGCCATCTTATCTGCCTCCCGGGCTCATTTTTGCAATTGCCTTTCCAAAGCTAGGTGTCGTCAATGGGCATCCTTATCTGCCGCCTTAGAGACCTTTTTGGGGCCTACTGGCTTGTCTCGGGACTTACTGGGCCTGGAGCGGAAAGCGTTGTCGCGTTCCATTGTGTATGATGGATTGTCTTCCTCTGAATGTAAATTTGTTTTTTTTTTAATTATTATGATTATTATTAATATTGTGGTTGATATTTAAATATCTACAGATAGAACAGTCTAAATGGTGAACAGTATCTAAGGGTCCCCAGCAAGGAAAACCCCCAAGTGCTTCAAGTGAGAGAAAAAACTCTGGATCTCTGGTCCCCAGCAAGGGAAACCAGCTATTACAGGCTCTGATATGCCTCCTTGCCTGTCAGAAATAAACGTTCCGCAATATAAATGTCACTCGCCCTTTCCGTCTGAGTAAAAGATCCAAAGGCAAATGCAAAGAAATGCCTGATTAATGAGCAGCCGGTTAGTGTAATGTTAGCCAGAGGAATAGCTAAATCCAGGGAAGGCACAATGGAAAGTTAATATCTTGGTCCCCAGCAAGGGAAACCAGTGAGAAAAGGGAGGCTGTGGCAATTACTTTCTTGGTCCCCAGCAAGGGAAACCAGCGAGAAAAGGGAGGCTGTGGCAATTAGGCGTGAAATTGAGGCAGCCGTTGAAAAGGGTGGGAAGTGGAATCACCGAAGCTAACCCTAAGCCGTTTGACGAGCCTTTGCTGCTGCTGCTAACTCGCGATCTGAAAGCTTCTGTCAGGGGAAACAGCTAGACAAAGAAAGCCGTAGCTATGAGAGTTCCGTTCCAATCACAGGCAGACGATCGGAAAGTTAGATAAGGCAGTTTCCTGAGGCGATAGCCTCAAGCTGTCTGCAGAGTGACAGGCTCCGCTATCTATGAGGCAAAACTGTTTTATTCTAATTGATTTTCTTGTTTGTGAAATGATCTAGGGGAAAGCCTGAAAAAACCGAATTAGATGGGAAAGGGTTTTAAAGAGCAAACCTGAACTAGACAAGAGCCATTCCAGTCAGGGAGTGCACAACCTCTTACCATGAAGGCTGAGCTAAAACTGGGAGGCGCTGAGGAGGTGCCTCGTGGAGGAGGAGGAGCATCCCAGAGTTTTAAGCCCAGCCTTTCCAGAAGAGACTGAAGCACCTCCCACTTCTGGATGCTCTGAACAGCTCATGGGAGAATGCTGATACTTCTGAGGTAGAGTAGTGAGTCAGGCTAGGCTTTGGATGCAAGCTTTCTTGGAGGAATATCCAAAACAAGAGATATTTGCTGAAGCAGAGAGACACAATTTATGTCCATATGAAAGGGAAAGCTTGCTCCCTCAGCAACGACATTTTTAAAGAGGTCGCTAAAGATCATAATGCTGAATATAGAAAACCTGCAACCAGATGCAAAAACAATGCAGATCCAGAAAGATTGGGAAATAAATTGGTTGAAAACAAACTGAAGGATTCAGTGCAAGCCATGTTAAGGAACATATATGCAAGAAGTGATGTACACATCAAATGTTTCTGTTCCACATGAAGCTTTGTACAGGTGCCATTAATTCATTTGTGTAAATCACAGAGACCAAAGTGGAAAGATAACACCATCATTGCATTCTTATTATATCAATATTGTATTTACCTTTATTGTCATGATGAAGAAATAAAATGTTATTTGTAGTTTGTTCAATTGACCCACATTAAAGGAAGCAGAATAAATATAACTAAAAAGCATACCTTTTTCTCTTTCAAATAATAGCCTATTGCAAAGTTTCTGTCTCCACTCTCTCTTTCAGACTGGAATCTAAGGGAGAAAAAGAAACAGAAATGGATATCAAAACAATAAATACTTATTAACAATACTATTAGTGAGATATTTGTTTTTTAAAATTGTTGTTAACTCTAGCAACAACTGTGAAGTTTGGGAAGGCACAGACTATTGTTGTGTGGAAATTACATTAAAAAGAACAGATTAATTTTGTTGCATATGAGAAGCCTCAATGCAAAGCATTAGCTATTCAGTATTAAACTAAACAATTTTTGTAAATTAAGTTTTGTGAATTACTTGAGAATACAATAGAACTTATTTAGATGTTAAGTGAAACATAGGAATGCAATATAAGACAGAAAGTTAACTATCACCACTCCAACAGACAGAAACTACACAGCAAATTCATGCTGCAGTGTTACAAGCTGAATTGTTACAGAAAAGCAGCCTTGTGCTGCTTCTTGAACAACCTTTTGAGGGAAAGAAAAAACTTACTACTTTCTCTCTACAGGGGGCCACAATTATTTGAAGGGGGCAACAATGACGAGGCAAAATTGATGTTTTTAGCAAAACCAAAACTGTAGAAGAGAAATAATTTCTCTTTCTCCTATATCTTCAACTCTTAGTGGAGGAAAGGAACAATTCCCTTTTCCTTTGGTTTTTGAAGAGACAGTGCCATAAGGTGCAGTACTTGTCAGCACTGAAGTCTCAAAATGGACTCAGTCAGGCAGCTTCAGGGTTACTTGGAACCCTGACACTTCTACAGAAATCTAGCATAAAGGAAAAAATTTCTCTTATGCCCAAAGTCTTAGTTGAAGCAAAGATTTAACTAATAAAATAAAATACGTACAGCATTAATATTAACTATTGCTCATCGTGTCAAAATTAATCTAGGAAACATACTTACGTGGCATTACTGAAACCAACATATTCGTTTCCAGCCATTTTATTCATGAACTGCATCACCTAAGGAAAGCAGGATTATTTTTTTCAAAATGTACCAAAAAGCACTTAGTAGTAAGTATTCAGTGCAAATAACTGATTTAAGTTTAGATATTAAGCAATGTTGTCATTCTGTAAGAACAAATATATTCCACAAGAAAGAATGAAGACATTTTCTGCTTTAATATAAATTACTATTTACTGTGATGTCTAAACTAAAATTCTTGTTAGTTTAAATTAGAAATTAATATTTTTATCTTAATTTAAGGTAAAACACTACATACATTTTTAGTCTAGTTGAAATTCAATGACATTCTGCTTTTAGTTTAAAACTGGAGAGCAAATGTTTCTAAATTTCACATAAGAGAAAAACACTTGTAAAAATCAGTGAAGCTTTCCTCCAGTGTTGTTACATTACAGTTTATAAATATAAAGTATATTAAATATAATGTGTTTTAAATATAAAACAGATAATTAAATTGTTCCTTACAATCAAATTGGAGTCCAATTCCAATTCAAGCGACTTTTGAGTTCAGTTAACAAAAAGGTGTGAAGTGAAAATATGGGGCACAGCAATACTATTTTGTAACACTTAAAATTAGAGAAAATAACAATTGTAACAATTAAAAGATTTGCTTACATAGTCAAACTTTTCAGCATTATTTGCTCCTTGCTGAAAGGAAAGAAGACACATTTACAAAGTTTATTAATACAAGGGAACTTTAATTATAGATTAATTTGTTTCAATGTTACTTAAATGCTATTATGTATTATTAGACTAGAGTTTTATTTGTTAGTCTATATACCTACGGTAGAGTTAGATTACTTGAATTGTTATACAAAGCATTACAATACTTTAACATTGCCTGTTAAAAACATTACCAATGTAAACAATAGAGCTGAACTTAGTTTTATTTGAAACGTAATCAGTGACTCCATTAATTTTCCATGGGTTTTTTTTAAATTTTTTGTTGAATTACAAGTTATTTGTAATTAATACTATTAATACTGTTTTGTGGAGGTAGCTTTTAAATGCTAGGTAGAACTAATAAGTCAACTGCATTAAAATAAAGATTGGGTATGATTAAATATGCTGATAGGAGCATCTGCATGTGCAGATTTAAATAAATAAACCTCCCATTAGTATCTTTATATTTCAGCCATCAGTGTTAACAAACTGGGATAACAAAAACATTCATTTTTTTAAGTTCACAAAACTGAACGCTTAAGAGTAGAAAGAATATCACAAAGTGATGAATATTTACTGACTCCCAGTTTGGCACCACAGAGACTGGTAGATTATTAAACATGATGCTGCTCTTAAATTCAAAGAATTGTGTTAAGAAAACATAACAAATTGACTATTGCTATAGTAAATGTGTACAGTTTAAAATTGTGTGTACATAGGCATGCTTGTGTATTAATGAACCTTGACTGAAGCAAAGAGTCTGCATAAAAGATATGCTGGGAGGGAGCAAGTCTTCAACAGAAAATGGGAAAGGCTTAAATGCCTACACTGAGGTCGGAGTATCAAAATCTTTTATATTTGTATCTGGGTAATGAAAAGGATACTTCTTAAAGTAAAAATATACCCTAAAGAGCATGTGCAATTTTTTTTCTACAATTGGTGTTTTAATTTCAGAAACATTTAGGTTTCCAAATCCAAAATTTCAAAAATATTCAAAAATATGAAATCATTGCTAAAAGGTTCTGTAGAGATGAGACTGAACAAGGTAGATATGGGTTTTTTTAAAAAATGAGATTACAGTAACACAGCAAATCAACTTCGTTGATTATTGCAAGAATATTCTGGCAGTTTTATCTATATCCCTAACATTTAAGCTGATAAACATTTAAAAAAGTATTTACTGGAATGATCATTATTTTAAAGCAGACAAATTCATATTTAAAGGCCTCAAACTAAACAATCCATGAAACATAACTTTCACAATGTTAGTTTTAGGGGGGAGAAAACTTTGAAGCCTGTATGTACCAGCATTCTACTCAATGAAATGTATAAAGCCAGCCTCATTTCCCATTCTACAGTGGATTAGGACCTTGCAGACAATCCGTGAAGCCACAAGCACCAGCTCATCTAGTGATGTACAGTCATTCACGTATGCTCACCAGCTGAAAGAATACCATACTATTGTGTCAACATCAATCAAATTAAAATGCTGATACCCATAGAGTCAAAGGTTATTTAATATGCTAAAAGATTATGCAATGTGTTGAAAAGCATTAGAAAAACAAACTTTTTTTTACAAAAAAGGGTAACTCCAAATCTGTTCAATGAAAAATAATTAAAAGAAGAAATTACCAACTTCATTGAACTGTTGCAGTTGTCAAAATATTCCATAGATCCTAATGCTGTAAAATATGTAACAACATTTAAACCACAAAAACCTTTTAAATGCACAGTGAATGTTGCTTGGGAAAGTGGGAGGGGGCGGCATTAGTTATGGGATGCTATACTGATCATTGTTGCATTGTTAAAACAGTTAAACTGAAACAAGTTTTGCATTTCTCCCCTATATCTGACAAAAGGAGAAAGATGCTTAATGCAAGACCTCATTCTCTCCCCACCCCTCAAAAAAAAACAAAAACAAAAAACAAAACAACCCAACCCAACCCAACCCCAGAACAATAAAACCCAAAGCCTTCATTATTTTGAAACCATTAGCAGAATCAATAAACCAAGCAAGAGTCTGAGCATATAAGTAAAGCAAACTTATTTCAGCATTTATCATATTTAGAATTTTCTTGACTTTAAACTCCAGAGTATTTTGATATCCAAGAAAACAGTATATTTTCACAATTCCAATAATAGAAGAATGAATAAGCATATTTAAACATTTAAATACTGGATTTTTTCCAATAGCACCTAAACTCCATGATCTTAACAATGTCATTTCATTTGATCATGACACATTTTTCTTTAAGGAAAACAAATAAAAATAAAGTCAGCATTAAAACAAGATATCAAATATTTCAAGTTATTTTCCCACACCCCCACCTTAACGATATGGAAAATACATCTTCAGTTTGAAGATGGAATATGAGAAAGAATAAAAGCAACTTTTATTTTGGAAGGGCTATTTTTCCAATCTGTGGAGATTTACTTATAAAATTACAAGCAATTAATCTGTCTACAAATGTTCCATGCAATATTTAACTTCACAAACATAATATATACATATATACACTTATAGTGTGCATGCTTGCATGTATATTTATGTGTATATGCACACTATTGTGTATATACAAAATATAAGCCTTGGAACACAAAATATTTTAAGACTGTAACAATCCAATGACACATCACACATGCATATTTTATATAATATATATATGTCAATATTAAATAAGTAGGGATCATATTTTATATATACCAAAATTCTACCAGCATGCAATCGGAACTTAAAAATAATAAAATAATTATATATATGTTTCAATTTTAAGATACTAGGTCAGTCGTGTAGAAACATCAAATTATATTAGGATTTATGCTTAGTAGTGCTGATTTAAGCAGGTCACATGATTTATTTATGTGGATTTTCTAAATTGTCAACTTATTTCTGAAGAGTTACTTATTCTGCAAACTAGTTTTATTCTAGTAAAATAGTATATATCCTACCCTATCTGTATTTTAAAACACCACTCTAGTAAAAAGGCATATTGGAGTTATATGGTAGTATTTCAGTATCAGAAGACAGTATATATACTGGAGCTTTCTGCAGAAATGACACCAACATTTTATCATATTCTGTATAAGGTGTTCTATGTTCACTTTATTTGGTTGGAACATTTAAAGCATAGAAATAATCCTCAACTCCAATTAAAATGTTTTTGTAGCTATGGACTAGAACATTTCATTAACACAGGACTACACTGTCTAATTTTTGTACTGTATTTCATTTTTAATACTGTACTTTTTTATACGTGCATTTAACATGTGTGTGTCTGAATTTAAGTTGAATATCACTTCAGCTATGGATCTGTTTCCTGTTGTTTCTAAATTATTATTTATGACTTGCAATATTTGAACCATGATGAGTTGTTCAATGAAGCACTGCTTTAAAACCCCATGTCTTATTATATAATTTATATCATTCTAGTTGATTCAATTCTATACAGATGTATTAATATCTATATAAGAAAATAAAGAGCTGTCCTGTAGAGTAAAGCAATAATCCCTTTATTGGTTGCAAGTAGATGAAAAAGTTATATATTTTAAAGGGAGGCTATACATGAATTCGGTATATCAAATATTATTAACATAATTTTGAGACAAAAATTCTAAAAATGGCAAACACTTCCTTATTATCAAAATAAAGCTATATAGACAGGTATATGGAGTCACCACATTTTAAGACTTTACTCAAAGTGCTGAAATTTTCTTCTCTAATAGCATCATATATTCCGTGATTTTTATAGTGTACTTTGTCATATAATACTTGAATATCATTGCAGAACATGGCAATACATTGTTTTTCTGTCACCATATTTCAGACACTTTGGTTTAATCATCAGTTCTTTCACAATCTCACTTAGAAAGTTTTATAATTAACAACAACAGTGATTTATCTCCAACTGCTGTTTTTAATTACAGTATTTGTGTTTAAAGCTAGTGATTATTTCACATTCATTTAAGCTGTATATATCTAGAAATAACACAGTGGATTCACCGAGAGCACAGACTTGATTCTATGTATGAATTAAGAGGTGAACATCATAGAAGAATATTTTTGTTCCATAGTACTGTATAGTACCATGAAAACTTGAATTCTTTGAGGACTAAGAGGAAAAGAAGTTGAGCTGAGCACAGCCAAACTTCTATCCATAGAGCTTTGCCTCTTGATCAGAGGTTCTGGGATTTTATATAAAAAAAAACCAAAACAGATTATAAAGCTTTCTAAGGTTTTGCCCATGTGGCAAAGGGGTTATTAAAATGGTTAAACTATAATATATTACCTATTTTATCCTGGTACATAATCAGAGTTGATAACCCCACATTTAAGCTATTTCCTGCTTAAATGGTTCATTCCAAAAAATATTAAAAATTCTTCTTTCAGATACTTCTGTTGCCCTAAATGTAGCTAAATTCTGTTATCTCACATGTAAAATGTATAGATGATCGATTGATAAGCTCAGTTGATTTTACAAGTTGTTCTTTTTTATATGCAATCTGCTTTTTTAACTATTGAATTTTATTTTGTACTTTGACCACAAGAAGCATATTTTACAGATTCCACAGACTGAAAAAAAACCTAAACAGTCCTGTTCAAATTATATTCTGAGATGGGCATAATTATTTGGCCATAACATATATCCTAAGAAGCCAAAAATAAAAATATTAAATACTCTCAACTTTGTTTATCTAGTAACACAGATAAAGAAAAAAAAACCCGATGATATGCCAAATATATCAGTGTTGTCGCTTTTAAAGTCATTCATGACTTGGGACCACATTATCCACAGGACCATTTTTTCCCAGGTGTTTCTTTCCAGCAGAATGGGCATATTTTGGGTACCATTGGCTGGGAAATGATAATTAGCAGGACCAGAACATGAGCCCTTCCTGCCACAGCACCTGCGCTATGGAAAATCTCCCTGCAGAGATTACAATGGCCCCAACCCTGCTAGCTTATCTATAAGGCCCTAAAGGCGTAATTCTATGCCCAAGTCTGGGGGCCAGAGCATACAAAGGATCCCATCTTTTGGTTGTGTTAACAATAGTCAGTTGTGATATCTCTCTTGGCTGCTCTGCATTTTAATTTTGTATTTATGACAGGAATTATTTTAAGAACATTCACCACCCAGAGTCACTTGTTTAGATAATGGGTGGCACAAATTGAATGAATGAATAAATTTATAAATCTATAAATCTCAATTAAAACAGAATTGCAAGGCCAAATCAAAGGAAGGATTCATCCCGGAATGTTATGTAATGTACTCTTAATGCTAGTTAAGATGGCATTCCTTGCAAATATTTGTTTTGTAATTTCATTGAACAGAAATCCTTAAGAGTAATACTTTTTTCTGCCTCACAAGTGTTCATCTTCCCTGGACCACCTCATATTGTTTTGTTAACAATTGTCACAAGGAATGTGAGGCTGCTTATATATTAAACTTTGGGATTCAAATGCCAATATAAAAGCTATGTTATGTTCTGTTGTTGAGCTCTTTTATTATCCAGAACGCTTTATTGACTGAAACCATGTACTAACATAACTAACAAATAAATGACACAGAGCATGCACAACACGAAAAGAATAAGAACATCTTTCCAGATTAAAATCAAAGGAACATCTAAGTAATCTCTACAGTATTTACAAACAAATCTTCTAGTCATGTCACTATTGCACAGTCATCCAGATGTTTAGACTTATTATGGCATTTTTGCCCACCTACTAAGTCCTTCTATGGATTCAGGGTTAGGCAAATGCTGTTTAATTGTATAAAATATATTATTGTAGGATGTTATTCCAAGTAAAGCTGACTTTTGCAATTGCGATTTTGTCAATGCCAACATTATTATGTTGCACAGCCAGTCAGATGATAAGACTGGATTTGGCATATTATTATTTTATCCCACTTTTATCTCATCTTATATAGCTGCATTCATAAATTAGACTAGATCTCACATTACAGAGCTGGTTATTTTTTTATTTGTTATTGGCTACAAGGAAGGGGCAGCACAATTTTCACTGATACTGTAGCACATAGGAAAAGAGGGACTTTTATGCCTGTCTCAGTTACAATCCTAAACAAAACAATGCTATTAGCACCAATGGGACCTCCTCCACATGCCAACTGCAATTGGTATTTTTGGTCAAATTGCATTGGGGAAAAAAGGTTTCTGCTTCAGCCTTAATGAGAAATTTAACACCACTATCCTGGTGATATCATTCCCCAATTTAAATAGTCACCGAAAGACTGCAAGCCAGCTAGTTGGCAAGTTGCCAGGAAGAAATCTTAAACTCCCTTTTCTAGAATAGTAGCAGGAAACATTTAAGGGAGAAGCTGCACGTAAGCCCCACTTTAACAGACAAGGAAAATATTATAGAACAGTGGGGGTAACCCGTGGCTCTCCATTTCCTATTAGCCTTGGTCATCATGGAAGTTGATGAAAGCATAATCCAAAAGTGAGAAACAACAAGATTCCTCATCCATGCTCAAGATAACTTATTCTTATTTTTGACTTTAGTGATGCTATGGAATACAAATAAAAGAGCCACAGAAAGCTATTCACATTTAAAGTCTTTGTATAACTATTTGAATTGCAATCCAAAATAAGTGGAATTAAACAGGCCTTGCTTTGCTATTTTCAATTATCAGTTGATTGAAAAAGCTATCATGAAATAAAAATAAGTTGCACTAATTATGGTAAGAATTATCAAATATTTGTGCACGCGTAAGAATTTCATCTGTACTTGTGACATAGCTAACTCACAGATTTCTTGCAAATCTGTGAATGAAGGAGATATTCCAACTTTCTAATGATAAGAATGAAATAAAATGTGAAAAGCAGAAGATATAAATAATAGCAGATGTTCCTGCTAAAAAACATTAATACCTTTATCCTAAAATTACCCTAAAATTTATCCCACTGCTTACAGGGAAAGGGAAGAGGGGAAGTCGTTCACCTCACCTAAATTCTGTTTGCATATATAACTGCAATTTCAGTGTGAGGAAGGAAATGGTTCTATATGCAGATGGCAGTAAATGGATTTTATACATGACCATTTTTTTCCAAATAATTAATTTCAATTGGAAGGGGAATTTTATTTTGTTCTGTCCTGATCTAGACCTTTTTTTGGAATAAGGCTTTAGGAAGGGAGAGTCACACAAAATGGACTGTAGGTTGTTACAATGAGAAAACAGGGTATTGAACAGAATTTATGTATATATATGTGTGCACATATACATACACAGAGTCTACTCTTTCTTTTGGGAAGGATTGTTATAAATTCAGAATTGCCTTTCTTCCAGGTAAATTACTGAATTTCTAGGATTTAACCTTCAATTAAAGATGCAAAATGCACATAAATGTTTATTTGTCCAGTAATGACAAATGCTTTCAGCTAATTAATTAAAAAGAGAATATTTACAAAAGTGTTTTCTATGAAAATGGACAACTGGGTTCTATAACTTTGTAAGGCTGTTAAAATGTCACACACTTTACAACACTTCAAAATATATCTAATTTATGAGAGTAAGATTTAAATAAAGTTAAGGGAAAGATTAGAAACTTTAATTTTAATATAATTTATTGAATTTTCCAATTCATAAAACTAGTTTATAAAATAGCTTCCCAGAAGGTGGAACACATAAATGTCTTACAATCACTATAAACAAATAATGATGCAATATGGAAGTTTATGTCTGCTAGACATGCAGAGACTACATGCAAAGTTTCAATGCACTGACTTGTAACCCTGTTGCTGTGTTTTTATATTACTACTACATGCAGTACAAAGAAAAACTGCAATATACTCTAATAGCCTGAAACTTAAAGTGGATTTTTCCTGCCAATAAAGTATGCATTTGATTGGCAATTCATTAATTTTAATAAAATGAATTTCCAAACATGTGTGCAGTTCATATGATATTGGTTTACAATATAAAAGGCTCTTGTGAGAACAAGAAATGCATTGAACTGTCTGATGAACTACCTACCACTTATTTTAAAATCTTATTGCCAAGCTGAATTTTAAGTTATTTAAACCTCCAGAAAAAAAAAAAAGCATGAATAAATTTACCTGTCGAATTTAAGACCATTTTCCTTCACCTACAGCTATTAAAGATAAATGTTTAAAGCAGGAATTTTTTTACACAGAAGCAGAAAACTACGAGGCAAAAATAAAATAGCCTTTCATAAAGCTATAAGGATATGATATAATCAAATATTAAAAATCTCCATTTTGATTTCTCTATTACAAAATTGAGGAGAAGGGACAGTGTTCTTTAAAATTCTTTCTGAGATAAACACACACACACACACACACTTTTAACCTGCAATTCAAAGTATATATTCTTTAATTGTGGAAATCTGTCTAAAAACACTACACTGTTAATTATTAAGCCAAACGTTTTAAAAATATATTTTTCTAAGGAAAAAAATTATTACTTCCAAAAGTAACAATATTTAATATTAAAGAAGTGCCAGGGGATTTAACTTTATATCTCATGAGTGCATAAATTGAAATATAAAATGAATTATTTAATGAAAAAATAGTTCTTTCAATGGAAGCATAACTCCAACTCATTTATAAAATAAATTTACCAAAACATGAAATTCCATATTAAAATTTCTAAAGATTCAATTTGTAACTTTATCAGTGAGCAGTGTTTCTTATTTTAAAAATTCCCAAGTTTGTCTAATATAATATTTTCACATCAAAATATTTCATTCTACAATCTAGTAAGATATATTTATATTCATTTTTTTCAAAGAAAGAAACTTTTATCAAACCCAGTTTCAAAAGCAGTTTGGGATTTTATTAAAGTGTTTCAAACTAAAAGGGAAGGAGGTGGGGAAAGAGAAAGAGAAACATACCAGCAACATTCCCCCTTAAACATTATCTTGCTCCGTATCCCAAAACTCCTTTTTGAATTTGGGGAGCAACAGGCAGCTGAAAAACAAGCACTGAAAACAATTTCAGAGGCACACAAGTGTTAATGACTACATGCTTCTATGGTCTGCAAGAAGCAATACAGGAAAAATTCCCATGTCTTTATGTAATCTAATTCTGCTTATAATTTCTTCTAAACTATTTACAGTGCAACTGTCAGAAATATTAACTGTACATATTTTACCTTGATCAAAGAGGTGATCACGATTGCTCCAGCATTCACCATAGGATTATGAGGTTTGTCTGTAAAATAATAAAAAAAGGATCTAATCACAGAAATGTATCTTCCAATAAATGAAATAAACAAAGCTTCGACACAAATTAGTCATACTATTCATAGCTATCTTTCTCATAGTCAGCTGATGCCATGTATTCCATCTAATTAAGATGATGAATCGTGATATTTTCTTTGCTTTTTAATACTAACCTGATTTTCAATATCACATGAACTTCTGCCTATTCTTTACATCATCCTCCAGTTTTATTCTATCATTTATATTACTATATATTCAATCTCAAAATGAAATAGCAACTATGATTGTTCATAACAATTAGTTGGACAATTTCAATACAATTCAGGATTTGATAAATATTTCCAAATCATACATTTTTATCCTTTTAATTTTGTCATTTGGTTAAAATAAGAGATATTGTTGTTAAACTCAGGTCATGGTAAAGGTAACCTAAATCAGGGGTTCCCAACCCCTGGTCTGTGGACTGGCACTGGTCCACAGCATGCCAGAATCCAGACCACACAAACAAATGAAGCCCTATCTGCGGGATGCAGTAGTACATGAAACAATGCCCACTCCATTTCACAAAAAAGCCTCTCTCTGCAGAACCAGTCCCTGGTGCCCAAAAGGTTTGGGGTCACTAACCTAAATCATCTCCACATACTATCCCATATTTTACTAAGTTTTTTTTTTACTCCCCAGATACACATTTTCTTACAGATACACTTCAATTTAATAATGCTTCACTTTTAAACAAATAAATATCTGCATATTTTTTTCTCCGTTACATTAGGCACTTCTATGTGATTTATACAAACACATATGGTCAGGACTCTATCGCCTCATTTAAAAAATGAAATCAAAGAGTCTGGCAATTCTGACCATCAAATTTCTATTAGCATGAGGACCCAGATTGTTGGGGGTTATATACTGACACTGTAAACTGCTTAGAGTCGGCTGTAAAGCACTGAAAAGTGGTATAGAAATCTAAGTGTTATTGCTATTCATCATCTGAAAACAACAATGAAATTTGCGGTTTGAAAACTCAATAGATTTTCTGGTTTATCTTTTACACAAACTCAGTCCAAATAAGGTGGAATGGCTGTTGAATCAGAAGCCATCTGTACTGTCTCTGGCTTTTGTAGAAGCTGTGCTCCCTCAGAAAGAGCAGATGATGGTCATGGCCAGGACTTCTGTATAACATTGGCTGGTGTACCAGCTACACAGTACAAGATACCCCTGCTAACTTTTGATTAAATTACTACAATATGCTCTTCATGAGTCTACTCTTGACGACCATCTGGAAATGGCAGCTCACCCAGAATGGAATGGAACGGAATGGAACAGAACAGAATAGAATTCTTTATTGGCCAAGTGTGATTGGACACACAAGGATTTTTTCTTGGTGCATATGGTCTCAGTGTACATAAAAGAAAAGATACATTGAGTCAAGAACCACAAGCTATAACACTTAATAATAGTTATAGGGTACAATAGGGTACATAGGGTACAATAAGCAATCAAATCATACTAGGAAACAGTCAATATAAATCGTAAGGGTACAAACTACAAAGTTACAGTTATACAGTCACAAGTGGGAGGGGAGGGATGATAAGGAGTGATGAGAAGATTAATAGTAATAGTAATGCAGACTTTGTAAACAGTTGGACAGTGTTGAGAGAATTATTTGTTTATGGCATTCGGAAAAAAACTGTTCTTCTGGTGAGCAGTACTCTATAGTGTTGTTTTGAGGGTAGGAGTTGAAACAGTTTATGTTCAGGATGTGAGGAGTCTGTATTTATTTTCACAGTCCTCTTTTTTTACTCGTGCAGTATACAGGTCCTCGACTGAAGGCAGATTGGTAGTCATTGTTTTTTCTGCAGTCCTAATTGCTCTCTGAATCTGTGTCTGTCTTGTTGGGTTGCAGAACCAAACCAGACAGTTATATAGGTACAGATGACTGACTCAATAATTCCTCTGTAGAATGCAGTTGCACGAACACTCACTTGTTAGTCATAGAACTGCCACATCAGAACTCTGCTGCAGGAACTGCACTGGTGACCAGTAGATTTCAAAATGTAATACAAAGTGCTATCACTACTTATATACAGTCAAGATCAAGGGAAGTACTAATACCACTCTATAAAGCCTTAGTAAGACCACACCTAGAGTACTGCGTCCAGTTTTGGTCACCACATTATAAAAAAGATGTTGAGACTCTAGGAAAAGTACAGAGAAGAGCAACCAGAATGTTTAGGGGACTAGAGACTAAAACATATGAAGAGCAGCTATAGGAACTGGGCTTGGCTAGTCTAGTAAAGAGAAGGACCAGGGGAGACATGATAGCGGTCTTCCAATATTTGAGGGGCTACCACAGGGAGGAAGGGGTCAATCTATTTCTAAAGCGCCTATCGGCCAGACAAGGAATAATGGATGGAAACTGAACAAGGAGAGATTTAACCTGGAAATAAGGAGAAACTTTCTGACAGTGAGAACAATCAACCAATGGAACAGCTTGCCCTCGGAAGTTGTGGGAGCACCATCACTTGAGACTTTCAAGAAGAGATTGGACTGCCATTTGTCAGAAATGGTGTAAGGTCTCCTGCTTGGGCGGGGAGTTGGACTAGATGACCTACAAGGTCCCTTCCAACTCTGATTATCTGTATATGTGGCTGAGGGTATCTTGGGAATTAATAGTTCTCCCAATTGTTTCTGCCTGTCTCTACCCAGTCAACTAGGGAATGTCTGCTAAGGAACAGTTAAGGTATAATATGAAGGGGTTTTATTGTACCAATTAGTCATGATTCGGTATGCAAAAAACAGTTCCTATTGGCCTAGAACACAGTATCAAGTACAAAACTTACTGTTTTCTAGTTTTCCTATAAAAATGCTGGTAATCAGCAGTTAAGATGAGAGCACATACAAAATGAGTTCTAGGATGTTTGAAAAAAAATATCAAAGGGTTCAAAAATATCTAAAAGTTTTTCGAATGCAGGGTAATTGAATTTCAGCTGCTTTCAAGATTGCGCTCTTGATCGGTATTTTGAAAACTAAGGTGATGTTTTGATATAGAAATACCAGTATATTTTATTTAGCATTGATCAATAAAAGCATATGCACGCTAGTCCGAATGAAATTATGAGCTAGCATATGGCAGTAAATTTTAGACATAACATTTGAGGCATATGTCTTTTGGAACAGACTGCAAACCTTTGCACACGTGGAATCTTGCCAAGGGTGTCACTGTATCCTGGCTTTCAAAAGCTTAGTTAGTTATATGAAGCTAATGGTTTGGAACTTGGAGAAGTTCTTTATATTCAACAGCTAATGATATCCTTAAAATAGGTATGGGGTAAAGGAAAAAAAATAGAACTAGCAAATATCTGCCAAGAATTTATATAGTGTTACAAAAAAAAAAAAAAAAGAAGTGTCAGATTCATTTTACAATAATGGATATCTCTGGAAGCTAATTCATGAATATTTCCTATGTTCAATTAAATCTATACATCCCATACTTCAAGCTACAGGAAAACTCTCTTACACAAAAAAGAAAAAGTTGTCAAGAAAGGAAGAAAACACATTCCCCATTCCATCTTTTGAAATACTGTGTTGTCATAACTGTAACCAATTAATCTGAATGAGAACTGAAATGGGCCATTCAGGCCACCGAGTCCAAACCCTTGGTCAGTGCTGGAATTTATATTAAACATTTCTGATAGAAATACATTTAGCTTCTAGCTGAACACATCCAGCAAATGAGAACTACTTCTCTGGATACTAGATTCTGCTAGTACCTGCTCAGTAACTGTTCTTACTATTCAATATTTTTTCGAGCATTCAATCAGAATCTGCCCTCCTATAACCTGTAGCCATGTTCAGGTTACAATGTGTCTTGACCTTCTTTTGCGTAGCATCCTTCCAGATATTTTAAAATGTTGTCACTTCTTCAAGCCTTCTTTGCTAATTGTTAAACATTCCCCATTGCTTCAATTTTTCTTAAAGGACTTTTTTTTTTAGTCCCACAGTTATCCTTTATGGTGCTTCCTGAACCTGTTTCAATTTGCTAAATTCTTCTTACGGTGTAAAGATACCAGAGATATTTGGATAAGATACCAGACTAGAAACCAAGAGACTGTGAAGTTTAGTTCCACTTTAGGCAAAACCAATCAGGTGATCTTGGGCCGATCAATCTTTTTCAGCCCTAGTTAGCAGGCAACAGCAAACCACTTCTGAAATTTCACCAAGAAAACTGCAGAGACTTGTCCTGGTAATGACCTAAAGTTAACATTGACTTGTAAGACACAAAATAATAGTTTAATGTGTGATGTCCAGACAGTGGTGGGATTCAATTTTTTTTACTACAGGTTCTGTGGCCGTGGCTTGGTGGGAGTGGCAGGGAAGGATACTGTAAAATCTCCAGTCAGAGGTGATATTTGCCGGTTCTCGGAACTACTCAAAATTTCCACTACAAGTTCTCCAGAACTGGTCAGAATCTGCTGAATAATACCTCTGTGTCCAGACCTACTAACCTTCTCTGTCACACAAATCTATTTCAGAAGATAATATATTACAAAATGATAATTGCACACATAACTTACCATCTTCATTGAGGAACAGTTTGTTGAATCTTAATCCACTAGGTTCTTTACCAACATATCTGTGTACATAATCAGTGCCAAGATCATTAACAGCAATAGCATACTTCAAAGGCTTTACACAGGACTGAAGACAAAATGGGACTTTGGTATCTCCAATAGAATGCCTGTAAAATAAATACTATTTTATTTATTGTATTCATCACACTTTTCCTGACAAATAAAAAAAATGTATATCTTAAGGCAAAGGCTTTGGGAAAAGATTTTATTATGAACCACTACTATACAAAAGATCACCTAAGAGTCTATTTCATCTTTAATATGGTAACAAACACATTCTACCATATTAAAAATAAAGCAAACCCCCTTAGCAAATCTTGAACAGTTATTTGAGAGTCTTGCAATACTCAAGAGTAAACATAAGCAAATAGGTTTAGAAATAAATAAGTTATCTTCTTAATATTAAATAGCTACAAGAACTAAATGTTCAAAGAATTAATATAACTATCATATGGAAATATTTCAACATCTAAAGTATTTGGATAGTATAAACAGAAAGGCAGGGTATACATTCAGTAATAAAACAAAACAAAAAAATAAAATGTTAGTAAACAAATTAAGGAATTTGCATCATTCAATGAAAGTATGCATAGTGCAGAGAAAGAAACATTGTCATTATTTTTTATCATATTATCAGAAACTATAGTCATTCAATGAAGCTGAACAGTAATTCCCTTTTAGCCAATAAATGTAAAATATTATATATACATATATATATGTGTGCTGTTTAGCTTCCTTCGGGTATTATCCCACGTCATTGTAGTTCTGTTAAACTTGTAGCAACGTTTCAGCAGAATCTCAACTGCCATCATCAGGCTTTCAGTGCAGCTTGGCTTCGAGTAAAAGGACGGCTTATATCTATTAGGAAGCTAGGTTTCATCTGGGTGCCTGGTTGGGATGTGTTTAAGCTGGAGGTATCATGGGGAGTCTGTTTGTGCCCAGGTGTTTGCCTGGCTTGTGGTGTGGAGATCTTTCTATTTGAGAGTGCAGGCTTCCAAATGATTGACAGTCTGCTGGAATCATCTCTTCTATTCATGCTTTCAGGTCTTTTTTCAATCTCTATGGCTTCTCTGATGATTCTGGGGTTGGGGTTTTCTATAGTGGCTAGGGTTTTGGTGCCACTGAAGTTGATGTTATGACCTGTGGCTTTCATGTGTTGGACTAGTGAGGAGGTGTGTTCCAGCTTTTTTACTGAATTTTTGTGTTCATCCAGGCGGGTACTTATTCTTCTATTGGTCTGTCCAATGTATGTGGCCGGGCATGATGCACAGGGAACTTCGTATATGCCTTGGTTTTCCAGGTCAATTTTATCTTTGGGGTTTCTAAGGATGGCTGCTATTATCACCAGAACCAAACACCTGGCAGACAAGACACATATAAAGACTGAACTATGCACCCTGACTAAAGTACTGACAGCCAACAGCTTCCACAAAAACAAAATCACCAGCTTGATCCACAAAAACACACTAAGACATAATAGAGACCTACAAGATCAACAGACCTATGGAACAGCTGTCCTGCCCTACATAAGATGTACTAAAGACAAAATCAGTAAGATACTACACAGGCATCACATCAAGACTGCCTTCAAAACAGACAAAAAAATAGCAGCCAAAAAAATAGCAGAGGAATTATAAGAGAGATCAGACAATTCCACAGAGAATCTCAGTGACCACTAATTATGCTTTCAATAGTTACCAGTTATTTATTTGTTTGCTTGTTTGTTTTATTCAACTTGCACCATGTCCAGAAAGGAAGTTGGCTGTTTATATTTACTAAGCATGCATGTCAATATTATATGGAGCAGCAAACAACAAAAGTATTTTAAATAAATTGTGTAAATAAAATCAAATATAAGCAAATGACAATTTGTATAATTAAAACCATAGAAAAAAGTGAATTTCTTTCTCCCAATTGTAAGAATTATCTGCTAAAACTAAAAAGTTTGTACTATTTCAAATCTTTATAGAAACAAAGCTTTGTGGTTTCAAAATGGTTATTCAAGAATTGTATAATATATGTTGAATTGCATAAAACTGAGCATTTATATTAGATTCATGTTAATTTCTACTTTAATTTCTCCTTTAAACATCAAATATTTGATGCCCTTTTCATTTTCAAGATCTGTTCTGATGAGCCAAGATAACATGCTTAAAACCTGTGAATCAGGTGATATCTAAAAATATTAAGTGGACAAGATACATTTTAATTTCTCATAGCTCATAGAAATCTGTCACAACTCTATTAACAATAAAGTACTTTCCAATACTATTGTGTCTTCTATGTTTTAGAATAATATTTTCCAAAGATAATTATTTGCAGCAATCCATTTCTTGTCCAAAACTGGATTTATCTTGTGAAAATGTAACTTTATGCTTTCTAGCCTTGGAGAAACAGGCCATGTCAATAAAATTCAGTAATATCTATAATATCACTAAATCAAGAAGGGGATCATGCCAAAAAGTTAGAGTTTTGCATGACTCCCAGGAATGGATTATAAAGCTCTAATTTATATTAACATTGTAACATAGCATAAGTAATTAAATTAGGATTATTCAATGCACAAAAAGCCTACAATCAAGTTACCAACAGTGATGTTGTTTTGAGGAACAGAGATTGTAAAAGAATCGCTTCAAAAAAGGAACTCTCAACTTCTGAAACATCATCCTATTTTCTACTAAAAATTGGAATGCCCTAGGCTGAACTAAAAATCCTATCTTTTCTCTAGTACCATAAGAAACACACATCATGGATTATGCAGAACTATTTTATATTTGTAATTTAATCCCACAAAGGGTGTCTCTGCTTCTGTTTCTACAACTGAAATTATTTCAACAATTCAGATATTTAAGCTACAATACCTCTGCCCATCGACTGTGCAAACAGATACTGCCCATAAGTCAGGACTGAATTTAGCCAGTTGTGGGATATAGTCCGCAACCTACACAAAACAAATATAAAATAATTAGATCATATAGCTACAAATAATGAATACATGAAGCCCAGCTAGTAAAAAGCTAGTAAAATAATAAAAGGCACAAACACTTATCTAACTTCTCCCCCAAACTATCCCAGTTTTTTTTAAACGGGATCTACCAAACAAACAAACAAAAAATAAGTTCACAATAATTTTGTTCTTGTTCTCTTTGTATGAAAAATGGTAAAGTTCATAGAAACCATTTTAAAGAATTCACTCAAGGTTAGCTGCACTTTTTCTTTCAGAAATATATTAATGAATAATATGCAAATAGTCAAATCTCTGGTGTCTCTATTATCAGCCCAACTGGGTGTGCCACTCTAGGACTAGTTTTACTGTACACATCACAGTAAACCATAATGTTGTTAGATACTGGCACTGTCAATATTTGATCCCCACTAGCATGTTTTATAAAGCATAATTTATATATAATTTAAAAATATTGAACATTATGTGAATTGTCCAAAATAGCTTCCTAAAAATGTAGCATGCTAATTCCAAATCACTCTAAATATGCATTATCAGTTGCAGAGTTATCATGCAGACAGAAGTTTGCATAATTTCTTTTATAATCACTTTTGGAAATTGCTTGAAATCTAGCTATTAGATACTTTTGGGTCATCAGGTTTTATGCCACAGGTGAATTTCCTTCAAACCTTAGTAAAATAAGTTTTAAATACAAATTTAAGGACTTATTTTATTTTTTTCTACAATAAACAGCAAAAAGGGTACTTAAAACTTTGATTTCAAAATTACAAATAGACTAAGAGTCCATACAAATTTGAAATAAGATTTTGAAATTAATTATAAAGAATCCTTTTCTTGGGACACTGCTTTTATTTTGAATTCTTTAAAAAACATAGTAAGAGAAGGCTTTAAAAATTGCATTCCAAATGAAATTGGGAGGATTTAATTAAACAATTAAAAAAACTAACTAAAGAATTAATTAAAGAACAAGAATCAAACTTGACTAATATGGAATGTAGCAAATATTTTAACTATGGACATATTGAACAATGGACCTAGAAATTAATCTTAAGAGTGTCTGCCTCTATAGTGCTTAAAAATGCTATAGAAGAGAAACATGTATTATCTGACACAATTGAGATTGATTTGAAAGTTTATTTTAAAATGATAGGCTACATGAATGACTTAAAAATGATTTTAGAAAAAAATCTAGCTGATGTCTTAATAATTAAATATTATTATGATATAAAAATAATAAACCAGACAGTGACTGGGATTAAAAAAAAGAAATCAAGATCTAAGTCATTATTTGAATGGACTTAGATTGTTAGAAGTAAAATGAAAGAATAGAAAATTGATTTATTAGATCTAAACTAAAATGGATGTGTTGTTATCTTAATGGACTTTTGCTGACATAAGGACTGTAATCACAAAGTTATATGGATTTGTCAATAGAGAAGGGAAGGGAAGAAGAGACAATTTATTGTATTTTAAAAGAAGGTAATAAGTTACAACTGTGGAATTGTTTACACTTGTGATGAATAGGAAAGTAATTTTTTTTCTCTTATTTTTTCTTTCTTTTCTATTTTTTTTTTCTTTTCTATTTTTTCTTTTCTTTGTCTTCTTTTTTGCATCTTTCATTTCTTTTTATTATTTTTTAGTTTACACTAGTTTTTAATTATTGTAATTTGCAAAGTTTAATAAAATTATTATATAATAAAATATTTTAATAAGAAGTATAATAATCATTATACCAAATGATTAATGTAATCTGTTTTTTTTTCAGATGATAGCATCTTACGTAAAATTATGACAGTTCTTTTATGCAAGTATAAAAATATTCTAGAGACAGAATACTTGCTGCCAGAAAAGACAGATAGAAGGGGAAAATACCATTCCCTAACTGGTTAGAATTAAAAATCCAATACATAGCAAAAACTAAATTACTACGTTAAATATTCCAATATTTTATTTGATTTGCTTTAATTATAACATGCATACATAAGGAAAACAACAAAAAAATGATTGAGGGGGGAGGGGAAATAATACCTCTGTGCTCCATTTTCTTAGATGTCCCAGATACAGGGGATAGATAGATATTTAAATTTCCAATTTAAAAAAAAAACATGGAACTTCCTTACTATATATTTTCACTTGCATATGCTACATGAAAAGAAATTGGGGAAAACAAAAATCTGTTCAATCTATGCTTATTAATATCAATTGCTGGGAAACACGAAGTAAATGTACAAGTGTACTGATACCCATTTTGTGGGACTCTCTGACAAATCACCTCTTTATAAATATATAAAATATATATAAATGGAAAATTTACCATTTTTAAAAACTGGACATTTTTGTGTCCATTTTAAAAAATGGACATGTATTTTTTTAAAAAAAGAAAATAGCAGTAGCCTAACTCATGGCTGGGCAACTTCTTAGCCTGCCTGCACATTACACAGAAAGCTTTGGACAGATGACAACAGAATATGTTTGACCTGTTTTTCCTTTGTTTTGGGGAACTAGCAGGTTGTGAAAAATAGGGAATGTTTTATCTCACAGAAGTCTGTCACCAACTTATTCAGATAGTCCTCACTTACTGAAAGTTGTGAAGTGAAATACCACATGACTGTACTGATTAACACCATCAATCCTAGATGCAGTTATTAAGTGAATCACTGTGGGTCCTTAAGCATAATGTCACTTGAACATGACTTGCAACTTCCTGCTGGCTTCCCCATTGACTTTGCTTTTGGAAGCCAGCTCTGAAAGAAGCAAATGGTGATTATGGGATATTGTATGCATTAGCTACCAAGTGCCCGAATCACAATCACATAACCATCAGGACATTAGAATGACAACAACTCTGATAAACATTTGTAATTCTCTTTTTTCAGTACTGCCATAAATTTGAACAGAAGCTGAATGAGCATTTGGTAAGTGAAGACTATTTGTAGTTAAAACCATCCTTCAGTACCCAGATCAATGAAAATCACACAGAGAACATTCTATATCTTTCCACCAAGTTTGGTGGCATGGTCTCAAGATGATTCGAAGGATACAAACAACTATGAAATGCAGCTGGCCATCTCTATATTGCCACCAATTATTTTTAATAAGACACTTACCTTCCCTCCTGACTGTTTTTTAGCATTTTCATATAATTCATCAATGTGAGAGGCAAATGACATAAAATCAGGAATGACAAATTTTCGCCTGAAAGCCTGAGTTAATAACACAATGTTGCTTTGGACACATCTGTGGGAAAAAATATTATCACATGAGTGAAAATACCCTGTCTTTCACTGCAGAGATAATAAAAGTCCTTCTGAAATCTAAAGAATAGAATTGTATCCAAATATATTATTTACTGAAGGTAATACATCAACTACTGACATAATGCATACTTTTGGTCTCCTCTGTGCTCTTCCACTTTCCATGAAATCAGATGTCGGGGAATTGCATATTGAAAAATATTTCTGAGCAGTGCTCATTTACATTATTTCATAGTAGCTTCATTATTCCATGCTATAACAAGCTGTAGCAAATCAATTAAGGTATTTACTTTTTAAAGAGATCTTTATCTAGCATGACACCGTCTGATGTTGTCTGAAGTGTCAATCTTAACATATCCATGCATTCTTTCAGTCTAGGATCTGCTGTTCGTAAACCTGTAGATTTTAAAGCCTGTAAAATAAAAAAAAGGAGTTACAGTTATTTCTTCTTCTGAACACTAATTCACATAACATCGGTTCTGATTCCCATTTGATCTTCTTTTCCAATGGACTGCAATAGATAGTTCATAGACATTTGTTTTCAGTGTTTTGTTTTAAAATACATATAGCTGCACTCCCTAAATGTGGGTAAAATGATAATGCAGCCTTCTTTAAAACTTAAAATTTCTGTTACACTCACTTCTAGTAATCTTCCCATAACCTGATCATTACCAAACCTGTATGTTTTCAAAAATAAAAAGATATATGGTTAATTTACTTAGCACATAATTTATTAGAAATATGATTAAAAAAACTTACTGTGATGAACTTATGAACTGGTATTTTTTCTTGTCCTTCTGCAATAGTATAGAAGAGCAAATCTTCCAAGCTAGGCAACAAACCTCCTTTACTAAGGAGAAAACACAGATTTGGGGAGAAACCAGGTATTAGTTGGTCACGATCTTAAATCAGTGCAATTCTTTAAAATATACTCCAATGAAAATCCATTCTTAATTAAATCTTACAGTAAAACATAGATTCATATATACACATACACACAATGAAATATAAATCCTATCAAAATATTTCTGAACAGTGCTCGTTTACATTATTTCATACCAGTGAAAGTTTCACATACACATAGAATGTCATTAATTATTATTATTTAAGCACTGTGTTTATTATTCCATGGACATTTTTATTTATTTTTCCTATCAAAATAGGACACAAGTAATTGTACATGCCAATATAACAAAACTTTACTATATAGTAAGTTTCCAATTAATACACAACAATCTTTCAATCAGTGTCTCCTTGCTGGATAACTAAAAAAATACAACTAAACAATAGCAAAGTTTTCTTCTTGGTCTGTTAATATTTCTTAATTTTTAATTTTGTGTGTGTGAGAGAGAAAGGGGGGGAGGGAGGGAGGGACATAAACATGCACATTAAGAAATGTGCATGTTTAAAAATGTTCAAACATTAAGGCTTAGTTCAACTTCTTAAACTAGTTTTTAAATAACTTTATAGATTATATATCATTGGCATCTGTTGCAGTTAAATCAACCAGATTAGCCCAGTATTTAGCTATGGCACTGAACTAGCTGATACAAAAAGCAAGGCAAACATTCAATTTACTTACAGAAAATACCTCAAATGGACTATTCTTAGACAAAGCTTATCAGTTTAAACTGCAGTATAAGCTTTTTCTCCCTCTATTTCACAGCTCAATAATGTTATGTAATATTTGTTTAGCCTAAGAGCAGCATTTTAGCATGATTAAATACTTAGAAAAATACATATTCAGCATAACCAAAAAGAACTAAGACAGAAAGTGGACATGGCGTTGTTACCATTATCTTTACTACATGGAAGTGAGTGTTTATTCACTGCAAAGTCTGTACTGAAAAAATAAAGAAAGAAGCTCATTTGAAGCCATAAGACATGGCAAGTCACTTTGATACAACAAAGATAATACTGGCCTTCAAACAGCTATTATAAGGCCATAAACTGACTTTTAAAGAAATTCTGAATCTCAATTCTGAATGAAGTTTGTGACCTCACACATTAAAACCAAGTTCCAAAATAGCAAATTTGACTTATATTAAGAAATAACATTGCTTAAACAAGTTGAGAGCATTTGAAGTATGGCATTATCTAGAAAAGAAGTAACAAGTGTGTGCCTTATGACAAGACTGCAACAGAAGACTGATTAAGCTAATGATGAGATAGTAAGATCTGTAAATAAGCTGTCAAGGTTAGCCAAAAGCAAAGACTACAAAATTCTGGAACTATACAGTATGCACATTTGGAAGATTCTGATGTTGGGAAAGATTGATGGCAAAAGGAGAAGGGGATAGCTGAGGACGAAATGGCTAGATAGTGTCATTGCTACAGTGAAGATGAACTTGGGCAAACTCCAAGAGACAGCGGAGGACAAAGTCTCGGATACTATGGTCTATTGGGCCGCAAAGAGTCAAATACAACTGAGCAACTGAACAACATGCACACTGAGTGCTTTTAGACAATTGCATTGGCTCATAAATACATTGGGGATTCTAAGGAGATATCGGGCTCAAAATGCTAACATAGGAAAGTAACCTTATTAATGTTTTAATAAAGTACACATGAAATCAAATATTTATTACAGTTATAGACCAGCATATACACTGCAATTAATGTCTTTTCTCACTGTATACTCCTCTCCCTTCCCATCTTCTCTGGTTTTACTAATGGCAGCAACAAATGAGTAACTTTAACTTCTCTTACTTTGTTTCCTCCATTCCATGTTACTCTTACCCACATTTCTATAATATTTCTGCAAAAACATATGAAAATGCACTCATTCTCTTTTCCCCTTGTCCTTATAGAGGACAAAGGCAAGAAACAAAGTAGCAAACCTTAGTGTAGAATAACACAAATGTTCTTTTATCTTTTTTTTACTTTTCTTACTGCTACAATTGTTACCCACTTCCAGTTGTCTGCTGGACAAAATAAAAAAATAAAAATCAATATAGCATTATGGGAAATAGAAAAAGAATGATGCAGTGGATGCATATAAAAGCACATATCCACAGAGGTGTGATAGCTGCATGATGATAATGAAAGAACAACAGCTAAGTTTTAGAAAAATATGCAACATTCTGAATACATGCAATTTGGAAAGGAAAAAATGACATTAGGTGACATAGAAGGATGAGTTTGGATGAGACAAAAGGATGAAATGGATGAAAACTCAATGAAGCCAATTGGAAACTCCCAAGTATTATTAGCAAGGGGGTTATAAAATATGTTGCAACAGTCCTGGGAATGGCTGGTGACCTGAAGACAGTCCTATTGCCTTGTTAACATCCTAGCCTTTGAATTTTTAACCTGATTTAAATTTACTTCTAAGTTTTAACTTGTTTTTAATTCTGTTTTAAGATATGCTTTTATTTATGTATTTATATTAGTTTTATTGTGCTGTTATAAATCACCCAGAGGGACTTAGGTGAGGTGGGTAGTGTACCAATTTAATAAATAAATAAATGTCACTGTTTATGATAAAAGAACTGAAAGGATGAGTGAATTACAGAAATGATTTTGTAATGTGGGATAGATTATTATTTAGGAATGTCAAGTGGAACTTTGGATTCCACTTTGGAACATTATTTAGGAATGTCAAGTGGACATTTCATAAAAAATGAAAAATACAAAAGAAAAAAATGTATTGGAAGATGAATTCAATTTTTTACAGAACAAGTAGAAACAGGATGCAATGAGTATATAAAAATAACTGGACCAACATAAAAATAATTAAATGAAGAGAGCCACTTAAGTGGGTGGAATTACATTGAAGAAAATTATGTAAATGGATACTTGGTAGACTAACAAACTGCAATAAATGATTGATAAGAAACAAAATGCATACAAAAGAATGATTACTGCAAAAATGTGGTGGGCTTTCATTACAAAATTAATTATTTGAGATGAAACTAAAATGAAGGAATACTAAAAGGATTACTGTAGAATTTTTTATTGGAATTGCAATGATTCGTCAAATAATGCAATTGAAAGAACCCTGAATCATATTCAATACTAAAGAACATGCAAACACAGAAGCCAACTTTTTTTTCTTTCGCTAATTTAGCATTTTTAATGCAATCTTCCTTCCTGATCTTACCTGCTGGTAAGCACGTAGGGTTGCTGGTGGTGGTATTATATTTAAACTTTAGAATAATTTTTATGTGAATATTTTAGCTATTTACTGTATCTGTGTACAATTTCATGCAAAATATTTGCAGTAAACATGCTGAATAAATTTCTAGCACCATAAAAAATTGCTAGATTGCAAAATTTATGACATATCTTATTCTAATGTAAATGTCAATCCAGGCAAATTCTGAAACTTGCTAAAGTGAAACCACAATCCAACAGATCATTTGAAAGAAAGGGACAGCTGTTCAAGCAATATGTTCATCAAATCTAGAGATGGAAATACGACAGGAAAATATGTGTGATTGGGAAGAAGAAGAAAGATACTTTTTTTTCATTGTTACTTGAGTCAAATGAAATGAATGGAAGGTATCAGACTTTAGCCTTTAGAAAACAGCATGGAGATAGCAGAACATGTGAACAAAGAAAACACTAAAGCAGGGGTCCCCAACCACCGGACCCCGGACCGCTCCATGGATCATTTTGTGCCGGGCCGCAAAGAATGAATAATCATGATTAAAATATTTATAAAAATATGTTTTTTAGTAAAGAAATAGTAAAGAAGCCCTTTACTATTGGGGAAGAATTGATTTTGCCGGTCCTTGAAAAAGTGTTTCTGCATGAAACTGGTCCCTGGTACAAAAAAGATTGGGGACCACTGCACTAAAGGCCAATTCAGAATCTTTTTCCTCTCTCCCATCTCTGCCTTCAGGAGGAAGAAGATGATCAGTAGCACAGGGTTACATAGAAGAAAAAAACGTGAATGCACAGACAGAACCACGCATTGCAAATTTGATCCACTGTATATAAAATCCATTAAATTGGGCCTTTGTGCATACAAAAGGGTGATAAAACAAAAATGATAGTGTAAAAGGGTCTTTTCTGGAGAACTTGTGAATGAGAGATACACAAACCACAGCAAAGATTATTCTTATATGCATGCTGCCACTGTGGAATATAATAGAACCAACAGTAAAGGATGCAGTAGAAAGTAGGCACAACAATTACATCTATATTGATATGGAAAAGGAAACTAGGGAGCTGACCGACATTGAAAAGCTTCTACTGGTACGATTAAATTCTATTGAAATTTGTCAGTTTTTAAAAGTGTACTTTTTCAAAAAAAATAGTATCAATATATGGATATATTAAACTGGAAAATTTCAAAATTCATTTTCCCCCCAAAATCATTGTAATAGAAATATCTGTACATCTAAAACACAATTCTTGACGAATGCAGTTTAAATGCAAATAAGATGCTCAGGGAAAAGGAAAATACAGCAAACTAGTTGTCAGTCAGCCGTCATCTAAACCAGCAGTCTAACCTTTGCAGCTTGGCACACTGGTGTGGGGAAGAGAGGAACAGGTACGTTCGAGCAGCAGGTCGGCACGTGCATGGATGCACTTGAGCTGGCACATACACACACACATGCAGTTCAACTCACACGAACAATGGACTGGCCCGCGCACAAATGCAGTTCAATTTGCGCAAGTTCAGCTGTGTGTGCGTGTGCACATACACCAGCCTGCCATTCATGCAAGTTGAGTTGCACATATGCATGCTGGCCCGCTGCTCGTGCAGCCCAATTGCGACTAGGCCACGGCCTGTTAGTGGGCTGTGGCCTGAGGACCCCTAATCCAAACAGTATTTGGGAAGACTCTAGAGCAGATCATAATCAATAGAGCATATAAATAAATAAAAGGAGTCATCATGAATCTTATCTGACAAATCTTGTTTCAATGTTTGATTAGCTAATTTTCTTAACACGTGGATAATGTACTATCGAGTAGTATATCTGGACTTCAATAAAAATGCCATTTATGTATTTGTCAGATTAATAGAATGAAAGCTCAGTCAATTTGCAGCTGGTTCAGATCATACTCAAAAATGCTCATCAGTAGTTTTTTTGTACATTGGAGAGTAGTATCAATATTCTTTAATATTTTTCTTACACATAGGGGAATGCTTATCAAATTTACCATACAGCACAAAACTAGATAAGAAACTGAATGTATTAGAAGGCAGAAACAACATTCAAAATAATCTTGACAAGTCAGAGAAACCAGTTGAATTACATTTAATGAATACGCATTCCAAGTTTTTCATTTAGTACAAAAATGAAATACACAGGTATAAGATGAGAAATATAGGATAGTCACAGTACTTGTGAAAAGTACTCATATTAATATTTGTTTATAAACTTGGCAGTGTGATGTGATTGTAAAAAGGTAAATGCTAGTTTAGACACACCTACAAACATACAAGTTAAAAATTGTAGAATTAATCATTATACTTTATTCTGGTTTGACTAGTCCCCAACTTAAATACTGTGTGGGCACAACACTTTAAGAAGGAGTTAGAAGAAGACAACAAAGATTATTAGGGGGCTAGAAACAAAGTCCTATGAAGACGGATTAAAGAAGTTGGGAATATTTATTTAGCCTTGACAAAAGGTAACTGGGTATGGGAGGATACAGAAGATAGTCAAAACCTGCAGCATTCTTTCATTACACAGCATAGGAAAAAGGATTTAAGACACAAGAAGGCAGATTGCAACCATTTTTTTGGAGGGGGAAGCAACCCTAACAAGAGAACTTTGACAACAGAACCAACTACTCAGAGAAATAGGGGATGTGTCAATAGAGATTCTCAGTAATCCAGGTCATCGTTGTCCCCTTTGCTTTTTCAAGAGGCAACTGGACTTTCTGAGTCATTTCTTTGATAACTTTTCACTTCTCATCTAAGTAGCTTCTTCATCTTCTTGGGTGAGAAATGAAACGTATTCAAAGAAAACCAGAAAGTCCAGTTGCCTCTTGAAAAAGCACCTTTGGGACAAGTAGACAACTTCCAGCTTTGATTCTATGGATGGAGTTACTCATATAAATAGCTGAATAGTAAATTATTTATTCTGAAAACACAGGTGATGTTAAATAATGTTTATGTAAAGGCTAGGTCCCACTGGCCGACGGACGCAAAACATATGTATAAAGGACACAGCGGACGAGCAAAATTTCAGGGGTGGCTCCATCCGTTGTCATCTGCTCCAAAGTGGCAAAAATTTGCATAAACAGAACAGAAAAGAACGGAAAAGAACGGACGTGGGTAGTATGTAGCGGGGATGTTAAGCGGATGTTCATAGGAAACCTAGTGGATGACAGTGGATGGAAGCGGATGACACCTCCGAAGGGGTTCCGGTAGAATTGCGAAGCGGACGCATAGTGGAAGGGGTGGATGCATAGCGGATGAAGCGGATGCATCACAGGAAACAAAGTGGATGCCCCGCAGATGTATATCGGATGCAAAGCGTTCACTGCGCATGCGGGGAGTATGAATTGCATCAGCTCCGCGGATATAAAAGGATGCAGCACGCATGCAGTCAGCATACAGGGGAAAGATGTGCTGCCATATACATCTAGCAGGAACACCATGGTTCATCAGTCAGGCAAGAAGAGGAAGCCGGTGCCTACTCATTCCAGCCCTGGCAAGGACAGAACCAGCATCCCACCCCCTGGCACTGCCTCTGAACCTGCTGCTGCTGCTATGGTGGACCAGCCCCAAGGCCCTCAAAGCCCTGCTGCTGAAGGCCCTGAAGGCCCTGCTGCTCAAGCCCCTGAAGGCCCTGCTGCTCAAGCCCCTGAAGGCCCTGCTGAAGCTCCTGCCAGAGGGAGGAAGAGGCAAGGGAAGGAGAAGGGAGAGAGGAAACCGTACACCGTTTCCAAGGAGCATGAGGATGAGGTGCTGGAATGGCTGAGGGAAAACGAGTACCTCTGGAGAAAGGGCCACAGACTCTATTGTGACACCAAGAAGAAGCAGGCAGCTTGGAGAGACAAGGCAGAGAGCCTGGGGTACACTGCAGAAGTACTCCTGGGATGGTGGAAGCACATGCACACCTGGTATGGTAAGCTACACCTCAAGAAATCCGGGTAGGCCGCTGTCAAACTCACTGACCGGGAGATGTACGTCATGGCCAAGTGCAGTTTCCTGGAGGGTGAGATCCGCCACCGAGGAGCAGCCCCTTTGACACCCCTCTCCCTCAGACAGCCCACAGACAGCCAGTCCTCTTCCAGCCAGAAGCCAGTGAGCCTGTCCAGGCAGGTGTCTTCAGAGGGCCCCACGCAGAGACCCCCCCCCAACAGCTGCACTCCCCATGCCAGCGGACTTGGAGGATCCCGTGGGGGATGATGCCCTGCTGTCACAAATGGAGGAAGAAGCAGCAGCCACCAGAGGCCAACCCAACCCCACCCCCACCCCCAGCTCCAGAGGATGCAGGCAGAGAGGCAGACTGGACAGCCAGAACCACAGTGTGCTGTTGGAGATCAGGGACACAATGAAGACCAGCACAGAACTTCTCTCTCAGCTGGTCCACTTGGACAGAGCATCCTCAGGTCGGAACACCTTCATAACCTATGTGAGCCAGACCCTGAGAGACCTGCCCGAGGCCCAGTACCAGGTGATGAAGCAGAAGATCACAGCACTTCTGCACAACTCTCAAGGCCCAGCTGAAGCTGCTCCTACCCAGTCCAGGTCTGCTCCTTCACCCCAGGCGATGTCACAGCCCTTCTACGGCTTTCAACAGCCTCTCACCTACCAAGGCTACGACTACCAGGACTTCCCACAGCAGAAGCAGACCTTCCCAGTCCAGGCCCAGGTTCATCGCACGCCACAGATGCCAGTACTCACCCAGCTGCAGACCAGACAGCCCAACTACACTCCTCCTTCCTCCACCCCACAGCCAAGCCCGTCAATGGACAATCTGTCATCAGTATTGGGCCTGACATCTCAAGTCCTTGATGAGGGGCCTCTCAACCTCACAGGACTGAGTCAGCTCTCGGACAGCTTCCTGAACACACCATCCCCTGTTGTACCCTCGGGGCCAAGCACCCCAATGGTGCCTCAGACTAGCACTCAAGCCACAGCCACCTCCACAGTTCCTGCCCGCTTAACAGCTGAGACCATGGACATGACTCAGAGTGACTGAGAATAGTGTCAGAGACTGAGTTGTTTACTTGTTAAGTTTATCTTTGCTTAAGACACTTTACTTGGTTCATTTTGTTTTTTTAATAAAGTCATAAAGTTTACCTAAGAAAGTTAATAAAGGTTATCTTTGCTTAAGACACTTAATTCAGTTTACTTGGTTCATTTTTCTTATTTAATAAAGTCATAAAGTTTACCTAAGAAAGTTAATAAAGGTTATCTTTGCTTAAGACACTTAGTTCATTTTTTTACCTTAATAAAGTGTTGGTGAAAACTTTTAAAAAATGGTTCAGCCTTTGCATGCTTGTGGGATAGATAAGGATAGTTGTGGGATAGATAAACCTCCAGTGCAACCATAGTGGGACTATATGATCCACCATCCCAGCGATCCAGATGATTTTCTCCCCCTTTTTATAGGAAATATCGGTAGTCCGCTAGGTGTTCTTCTACGTACTCTAGACATACTCCAGACATCCTAAATATATGAGATACATCCCAGATACAAACATTTTGTCCATTTTAATCCTTTATATACGAGATGCATACGCTTACATCCTTTCTATTTCCATGCTACTAATGCTGTGTAGACGTTCCGTGTACCTTTCGTTTCCTCCCTCTTTCCGTTTTCAGCTGCAGTGGATGTGAGTTGAGGGGATGGCCAGAGGATGCAGAGGGGATACAGCGAATGTTTAACGGATGAAAACGGACATAGAACGTTTGTTGCCTGTATATGTCGCGGCTATACATCGTGTGCGGCGGAAAGTTCATCCGCTCACAAAATTTTGTGCAGCTCAAAACTTCTTGCACAGATGAAATCTCAGTGGACGGATGCTTGAGGGATAGAGCATATGAAACACATATGCAGTGAGTACACAACGGATGCATAGTGTTTTCCAACAGATGGCAAGGTTTTTTTAACGTTTTACATCCTCTTTGCATCTGTATGTGCAGTGGGACCGGGCCTTAATATTTTAGCTATCTGCCTCATAAAATGAAGAGGATGGCTCTCTCTCTAAATCATCTCAAAGCAAGTGATTCTCTCGAGAAAATGGAGTGGAGGGGAGATGGATTACCCCCAGATGGACTAAAGACTCCTTCTACCACTCCTTCAAGCTCCAATAGAGTGGATAAAAAACTACATTAATTGCAATGTATTTTGCTTTCCCAGTAACAACAATTACAACTAACTTTGAATGAATATTGAAACGACAGTCTATTTCCAAACAACAGTAAATTTGAAACTTTAAAAACTGACGTTTATGGAATCCATGGTAATTTTAAAATAATAAAAGCTCCAACTCTTACATTTGATAAAGAACTGACTCCTTGTTACTTTTCATGAAACCAGAATTAAGACCTTAGAAGACCTTCATTTTACTTTACAAACTGAACCACTTAAAGTACAGTACATGGGCAATTGACCAGAAATAATTTAAAAATTAACTTATTTCAAACTGCTTAGTGGCAGAAGGTTTTGTTAAACTGTAAGGAATAATACATTCAGGAAGTCTTTTCATTGCAAGCTGATTTTAAATTTGAAATAATGTATACTTACAGATTAAAATCAAGCAGCAATCCTTCACAGGCACGTATCTATGTGGACGGGGATATTAAATTATTGAAGTCCAGTATCGTATACCATTTTTACAACTTTTAAGAAAGCTATCAAACTGAAAATACTATAGATTAAAAATCATGATATATACAGACCTTACTTTTTCTCTAATAATCAATGCTAATATAGGGACATTTCTATTCTATTTAATTCTTCCCAGGGTTGGAACGGGGGAAGAGGAGAGCAATAACTCTAGCCTAATTAGACATTCAAAACAGTTATACTTTTCTTTTAACCTTAGCACAATTTAGGCTGAGCACTTTTTGGACATTTAGTTTCTTTCAGTTTAAACCTATATTCACCCTTTTTTCTCTGTGTGAACTTATTCTTTAGTAAGCTTATTACGGTTCCAGACATCTTTAACCCTGGGAAAGTAGCCTTTGAAAAATATTTTGCTGACAAGAAGGCACAGTACTTATAATAGTATGTAACTTTTTCAGATTTTTAAAAAACAAATGTGCAACAAGTTGTAAAAATTAGAGTCTGATATCAGGTTGCAAGAAACAACTTTTTCTGTGATCTAAGAACTGAACTGCTGAATACTGAATTAGTGACATTCAATATTATATTTAACAACGTCAAAAAGTTGATAAAAAGTTCCAGTCGAATCTATATATATAAAAATGAAATACCATTCACGCATCATCACAAAATCTCCAGAACTGTAAAGCCTACAAACTTGAAATTTGGCACATATATTCCTCTTGTCTTCAAGGTGCTGGCTAAAGCCCATGTCACACTGGCCAATGGATGCAAAAAGGACACAGCGGACGAGCAAAATGTTCCATCCGTTGTTATCCACTCTCAAAAGGGGCGAAAATTTGCATAACCGGAGCGGATAACACGGACGCGGGGAGGACGCAGTGCGGATGCAAAGCGGATGCGGAACGGAAGCCTAGCGGATGGAAGTGGATGGGAGCGGATGGGAGTGGGTGGCACATCCGCAGGGCTTCCGGGGGGCCTCAGCGAAGCAGACGCGGAACGGATACAGCGGATGCACAGCGGAAGCCTAGCGGATGCACAGCGGAAGCCTAATGGATGCCTGGCGTTCACTGCGCATGCGGGAAGGATGCATTGCGTCAGCCCCGTGGATATAACGGAAGCAGCTCGGAAGCAGGTCGCCATTCAGAGGAAAGACCTGCTTCCAGACACATCGACTGCCTTGCCTGCCCTGCCTGCATGTCTGCCTGCCAGCCTTGCTACCAGCCTTGCTGCCAGCCTCCCTGCCAGCCTTGCTGCTAGCCACCCTGCCAGCCTTGTTGCCAGCCACCCTGCCAGCCTTGCTGCCAGCCACCCTGCCAGCCTTGCTACCAGCCTGTCTGCCAGCCTGTATGCCTGCCAGCCTTCCTGCCTGCCTTCCTGCCAGCCTTGGTTCATGTCTGCCTGCCAGCCTTCCTGCCAGCCTTGGTTCATGTCTGCCTGCCAGCCTTGGTGCCTGCCTCCCTGCAAGCCTTCCTGCCAGCCTTGGTGCCTGCCTCCCTGCCAGCCTTTCTGCCAGTCTTGGTTCCTGCCAGCCTCCCTGCCAGCCAGCAACCCCACAACCATGCGGAAGCACAGCAAGCCTCAGCCATCTGCTGCCAGCCCTGGCAAGAGGGACAGGGCTACCATCCCACCCCCTGGCCCTCACTCTGGTTCTGCTGGGGCTTCTGCAGCACAGGCTCGCTCTTCTGGGGCTGGCGCTTCTGCTGCTTCTGCTTCTGGAGGAGCTGATGACAAGCACTCCAGCACCAGCCACCTCCACAGCACCTGCACCCCTGAGACTGAGCGACCAAGAGGAGTGCCAGTGACTCATTTTTGTCTTATAGCTTGTTTTTAATAAAGTCTATTTTTGATTCACACACTTGCTTCATTTCTTTTTTTTATAAAGTCTTGCTGGAAACTTTTAGAAATGGTTTAAGCCTTTGCATGCTTGTGGGATGGGTAAGGATGGCTTTGGGATGGGTAATAGCTGTGGGATTGGTTAGGATAGCAGTGGGATAGATAAACCTCCAGTGCAAGCATAGTGGGACTGTATAGTCCACTCTCCCAGGTGCCACACCTACGGCCCTTTATTATCAATAATAATGTAATAATTATCCACAAATGTCAACATAAACACAAGTGTTTATTAAACGCCCTGTTCATTGTAGGCCAACCAAACATACATGGCCCAATCTCATCCGTGTGATGAGACAAGCTGAAGGAAGCATCCATTAAGCATCTACCATCCTGTCTTGCCACTCCACTGCTCCAGCTGGGGAGTTGCACCAGTGTTTCAGGAGGTTGCGCTGCTTCTTCCCTTCACATGAAGCTCTGCTGGGGCCTGGTACATCCACAGTATCAATCAGGTTTCGCCCTTGCCTCCATTCACCAGGCTCCATGTCTCCATTGGCTTGTTGGAGGTCCAGGAGCCGGTTTTGCAAGACTGGGTAGCGGGTGCGCATGAGATTGTGCAGGATGCAGCAAGCTTCCATGATCCTCCTCACGGTCTCTGGGCGATGCTGCATGGTGGTGAGAAGTACCTGGAACCTGTTGGCCAGGATGCCAAAGGCGTTCTCCACCACCCGCCTTGTCCTGGACAGCCTGTAGTTGAAGATCCTCTCTTCACGGGTGAGGAGTCTGGAGGTGTAGGGCTTCATGAGGTAGGTTGTGAGGGAGAAGTCGTCATCCCCCACGATGAAGTAGGGCACATCTTGTGTGTCGTTGGGCAGGGGTTCTGGATCTGGGAAGCCCACGATGAGGTTGCATTCCAGCCCCTCCTTGAGGTGACTGGCGTTGTATACCTGGGCATCCGAAGATGAGCCGTTGCCTGAAGCATCGATGTACATGAACTTGTAGTCAGCATCGACCATGGCGAAGAGGATGATGCTGAAGAAGCCCTTGGAGTTGAAATAAGTGGACCCCGAGTTGGCTGGAGATTTGCAGGCCACGTGCTTCCCATCTATGGCTCCAACGGTGTGTGGGAAGTTCCACTTCTGATACCACTGCTCTGCAACTTTCTTCCATCCTTCTTCAGTGGAGGGGTACTGGAGGAGCTCCTCCTTGTATTCTTCGATGATGGCCTGCACCACTTCTCTGACCAGAATGCTGATGGTGTTGGATGGCACCCTCCAGCCGTTCTGCATGCTCCTGTAGGAGGTCCCTGAGGCCAGGTGGCGCAGAGTGAGTGCCACCTTGAGCCCAGGTTCCAGGCTGGGCCGGAAGCTGGTGTTTGCCTTGGTCAACCTGGGTGTCAGCCGCTGCACAACTTCATCAAACATGGCTGGAGGCATCCTCATGAAGTTCTGGAACGGCCGAGTGTCTTCGCTCCTGAGCTCCACCATCAGCTTGTTGTACAGTCCGTCCTCCGCTCTACTGGCGAACCATCTTCGGATCCAGACTCTTCTTGGCCGCCTCTTTTTCTTCCCATAGTAGAATTCACAGAGCCTGCAGATGGCTTCGCACTGTTGCAGAACGATGGTGGCTGCCGAAAGGACTTTGTTACAATCCACGGTGGACATGACTGGATGCTGTGGAAGAGGAAGAGGCAGATGAAGGCTACAGAGGTCTGCACCGCTGGGCTGCTGTTCTGAAAGTGCGATGCAGGCGAGTTGCTCCCCCTTTTTATAGGCAGTATAGGTTTTCCGCTAGGCATCCTCTAGGCATCCTGTAGACATCCTTAATATCCGAGATAGGTCCCCTCTGCGAACGTTTTTTCCGTTTTAAACGCTTTGTTTCCGTTCTGCATCCGCTAGGCATCTGTTCTGCGTCCGTTCCGCTTTCTCCCTGCGTCCGGGCGGATGGAGTTGCGCGGATGCACAGCGGATGCCTAGCGGATACAGCGGATGCATAGCGGACGCGTAGCGGATGCGTAACGGATGCAGAACGGGCGAACTGGATACATTTTCCGCGCAAAAGTTTTAGGCAGCCCAAAACTTTTGGAGCGGATGAAACGTCCATAAATGGATGCTGGACGGATAGAGAGGAAGCAAAACGGAGGCAGTGAGTACAGAACGGATACATCGCGTTTTCGAATGGATGGCAAGGTTTTTTGTCCGTTTTACATCCTCTTTGCAGCCGTTGGTTCAGTGTGACATGGGCTTAAGAGCATTAGTATTTCATATATTATTATTAATATGCTCTGATGCTAAGGAGTTCTACAGCCCCTTTTCACCTGAAAAGAAATGTTCCAAATGCAAAACACAATCACAGGAGTTTCAGTTTTAGTTTCACAGCAGCAACCAGATTTAGTACAGAACAGTTGAGCTTAGGCACGCCCAAACTCCTTGCTGTCTCCTCCTTGCTCACACTGCAAATACTGTTTCAGTTTTCAAACAGCCCTCAACTCTCTCACACACTTACAGGACGCCAGCCAGATGAACATTGATGGATGCTGGTAGGCAGAGGCACAATTTTTCCCCTTATCTTCCTCCCCAAAAACTAAGCCTGATCACATAGTTTCGTAGCGGAGCACGGGTATAGAACAGAACTCTTTATTGGCAAAGTGATTGGACACACAAGGAATTTGTCTTGGTGCATATGCTCTCAGTGTACATAAAAAGAAAAGATGCATTCGTCAAGAGTCAAGAATCATAAGGTACAATACTTAATAGTCATATCATATCATACTCGGAAACAGTCAATTAAAATCATTGGGCAAGAAACAAAGTTACAGTCATAGTCATAAGTGAGAGGAGATGGATGAAAGGAAGGATGGGAGGATTAATAGTAATAGTAATGCAGACTTAGTAAATAGTTTGGCAATGTTAAGGGAATTATTTGTTTAGCAGAGTGATGGTGTTCAGGGAAAAACTGTCCTTGTGTCTGGTTGTTCTAGTGTGCAGTGCTCTATAGTGTCATTTTGACAGTAGGAATTGAAACAGAGGGGTCTCTAAATATTTTAACAGCCTTCTTTGGACTTGTGCAGTGAACAGATCCTCGATGAAAGGCAGGTTGGTAGTAATTGTTTTTTTCTGCAGCTCTAATTATTTGTTGAAGTCTGTGTCTGTCCTGTTGGGTTGCAGAACCAAACCAGACAGTTATAGAGGTGCAGATGACAGACTCCATAATTCCTCTGCAGAACTGTATCAGCAGCTCCTTAAGCAATTTGAGAGTTTTGAGTTGGTGCAGAAAGAACGTTCTTTGTTGTGCTTTTTAGTGACTTTTTGATGTTAGGTGTCCATTTTAAGTCTTGTGATATGATAGAACCTAGAAATTCAAAGGTCTCTATTGTTGATGCTGTGTTGTCTAGTATTGTAAGAAGTGGTAGTATGGGAGGGTTTCTCCTAAAGTCTACCACTATTTCTATGGTTTTGAATGTGTTCAGTTCCAGATTGTTCCGGTCAAGTTGTACAACCTCCTGTCTGTATGCAGATTGTTGTCTCGAATGAGACTAATCATTGTTGTGTCATCAGCAAACTTCAGTATTTTAACAGAGGGATTGATTGAGATGCAGTCATTGGTATATTGGGGGAAGTGGAGAAAGCACATAGCCTTGAAGGGGCCCTATGTTAATTGTACAGGTATCAGATGTGATTCTGCCTAGCTTCACCTGCTGTACAGAGCTAGTAGTACATAATTTTCATAAACTAGGACTTTTTATGGCAACCTTTGTTCACTAGATTTCTAATTTTTATCTTTACCCAGTAGATTTATCTCTATATTTATCAACTTAGATTGGGACCTGACAATTATACCTCTTGCCTCCTGATTTTCTTCTATTAGTGACTCTAAAAATATTAAGGTGAGGTGACAACACATTAATGTGTGAGGTGACACACATTAAGGATATAAATTACCCTTATTTGCTGATGATATTATGGTTATTCTGAATAATAAAGCTTTGCCATTAGCAAAGCTTATGTTATACAGGAGGGGTGTCAAACTCGATTTCATTGAGGGCCATATCAAGGTTGTGTTTGACCTTAGAGGGCCGGGGGGGACGACATGGGACTCATGTCGGGGGGGGGGGGGGCATCTGTAGTGGCCAAGTGCTAAAGACTTTCCTAAGGCCCTCCCTCACTTTCATACCAGATAATCCTCAGCTTACGAATGTACTAGCACCTGCCAATTGCATTTGTAAGATTTGTTTGACTGAATCACATTAAATGAACTGCTTTCCCCAATGCATTTGTTAATCGAATGCACAGGTCATTAAATGCACATGAGGTATCTCAGAGTGGGGAAGAGCATGCAGAGCCCAGTATTGGAGCAGGCCATCCAAGGCTTCTCCCAATCCACTGAGATACCTCATGAACCCCTGGGATCCCCACAATTGCTTCCCCCCACTCCTGCTGGATCTTCACAGACTAAGCCTTCTTTGCTAGTGTCCCGGATTCCACTTACTTCTCCCCACCCCATTTCCCATGGATTACTTACTTTTTGAAGATCTCCAGAAGAGGCTGACCCACTGGCAAAGAAGCCAAAATGTTTTATTCAGATGATGGTGAAGCTGTAAGAACATGAAATCTAAGGAAAACATTTTCGCCACCTTCTGAGTAAAAGTCTTCAGTAAAAGACTTGCTATGTGGCCAGCAGGTCTCTAGTAGTAGTAAAGGCCTGGATTGGGCCACAGTAGCCAATCAACAAGGAGCTTGTTTCCTTTCTCATTGGGTTGAACTACAATCCCCTTGTTGATTGGCTGTCATGCCCCAATCTCTGAAGCTGCTCATTTGAACTAGCCAGTCACCAGCAAGCAGGAGGCTGCTGGTCGCTGGCCAGACTGGGCCCACACTAAGCCTGAAGGTCCTGGTGGCAGAGAAGTCAGTGTTTTATTCAGATGGGGAAAGCTGTTTTCCTTTCAACTCAACTTCTTACAGCTTCACAGGCTTCTGAATAAAAGACTTTCGCTTCTCTGCCATGTGGGTCAGCCTCTTCTGGAACGCTTCAGAAAGTAAGTACAGTGAAGCCATGGGAAATGGGGAAGTGGAATCCAGGACGCTAGGAAAGCAGACATAGTCTGTGGTGACATAAATATTTTTTCAGAGGGGCGAACAGAGCCTCAGAGGGCAGGGTCCAGCCCATTTCAGCCAGCCATGGGCCAGGGAAGCCTCTGGAGACCCCCGCACCCTGTTTTGGCTGGCAGAGTGCTGCAAGAAGCTGTCCAGGCAGAAAATGGGGCGTTAGGACGCACATGCCCCCCCATGCCCCGTTTTCACTAGCAGAGGAACTGTGGGCCAGTCTTTTTTTGTTATTTCCAGGCCAGCCCCGCAGGCTAGATCTAAGCACCTGCGGTCCTTGAGTTTGACACCCCTGTCATACAGCAACATGATTTATACCCTTATTATACTATTAACTGGGGAACAAAACTAATTTACTCTCTTAGGACACAGTATATCTATAAACTACTGCAAGAAATTAGCAGTTATGTTTTTTTTAGAAATTGGATTTATATCTTTCTCAAAAATATCTTAATAGTTTGAATAAAAGATGCTTAAATGAATAGATGTAATTTCAGTAGACATAATTCAATATTTAAAGCTTCTATTAAGTCTCTGGGGCAACTTTAAAGTTATCAAAATGAGTATTACCTTGAGATTAATGTTTAACAAGTATTTAACAAATATCCCACCAGGCTGAAGGATGACTCAGCCTTCCATCCTTCCAAGATGAGTAAAATGAGGACCCAAATTGTTGGGGGCAATATGCTGACTCTATAAACCACTTTGAGAGGGCTGTAAAGCACTATAAAGTGGTATATAAGTCTGAGTGCTATTGCTATGATCTATTACAGGTGTCCCTAAACTTGGCAACTTTAAGACTTGTGGACTTCAACTCCCAGAATTCTCCAGCCAGCATAGCATAGCTGGCTGGATAATTCTGGGAGTTGAAGTCCACAAGTCTTAAAGTTGCCAAGTTTGGAGACCTCTGATCTATTAGATACTCAGAATAGACAGATATAGTAGTGCTTAAAAATTGTTAACCCTTTTGAATTTTCAATATTTCTGCATAAATATAATCTAAAATATCCTTTCCATACAAGTTTTGAAACTAGATAAAGAGAATCCTATCCAACAAATGAGTCAAAAACATTATATTTGTTCATTTATTTATTGAAGAAAATGTTCTAAAGTAACATCTAAAGGTTAGAAAAATAATCTTTGCTGGTGTGCCGCCTCTTGGGCAGCAATAACTACAACAAAACATTTTAATAATGATTGATCAGGCCTTTCCATCAGAAATTTAGTCTGTTCCTTTAACTGAACAACTTTAACTCAGGGATGTTGGTTGGTTTCTTCACATGAACTGCCTACTTCAAGTCCTTCTACACTTTCATAGCATAAGTTCAGGAGTTTGACTTGGCCAATACAAAATATTAACTTTCTTCTTAAGCACTGATCACTCCTTGGTTGTATGACTTGTGTATCTTGCAACATGATCCACTTTCTGTTGAGTATACACTCACAAATAGCCTAACACTTTCTAGTAAAATTGGCTGGGACAATTTAGAATTTATAGTTCCCCTGATGATGGCAAAGCCACCCTGGGACAGAGGCAGCAAAGCAGGCTCAAACCATGACACCAGCACCATGTTTCACAGATGGCATAAAGTTCTTATGCTGGAGTGCAGTTTGTGTTTCATCAAACATACTTGCATTTTTTCTTCAAAAACCAAAAAAAATGTCCATGAAATTTGTTCCTAGTACAGAGTGGATTTTATTCTTGTTTTACATTCTAATGGCTTGCCCTATTAGTGTTGCTGGGAGTGGTCTTGACTCTTTGATTAGGCTGCTTACTGTTGGCTTGTTTGACAATTCCTTGTTTGGGTACTGTTTGCTTTTGATTGTTGGTCTAACATTAATCTTGGTGTTAATCTCTGCTTATCTGGGTTTGATTCTTACTTAATTTGGATAATGAAATGTCTGTAAGAAAATGACCAAGCTCAGAGAGCCCTAAAGATAAAGGTTCCCCTCACACATATGTGCGGGGAATCAATCCAGCTCTAGGGGCCGGCGCTCCTTTCCGTCACAAAGCCAAAGAGCCAGAGTTATCTGAAGATGTCTCCATGGTTATATGGAAGATGGCTTGATGTTTTTATGTTTTGTTTGTCTATATTCGTCTTAAAAACCAATAAAAATTTAAAAGAAAAAAAAATGAAGATGTCTCCGTGGTCATGTGGCCAGCATGACTAAACGCCAAAGGTGCACGGAATGCTGTTACCTTCCAGCCAAAGTGGTCCCTATTTTTTTACTTGCATTTTTACATGCTTTCAAACTGCTAGGTTGGCAGAAGCAAGGGACTCCTCATTTCAACCCTGAGCTACAAATACTCTCCTCTATCGGTATGCTAAGGTCTATTGAATATTATTTGACAATATGAGGTTGCCTTATGAGTGGTAAAAAACTTCTGAAATTTTAGGGCGAACAATATCAAACAAGCCTCTTCATTCCAGCCTAGAAAACGGCCAACACATCTGGTCATTAATTTCTTACTAGGTATACTTTCATCCAAAATGCCATGAAAAACTGATATTGTGGAATAACCCAAATCTGAAAATAGGAGGGAAAATATTTTATTGGAATACTGGGATCAAACAATAAAGCAGTACTCTCAATCAGTTGATTACTAATGAGTTGTGTTTTGAATGTAATTTCTTTACAAGATTTGCTGAGCAATATATATAACTGAAATGTATGAAACAGAATGGCCTGGCTGCTTTAGCAGCAGCAAGGTACTAACAAGTTTAAAATGTTTAAGAGATACAGTACTTGAACAGAAACTAACAATCTAATTTTATAAGCAATTAAACAGTAAAAGTAAAGGTTCTATTAGTTTTACATCTGAATTATGGAATAAAGAACTAGAATATCCAGGATTTTAATTACCAAATCAAAGACCATAATTCCTTAAGCCTTATGATATTCCCAAAACTGCAGGCAAATCATTTTCTATCATTAATTTCACTGAAGTAACTGAGTCTACAACTTCTTCCCCACTGCCCTCAGATATAACATTGCTCACTGATTTGCCTGAAAACCATTTTAAAGATGACTCATAAAAAATACCTATAGCAGCTGCAATCATAGTTCAATAGATTCACTGAAAGTAGTAGAAACAATTTTGCTTTTAAATTTAAAACTGTATTACCTAAAAAAATTCTGATCAATACACAAGTATTCATGTTGTCAATTGTCAGTGGTTTTATATGAAGGGACAAATAATTAAAATGCACATTACTCTGTTCAGAAACATTGACTGAAATAAACTGCTTTCCTGGGAAGAAAAACTAAAAACTTCTGAACACTTTTAACATGATGATTCACCTTCTGTAAATGAGAATGTTAATAAAGGAATATAATTCAACTAGAAAAATTTTAAAAGCTACATTCAATATTTCAGATACAATCCTTCGCAACTATTTAATTGTACCCTAGATTTTAATTCTTAGATATAAATGCTGGGCAGGAAAATTCTAAAAACCTCCACCCACATAGTATTTTAGGTGAACATTTCTTGAATTCCCTTTTATACACTGCATGGCAGAAATGTTTTCCCCCTCCCCAGATCTCACTTCATAAATATGTACCAAAAAAGAAAATTGTACTCATTTAATAAATTGCAGAATTTCTACCTATACTTCCAATGAAATAAGTGAAAACTGAAAATAGTAGAACCCTTTCACAGGCCTGTTTGATGGATCAGTTTATGACCCTTAACTGAAAGACATAAAATCTCTAAGTAAGTCACATTTCGAATATACATTCTCCCATAAATAGCAGCATTTAATTTTAAAAATGAAAGCTATCAAGATTAAAGCATTGCTGACACGTTCCCAAACTCTAATTTCACTGCCCAGTAACTTAAGAGATAAATTAACTGGAATTATCCAGTGATTAAGTAAAACCCACCCAAATCAGTGCTCAGATGGTCCTTCCAATGGTCATTTTTCTGCGATGATGCCCAAAGCACCACTGAGTCATGTTCGCACACACACACATCCATGTAATTTTACTTTGAATAGAGAATGAAATCTCTATTGGGTGACCTTAATCTCCATGAAAATTAATGCATCGAAGTATATGGAGATTCTCAATCACCCAGGTCATAGTTGTCCCACAGATGTTTTTTTTTTCAAGAGGCAACTAGACTTTCTGGTCTTCCTTTGAAGCTTCTTCAGCTGTGACTGGATTGGGAGATCCTTCCATTCCCCACCATCCAAGTCAGAGCTGAAGGAAGCTTCTTGGGTGAGAAACGAAATGTCTTCAAAGGAAAACCAGAAAGTCCAGTTGCCTCTTGAGAAAAAAAAAAAAAAAACACCTTTGGGACAAAATGCATCAAAGGAAGGAGGGGATGGCAAAGAAACTCCCACCCACTCCGCGTGGCCCTGGAGGGTTGTCGTGGCAACCCCCCAGTCCCATCTTCAGCTCTGCCTTCCGAGAAACGCACCCCGCATGTGGGGTAGTCCTGTCCTGTCATTTCCCCAGCAGCATCCTGTCACATGTGAAGAGGAGGAAGCGCCAGCGCCAGCAGGCATGCGCCCACTACCAGCCGGCAGCCGGAGGAGCATCATTCCTTCTGTCTCCCATGGGCTGGCCCTCGGTCCCGCCAACGGCCCCGGCCCCGGCCCGCCCCTCGCTACCGCCACTCACTTTTCCCCCAAGCCGCCTGCTTCCTTGCTTGCGCCCGCGTTGTGGCTGTTCTGGCCGAGGGCCGAGGCGGGCATCTCGGCGGACGTCGTGGGTGCCGGCGGTTGCTGGGCCGGAGGGCCCTTGCCAGCCTGCTCCAGGATGCCCTCGGAGTTGGTGCACAAGGAGCGGGCGGCGGCAGCCCCGGGCATAAACCGCAAAGGCAAGCGACCACCGGCCACGCCGGGCCAAGCGGGATGGAGCCACCTCAGCGCCGAGCGACGGCAGCAGCTGAGCCCGCCGGTGCCGGTCTGGCTGAGCCACAGCAACTCCCTCAGCAGCGCGGGGCTACGGAGCCGCATCATGATAGCCCTTTGGTCTTCTCCGCCTTTCTCGGCGGTCTCACCGTTTCGGCGGCGAAGAAGGGAAGTGCCCCGGCCGCCGCCAGTCGACCGCGCTTTGCTCTCACACCCCGCAGACTCCGCCTCAAGACCCACCCCATTGGGCGGTGGCGGCTGTAACCGTCGGGCGCTTTCGAAGGCGATTGGCTGTACGGCATGTTCTTTAAGAGAAGCATTTTTTTTTTCCTTCCTCCCTCCCTCCCCCCTCGCCCATCCCAGAGAGTGGAAGATGTGGCGCACTTGGAGCTGGGCCTGCTGAGCGAGAGCGGAGCCAAGGGAAGCGTCCCGCGAATTTGGGGCTGCTCTTTGCTCCTACTGATCCTGTCAAGAGGGCTAGTGGTAGGGAGTTATTGATTTAGTTGCATACTCCGAAGAGGTGGCAAGGAATACCTGATAAAGTTACACTCAGCCTAAAACAAGGAACAATGGTACACGATAAACTTTCTGGGTCATCATTTCACTGGGGATATATGTCTATGGAGATTCTCAGTCATCCAGGTCACGGTTGTCCCAAAGGTTATTTTTTTCAAGAGGCAGCCGGACTTTCTATTGTTGTTTTTTTTAAGATTGCTTCTCATCCAAGAAGCTTCTTCAGCACTAACTGGATAGTGGAGAAGGGAAGGATTTATACTCCTTGTAGACACTAGTCATTTGCATTCACTGGGAATAGGAGAAAGGGGGTGTGGGGGTGTGGGGGGAGTACAGTATTACCTGAAGAAATATTTCAGAGAAGGGCCAGTAAGAGCTCCAGGGGTCACAAGGAAAATACCTGACCCCTGCTGTCCCTGATGGTGTGCATTCCTTTCCCTTCTTGATTACCACAGATAAGTTAATTGTGCCTATTTATTGCTGTGAAAGCTCGGGAGAAGCTTGTGGCGCCTTGGAGACTTAGATTTATTTATGACATCAGCTTTTCTACAATCCACGAAAGCTGATGCCCAAATAAATTAGTCATTAAGAGGCCACCTGAGACTTTCTCCCTGCAGACTGCCTTCCGTAACCCTAATTTTCAGTTGCAGGTTAACTTGTGCTGTTAAGTCATAAAAGTGAGCTGATTGGAGATAATGGAATTGTACAGCAAAATATTCTGGAGAGCATCAGCTTGGGGAAAAATTGTGACAGAGCAGAGTGATGGTCAAAGTCCTCACTATTTATTTTTTTTTAAAAAAAGCCTCAAGAGAAGACTCCCACCAGCTTGTTAGAAAGAAACCTACCAAGAAAGTCAGTCAGACCAGCAGAATTGACCAGCAGGAGAACTGCAGGCAGACAGACATACTAGAAGACAGTTGCACCATCCAACTGCAGAGTCAAATTACTATTATAGCAACTGGTTAATGTCTCCTGATCTTCATAGATTAGTCTTCATAGATTTTAAGTCCTTATAAAGGATATATATCCCTATAAAGATTTATATCCCTATAAAGGATAAGAGCAAAATTGGGGCATATGAGCCAACATTGCTCAAAAGTGTAATATTGCATATTATGAGGTACTGGATTGAAGAAGGTAATACTTACAACACTTTATTCCCTCTCTTTTTGGCTGAAACTCCTCTCTCCCCTTTTTGATGATGAGATTTTGGCTGGAATGGAAACAATCATTTAGAAGCAGAATACAAATGTTAGATTTCACTTTTTAATACATATACGGATAGATAAATAGATAGATACAGATATAGATAAATTTTGGGGAAAAGTTTATTAAAATTTGCAGACATAAGAGGTGTTAAAATATTCCATTGCATAAATGGAGAGGATTCTCAGAGAAGAGGTTGAGGCAAATTGAAAATAAGCATGACCTCAGTCACATGATGATTTATCATCTGGTGTAGAAAGTCAGGGAAATGATTTTGAGGGAAATTGGCAAGAAATATTATATCAACCAGGAGGACTGAAACATTTTTTTAAAGTTAGAATTCAAAGACACTTAGGCAGGTATCTCCTTGCTTGATAGGATATAAGACAAAAACAGATTTGCAGTAGACTGTATTCTGTTATTACAGCTTATCTCATTAAAGTGTGGTTTGAATCTTCCTGCAGAGTTGATTTTCTGATGTGATTTACTGAGTGGAACTGATATTTTTCAAGATGTCTTGGCATTAGAACAGTTAACGTTTTTCTGCAGGTGTTAATCTGAGCACATATTACATAAATAGCACTTTCTATTTCTAATTTCAAATGTGTTATAGAATGAACAGCTGTAATGTCACCCTACAGTTACCATGGTTACAGTTTGGCTTTCAAAGTGCTGCCACCTGCTGGGGAGAAGGAGAAACTATTGATAAGTTGCACTATATAATTACACTGAGGATTCATAATCATTGACAACAGTAATTATTGATAACATTCAGCAATTATCAGTTCATTTTTACAAAACCCAAAGCTACTTGCTAGGAAAAGTCAGAGAGAAGTTTATGTTGGAATTTCTATAGAAAAGACCAAATATAAATTTTGAGTGTATCATATGCTAAGAAAGCCAGCAGGCTAGATTTGAAACCCAAGTACCAAGTGATGGGTAAACTCCCATCCTCGTCGCAGCTACTAACAACCTAGCAGAGTGAAAGCATACAAATGCAAGTAGATAAATAGATATCATTTTGGTGGGAAGATAACAAGACTCCATGACCTCATGTTGGCCACATGACCATGGAAATGTCTTTGGATAGCAGTGGCTCAATGGCTTTGAAACAGATATGAGCACTACCCCCTATAATCAGCAATAACTAGTCGAGTAAAATCTGCAGGAACTCCATATGCTAAGTGCCATTGACTGATTTATTTAAGCAATTGCTAGGGCCATCTGTTTCACAACAGTGACTGTGGATGGCATACAAAGATTAAAATCCCAACAATTACAAAATGATAGTTTATCAGCAGATTGCCAACAGATTCATTTTGTAAAAAATGTATATGATATAAATCATAAAAGATGCAGTGGGGGTATTTCCTTAATCACGCAAAAGTCAAGAATGGATTCTGAAAATTAGACTGTGGATAAACCTTTATTCTTTAATTGCTTCAGCGTGAGGCATTATGTAGTGATGTTTTTTAAAGTTGCCTGAATTTTTTTTATTTTTGAATATTTTTTAAATCATACCAATCATCTTCTGTAAAATAATATATCAGTATTACTTCATACATACCCCTACACACATAAACACACACACACATATATATTTGTTTTCTTAAGTTTTCACGGGTACTTACATGTATGCTGTTCAGCTTCCTTTGGGTATTATCCCACGTCATTATAGGATACAGCTACAACTTTAAAAGCACAACTACAATGACGTGGGACAATACCCGAAGGAAGCTGAACAGCATATATATATAAAGTTTTCATGGGTTCTTACATGGATGGTATTCAGCTTTGTTCGGGTATCTTCCCACGTCATGGTTGTGCTTTTAAAGTTGTAGCAATGTTTTGGTAGAATCTCATCTGCTATCATCAGGCTTCTGTATTATGTTCGTCTGTGAGTCAGACTTTCACAGCCACTTCAGTTTTAAATTTGGGGCTAGCCTACTGCTTTGCCAGAATGGTTTTTTCTACATCCTGATTGGTTGGGAGTCTTGGTCTGTGTTTATTGGTCTTGGAGTTTGCTATGTTCTGCTTGATTGGTGTTTCTAATATCTGTTTTGTGGCTTTTTTTGTCTTGATTGCCTGACAACATTGTGTTCCTGTATTGGAGGCTTTTAGTGCGGCTTGGCTCCGAGTAAACAGACGGCTATCATTTATGAGGAAGCTAGGTTTCATCTGGGTGCCTGGTTTGGGTGTGTTCAAGCTGGAGGTATCAGAGGGGATCGGTTTGTGCCCAGGTGTTTCCCTGGCTTGTGGTGTGGAGATTTTTTTGTTTGTGAGTGCAGGCTTCCAAATATTTGACAGTCTGGTGGAATCATCTATTCATGCTTTCAGGTCTTTTTTCAGTCTCTATGGCTTTTCTGATAATTCTGTGGCTGGGGTTTTCTGTAATGGCTAGGGTTTTGGTGCCATTGAAGTTGATGCTATGACCTGTTGCTTTCATGTGTTGGACTAGTGGGGAAGTGTGTCCCAGCTTTTTTACTGCATTTTTGTGTTCATCCAAGCGGGTACATATTCTTCTGTTGGTCTCTTCAATGTATGTGGCAGGACATGATTGCATAGGGGACTTCATATATGCCTTGGTTTTCCACATCAATTTTATTTTTGAGGTTTCTTAGGATGGCTGCTATTTTTCTGCAAAATCACCGGCTTGAGCCACAAAAACACACTGAGACATAATGGAGACTTAGAAGATGAACAGATCTATGGAACAGCTGTCCTGCCCTACATAAGAGGTACTGCAGACAAAATCAGTAAGATACTATGCAGGCATCACATCAAGGCTGCCTTCAAAACAGACAGAAAAATAGTAACTAATTAGGATGAAGAAAAAATCATTCTGGCACAGCAGTAGGCTAGCCCCAAATTTAAAACTGAAATGGCTGTGAAAGTCTGACTCACAGACAAACACGGTACAGAAGTATTTTGTGTGTGTGTTTTTATTATCCCACGTCACTGTAGTGCTTTTAAAGTTGTAGCAACGTTTCAGCAGCATCTCATCTGCTATCTTCAGGCTTCTGAAAACAACAACAACATATATATATATATATATATGTATGTATGTATGTATGTATGTATGTATGTATGTATGTATGTTTTCTTAGGTTTTCGCGGGTACTTACATGTGTGCTGTTTAGCTTCCTTCGGGTATTATCCCACGTCATTGTAGTTCTGTTAAAGTTGGAGCAACGTTTCAGCAGAATCTCATCTGCCATCTTCAGGCATCATCAGCCATCTTCAGCCATCTTCAGGCTTTAACAGAACTACAATGACGTGGGATAATACCC
>BLBF01000011.1:31116550-31131550 GCA_015471245.1 Laticauda colubrina | reverse complement strand
AGTTTTTATTTTTGTTTGGGAGACACTGCCTACAGCCACAAATGACTAATAGATGCTGTAAAAGATACTAATTTCTTCTCTATAGGGAAAAAAATACCTGCTATTTTTGACTGTTTTTAGCTTGCTACCAGCATCATCATCCAATGCTCCATTACACTAAGGTCATTTATGTTTGAATAAGATTCTGATCTTTCAAATCGTGCCTAAGCGTGAGCACTTCTGTCAATGACTGAATGTTTTTGACATTGACCAATCTATAGCAAGAAAAAGGAGTCAGGCTTGACCTGATTAATCATTGATACTGCTACATAATTATTCCATTACACTGGGAACTCAAGAGATTGGTAGTGCAACAACAACAAAAAAAAGCCCACACAATCCAGAAGGAAATGTCCATTCCCAACTTCAAAATATCATGCTTATTTACTTTTTATTTTACAATGTGGGCAAACTCAGTTATGAGACAAAAAGCATTTTTAAATTGGATTGCAATATTTTTTTAAAAAATCAATTCTATACTGGTAAAATATGATCAACTAATAAAAGCTAAAGAGCAAAGCTAACATCCCAAAGGAGCCTTTTCAGGAGGCAATTGGACTTTTCTTGGTTTTTTTTTCTTTGAAGGTGTTTTGCTTCTCATCCAAGAAGCTTCTTCAGCTCTGACTGGATGGTGGGGAATGGAAGGGTTTATATTGTTCCTGTAGTCTGCAATTTTTCCTGGAAATTCATTCTCTCACACCATGCGAAGGGTATTCATCCCAAGGTGCACAGCTAAAAGACCATAGAGAGTCTCAATCATCTAGGTCATGGTTATCCCAAAGGTGCTTTTTCAGGAGGAAACTGGGCTGTTCTTGTTTGTTTCTTCAAGAAGCTGGATGAGAATCTAAACATCTTCAAAGAAGAGAAGTCCATAGACTTTTAGCCATGTATTTTGGGATGAACAACCTTTGAATCATGTGGGAGAGTGAACAGATTTCCAGGCAAAATTGCAGATTACGGGAACATTTGCACTACTCAGGTGACCCTAACGACACAAATAAATCTACAAGAGCCTCAAAGACTCTCTAAAAGGATGCAAATTACCAGCTGTCTGCAAGGAATATATATCCTTCCATTCCTCACCAACCAGTCAGAGCTGAAGAAGCTTCATGGATGAGGAATAAAATGTCTTCAAGAAAAAAAAAAAGTCCAGTTGCCTGCTGAAAAAGCACTTTTGGGACAACCATGACCTAGATGAGTAAGAATCTCCATAGACTTTGAGCAAAGCCAATCAGTTCAAATAAAAATGGGTGACTCCAAAATATAATATTATATTTTATCCATATCTTAAATTATTGTACATTATTACAATTTTATTTTGGATTGTATTTTATTACTATTTCATCTTAAATTGTATTTTGTCTAGATTCCATTTTAAATAGTATTTTATCAAGTTCCATTTTAAATAGTATTTTATCAAATTTCATTTTGAATTGCTTTTATTTAATTTTAGTAACAAATTGTTGCTGGAACTTTGCACTTTGATATGGCCCAAGGGCGAATCAATAAAGATTATTATATTTGGCTGAAAATAAGAGTTTAAATAACTTTGACAAAATAATTTGTGAATGGTAGATTATAGAATAACCTTTCCCAGCCTGAGATCCACCCAAAGGTTCTGATTCACTTGGCATGATTTTGAGTGCCATGCCAATCAGCTGATACTGAAGTTGTTGCTGACCAAGCCATCATTGCTCTTGGGTCTAACTGTTTTCTGCAGAAGGTGTGAAGGATGTCTATGTACATATGGAGCAGGGGTGTCAAACTGGTGGCCCATGGGCCAGAAGTGTCATGCGCAAGCCATACCCATCCGAGCTCTATGAAGGCAAAAAATATCACAATACATCATGTGACATCAATGTGACATGATGAGTTTGACACCTATGATATGGAGAATTTCTTTTTGCAAGCAGTAAGTTTGGAGACCATGGCCATGTAGCAGGGGATGGTTGGCTTTGGCTCTGTAGAAGGGATGTGGGGGGCCTGCAGTGGATCGGCTGGGGTGAGGGGGCATGGTGAAGTGGCCCAGGCCATGTGGCTGCAGCCAATTGTCCTAGACCCACAAAAGCAGCAGCATCTCACAATGATATCTTTAACTGGGTAGCCTGCATGGCCATTGGAAAGGATGCCTCACGCATCCAACTTCTGAACTCTTATATTGTCCCCTGGCAAAGTGATACAACACAAGACTAAAGAAAGGAGTAGAAATTGTGGCATCATGGTGAGCAAAGGAAAAGCTTGTAATTTGCTATATTTTGCTGTTTGTTTTAATGAGAAAGTAAAGAAGCAAAGTGAAGCATTTGATTACAATATTAGTCAGCAGCAGCTCAACACATATTAGTTGAAACATCTCTGCTTAATTACTGGCCAGGAAGGGCACCTTCTGATTGCATGCTGATTCATAACAAACATTACTCATAGTCCTCATGCCTTTGTAACATTCATGATGCTCAGATCTGCCCTTACATGTCCTGCTTCAATTCAAATGTGAAAATTAAGAGACCTGGACATCAGAAAAGATGGTTACCTGGAACTACCCTGTGATTTGTAGACACAGGACTGCACCCCATTGTATAACACCAATGCAATTATTAAATTTGTGGATGACACAACAGTGGTGGGGCTCATTAATAAGAACAATCTGTTTATAGAAAGCCTGCTTATGGAAAGGAAGTATAAGGGCTGACACTGTGGTGTAAAGAAAATAATCTTACATTTAACACCCAAAAAATTAAAGCCCCTTTCACACTGCACCAACAGATGGAAAGAGGATGTAAAATGGAGAGAAACACTTGCCATCTGTTGGTAAACGCGATGCTTTCGTTCTGTACTCACTGCATCCGTTTTTCATCCTCTCTACCCATCCAGCATCCGTCTACTGACATTTCATCTACTCAAAAAGTTTTGAGCTGCACAAAACATTTTGAGCGGAAAATGTATCCAACGCATCCATTCTGCATCTGCAACGCATACAGGGAACATCTGTTCTACATCCGTTGTCATCCGTTATGCATCCGCTATATCCGCTAGGCATCCGCTGCGCATCCGTGCAACTCGCATCCGCTCCAGCGGAAAACGGACACAGGGAGGAAGTGAAACGGACATGGAACGGACACACAGCATTAGTAGCACGGACGTAGAAAGGATGAAAGTGGATGCAGCTTGCATACAAAGCATTAAAACGGAAAAAACGTTCGCATAGGGGACATATCTCTGATATTTAGGATGTCTGCAGGATGCCTAGAGGATGCAAAAGGACACCAAGCGGAAACCCTATATTTCCTATAAAAAGGGGGAGGAACTCACCTGGATCTCACTTTCAGTCCAGCAGCCCTGCTGTGCAGACCTCTTCAGCCTTGCTCTTGCTCTTCCACAGCATCCAGTCATCTCCACCATGGATCATCACACGCTCCTTTTGGTAGCCACCATTGTTCTACAACAGTGCGAAGCCATCTACAGGCTCTTTCACCTGTTCTACGGGAAGAAAAGGAGGCATCCAAGAAGTGTCTGGATCTGAAGATGGATCGCGAGAAGAGCCAAGTACAGACTGTATAACAAGCTGATGGTGGAGCTGAGGAACGAAGACACTCGTGCATTCCAGAACTTCATGAGGAGGCCGCCAGCCGTGTTTGACGAAGTTGTGGAGTGGCTGAGACCCAGGTTGACCAAGCAGAGCACCAACCTCTGGCCCAGCCTGGACCCTGGGCTCAAGGTGGCGCTGACTCTGCGCCACCTGGCCTCAGGGACCACATACAGGAGCATGCAGTACGGCTGGAGGGTGCCACACAACACCATCAGCATTGTGGTCAGAGAAGTGGTGCAGGCCATCATCGAAGAATACCTGGAGAAGCTCCTCCAGTGCCCCTCCACTGAAGAAGGCTGGAGGAAAGTTGCAGAGCAGTGGTATCAGAAGTGGAACTTCCCCCACACCATTGGAACCATAGATGGGAAGCACGTGGCCTGAAAAGCTCCAGCCAAGTCAGGGTCCACTTATCACAACTACAAGGGCTTCTTCAGCATCATCCTCTTTGCCATGGTCGATGCAGGCTACAAGTTCATGTACATCGATGCTTCAGGCAACGGCTCATGTTCAGATGCCCAGGAATACAACGCCAGTGACCTCAAGGAGAGGTTGGTATGCAACCTCATCGTGGGCTTTCCAGATCTAGAACCCCTGCCCAACGACACACAAGATGTGCCCTACTTCATCGTGGGGGATGACGCCTTCTCCCTCACAACCTACCTCATGAAGCCCTACACCTCCAAATACCTCACCTGTGAAGAGAGGATCTTCAACTACAGGCTGTCCAGGGCAAGGCGGGTGGTGGAGAACGCCTTTGGCATCCTGGCCAACAGGTTCCAGGTACTTCTCACCACCATGCAGCATCACCCAGGGACTGTGAGGAGCATCATGGAAGCTTGCTGCATCCTGCACAATCTCATGCACACCCGCTACCCAGTGTTGCAGAACAGGCTTGTGGACCGTCAACAAGACAATGGGGACATGGAGCCTGGTGAATGGAGGCAAGGGCAAAACCTGATAGATATTGTGGATGTGCAAGGCCCCAACAGAGCTTCACATGAAGGGAAGAAGCAGCGCAACCTCCTGAAACACTGGTACAACTCCCCAGCTGGAGCAGTGGAGTGGCAAGACAGGATGATAGATGCTTGATGGATGCTTCCTTCAGCCTGTCTCATCACACTGATGAGATTGTGCCATGCATGTTGAGTGGACCTCCAATGAACAGGGCATTTAATAAAGAGTTGCGTTTATGTTGAAATGTGTGGATCAATGATTACATTGTTATTGATAATAAAGGGCCAAAGGTGTGGCACCTGAGAGGGTGGACCAAACAGTCCCACTATGCTTGCACTGGAGGTTTATCTATCCCACAGCTATTACCCATTCCACAGCTATCCTTACCCATCCCACAAGCATGCAAACCATTTCTAAAAGTTTCCACCAAGACTTTATTTAATAAAATAAATGAAGCAAGTGTATAAGCAAAGATAAACTGTATTAATAACAAACTGTAAAAGCAAAATGACCCAAGTGTCCCAAGGAAAGATAAAGTCAACAGGTAGCCACCCAGTCCCTGGCACTCTTCTTTGTCACTCTGAGGCATGCCAATAGTCTCAGGGGTGAAGGGTCCAGTTGCTGTGGAGGTGGCTGCTGCTGGAGTGCTGGTCTGAGGCGCCATTGGGGTGCCTGGCCCCGAGAGGACAACAGGGGACGGTGTGTGGAGGAAGTTCTCAGAGAGCTGGCTCAGTCCTGTGATGTTGAGAGCCCCTTCCTCCAGGACATGGGGTGTCAGCCCCAATACCGATGATAGATGTTCTGAGGCCGGGCTTGGCTGTGGGGTGGAGGAAGGAGGAGTGTAGTGGGGATGTCTGGTCTGCAGCTGAGCGAGGTAAGGCGTAGGTGGCATCTGTGGCATGGGTGGCATCGGTGGCATCAGTGGCATCGGTGGCACCGGTGGCGTACGATGTACCTGTGCCTGGACTGGGAAGGGCTGCCTGTGCTGCTGGAGCTCCTGGTAGCTGTAGCCTTGGTAGGTGAGGGCCTGTGGAAAGCCTTTGAAGGGCAGTGACATCACCTGGGGTGGAGGAGCAGACCTGGACTGGGTGGGAGCAGGTTCATCTGGGTCTGGAGGGTTGTGAAGAAGACCGGTGATCCTGTCCTTGATCACCTGGTACTGTGATTCGGACATGTCCATGAGGGTCTGGTTGACGTAGGTGAGGAAGGGCTTGCGGTTGGAGGATGGTATGTCAGTGTGTACCAGCTGAGAGAGGAGATCTACGCTGCTTCTGATGTTGTCCCTGATCTCCAGCAGGACAGTGTGGCTCTGCCCCTCCGGTCTGGCTCTCTGCCTGCTTTCTGTGGAGGTGGAGCTGGAGGTGGATGTGGGTTGGTTTCTGGTGGAAGTGCCCTCTTCTTGTTCCCACTGCGTCAGGGGGTCCTCCACGCACTCTGCCACGGGGAGTGCAGCTGTCGGGGGGGTCTCATTCGTGGGATGCTCCACAGATACCTGCCTGGACACAGGAGCTGACTCTTGGCCAGAAGAGGACTGGCTTTCTGCGGGCTGCCTGAGAGAGAGGGTTGTCAGAGGGGCTGCTCCTCGGTGGCAGATCTCACCCTCCAAGAAGCTGCACTTGGCCATCACGTAGGTCTCTCGGTCCATCAGCTTGACCGTGGCCTGGCCAGATTTCTTGAGGTGCAGCCTCCCATACCAGATGTGCATGTGCTTCCACCAGCCGAGGAGCACCTCCGAAGTGTAGCCCAGGCTCTCTGCCTTCTCTCTCCAAGCAGCCTGCTTCCTTTTGGTGTCTCTATAGAGCCTGTGTCCCTTCCGCCAAAGATACTCATTCTCCCTCAGCCATTCCAGCACCTCATCTTCATGTTCCTCTTCAATGGAGTATTGCCTCCTCTCCTGTTCTCGTTCTCGCATATGCCTCTTCCTCCCTCTGGCAGGGCCATCTGGGCCCTCATCAGAGGGGCTTCGAGGTTGTATGGGCTGCTCCACCACACCTCCACCAGCAGCAGCAGCAACAACAGTAGCAGCAAAAGCAGGACCAGCAGCACCAGCAGCACCAGCAGCTCCAGCAGTACCAGGAGCACCAGCAGCACCAGCAGGACCAGGATCATCATCAGCAGAGTAAGCACCAGCAGCACCAGCAGCACCAGGAGCACCAGCAGCACCAGGAGCAGCACCAGCAGAGTAAGCACCAGCAGAAGCCCCAGCACCAGGAGCAGCGCCAGCAGAGTAAGTACCAGCAGAAGCTCCAGCACCAGCAGAAGCCCCAGCACTAGGAGCAGCGCCAGCAGAAGCTCCAGCACCAGAAGAGTCAGCCTGAGCAGCAGAAGCCCCAGCAGAAGCAGAGTCAGGGCCAGGGGGTGGGATGGTGGCCCTGTCCTTCTTGCCAGGGCTGGCAGCAGATGGCAGAGGCTTTCTCTTCTTCCCCATGGTTGTTGGCTGGCTGGATGGCTGGAGCTGTGTCTGGCAGCAAGTCTTTCCTCTGAATGGTGACCTGCTTGCGAGGTGCTTCCCTTTATATCCACGGGGCTGACGCAATGCATCCTCCCCGCATGCGCAGTGAACGATTTGCATCCGCTAGGCATCCGCTAGGCTTCCGCTCTGCATCTGCTTCATCCGCTCTGCATCTGCTCTGCATCCGTTCCTTCCGCTGTGTGTCTGCTTCGCTGTGCTCCCCCAGAAGCCCTGCGGATGTGCCATCCGCTTCCCTCCGCTAGGCTTCCGTGGAGCATCTGCCTTCCATCCTGGCTACGTCCTCTCCCCGTTCGTTCCTTTCCATTGTTGTCCGCTCTGGTTATACAAATTCGGGGCACCTTTTTGAGAGCAGATAACAATGGATGAAACATTTTCTCATCCGCTGTGTCCTTTTTACATATGTTTTGCATCCGTCGGCCTATGTGACAGGCCCTTTAAGAACTATAATTGACTTCAAGAGGAAGAGAGATATACATTTACCATTGTACATTAATGGTGAGGAGGTGGAGAGGGTTGGTAGTTTTAAATTTCTGGGCATTTATATCTCGGAGGACCTCTCATGGACTATGAATGCTTGTAAAGAAAGCTCAGAAGAGGCTATACTTCCTGAGAATGCTCAGGAAGATAAATCTCTCTCAGTATCTACTTCTGTCCTACTACTATTGAGCACTACTTCTGTCCTACTACTATTGAGCACTATTGAGAGTGTTCTGACATACTGCATTTTTGTATGGTATGGGAGCAGCTTTGGAGTGGACAAAAAAGCTCTACAGAGAATCATTAAAACTGCCCAAAATATCATTGGATCATCCAGCTTCCAGCCCTGGATGACCCCTTCACATCTCACTGTTTGAACAAGTTGCACAACATTCCCAGAGACTCTTCCCATCCTGCTTACAATCTTTATGAACTGTTGCCTTCTGGCAGAAGATACAGAACAATTAAAACTCGGGCCACACGTTTTCTGAATAGTTTTCATCCCAGAGCTATTATTGCACTTAACAATGAACTTATGAACAATGAACTGACCACCATCAGTGAGCTGTTGAACAGTATTACTTGGTCTGTTGTGTGGATGTTTGTGTGTTTTTAGGAGGTGGGGAGTGAATGTGCATGTTGAGTCTGGTCTCTGGATGTTATGTGAATTTCATTGTATGTATACTGTGTATATACGTACAATGACAAATAATTCAATTCAATTCAATTTAGCTTTCATAATCTGTTGACCATACTGAATGATGATCATGAACTTTGAAATCCAACACACAGACTCAAGAAAGGGAACAAGCTGGTAAAGTGGCACAGAAAATGCAAGAGATTGAAGATACTTCTTCATACCATTTATAGAACAGTGTTTAAATTATTACTATCCCAAATCAACATAATCAAAGATATTTAAACTATATTTTTAAAGAATGGTTTTAGATTTTAGCTGCCCCATTATCATTTTTTTGTATCGACATTTCCAAATGAAAGCTTAAAATGTCATATTGAGAAAATAAGGTTTACTCCAAGACTGAACCATTCAGTTTGGGATGAACATCTTTCAAATGGTGTGGGAGTATGGACAGATTTCTAGAAAAACTGGAGGCTATAGGAAACCATTTGCACTTCAGTTTGAAATACGAACAACACAGACTCATCCCAGCAGCCTGCACCTGTCTTCAACAGTGCAGAGGTCTTCAACGACGGAGAGGTCGTAAGGGACACAGGACACCCTGCAGCCAAGAAGGCTTCAAACCCATTTGCACAACTCAGGTGATCCCAAAGAACAGATAAACCTCCAGGTGTCCTCAGTGACTTTAAAAGGATGCAAATGACCAGCTGTCTGCTTGGAGTATAAATCCTTTCATTCCCCACCATCCAGTCAGAGCTGAAGAAGCTTCTTGGATAAGAAGCAAAATGTCTTCAAAGAAAAAACAAAGAAAGTCTAGTTGCCTCCTGAAAAAAGCACCTCTGAGACTCCAAGACTAAGGCTAAGGGATCACATCTAACCTAATTAGAATATTTGCACCATATATTCCATGAAACTCCTTTGCCTCAAATTCATGAAGCAGAAAGAAATGTCAACTTGACATTTTAATACATTAGTAATAATGGCAGTTTCACCATAATCATCCTCATGGTTTAGCAGGGCAATTGAAAACATCATCAGCTGCTTAAACTTTGGATTTCTCAACAAAAATCCAGAACTGAATCTAAATAAGTATTATGTGTATCATTGCATTTTATGGGATTAACTCCCAGGTCAATGTTTTTTTTATTTGCAATTTCATACTTAAGCATTTAATTTTATATTTTTACTTGTTCTAAAAATAATTATGTATAGGAGACTCTTTTTAACATATCTTTGTGATCTCAGAGCTTGCCTGCCAATGACAACCCAGTGGGAAGTGGGAGTGTCATTATGCAACATAGATTATCTGGTGTTCCATATTAGCATTCTTGGAATACCCTCACCTGATTGGTCAAGATGGACTGCACTGTGATTGGACGGAAGAACGACAGTGATTGGTCAGTAAAGAATCAACCGTGATTGGCCGTGCCGATCGCGGGAGATTCAGAGATCTGTCATTGGATATGAGCTGCCGGCAAGTTCTATAAGAAGGGCTGCCATGGCTCGCAGGTCTAGCACAGATCTATCCCTTTCAATAAAGAGCTGAAGTTATGCTGGTCTCAAGTCTCTTTTTCCCGCGCTTCTACACTGGTGATGAAGGTGGGATTCTGAGATAAAGAGACCAGTCGGGCACGTGGCAACCAAGCTGAACAACCGACGAGATGGCCGGCAGCAACTCGCCACCCGCACCATTCAATCAGGCAACCGAGGACTGGGAATCATACATCGATCGATTCCTCATGTTCATCGAGAGCAACAACTTGAAAGATGCAAATGACCACAGGAAGAGAGCTGTGTTCTTGACCCACTGCGGGCCCACAGTATTCAAGATGGCCAAAGCATTGGCCAAGCCAGAAGATGTAAAAGAGATGGCATGACCAGGCCTAGACCGGCTACTCCAAAACCACTACTCCCAGTCGTTCCCAACCTGATCCGGAGACATAAGTTCTACTGTCGAGATCAGCATCGGGGACTTTGTGGCAGCCCTAAGAAACATCGGGAGGTGCGTGCGGTTTCTCCAACATGGACAAGGCTCTGAGAGACTGCGTGGTCCTCGGTCTCAAAGATCCCATACTCCAGAGCAGACTAATGGCTCAGGTGGGCATTACAGTTACCGAGGCCATCGCTGAAGCCACCGCAACCAAGGCCACAAAGAAATCAGCGGCCAAGATGCGACAAATGAACGCAAGGGACTGGCAAATAACTTCGGAGACTAACTCATCTCCAGAGAAAAGAACCGAGGTTAGTCACAAAGCTACAACAGCACACCATGAGGACATCGAGTCCTCCCCCAATACTGAAGATGAGGAGGAGGAGATTCACAGATTGCAAGCACAGCGAGACCGACGGAGAGGTCGTAAGTCGGGTTTTCAGTGCGCCGGATGCGGCGGCGACCACCCCCGCTCAGAGTGCCAGTTTTTAGACGCCATTTGCCAGTACTGTGAGAAATGGGGACACATCACCAAGGTCTGTCACAACAAATGAAACTATAGCCCGAGGCGATGCAACAACACGCCCCCAGGAACTGGGACAAACATACAGAGAATGGTTGGAGCCGCGAGAGTCAAAGCAAGCAGCTCAGTGAAGCCCGACAGAGAGAAGAGACACACCAAACAGTCACCATTGGGCATTCAGACAACTCCGATGGAAGAAAGGTGCACGTGCAGGTCAGCATCGAAGGCAGGCCATGCAAAATGGAAGTGGATTCCGGATCCTACCTCTCCATGGTATCATGGGACACGATTAAGCGGTTAGTGCCCTGCTTACAAAAATGAGAGCTGGAGAATCAAAAACTAACCATCAAAGACTACCAGGGGAACCAGATCCCTGTGATAGGAATTGGACACTTCCATGTTACGTTCAAAAAGCATGGAAAAGTACTTCCACTAACAATCGTAGACAGAGACTGCCCAAGCCTGATGGGACTGGAATGGTTCCCGCCATTAGAGATCGAGGTGATGGGCATCAACCACATCGAAGAAACAGACCGAAACGAGTTCCCTTTGCGCTCAAGCCTAAAATAGATGAGCAACTATGGTAGACAAGCTCATCGCGCAAAGGGTTCTGGAGCCAATAGATCACACACACTGGGAGACCCCAATAGTCACCCCAATAAAACCAGATGGGTCAGTAAGAATTTGCAGTGACTACAAGGCAACCCTAAATAATGCACTGCAACAGAGTGCGTACCCAGTTCCAGTGTTATAGCACCTCCTACACTCACTCGGGGGAGGAAAAGTCTTTGCGAAGCTTGACCTGGTGCAGGTATACCAGCAACTGCCAGTCAACGCTGAGACTGCAGAAGCGCAAACCATCGTGACCCACAGGGGGGCTTTCCTGTGCAAAAGACTCCAATTCGGAGTCAGCGTGGCACCTAGGGTGTTCCAGAGCTTAATGGAATGATTACTTCAAGGCATAAAAGGAGTTGTGCCATATTTTGATGATGTCTTGGTAGCAGCAAAAAACAAAAGCCAATTGGGAAGCCACCTCAGGGAAGTCCTGCAGAAATTTAAAAATGCAGGACTAAAAGTAAAAAAAGAAAAGTGCCAGCTATGCACTGAAAAAGCAGAGTTCCTGCCATACCTAGTGGATAAAGACGGAATTCACCCCACAGAGAAAAAGATTAAAACAATAAAGGAAGCCCCAAGACCCCAAAATAAAGCAGAGTTACAGGCTTTCCTAGGACTAATGAACTTTTACAATGTTTTTTTGCCACAAAAGGCAACGACAGCGGAACCTCTGCATAGGTTACTTGACAAAACATCCACCTGGTCCTGAGGCAAGCGGGAAGAAGCTGCCTTCTGGAAAATAAAAGATCTCTTCCTCATCCAGTACAGCGAAACCCTACCACTAACGGTGACCTGTGACGCCTCTCCATTCGGCATCGGAGCTATACTGAGCCATTCTCTGCCAGACGGGAGAGAAGCATCGATTGCATTCTTCTCTAAGACATTATCAAAGGCAGAAAGGAACTATAGCCAGCTTGACTAGGAGGCACTAGCAACGGTCACTGGCATGAAGCGGTTTCACGAATACCTGTATGGTAGGAACTTCACCCTTATCACCGATCACAAACCACGCCTGGGGATCCTGGCAGGGAACAAGGCCACCCTTAACATCCTGTCACCCCGGATGACAAGGTGGTCCGTGTTCCTTGCCGCCTACAACTACCAGCTAATACATCGCCCCGGGAAAAGCATCTCGTACGCCGATGCATTAAGCCATTGCCCCCTGCCAGATCCAGAGGATGACCCAGCACCCACCACATCCACCCTGCAAATAGAGACATTGCCCAACCTGTCAATGACCGCATCAGACATTGCTAGAGAAACAATCAAAGACAGGAAACTGGCGCGGGTTTTGAGCTGGGTGGAAAAAGGGTGGCTGGAAACAGAGAACAGCAACCAGTTTAAACCCTTCCGGAAACGACAGACTGAACTATTTTCCCAAAAGGGATGTATCTTATGGGGCGACAGAGTAGTAGTTCCAGACACATTACAAACAAGAATATTACATATGTTGCACAAGGGACACCCAGGCATCGTAAAGATGAAATCCCTAGCCAGAAGCTACATTTGGTGGCCAGGAATGGACAAAACCATCGAAACATGGGTGGCAACGTGACAAATGTCAAAGATCCAGACCAAACCCTCCCTCCGCACCAGCACTCGAGTGGGAAACACCCAGAGGCCCATGGTCAAAGGTCCACATAGACTTTGTGGGACCCACAAAAGGACACACCTTTTTAATCACAGTTGACGCTTACTCCAACTGGTTGGAGGTAAGCATGATGCAATCTACCACAACAGAAGCAGTTATAAAAAAACTAACCAAACTTTTTGCCACCCATGGCCTACCAGACTTGCTAGTATCTGACAACGGGCCACAATTCACGGCATTGGCATTCGAACAGTTTCTCACCGAACGGAGCATATGGCATGCACTGACAGCGCCCACTCATCCAGTGGCGAACGGGCAGGCAGAACGAATGGTCAGATACATGAAAGACGCCCTAGAAAAAATGGACACAGTGAGCATGCACGAGAAAATAAATAAACTATTAACAGTACAACACATCACGCCCAGCTCAAAAACCAATAAAAGCCCAGCAGAGCTCCTGATGGGAAGAAAACTCTGATCCCGCCTAGACAGACTGCACCCGACATATAATTCCGAAAAACCACCAGACTCGTCTAGTCGGTACTGCACATTTAATCTGGAAGACACTGTTTATGCCAAAAACCTTTCAGGGGACCCACTCTAGGTACCTGCCATAATAACCCAGGTGACAGGACCCCGGTCATACCGAATGGAAATGGAGGATGGAAGGAATTGGAAACAACATATCGACCAACTAAGATCATGAACAACCTCAAACAATGCTGGAAACACACAAACACCACAAAAACATAAATAAAAAAACTAGATGGGGGGGGGGAGAAACCCCAAACAATTACCAGAAGGAAGGAGAAAATCCTCCCACAGCACAGCGGCAAACCGAACATGCCCAACCGACAAACTGAGCAAATACCACCAACACCAATAAATAGAAAAAGAAACCAACAACACTTACCAGCAAATGAGGGCAGCAGAAGGAACCAGCAGAAGACGACTCACATGGAACCTTGCTTGGAAGAAACAGCCAAGCCAGTTCAACCAGCCCGGAAAGATCGGCCGGGAACAGAGAAGCTGACAACTGAACCGAGACCAGTAGACTGGGTGGGAGTTACAGTGAAAGGCCTGACTCACCCTTCCAGTTCCATGCAGAAGAGCAGGAGCGACAAAGATTCCATCCAAACCGGCTGAAGACCACGCAACAACTGAGCTGCGCAGGTCAAGTAGGTAGGTTAAAACCCCCGCCTACCTACGTGACTACGTCATGTAGAATGGACCAAACCAAGAGGGGAGGGGTGTTCCATATTAGCATTCTTGGAATACCCTCACCTGATTGGTCAAGATGGACTGCACTGTGATTGGACGGAAAAACAACATTGATTGGTCAATAAAGAATCAACCACGATTGGCTGTGCCAATTGCAGGAGATTCAGAGATCTGTCATTGGATGCGAGCCGCCGGCAAGTTCTATAAGAAGGGCTGCCGCGGCTCGCAGGTCTAGCACAGATCTATACCTTTTAATAAAGAGCTGAAGTTATGCTGGTCTCAAGTCTCTTTTTCCCGCGCTTCTACATCTACATTATCCAAAGAGGAGAAGGCAAGTCCTTTTACTGATGCCTTCAAAGAAAGAAATAGTGATTCTTATAATTATGAATTAAAGGAATTTTAATTTTACAACTCAAGGAAGAAAATAAGTAACAGATTATCTCTTTGATACAAATTTATTCCTAAATAGTTTGCTTATAAACAACAAATCTAGACTAATTTCTCCTCAACAAATTTGTAATTAATCAATGTAGGTTTAGAAGACTCAGTTGGGCTACATGATCCTTTTGGAATCAGATTCACAATTTGCACTTTCTTAAGGATAAGGCTAACAGGACACGCATTTGGGAATTTCTGATATGTGATTTTTTGAAAATTTGGTTGTGGAAGCAACACCTCAATTGGTCTGATAGCCCAGAATTCACTTTGTGACCAAAATAGAAAACAGTTTGAAAGCATTCCCCATAACGTATACTGTCTGGCTCTATTTTGAAAAATAGGTAATGGCATACACACTGTTCATACACCATTACATACAACATGCCATTGAATGCCTTTTTGCACTCATGCTTACATTTCAAAATAATAAATGCTGTCACATCTGAAAACATTGATAAATGACTTCATAAGACCAAGATGGATCAAAATCTCTCTCTCTCTCTCTCTCTCTCTCTC
>BLBF01000011.1:31062751-31116540 GCA_015471245.1 Laticauda colubrina | reverse complement strand
ATCTCTTTCTTTCTGTGTGCAGGAGAACAAGTCCTTTGCCTGTACTGTACAATATTTTAAGTCTTTCCATTTCAAAAACACATCTGTCCTTTTAATCTTAAGATTGCTACTGTCACTGCTTTCCTTCTGAAGAGGCTTTCATCTGTTTTTAGATTCTGTTTGGCTTTTCTGAATTGTTTTGCGTATGCACTACCCTTCAAGTGGTGAGAAGTTAGTATCTACCCAAATTTCTGACCATGCGTGACTGGTAGTATATTCAGAATAAGCACACGATTTGAGATTTGTAGCATAAATAGTGCAAAAGATTCCTGCCCATGTCCATTTTTACCACAAGATTTCCTGAACATCCTAATTTCAGTTCTTTGATTCCTCTCCAGGTCTAGCAAGCTGCCTTAAGCTCCCTCCGCCCAGCTCATCATTTATGTCTTCTCCTAAACCCCTGGAGTTATCATTTTAACCTTTGTGCTAGGGACTGACAACCATTCAGACCTACATTCTTGTTTGACAATCACTCCTGATATGGCCTACATACTAATCTTGAGATATGAACAGGAGGTCCAGAAAGGGAAGGAAATAAATCCCTTCCTGATCTTGACCTTTTTGTCTAGTTTACAAGCTCTTTTCCTTCTTCTCCTCAGAAGGAATGGAAGCAATAAGCAGATTCAGTAACACAGGCTGGTAATTCTGAACACAGGTAATCCTCAACTTATAACAGCTCATTTAGTGACCACTTGAAGTTAAACAGCAGTGAAAAAAGTGACTTATGATCATTTTCACACTTACAACCGTCGCAGAATCCCCATGGTCATATGATCAAAATTCAGACACTTGGCAACTGAATCAGAATCAAAAGATAGATGGAAGGGACCTTGGAGGTCTTCTTGTCCAGCTCCCTACTCAAGCAGGAGATGCTATATCATTTCACACAAATGACTTTCCAGTCTCTTCTTAAAAACCTGCAGTGATGAGGCACTCACAATGTCTGAAGGCAAGCTGTTCTATTGGTTAATTGTCCTCACTGTTAGGAAGTTTCTCAGTTCCAAGTTGCTTCTCTCCTTGATTAGTTTCCATCCATTATTTCTTGTCTTGCCCTCTGGTGCTTTGAAGAATAAATTGACCCCCGTAAATTGGCAGCCCCTCAAATACTGGAATACTGCTGTCATGTCCTCCCTAGTCCTTCTTTTGTCTAGACTAGCCAAACCCAAATCCTCCAACTGTTCTTCATATGTTTTAGCCTCCAGGCCTTTCATCATCTTGGTTGCTCTTCTTTTTCCAAAGTCTCAACATCTTTTTTGTAATGTGGTGACCAAAACCAGATGCAGTATTCCAGGTGTGGTCGTACCAAGGCTTTAAAAAGTGGTACTAATACTTCACATGATTTTGATTCTGTTTATACAACCAAGGATTGTATTAGCTTTTTTGGCTGCTGCTGCACACTGTTGACTCATGTTTAAGTAATCGTCCACTAAGACTCGAAGGTCCCTCTCACAGTTACTGTTTTGGAGTCAGGTTTCATCTAATCTGCACTTGCATCTTTGTTTTTTTTTTGGTCCGGTATAAAACTTTGTTTTTGTACTCATTAAATTTCATTTTGTTGGACAGGTCCCATTGTTCAAGTCTGCCAAAATTCTTTTGGATCCTGAGCTTGTCTTCTGGGGTGTTAGCTATTCCTGCCAGTTTAGTGTTATTTGCAAATTTGATGAGTCCCCCTTCTATTCACTCATCTAAGTCAATAAAGATATTGAAGAGTATAGAGCCTAAGATGGAACCTCGTGGTTACCCTACTGCTTACTTCCCTCCATGTGGATGTGGCAACATTAAGGACTACTCATTGAGTATGGTTTGTAAACCAGTTACAAATCCATCTGGTGGTGATGCTATCTATCCCACATTTTTCTAGCTTACCAAATAGTACGTTGTGGTCTACTTTGTCAAATGCCTTGCTGAAGTCATTATACTATGTCCAAAGCATTTCTCTGGTCTACTAATTTAGTCACTTTGTCAAAGAATGAAATAAGTTAGTTGGCATGATCTGTTTTTAACAAACTTGTGCTGGCTACTACTCAGGGGTGGGATTCCACCTGGTCGGACCAGTTCTATAGAACCGGTTGTTATGATTCTGCCCAGTTTGGAGAACTGGCAAATCACGCCACTGGCTGGCCCCTCCCCTCTCCTTCTCTCCCCACTCACTCACTCCTTACCTGGCATGCACGCCATCAAACTTGCCTGCGATTGGTAAGTTGCTATTTTTCCTTTTTTTTCCCTGAGCATCTACTGTTCTGCTGTATTGGGAGATTTAGAGTAGCTAGAAAGCAGGAAATCATTGGATTTCTTGCTTTCTAGCTAATCTAAAAGCAGAGCTGAACCTTCCTTGGGACTGAAGCTTCTATTTTTCAGTGCAGATTCAGGCAGCAGATTGCAGAAAGGTAGATCTCTGAGTTAATCTGTGATTCTGTGAGTAACTCCATCTGCCTGCCTGCTTTGCTGGTTTTGGGTAAAAGTTACTCTTTTTTTATAAAAAAAAATCAATATTTACATAAATATTTATAATATTTACATACAAGCCACACCCAGCTAGTCACCTGACCATATCTAGAAATTAGGCCACACCCACAGAACAGGTTGTTAAGAAATTTGAATCCCATCCCTGCTACTAATAACTTTATTTGTTTGTAGATGTTCACCAATCTGTTTTTAAATATTGTTCCAGTATGTTCCCAAATATTGATGTCATGCTGTTGATCTGTAGTTTCCTGGATCTGCTTCCCCCCCCTCCCTTTTGTTTTGAAGATGGGAGCCAACATCAGCTCTTTTCCACATTGATTCATGTTTATAATGGTTGCAGTGTCCTGGGTGATCATGTGATCACCTTAAACTTCTGACAAGCATAGTCAGATACAGATACAGATTAATAGAGTTGGAAGTGATCTTGAGATCATCTAGACCACCACCCCCTACCCAAGCAGGAGACCCTGGCCTATACCATTTCTGATAAATGGCAGTCCAATATGTCCTTGAAAGCTTCTGGTGACGAATTTCCCATGACTTCTGAAGGCAAGCTGTTCCATTGGTTCATTGTTCTCATGACCAGAAAATATCTCTTTACTTCCAGGTTGAATCTCTCCTTGATCATCTTTCATCCATTATTCTTTGTTTGGCCTTTGGGTGCCTTGGAAAATAACTTGACCCCCGTCCTCTCTGTGACAGCTTCTCAAATACTGGAACACTGCTATCATGTCTCCCCTGGTCCTTCTCTTCACTAGACTAGCCATACAGAGTACTTGCAACTGTTCATTGTATGTTTTAGCCTCCAGTCCCCTAATCATCTTGCTCTTTTCTGCACTTTTTCTAGAGTCTCAACATCTTTTTATAGTATGGTGACCAAAACTGAATGTAGTATTCTAGGTGTGATCTTACTAAGGCTTTATAGAGTGGTATCAGTACCTCATTTGATCTTGATTGTATCCCTCTGTTAATGCAATTTAGGATTGCATTGGCTTTTTTGGCTGCTGCCACACACTGTTGACTGATACATAACTGGTTGTCCACTAAGACTCCAAGATCCTTCTCACAGTAACTGCTATTAAGCCTGGTTTCACCCAGTCTATAAGTTTGGTTTTTCTTGGATTTTCATTTTGTTAGATGCAGCCCAGTGTTCAAGTCTGTTAAAATCCATTTGGATCTTGAGCCTAGGATGCTAGCTCTTCCTACCAGCTTAGTATCATCTGTAAATTTGGTAAGTTCCCCTTCTATTCCTTTATCTTAGTCATTTAAATCAATGGGGAAGCCAAATTCACTTAAAACTGCAGTGATTCACTTAACAACTGTAGCAAGAAAGGTTGTAAAATGGGATAAAACTCACTTAGCAACTGTCTTACTTAGCAACATAAATTTTGGGCTCAGTTGTGGTCATAAATTGAGGACTATCTGTAACTGTTCAATAGAAAGAACACTTTTGTCCTGTATAACATATGTGACCAGACTGAAGCTCATATGTTCTGAGAGGTATGAACCAAAATATCCAGTACGTAACTGACATCAGAAAGAAACTGTATAGAATGTATTTCACAGATATGTGACCTAGACCCCTTCTAGAGTGAAATATTAATCATTTCAAATATCCCACTTGACACAGGAAAAGGATTGAATATGTTGTTATAGTTACACCATTCTGTATTAAATAGGATGGAACCTTCTTTCAGTTTATCTTCATAAAGATATAGTGAGAAAAATTAGGTTGAGGAAAATAATTAGCCAGAAATCAGCCTCCAAACTTTCTGGCTAGTGGGAATTGAAGCATGATCACCCTATCTAACCACTATATCCTACAGATATCAAGAAAATTGAACATTCCTCTCTTTGATCTCAAAGTCACCACACTCTGATCAAATCTAATACTAATTAATAACAATATAATAAGTAGCTCTTGTTCTTAAGCAAATGTGATTAATTGTGGCTATAAAACACATAGTAAACACATATCTAGACATGCTATATTTTAATTAGATCAAATTACATTGTGGCAAAATTTTAGTAACTGCACTGCTTGTCACTGCTTGCCTTTTGTTCTGTTAAATTACAATGATTAGCCTGCAGAGAAAATGAGCTCTTATCGGAAGTTTTGTCTGATTTTGCAACTCAGTCCTCCTGCCAAAGTTTATCTTTTGCATGTATCCATAATGTTACTCAGCAAAATTCTAGAAAGAAGAGGAACTAATCTTGAAAAAAGAAATTATTTAGGTGAAAGGGAGACTTTCAGAATCAAAAAGGCAGATTTAATAGTTCAACTGAAGAATGTGAGTCATGATATAAAATTAGACTGATAGAGAAACAGAGCAACTGTATTCCCTGAGGGAATGTTGATAGACAAACAGAATATTACATTATTAGATGCTGCAATGAGAAAGATGAGATGATATACACATTGAACCCCTGGACAAAAATGACCTGATATCCCATATTGTGGTTAAAACAATATTTTTTATTTATTTAACTACAATTGGATTATTTAATTCACATCAGGGGTGGGATTCTACCAGTTCGAAACCTATTCGTCAGAACCGGTTGTTAACATTCTAAGCAGTTCGGAGAACCGGTTGTTAGAATAAATTACTGACCTAATCCTGTAAGGAAGGCAGGAAGGAAACATTCTGGTGTTGCTTACAGAAACTGCCTCTCCGTTAACCCTTATTACATTCTTGGCAGGACTAGACTTCCTGTCTCAGGAATGTTTCTGGAGTTTTTTCCCCCTCCTTTGCTGGTACTTTGCATGTGTGGATTGACCATTCAAAGTTACAGTGGCATTGAAAAAAGTGACTTATAACCATTTTTCACACTTACGACTATTGCAGCATGCCCACAGTCATGAGAGGCCAGGTGAGGAGATGCGTGCCTCGATGTGAGTGATATTGAGTTGGCCATGCTCAGCCAGTCACATGACCACCAAGCTGTCCACCCAGTCACATGACCACTAAGCCACGCCCACCGACTAAGCCATGCCCACAGAACCAGTTGTTAAAAAATTTGAATACCACCCCTGATTCACATATTTATGTGGCATTGTATGGCATTTAGAACCCGGGTACCATGAAATGTGAATCTGGCCAATATCTCTTTTGACCCAGATTCATCTGTATGGAGGAGGGGACAATATAGCTGTAATGTAATTCATATCCTTAGATACCCATATGGGAGGACATAACTGATCTGTACATTAAAGTCTGATATCTGATCATGAAGTCTGAGCATCAGTTTATTGGATTTTGTTGATAAATCAAACAGAACATTAAGCCCATGTCACACCGAACCAACGGATGCAAAGAGGATGTAAAACGGACAAAAAACCTTGCCATCCATTGGTTAATGCGATGTATCCATTCTGTACTCACTGCCTCCGTTTTGCTTCCTCTCCATCCATCCAGCATCCGTTTATGGACGTTTCATCCGTTCCAAAACTTTTGGGCTGCCTAAAACTTTTGCGCGGAAAATGTATCCAGTTCGTCCGTTCTGCATCCGCTACGCATCCACTACACATCCGTTACGCATCCGCTATATCCGCTAGGCATCCGCGACGCATCCGCGCAACGCGCATCCGCCCGGACGCAGGGAGGAAGCGGAGCGGACGCAGAACTGATGCAGAACGGATGCCTAGTGGATGCAGAAAGGAAACAAAGCGTTTAAAACGGAAAAAGCGTTCGCAGAGGGGACCTATCTCGGATATTAAGGATGTTTACAGGATGCCTACAGGATGCCTAGAGGATGCCTAGCGGAAAACCTATACTGCCTATAAAAAGGGGGAGCAACTCGCCTGCATCGCACTTTCAGAACAGCAGCCCAGCGGTGCAGACCTCTGCAGCCTTCATCTGCCTCTTCCACTTCCACAGCATCCAGTCATGTCCACCGTGGATTGTAACAAAGTCCTTTCGGCAGCCACCATCGTTCTGCAACAGTGCGAAGCCATCTGCAGGCTCTGTGAGCACTACTGCGAGAAGAAAAGGAGCCACCCAAAAAGAGTCTGGGTCCGAAGATGGTTTGCCAGTAGAGCGGAGGACGGACTGTACAACAAGCTGATGGTGGAGCTCAGGAACGAAGACACTCGGGCATTCCAAAACTTCATGAGGATGCCGCCAGCCATGTTTGACGAAGTTGTGCAGCGGCTGACACCCAGGTTGACCAAGGCAAACACCAGCTTCTGGCCCAGCCTGGAACCTGGGCTCAAGGTGGCACTCACTCTGCGCCACCTGGCCTCAGGGACCTCCTATAGGAGCATGCAAAACGGTTGGAGGGTGCCATCCAACACCATCAGCATTGTGGTCAGAGAAGCGGTGCAGGCCATCATCGAAGAATACAAGGGGGAGCTCCTCCAGTACCCCTCCACTGAAGAAGGATGGAAGAAAGTTGCAGAGCAGTGGTATCAGAGGTGGAACTTCCCACACACCATTGGAGCCATCGATGGCAAGCACATGGCCTGCAAAGTTCCAGCCAAGTCAGGGTCCACTTATCACAACTACAAGGGCTTCTTCAGCATCATCCTCTTTGCCATGGTCGATGCTGACTACAAGTTCATGTACATCGATGCTTCAGGCAACGGCTCATCTTCGGATGCTCAGGTATACAACGCCAGTCACCTCAAGGAGGGGCTGGAACGCAACCTCATCGTGGGCTTCCCAGATCCAGAACACCTGCCCAACGACACACAAGATGTGCCCTACTTCATCGTGGGGGATGACGACTTCTCCCTCACAACCTACCTCATGAAGCCCTACACCTCCAGACTCCTCACCCGTGAAGAGAGGATCTTCAACTACAGGCTGTCCAGGGCAAGACGGGTGGTGGAGAATGCCTTTGGCATCCTGGCCAACAGGTTCCAGGTACTTCTCACCACCATGCAGCATTGCCCAGAGACCGTGAGGAGGATCATGGAACTTGCTGCATCCTGCACAATCTCATGCGCACCCGCTACTCAGTGTTGCAGAACAGGCTCGTGGACCTCCAACAAGCCAATGGGGTCATGGAGCCTGGGGAATGGAGGCAAGGGCGAAACCTGATTGACACTGAGGATGTGCTAGGCCCCAACAGAGCCTCAAATGAAGCGAAGAAGCAGCGCAACCTCCTGAGACACTGGTGCAACTCCCCAGCTGGAGCAGTGGAGTGGCAAGACAGGATGGTAGATGCTTAATGGATGCTTCCTTCAGCCTGTCTCATCACACGGATGAGATTGGGCCATGTATGTTTGGTTGGCCTACAATGGACAGGGCGTTTAATAAAGAGTTGTGTTTATGTTGACGTGTGGATAATTATTACATTATTCTTGATAATAAAGGGCCGTAGGTGTGGCACCTGGGAGGCTGGACCATACAGTCCCACTATGCTTGCACTGGAGGTTTATCTATCCCACAGCTATTACCCATCCCAAAGGTATCCCTGCCCATCCCATAGCTATCTTAACCCATCCCACAAGCTTGCAAAGGCTTAAACCATTTCTAAAAGTTTCCACCAAGACTTTATTAAAAAAAAGAAATGAAGCAAGTGTGTGAATCAAAAATAGACTTTACTAACAACAAGCTACAAGACAAAAAAGAGTCTCTGGCACTCCTCTTCATCGCTCAGTCTCAGGGGTGAAGGGTGCAGGTGCTGTGGAGGTGTCTGGTGCTGGAGTGCTTGTCATCAGCTCCTTCTCCAGAAGCAGAAGCAGCAGAAGCGCCAGCCCCAGAAGAGCGAGCCCGTGCTGCAGAAGCCCCAGCAGAACCAGAGTGAGGGCCAGGGGGCGGGATGGTAGCCCTGTCCCTCTTGCCAGGGCTGGCAGCAGATGGCTGAGGCTTGCTGTGCTTCCGCATGGTTGTGGGGTTGCTGGCTGGCAGGGAGGCTGGCAGGAACCAAGGCCGGCAGAAAGGCTGGCAGGAAGACTGGCAGGCAGGCAGGCACCAAGGCTGGCAGGAAGGTTGGCAGGCAGACATGAACCAAGGCTGGCAGGAAGGCAGGCAGCAAGGCTGGCAGGCAGACTGGCTGGGAGGAAGGCTTGCAGGCAGGCTGGCAGCAAGGCTGGCAGGGAGGCTGGCAGCAAGGCTGGTAGCAAGGCTGGCAGGCAGACATGCAGGCAGGGCAGGCAAGGCAGTCGATGTGTCTGGCAGCAGGTCTTTCCTCTGAATGGCGTCCTGCTTCCGAGCTGCTTCCATTATATCCGCGGGGCTGACGCAATGCATCCTCCCCGCATGCGCAGTTAATGCCAGGCATCCATTAGGCTTCCGCTGTGCATCCGCTAGGCTTCCGCTCTGCATCCGCTTCATCCGTTCAGCGTCCGCTCTGCATCCGCTGTATCCGTTCTGCGTCTGCTTCGCTGAGGCCCCCCGGAAGCCCTGCGGATGTGCCACCCACTCCCATCCGCTTCCATCCGCTGGGCTTCCATTCCGCATCCGTTTTGCATCCGCCCTGCGTCCTCCCCACGTCCGTGTTATCCGCTTCGGTTATGCAAATTTTTGCCCCTTTTGAGAGCAGATAACAACGGATGGAACATTTTTCTCGTCCGTTGTGTCCGTTTTGCATCCGTTGGCCAGTGTGACATGGGCTTTACCTCCCCCATATGGAGACCTCCCCATATTACCTCCTCCTGGAGACAACAGGAGGCTAATTCTCTGAGTAGACGTGTAAGGTTATCCAGTCAGAATATTTATAGAGAGAACAAAGTCTTTGCTTATTGTGGCTTATTTCTTGATAATATTTCACATCATTGTTCTTGAATGACTTATTTCCTGTCCTGCCCTTGTCCTTTTTTGTAGAACATTTGTTAATTCGGTGTTGGAAAGAGATAAACTTTATTCTCTCCCCCACATAAGTAGTTCAAAAAGAAAAAGATATTTATTTTTGTTCACAAAAAAAAAAAAAAAAAATTGTCCCAGAGCTTTACAAAATATACATGTGCCTCTGAGGTTGAAAGAACAGAACTCAATATTAATGTTGATTTGGCTTTGATTTGTTGCTGTGATGATTGATCAGGACCCAGAAAGGTCTCACATCTTTCCTTTGATTTCTCTGCATGCAAGGAGAAGACTACCTGGTTTTCTGGGGAAGCAAATTAAAGTATGTGAGTCAGCTGCAAACACAGAAATATCATGTAACATTCAGTCTACTGAAACAGTCATCCTAAAAGCAATGAGAATACTTTTTCTCCAGAGGTCTATCAAATGAATCTTGAATAAAAGTTATGGAAGAGGAGGGTTAATTTTATTGCTTATTAGTAATAATAATAATTATTACTAATTATCCTGTAATTTGTGTTTCCATTGCTTCTTCCCTGTAAAGCAAAATACCTGTTTTCCCAGCTGCTTGTAAGTTTTAGGACTTAGCTAGTTGACCAGTCATGGCAGTGCTTTTTCTTCCTTTTCTCTTATTCTTCCTTCCTTCCTTCCCTTCCTTCCTCCCTCCCTTCCATTTCAGTTCTGCTGTACAGTATGTTTCTTTACTCCACATTAATGTAAGCTTAGGAGATGCAGAATTTAGGTTTCATGGGAATGTCTGGGAATGGCAGACAAACCAGCCAAGAGATTTTCAGAGTTTAGAAGCAGATTCTTCTGTTCTTCTTGCACAGCCCCAACTGGAGAACTTCTCCCTACTACTTAGTTGCACTGCAAAGCTAGAGGAGAAAACCAGTCTGCTTGCTTATGAGGGAGCACACTGACCAGTTAGAACTCCATGTGACAATGACCCAGAACAGCTGCAACCAAGGTAGAATAAGGTTTGGCTATGAGAACAATACATTAAATGGGACCCAAGGAGGGATGGATAATGCTTTCTCTCAGCAATGTGAAAAGATCCCAAGAAGATCAGTTGGGATGGTACAATCCCATGATGGAGTTGGACTTCAGTGTAGCTGACGCACCTATGAACTCATAGATTTCATAGGTTACAATCCATTAAAGAAAATTGATATCTATTCCCCATTTTGAAGTCACTGAGTCAACTGCTCCCCATGACAATTAATTTTCTCTGTGCATTAGCAGTATACAGTCTTCAGTGACTCAATCTGATAAGTGGTGGACATCTCTGAAGTGCTTCCTACTGCTGGAGAGATGCCAAAGAAACTGACACATCCTGCCCTTTTCTTTTTATCAGCCAATTAAAACTAATTTAAAAATAAACAAGATGGACCCTGCAAAGATCAATCCTAAAAGAGGATGACTTTAGATCTAAAATGGAAAAAGAACTGGGGTTCTTTTTCAAAGAAAATAAGAAAGAAGATACATCCCTACAGATTCTCTGGGACACAGCAAAGGCTTACATGAGTGGGGTGGCCATAGCATACATGGCAAAAAAAGTAAAGAAAAAAGCAACAACAGAGAATCCTAGAAGAAGAGTATAGAAGATTGGAAACAGAACTCCAGGGAAAGCCACAAAAAAGAAATATAAAACAACAAATGGATCTAATCAATACAAAATAAACCTACTTGAGAAAGAACTAGTACGACAACTAAAAAAGATAAAACAAAACTTCTTTGAGAATGCCAATAAACCAGGAAGATGTTTAGCCTATAAACTGAGGAAACAGAAAAACGTTCAATCACCAATTTATAGAATGAACAAGGGAAGATATGCCACCAGGAGTAGGGAAAAAAATAATAATCCAGGGGTTCTACGAGAAATTATATAATGAAGATAGCCACACACTGTAGAAGAAAAAGTGATACAATATCTAAAGAAAGCAAAATTACCAAAAATAACGGAAGAAACAAAAAATTTGTTAAACAAAGAGATAAGATTGTCAGAAGTAATTGGGGCGATAAATAAACAAAAAAATGATAAGGCACCAGGATTGTCAGGATGAGCACACCACGTCCAATATTTTTTAATAATTTATTCAATAAATTAAAAAAAAACAAGGAAAAAATAAAAATTAAAAAGAGACAGAGTGGCTAATTCAAGGTTTCTTAAGCATTTGAACACTCAACATTCCATCTGCTTCCAAATATAGGTAGTCCTCAACTTACAACAGTTCATTTAGTGACCATTCAAAGTTATAACAACACTGAAAAAAGTGGCTTATGACCATTTTTCACAGTTATGACCTTTGCAGCATCCCCATGATCAAAATTCAAATGCTTGGCAACTATTTCATACTTATGACCGTTGCTGTGTCCCAAGGTCATGTGATCATCTTTTGTGACCTTCTGACCAGCAAAAGTCAATGGAGAAGCCAGATTCACTTAACAACCGGGTCACTAACTGCAGTGATTCACTTAACAACTGAAGCAAGAAAGGTTGTAAAATGGGGCAAAATTTGCTTAACAAATATCTCACTCAGCAACAGAAATTTTGGGCTCAATTGTGGTCGTAAGTCGAGGACCACCTGTATTGGCATACAGCAAAGATGCAACTTGCACCAAAAGGTATTTATTGAGGAGCCAGCTAAGCAAGAGTGGGTGAAAGAGAATTTTCTCAGGGTACCTTTAAACTGGCATTCCAGATACAATTATATTGAAGCACAAATTAATTTATTAATAGACCCCGTACCAGAGACAGAATGAAGAAGTCGGGGAGGTGGAGTTACAAGCTCACTTTATAGCCATATGCAAATTATTCTTTCCTTTTAAAGGTTACAATAAAAAAACCTAGAAATAGTTCCATCACATGTGACCGGAAACAGCCACCACTGTGATTGATTGGGTTCGTTTATGTGCATATTGTAAGCTTTTAATAAGGAGGGGGGGATAGAGATAATATATCCCTTATTCATGGAATCCTTCTGTTTAAATAAAGTTGTTTAAGAATCCATTTTAAAAAATGTCATTTTAGCACAGCCTCTATCTAAAAATCTTGAGTTTCCCAGCACGAATTGTTAATTTTTAGGAGACCACTGGCTTGTTAACATTTCCACTTATCTCATTAGTGCTTATTACATTCAGTGTGCCTTAGCGTTCCTAGTGTTGATTACTTTTAGTCACGCTAGCAATACTATTTCAGGCAAAAGAAATATGCATGTCTAGATTTTAACTGGGCCTTTCAGAGCTTACAAATTCCTGAATGCAGCAGCTTCTGTCTGATGGTATAGACAGATCATAAGAGTACCTCATCAAGATAAGCTGATACCAAGACACCAGTTTGGGCTGCATATAGTGCCCCAAAGCCCTGGAGAATGTAGATGGAGCTGTTAGCTCTAGACTTAGCTATAGGTTGCTTCCTCCACCTGCTGACGATTAGTTTTGGTTGCTATTACCTCCACCTGGCCATGCTGTCACTCTGTTGGAAGTTGCACCTACACATTAGGCCTATACAAATCAAGATGTCCCAACAGTGTCTCTTTCATAAGTGATCTTGAGACTTGCAACACTTTAAAGCATAGGAGTGTGGGTTGACTTTTCCATTGTAAGGCATCGCTTCAACTGCAAGCCACTTTGGTCTTTGCCATTGCCTTTGCAAGAATTTCTTTTAGCACTGTCCAAGCTGCCAAGCTGTTCTCTTACAAGAAAGATTTGCTTGGCAGCTCGGTGATATAAAGAGACCACCACACCTTAAGAAACCTTAGGCTAAAGAAGCCCCATTTTTCACAGCGCAAATCTAGGAATAAGGAATGAAACTAACATTCTGTTGATTGAGTTAGCCTGTCACATGGCACGGATGAGTGGAGACAGTTTGGGATTAAAAGCAACCCCAAATTATTTGTTGATCAGATTATGGATTCACATGACTAATCTTTCTTAACCCAGTTAAATGTATCATCCCAGTAGAGCCACCAAGCTGCTACTTTTCACTTGGTTTTTTGGGGGTTGTTTTTTTAAGGAGTAGAGATAATCCTTGGGTTATGGCCATTCGTTCACGTCTGTTCAAAGTTCCAGTGGCACTGTACAAGGGGGACTTATGAAGGGGTCTTGGACTTCTGGCTGTTACAGCATCTTTGTGGTCACATCATCATGATTTTCTAATATTTCTTCTTGGCTTCCCACAAAGAAAGTCAGTGGAACAGTTGGCAGTAAGTTAGAAGTCATGATCAGGTGAGGTTCTCACCCAACATCCTGCACAAGACCTCATTCAATGATGCAATGGGGGCTGCTGGAATTGATGACCCTCAGTGACACGATCACATAATTTATGACTGCATTGCTGAGCGATGGAGATTCTGGCCCTGAATGCTATCCCAACCCAAGGACTACAGGTAGTCCTCGACTTACAACAGTCCATTTAGTGACTGTTTGAAGTTACAATAGCACTAGAAAAAAAGTGGCCAAAGACCAATTTTCACACTTATGACCATTCCAGCATCCCCATGGTCATGTGATTTACATTCAGACACTTGACAATTGAATCACATTTATCACGATTGCAGTGTCCTAGAGTCATGGGATCAGCTTTTGTGACCTTTTGACAAGCAAAGTCAATGGGGAAACCAAATTCACTTAATAACCATGTTACTCATTGAAGAATTGCAATGATTCACTTAACAAATATGGCGGGAAAAGTTGTAAAATGGAGCAAAACTCACTTAACAAATTTCCCACCTGGCAACATAAAGTTTGGGCTCAATTGTAGTCACATGTTGACACTTAGCTGTACCTCTATTGAAATACAAGCTCTTCAGAGTGGGGCCATTCATTTGTGTTACGCTGGGAAAGGGGAGCCAGAGAATATTAATATTTGCTATGTAACCTCTAATTTATCTGAGAAAATAAGATTTCCTATTGCTGTCCTGCTTTGACCCTTGGTTAATCCACCTCTTGTAACAGGCCTCCATATTCCACAGAAATAAATAGATCAGATTAAAATTTAATTTTTGACCAAAAGAGTAAAGGGTTTTACTTTTTAATCTGAGTCAAGCTATAGTGACCTACAAAAATCTGGGAAGAGCTAAATGAAAATTTCACATCTATACCCTGACAAGTCTGACCTTGCTGCTGCTGCTGCAGTTTTCCTTGTTGCTGTTATGGTTGATGAAGATTTATTCCTGGATTGAGACTCTAAAAGTGAGAGCCTAAAGCTCAGGTTAGGCCCTGATTCCATCGCTAATGATCTAGCTTAAAAGCTGATATTCTGCAACCCAATAAAAATATTTTTGGGAGCCAGAGGTGGTATTTAGCCAGTTCTGACAAGTTCTGGAGAACTGGTAGCGGAAATTTCGAGTAATTTGGAGAACTGGCAAATACCACCTCTGGTTTCCCTGCCCCTATCTATTCGTTGCCTCCCAAGTCCCAGATGATCGGCTGGGTCTCCTTTTGTTGCCCTGCACAGGAAAACAGAGCTGGAAAGCAGGTTAGTGGGGTGGGGAGGGAATGGGGATTTTACAGTATCCTTCCCCTGCCACGCCCACTAAGCCAAGCCACACCCACCAAGCCATTCCCACAGAACTGGTGGTAAAAAAATTTGAATATCACCACTGTTTGGAGCAGTTAAAAAAAACATACAGAAGAAAGTAACAATGAAAGGAAAACCAACTCATACTATTACTGGATGGAAGCATTCCTGTCAAACAGACAACAAATGGACAAAATTGGGAGCATCCTATCAAATTCTGTATCTGTCAACAGTGGTGTCCCCCAAGGCAGTGTCCTAGGACCAACTCTGTTCATACTCTACATAAATGATCTCCGTGATCATATCAAGAGCTTCTCTTCGCTGAGTATGTAAAGCTATTCAACACCATAGACAACACTTCAAAAAGACCTCAACTATGTATCAGAATGGTCAAACAAATGGCAATTTCAAATCTCAACAAATAAATGCTCTGTCTTACATATTGGCAAAAAAAATCAGAAAATAAAATACAGGCTGAATAATCAAGACCTTGTTGATGATCCAAACTATGTCAAGGATCTTAGAGTACTCATCTCAATTACAGCCTACTGTAACTACATAGGCAGAAAGGCGTTAAGAGTTGTTAACCTAATCTTACGTAGCTTTTTCTCTGGTAATATTACACTACTAACTAGAGCATAGAAAACATTTGCTAGACCATTACTCGAATACAGCTCATCAGTCTGGAACCCACATTACGTATCTGATATTAGCACAGTTGAGAAAGTCCAGAAATATTTCACAAGAAGAGTTCTCCACTCCTTTACTCGTTGTAGAATATCTTATGCCACCAGACTTTAAATTCTAGACCTAGAAAATCTAGAACTATGCCACTTTTGGTCCGATCTAGGTATAGTATATAAAATCATACATTGCAATGTCCTTCCTGTCAATGAATACTTCAGCTTCAACCATAACAACACAAACAATAGATACAAACAATAGATACAAACTCAAGGTTAATCGCACCAAACTTGATCACAGGAAATGTTACTTCAGCAACAGAGCGATCAATGTCTGGAATATTCAACCTGACTGTGGTTTTTTTCCCCAAACCCCAAAAACTTTAACCTTAGAGAGTCTACTATTGACTTCACCTCTTTCCTAAGAGGTCTGTAAGGGGCGTGCATAAGCGCACCAATGTGCCTACCGTCCCTGTCCTATTGTTTCTTTTCTTTTTTTTATTTTTCTTATATGTGTCCATGTAATCATAGCTATGTTTTTATTTATATCTATTATCTTTTAAGCAATTGACAAATAAAAATAAATAAAATAAATAAAATATTAGCATAAAGCTGAAAAGAAAATTCTGAAAGTGAAGGCCAGGATAAAAGTAAAAATGTCTTTGCCCAGGGCCAAACAGTATTGGATTTGACACCAGGTAAGGCCTGCCTGGAAAACTATTCAAGTAATCAGACTTATCTCTTTTTTTTCTATCCTGTCTATTTAAGTAATATAAATATTTAAAGAAAAGTTTTGTAAAGGGATTGGTATATAATACTTTAATAAATTATATTTTAATGGCAGTTTAAGGGAAACCCCAACATACTGAGCTACCAATACAGGTAGTCCTCAAGTTACGACCACAATTTAGCCCAAGATTGATGTTGCTGAGTGAAACATTTGTTAAATGGGGGTTTGCCCCATCTTATGACTTTCTTGCCACATTTGTTAAGTGTATTGCTGAAATGGTTAAGTAAGTAACATGGTTGTTAAGTGAATCTGGCTTCCCTATTGACTTGCTTCTCAGAAGGTCACAAAAACTGAAGCAATGGCCAAGAATCTGAATTTTGATCATGTGACCATGGGGATGCTGTATAGATCGTAAGTGTGAAAAAGGGTCATGTCGCTTTTTTAAAATGCCATTGTAACTTTGAATGGTTATTAAATGAACTGTAATAAGTCAAGGACTACCTGTATAATATAAGTTACTTGGATCTGCTCCCAGCTGGATGCCAATACAGGTTCTTTGGAAGTGTCCAAGATGTATCTCGCCCTGTTATCTGAGATTAATTTGATCCTGTTGGGTCCAAGGAAGTGGATTGAGTCCTCATGACTATGAGGTCAGCCTCCGCATCCCCCAACCCCTGATGGCAAGTATCTCCTTGGTGATGACACATTGCTCGGTTCTAGTGTTGGTTATTTCTTCACTGAGAAAGGAGGCTGTCCTTTCATCTCTGAAGGAGGTGTTGATTTATCCCATTCTCAAGAAACCATCACTAGACTAAGTTACGTTGGGCAATTTTTGTCCAGTTTCCAATCTTTCCTTTTTGGAAAGTGGTCATGCAACTGGTACTCAAGGAATAGTCAAGAAAAAATAATTATTACCGGTTCTGTGGGTTGGCTTGGTGGGCATGGCTTGGTGGCAGGGGAAGGATACTGCAAAATCTCCATTCCCACCACATCCCACTAACCTCCTTTCTAGCTCTGTTCTCCTATGAAGGCAGCCAATCAGCTGGAGTTTGGGACCCAGTGAATAGATGGGGGCGGGGTCAGTCAGAGGTGGTATTTTCCGGTTCTCTGAACTACTCAAAATTTCCACTACCAATTCTGCAGAACTGGTCAGAACCTGCTGAATATCACCTCCAGTTGCAAGGTTTCAGCTCCTAGCCCACGCTTTGCTTTGCAGAGCTCAATACTTTCTCCACTGCTCTTTAACGTCTACATAAAGCTATCCGGTAAGGTTATCCATTGCCGTAAGGGTGAGGTGTTATCAGTATGCTGATGATATCCAGTCTTACAAAGGCAGATCAAGCATTCCTCCTAAGGTCCTGTCCCAGTGCCAGCTTTGCTTCTGGAAGGAGTAGCACTCAAGAGATCAGATGGTAACCATGGCCAGAAAGGCCTTTGTGTAACTAATACATGATACTGCCCTTGAAGAGATTCTGGAAGCTGCAACCAGTACAAAATGCAGTAGTGTGCATTTTGTGGTTCCTTGTGTTCTACATTTTCCCATTTGAGAAAAAGCCTGGGTGCTGCCAAATGTTCAGATACATCACTGGGAGATTAAAAAGTTGTAAGTGCGATCTGGGATTGTCTGAGTGCAATCCTCTTATTTAATGAGAGACAGACAGACAGACAGACAGACAGATGATAGAGATAGATGTCAATTCTGAAGTGAATCTTGTGCTGCCTCATAATTGCCAGGAAACCTGACAGAGGGAAGGGAGGGGGGAAGTAGATAACCCAGCTAACAGTCAAAATAAAGTGTTCCCGTGGGAACCAAGGCCTTTATAACAGGTGGCTGTTGAAGGAGGAGAGGAGTAACCAAGCAGCCTGCCAGCTATATTCATTGGACAATGTGACTGGTGACATCTGGGAGCGGGGGGGGGGGGGGGGGGGGGGGATTTTTGCTCTTTTAATTAGGTGAAAACCACAGGAACTTTTAGGGTTGGTTTTCACTGTCTGTGCTGATATGATGTATCCAATAAATATATTCTTTGAGAAATCCACCTGCCTCAGAGTTCCTTTCATTCTCCTGCCTTCAATTTCTATTCAGGAGGGCTCCCTAATTCTCGAGACTTTATTTTGGAGGCACGAACATCCACCCAGTTTCACAATTTGAAGGATTTCTGTCTGCATCCCAGTGGATTCCACTCTGCGAAAGTGAGCAGAGGAAGGGTATATCATTCATAGGATGTGAGATATGGTCATCAGCGATATATCCTACCTCCCATAAATTTACATTGCATGATATCAACCACTTTTTCTAATAATACTCCTCAGTAACTTACGAATTCACAGCAATGCAACAGCTTAATACATAAAACCCAAGTCTCCAGTTTCATCATTACCCCACTACATGGCAGCAGAGTATCACATTAAATCAACCACGATTAATTTATTAATTTATAGAAATATTCCTATATTTCAGCATTTCTTCATGCTATATACATGTGTGCATGTGTAAGAGAGAGAGAGAGTTGAAATTCAAACATTTTATGTTCCAAGGTGTGTGTTTACATAAAATGTGCATTCAACCTTTCCTTTGACATATTTTTTACATAAATGTTAAGTATGCACACAGTTCATCCAGAGAGAAAGATATGCTGGAACATTTTCCTTTTCTTCAGTTGTATTTTATTTATATTTATGTATGTATATATTAAATAAATATTATTTATTGTATACATTACAAAAGGTGGGATAAAAATCTAATGATAATAATTTTGATTGTTATATTACACAAACAAAAAAAATGTGTTCAGGCTACAAGATGTGATTATTTATTCATTCAGTTCTGGAAAACTTCATAATGGTCTGAGCTGTTTACAGCAGACTAAAAACAGAGTGGGAAAGAACACTAATGGAGGATTTTTAGGAGGAAAAAAAATCAAGTGGTGGATTTCCCTCTTGGCAAGAAGTTGGTCTAGAAGCTCTTTGAAGTCACTTCAGACTGTAAAATGCAAATGAATTAAGATAGAATTGTGGTGGTGCAGTGATTAGAAAGAATGCAGTACGGCACCTGCAGGCTAACTCACTGCTCACTCCAGGAGTTCGATTCTGAGCAGCTCAAAGGTTGATTCAGTCTTCCATCTTTCCGAGTGGGTAAAATGAGGACCCAGCTTGTTGGGGGCAACAGGCTGACTCTAAACCTCTTAGAGAGGGCTGAAAAGCACTGTGAAGTGGTATATAAGTGCTTTGCTTTATTCAAAGCAACTTATGTTCAAAATAACAAGAGGTGAAGATTGTTGAAATCTTGAAATCCAGAGAGATGTTTCCCATAGATTTTGTGTACAACTATGGGTGGCCTTTACTCTCTCATGTGTTAGCAACTACTTTATACACTGGAGGAGCAGTGGAAGTCAGACTGCATTTTGGCAAAATGGCTGATTAGCTCTGACTCTTCTCAAACTATTTCCATTCAATCTGGTTCTTACAAGGACTTTCTAATGTTAAGAATTCATGCCTCAAATCCAAACACAATTCTGTTCCTCCAAAGTTACCTTCTATTCATCTTTTTGTATCTAAAAGATACAGATCTTATTGGAAAACATTATTACAACACACTGATTCTGGATAAACAACATTTTTAGAAAATGTTTTGAATAAACATTATTTTTGAGAAAAGTACTTGAAAAGCCAACATATGAGAAAATAGTAGGTTTGGGCTTGTTCTGTCCCCACAGGGCTCTTTAAGCTTTCAAGGTTACAGTTATTTTCCTATTTATCTGGGAATCAATCCTACAGCATACTGTAGGAGTTCATTTTGAACAAATAGGCTTAGCCAATTCACCAGTGCAGGGGAATTAAAACCTAGATTGGCTGTTGCTTTCCACACCTTGTCAAGAAAAGATATGACCAAGCAAACTGTAGGGCAGATTTTGAGGTAACCTTGGACAGAATTCTCCAGTTCATTCTCTGAGGCCTGTATTTTTGCAAAGCATCTGTGTAGAAATGGAACCCAGCTTGTTGCGGATATAGGATAACAAAAGAACTAGAAGGCACAAATCAAATGTTCAGTCCTTCTTTCAGTCCCATCTGAAATGTCCCTAGAGGGACACAGCTTGAAAGAGATTGCATTCAAATGTAAGGGGTCAGTTGGAGCAAATCCTTGACCCCATTAACTCCAATATTTTTAATACAACATTGCCTATACCAAATGAATTTGTGTTGGGATCAGACAGAAAAACATCACTTTGTCCACACAATAATTAAATACAATTTTTTGTTGCCTTCTCAATGGATTGGGTATGAGAAGGGAGCAATATCATGAGAACATGTCTCTTAAACAGTCATGGAGGCAGCTTCATACATGTTAGTGAGAACATGACTGTGACAAGAACAAAATGAATGTCCTTTTTTTGTTTCTACTCTTAATATCCTTTGTGATCAGTGTAATTAAAGGTGCAAAGAGTGGATGTTTTGGAATTTTATCACCAACACAAAATGCAACAACTATAGACAAGTATGACTGAATTAAGATTTCAATTTTCCAGGACAAAACAAAGTGTCCATGGCAGATATGCCTAGCACCATGCTTTTCTTGTTCCTTGTCTATAAAAGGATAGGAGCTGACAAGCCATCCTACTGACACATCCAACTCACACTGAGATGTCATTCTGTAATATCTTAATTAACAATAGCAGATGTCAGTAGATGTAGAAATGTTCTAGTTTCCACCAAAGTTATCTCTGGGAATCAAGTCAAAAGCCACAAAGAGAGCTTTAATCTGGTGATGAATAACACACTTATTTGACACGGATTTCTTTTTTTCTGTACTGTACCCTGCTTGCTTATCTGACACTGTCACTTTCGCAGTGAAAGGGGCAGCGTATAAATTTAATTAATAGCAAAACTATATTTTTCTGTTCTTTCTACTTTCAGTAAAGATTCTGCACATCTAATTTGGTAACCAACTCATCAAACCTTCACTGTCCACAGGGGGGCAATGGAGAACAAATAACAATATGTGCAATGCAAATTCCATCTTTTTTCTGTTTGTTTAAGCAGTCATGCAAAGTTTAAAAGATGGTATTTGTATCATGATATCACGATGCAGGTTTCATCACTTTAACCAAATTTAACTTGCTGCACATGTCTCTGTTTTAGGCAATAACTGACCAGATGAGTTCTGTCTCTTTTCTTACAGAAAGGCACAATATTTCCTGTTTCTGGGAACCTGTAATATATGATCTTCCATAAATAAGAATCAGAATGCTAGTAGGAATGCACCACAAATCAAAATTTATTTTTAAACTCCCTACAAGAATGGTCACATAGGGAGTTTTTTATTGATTTAGTAAAAATAATTTAGCAAGTTAAAAAAGAGCCACTTTGGTTTATTGATTAAGGCCTGAGAAGATAATGAGTCTTGCCTTAAGCATGAAAGCCAGCTGCGTGACTGTGCTGGTCACTCTCTCTCAGTCTAACTCACAGAGTTGTTGTGGGGAAAAAAAATGAGAGGGAGTAGTACATATATTTACCACCTTGAGTTATTTCTAAAATAATAAAGGCAGGATTAAAAAAATCAAAGAATAAATTATTAAAAAATAAAAAAAATAGTAGGAAATAGCGAGCTAATCCAGAACATGGTCTGGCTTTATAGTTCAGCTCAGCAAAGCAGTGGAATCTTCATCAAAATACTTTAATAACATCCCTCATAGAAACACAACTCTTATTTCATCTTACTTAGCTATCTAATTGTACATAAAATCTGAATTTTCTAAAACTTTCAAAGATTTTGTAAATGCCATAATAGTAAGATAAATAATTAAATAGTAAAAGCAAGCTATAATGTTCCCATCTGTGGTTCACCAGTGCCACACACTGGAATACTCTGGATATTGCAGCACCTTCAGCAAAAAAAAAAAAAACATATCAAAAGGATACCGGTAGCACTTTTTGAGACTAACCCAAAGACTAGTGTTTTTTAGTTTGAAAAGGTGCTACTAGCCGCCTTCTGATTTATTGCTGCTGACCTTTGAGAACAGAGGGATTGGTGAAGAGCAAACCTAATATAACACAGAATGCAGATATGTCTCTACCATTCCCTATTCCTTTTAAACTGCATTCCTTGTAACTACCCTTTTCTCAATAAATGCAACATACAATTTCATTGCATTTTCAGAAACTATAGTTAATATATTTTTTACCTTTAAAGATTGAAGTCATCTAAAATTATTACAATATGAACAATTTCTAAGTAATATTGTGTAAATGCCACTACATCTTGCATTATTTGCATCTTATAGTATATTAAAATAATCAATTTGGAAAAATCATTGATCAATTTTATAATCAAACTGGGAAAAAATGGTTGACTTAATCTCATTAAAATTTCTTTCTAATATATTCAATGCCTCTGGAATTTCAAAGACCTTGAGGGCATTGGGATTAAGCCATTTATGTAAAAATTATTTTAATATATGCATTGTCACTCCATCTTTGTAACTAATTTGCATTCTTCGGACCAAATCTCCAAAGCTTTCATGGTACCATTACTTAATGCTTCATAAAGGATCTTTTTTTAAAAAAAAAATGTGTCATAAGAAAAAATAGATTTTACTTTCCTATCCTATAAAAGATTAAAATATGATTAGCTTACCTTTGAAAATTGTTATATGCCATGCAGAATCACTTTTTGTGAGATGGACAGGCATATAAATGTGACACAAATAAATAATGTAACTGAAATGAGGAATTTTATCATTATTCCATCTGGTCCAGAAGCTTTCCTGGTTTTCATCATGTCAGCAGATCCATGAATTGCTTGTGGTGATTAGGACTTTGTGAGAAGATGAGTTGTTAAGCAATGGAACAGTCTGCTTTAGAATAGCAATGATCTTCTCTTTTCTGAATGTTTTCAAAAGACAGTTGCATAGACCCCTGATAACAATGGTTCAGTAGATTTCTGTACAGTGAATAGTTTAACCCAGGGCTGTTGAAACTCGTGGTCCCTTCCTTATTGTAGATCAGGGCTGGGAGAGACCAAGCTTGGAATGACTTGGCTTAGTAGTGGTGGTGGTTGTGTGTGTGTGTTTGTGTGTGTGTGTGTGTGTCCTTGGCTAGTGACCAGTAAAATTCATTTAACAACAGTAATGGGAATTGCTGGGATTGTGGTGGCTAATTGATGCAATCACATGATGTTTCACTTTATATCACTTAGTAGCCAAAATTTCACTTCCAGTTGTAGTTGTGACTTGAGAACTATCCGTATACACAAAGCCCCTCCAGTCAGTGCATACAGTGGGAGGTTGTGGAAAGAAGGTACTTTTTCACTAACAGAGGATTAAACTATGGGACTCATTGATAAAAAGATGCAGAAATGGCCACCAAGTAAAGATGTTCTTGACTATAACTCAACTTGTCACTCAGGTTTGCCATTTCCTTCTTCACAAAAGCTTTTAGACTTCTCAGCAAAGGCTGGGATTCCTTGCAGTTTTCTCATCCAAGTATTTAATGGAACAAGGGCAATTGGATATTGCACCTTTATAAAGACACAAACACACACATGCAGTGGTTTCCCATTGCGTTCTTCTTTGGCTGAAAGAGTGACTGGCCCAAGGTCACCCAGCTAGGCTTTTTGTCTAAAGCGGGACTAGTGAGCACAGACTCCCAGTTTCTAGTCTGATGCCTTAATGCCCACATCAAACAGGCTGTCTTGTGTTGAGAGGTCCTTTAATAGCATCCTTGAGGAACTAAATCTGGGATTGTGCACATTAAATTTATACTAAATTGTGAAAGTGGGGCTTTACTCCACAGGAGATTTATGCTGGAGTCAGCATCAGAAAATTTTGCTTTGCAGGTATCACACAAAAGACTCTATCCAAATTTTTGACCAGATTCACACACCAACCTCAGGTTTGGCTTATTTTATCATGATTTTTGTAAATAAATCACAATTGGCTAAATTCACTTTCATTTCTAAACTGAACACACATGATTTTTAATGTAATCTATGAACTCTATTACTCATATCTGGGTTTCCAATGGTGTGATTGCTCAGTTAATGTAATACGAGCAGCTATGCCCCTGTGATAGAGCTGAGGTTGAAACTGTGGAGCATGTCCTTTTATATTGCCCTATGTATAACGCAGGCAGATCTAAGTTAGTGTCTCTCCTTGAAACAGACCCTTCTAGACCCAATGTTAATAATTTGTTCTTATATTGTCTAGGGGATGGCTCCTCATATATCACTTCTTTGGTTTGCAATTTTTTTAAAAAGCTGTAACCATCAGAGGAGAACACTGTAATTCTCCTTAGTCAAGTTTTTGGTGACCAATTGTTCATGATTAATTTTCCCATGTTCTTCTTTTGTTGTGCTTGTGTTTTGGTTTGTGACCACAAATAAAGTATTATTATTATTATTATTATTATTATTATTATTATTATTATTATTATATAGTTAATGTAATATGATTGTAATACAAACTACTGATCTGACATCCAAGGTGTTATCATTATTGTGGTATCACCCTAATGTGTGCATCCCTTTCTCATGAATAGCTCACAGGGGAATCAATCAAAATGATTGATATGACTTGACACAATGGAATTCATACATTGTTTATAAGATTAAAATCTTCAATGATTAATGAAGGAACCCAGTGGGGTTATCACTGTGTGTCTGTCATTTAAAAAACGCTTAGATTTTTTTTCCCTCTTCAGGATTTCAAATAGAAACTGGTTGAAGAATCAAGATTTCCATATATTATTTGCAGGCTATTTTCTCTGTGTGGTTTTTCTCATTCCAGTCCAGTAAGCAGTATAAATCAGGCAAATAAGGTATATTGATTAGTAGGAGTGGGAGGATCAGGTATTCCTCCCCCTCCCATATACCAAATGATGTTTTTAAGTTCAGTTGTTTCAGTGCATGTAGATAATAGCTAACTAAATGAATGGAATATTGTAAGGAAATGCTAAAGACTCCCTTAAGTTCAACTTTTGATGACTGCATCCACACTGTTTATAAGCAGTGTTACAGAATTAGTTCGCCATTCTAAGAAAGAGTGTTCCCAAATGTTAGGTATCTCCTCTAATGAGAAATGAGAAATGCATTACCTTTTAGAAGAACTTTGTGCTGTATCCAAGAGTTTAGAATTCCAGGAGTTTCCCATCAACTCACACTGACCATCCATAGAGGACTTTGTCATTCTTTCATGTGTCGAGAATGAAAATCAATTACTGCAGATGAAATACAAATGACAGTGTCTAGACAAAAAAGCTCCTAAAAACAGAGGCATACCAGCTCAGTTGGATATGTGTATACTAAGAGCCACTCCATGCACAGTTTACATAGTTACCTGAAGGAAGAACAATGGGGCATATCCCACTCGCACACATGTAACTGTGGTTTAGTGGGTTTATTAATATTCCCCAGCCACAAGCAGACCAATGCTAGACCACAGAGCAACGGCCAATGAATCCACAAGGCATTTAAAGTTTCCCAATCAAAATAAACTCACCAGGCAAAATTTATTTTATTTTATTTATTTGGTTTGTCAATTGCTTACAAGATAATAGGTATAAGTAAAAACATAGTTATGACTACATGGATACATATAAGAAAAATAAAAAATAAAAGAAATAATAGGACAGGGACGGTAGGCACGTTGGTGCACTTATGCATGCCCCCTTAAATTAAATCCACAGTACAAGAGGATTCACGGAGAAAGAAAAGTCCAGAGTTCACAAGGCACGATCCAAGTTAAGGCATAATATCAATCCAAAGCAAGACAGGAATCAAAGTGACCAGAAAACACACAGCGAGGAAATGAGCACCTTGTTCCCAGCATCACTTCCATCTGTCTGCTGTGCTAAATAGCCAGCTTCTGGTTCAGCCCATCAAAAAGGGCAAGGCTTTTTTCCCCTTGAGTAATCTGGATGACCTTGGCTGCTTCTGCCTTTTCTCTGCCCTACACGTTCTTGGATTAAGTGCAGAAGGCAGTTCCTCTTCCTCATCACTGTCTGGCTGCAGCTGCATGCTTTCTCCACTTGTAGTCTCAGGATTGTCCTACTGCGGCTATGCTTCAGTCAAATCCTTCTCAGATGGCCGCTTGAAGCCATTGACCAACTTCCCTCCAGACATGCTTGGAACTGATTCATCCTCCTCCAAGGTGATGTCTAGGAAGGTATCTGAGGAAACATCCAGGGGAGTCATTGCAATGTCTGACATCAAGGTAGAGCTCCTCCATGCTTTGTTGACAAATTCCAGTAACCCTTTCAACAATGGCTGCTTATCTTGAAAATACATTTTCGGGTTTTCATAGAATCTTGAGTGGGAAGGGGCCACAAGTGCAGGGATCCAAGTCAGGGAATCCTAGAGAGATGGGTGCTTAGCCTCTGTTGAAGCAAAACATGTATACATTGTTTACATATATATATACATATATATACATACATACATATATATATGTTTTCTTAGGCTTTCGCGGGTACTTACATGTGTGCTGTTTAGCTTCCTTCGGGTATTATCCCACGTCATTGTAGTTCTGTTAAAGTTGTAGCAACGTTTCAGCAGAATCTCATCTGCCATCCTCAGGCTTCTGTATAGAGTTAGTTCCTGGTTTCAAATTTGAGGCTGGTGCATTCTGATTGGCTGGGAGCCTGGATCTGTGTTCATTGGACTTGGAGTTTGATTGATTGGTGTTTCTGGTTTCTTCTGTCTGTTTTGTGGCTTTGATTGGCTGGCAACACTCTGTTCTTGTGTTGGAGGCTTTCAGTGCAGTTTGGCTTCGTGTGAAAGGACGGCTGCTATTCATCAGCAAGCTAGGTTTCACCTGGGTGCCTGGTGGGGGGGTGTTTGAGTTGGAGGCATCAGAGGGAGTCTGTCTGTGCTCAGGTGTTTCATAAGCACACAGCAGCTACCAAACGTATCCTAAAAAGAACAGAGATAGCTCTACTCAGAAATGAAGTTCACAGTAAAAGATTCCAATTAGATCAGTTAAACAAAGATTTGCTAGCACTACACCTGGAATTGAGCAGCAAAATCCACCCTCTACTTTGGGATAAGATTAAACAACTTACAACTTGGAGAGCTGAAACTGAAACCACTTACAAAAATGAAAAACTCTCAAAGAAACTAAAAAAATTAGAAAATGACAAGAAAACCCCGAACAATTCACCAAACCTGAAACAATTAGTATACAACGTTTCCAACAGAGAACTCAACAAAACAGAAACAGATGTCTTATCCAAAGGATTCATTTATGCCATAGCACCCAAAAAAATCCCAACAGAATCCATCATATGTGCAGTAGAATCCAGCCTAACCAAATTAAATACAGATGAAGCTGACAGAATAAGACACCAGGTTACTCACATCTTATGCACAATGAAACCACCAAAAAATAATTTGCAAAAAGATGAATTCATAGCACTACAAACCCTGAAAAATGATAGCAGCATAATAATACTGCCAGCAGACAAAGGAAATGCCACAGTAGTAATGGACAGAAAAGACTATGAAACAAAATTGACAGACCTACTCCAAGACTCCACATACAAACCTATAAACACAGACCCAACCACATATCTAGAAAAATTAACCAAGAAGAAAATTATAACCAGCCACATAAGCAAAGAAATCCAACAGACGATCATCCCAAGAGAAAAATCTTCTAGATGCCCCAAATTATACGGCCTCCCAAAAATACACAAAGAAGGCATACCTCTCACACCCATCGTCAGCTCCATAGGAGCACCATTACAAAACCTAGCTAAATACTTAGCAAAACAACTACAGCCCCATGCTGAAACCGCAGTTTCATATGTACAAAACTCATACCACTTCTTAGAAATGATCAAAGATCTACACGTGGAACAAGAAGATCTGCTTGTAAGTTTCGACGTGGTTTCACTATTCATTCAAGTCCCAATAAAAGAAACTCTTGAAATCATCAAAAATAAATACCAACCAGCTAAACACCTCATGGAACTAACAGAACACTGCCTAACCAACACATATTTCATATACAAAGGACAAAGATACAAGCAAATTGAAGGAGCCCCTATGGGATCACCACTGTCACCCGTCATTGCAAACCTGTTCATGGAAGAATTCGAATCCAGAGCCCTGGCTAATGCCACCCACAAACCCAAACTATGGCTAAGATACATCGATGACACATTTGTGATTTGGCCCCATGGAAAAGAAAACCTAAACAATTTCCTAACACACCTAAACAACACACACCCCAAAATCAAGTTCATCATGGAAACGGAAATAAACAAACAACTACCATTCCTAGATGTACTAATCTACAAAAGAACAGATGGCACACTGGGACACATCATATACCAAAAGAAAACACACACCAACCGCTTCCTCAACCCCACCACCACCCAGCACAGATAAATTCCGTAGCGAAAACACTAATTACCAGAACCAAACGCCTGGCAGACAAGACACATATAAAGACTGAACTATGCACCCTGACTGAAGTACTGACAGCCAATGGCTTCCACAAAAACAAAATCACCAACTTGATCCACAAAAACACACCAAGACATAACAGAGACCTAGAAGATCAACAGATCTATGGAACAGCTGTCTTGCCCTACATAAGAGGTACCACAGATAAAATCAGTAAGATACTACACAGGCATCACATCAAGACTGCCTTCAAAACAGACAAAAAAATAGCAGCCATCCTGAGAAACCCCAAAGACAGAATTGACCTGGAAAACCAAGGCATATACGAAGTTCCCTGTGCATCATGCCCGGCCACATACATTGGACAGACCAATAGAAGAATAACTGCCCGCCTAGATGAACACAAAAATGCAGTAAAAAAGCTGGAACACACCTCCTCACTAGTCCAACACATGAAAACCACAGGTCACAACATCAATGGCACTAAAACTCTAGCCACTATAGAAAACCCCAGCCACAGAATCATCAGAGAAGCCACCGAGATTGAAAAAAATGTATATATATCATATAACATCTAATGGATACATACACTTCCATGGAGTAATGGGTCATAAGTTCCATTGTCAAATTGCTTTAGGAAAGCTTTTTCCTCCCATTTTATTAGAATCTGCCTTCTTATACCATAAAAGAGCTCTTCTAAATAACATATCTTGATTTTTGTCCACGTGACAGACCTTCATCTACTTGAAGAGCGTTATTCTAATGAATCCCTCAGTCATCTTTTTCCAAGGCTAAATATAACCAGCTCCTTCAATCATTTTGCAGAATATTTAGTTTCCTTATCTCCCAATTATTTCAGTTGCCCTTTCTGAATTTGTTCCAGGTTCTTAGAATTATTCCCAAAGAGTTAAGTGCAGAAGATTTAAATCTAAGGAGGGATCTTTTCAAAGCAGAATAAAGTGGAGTGATTACTCCTCACATTTTGGAAATTACCTTCTAACATAATGAAAAGTCCTCATATTATAACTATAAAAGCCCAAAAGTATAACATTATCAGATCTAAGCTGCAAAAAATTGCACATCATTTAGAGGGCCGTAAAGAGATACAGAGCTCTCTCTTGGTTGCCATCTTGTATCCTCTAGGTGTTTACTGCCCAGATCAGATAGTCCTGGCGAAAGAGGCTATGTGACATTTTGACTTTAAAAGTCTGAATAGTGGGATGGCATAACTAAATAACAAACTCCTTCACTGATACAACAAAATTTCCACTACCATAGTAGATTGATATGACAATAATAATGAGTTTATTGAGTAAACCACAATCGTTAGGTAGATGAACAGTCTGTGAGTTTCAGTCAAGCAGCTGACTAATGTGTACGCCACCATGCTATATTCCTCAGTCATCTTCACCAGATAGCTGAAACAATTTTCTTTCAGCTTGGACAAGGCAAAACATATCTTTAGTGAAGTAATACCATAGCAGACCTCCACTTTGCTTGAACCATTTTCATCTGCAGGAACTCTCCCCTCCTCCTGCCTTTCAGGTACCTGAACTCAAAGCTCTCAAGCAAATTTCATAGGCAATCTCTGGAGCAAGGAATCTTTAATCCCTTTAGCCAATTTCTAGGTCGTTTCACAATTCTTGGGGAGAAAATGTCTAGCTTGACTTTTCCTGCTTATAATAAAAAAGTTATTAAAGACTTTGACTAATATTTCCCTATTTTTCTAAACATATGTTTATCCTTTGGCACTGGACTCAGATAAATCATAATTCTCTACTCTCATGTCTACTCTACTCTCATGTCTACTCTACTCTCTACACCAGGGGTCACCAAACTTTTGGATCTCAGGGACCACCAAACTCATAATTTTAAATCCTGTAGACCACTAATATGAATTTTGACTGATGGTGGCTTGCTGACGTTGGTAGGAGAAAGAGAGAGAGAGAGAGAGAGATCTCCAATCTAACCTTGGAGGGCTGGTGGTGATGTTCTCTCTCTCTCTCTCTGTCTCTCTCTCTCTCTCTCTCTCTCTCTCACACACACACACACACACACATACACATAGGTCCCTCATACACCCCCACCCCCTCCAAGGCAGCCACATTTCTAACCTGCTTTCCAGCTCCGTTCTCAGGGGAGGAGAGAGAGACTTTTGGCTTCATGCAAGGAAAGCAGCAGAAATCTTCCTTTCTCTCCCCCCAAACTCTGCCAGAAATTAGTCTTTGCTGGTGCAGCTTCTTGGAGCAGGATGCCTTGCAGGGTCCCAAAGACTCATTTCTGGTGGAGTTTGAGGGAAGAGAAAGAAAGACTTTTGCTGCTTTCCTTGCATGCAGCTAAAAGCAGAAGAAAGAAGCAGAAAGCAGCAGCCTGGTGGCCAGGCAAGGCACACGGGGCAAGTTCCTCCCCTCCCCTCACTACCTTGTTTGCAATGCAAGCGAAGCAAGCCTTGTGTTCCCACGGGCCATATGGGCAGCTCAGACTTGTGTTCCTGTGCAGCCTGGATTAATTGCTTTGGGGGTGACATTTCTCTGTGGACCACCAACATTTTCTCAAGGAGCACCAGTGGTCCCCAGCCCACCAGTTGGCGAACACCGCTCTATACTACAACCTACAACTTGTGTTGTAGCTGTTGGGAAAAAGTGCCTGGCTGGAAAACTATAGGGTCATGCCATCATCACAGGTTTCAATGGAAATACATGCAGGAAGTTCAAAATTTTAATATCCAGGCTGTATTCCCCTTACAGTAGTAGCAATCTGTGCCAATGGTAGGAGGAGGAATGGGGAGAGAAGACAGCAATGATTTTATTCTCTTTCTGCATGGAGCATGATGATTTTTGTTATTCTAGGGGCTTCTGCAGCTCAGGGGTGGAGCACTCACTGAATATTGATTTTTGCCAGCTGGAGGTAACAATGATTGATTTGAGAGGTATCTTCCTGTTCTTAGGATTCCAAAGAGGCAAGAATTGAAAGAGCACATAGCAACTTCAAATGCTTCGGAAGGGCTGAGATACGGAAATGATGCCGTGTGGATAGGTCCCAAGGTCTCCTGCTGAGAATCCAAAGAGCAAATCATGGTGAGCAACTTGGCTTGCATTACCCTTGCTCAACACTGCAGATGGTCACAGTAGGAGCAAGCAAGGCTATGGATAGATGTGTGATTTGCCACCTCTCCAGTCTGTTGCCTGAAGTTTTGCATTGTCTTGTAGCATCCTACTCTGAGAACACAACAGTGTTAACAAAGAGCTGAAAATAATTTCATTAAAAAAAAACCTTGAACAAGGCTTAGAATCAATCCACTGAAAGAACAGGATCTAAAGCTTTTAACAGAGATGGTGGAGACAGTCCCCTACCACAGTCAAAATACTATTGTCACAGAAAGAATACATCCCAGACCAACCCAAGAAAAGTAAGGTCCTTTATTTTAAGCTGTACATACAGTGTAGGCTTGTACCCATTTAAGTGCACATACATAGCTAGCCAGCAATAGGAAAGCACCAAATGCTGCAAAGATGGGTCCCGAAGAAGGGTGATGATTCAGTGTGATCAGGCAGTGGTGCTAGCTGTGAGGACTTGCTGCACACCAGTGAAAGTGGGTGGTTATTATGACTGAGTATCACCAGAGAACAGCAAATTAGATTTACATTCAAAGCAAAGCAGAGGAGGAAGAAATGGGATGTTATTCAGCAGCTGTGGAGCACTTTAAAAATTATTGCTTGAATTATTTGAATAAATGTGATATTTTTCTGTTTAAAATATAGCTTAGATCATTGCTGCTGTCACTTGTTATTATTATTTATTTTCTGTTTCAATTATTATCTATATTGAGTTGGTCCGCATCTTTTCCAAGCACTGCTCAGTTTAAATATGTTTAATGCTCACCTTGGGGAGGCTTTATGAAAGGCTTATTAGGGTCCAATTCTTCAAAATTCCAATTCTTCAAAATTCATCCTCAGTTTCTGATCTCTGAATTTCAGGACAAGGAAAATGGGACTTTAGTCACTTCTTGAGGACTAATTTAAATCTCAATAGTTCCTACTCCAAGTATGATTAAGTCTCAAGCCCACCTCTTCCCTCTCCAGTTACATGCACTTATAAAAATATCTATGCAAAACTGAAACTGCTGTAAACATTCCCCTATAAATATAAATAAACAGCCTAGTATTTTAAATAATGTAACAACTGAGGTTTATTTTGAGTCACATGTTAGCAAATTCCCCCTTTTTATTAAGGCAGGCAACCTTTTGGATCCCTGCTGGTGCTATATTGAGACCTTCCTTTTTGTATGGTGCATATATCTCCCTGCATCTCAGCAACTCTGCTCAAGGGTAGGAGAAAAGTAAAATAGTGAAACCCCCCACCCTTTTTGTTCTCTTCCTAAAGAATGCTACTTGCCTATGACCATTAGCTGTTACCCATTAACCATCAGCTTCATCAACCCATTAGCCACAGAAAAGCACATTGAAATTTTAAATTTTAAATTTCCAAATGTAACCAAAATTTAAAAATGAACAGAGGACAAAGGTTAGAAATTGGTCCAAACCACTTAAAATGAAAAGAAAAAAAGAGATCCCCTTGGAAATAGATAAGACAACAAGTTGTGAAGAGATATGAGACATGTAATAGATGTGCCATCAGAGACAAAGAGAAGCTGGGTTAGAAGCCAAGGACACTTCAATCCCATTGGCAGCTACTGAATTTGCAAGTCAACAATCAGGTCTTTTTAGAGGTTAAAAAGGGCCCTAGGGAATACTTACACATTAAGACATGTAGAGTCCAGGCTTGGTGTCATCTGTTCTTCTAGCTAGGACTTGACCAACTTAGTTAAGTAGGATTTTGGATATGTGGGAACATGAATGAGAAAGGAATGAGTTAATAAGCAATTATATACTTTAAATCAAGAAAGCTACATTTTGGCTTTAGATTGGTGGGTTCTTGGGTATCCTAAGGAACCTTAATTGCCCAGGTGTTCTTCCAGTTTTTTCCCCCAAGATCAACCAGGGCTGTGTGTTCTACACGTAATTGTTTGGACCATCCAGGTAGAAAGCAAGGGTGTAGGGCGAGAGTTAGGTATCCATGTGCCTCAACAGGCTGGAGTGAGTGAATATAAGCTGAACCTGGGCACTTTTTAACACCTGCAGCTGACTACTGATAGGATAATTATTGGGGAAAAGCAGATAAGGTACTGCAACTTTAGAAAGATGACCAGAGTTTCAGGGAGGTTATGATTTGGACATCTTTATGTGTATCTTTGTACCAAATAATAATGGGCAACATCACAAATGACATAGTTGCTTCAAGATGAGATGTCAAGAGATATAGTTGATTTGCTTCATACATGGACATTTAACAGGACTCTGGGCTCAGTTTAGCTGAAAGCCTGAATTTCCGCCAACTTTTTCCTCATGAAAAAAAATCCAGTAAGAAGAGAAAGATTGACTAGCTCCCCAGTGTTTTGATTTAAAGCACTAGGGACCATCTGCAAGAACCCAGGTCTTCAGCAAATGTAATAAAAAAGGAACATCGTCTTATTTTTTGCTGGGTGTCCTTTTCTTTCTTTCCACTTTTCCCAGCATTAGATCCTTCTCCCAAAAAATGGATCTTCACATAATGTATCCAAAGTAGGATAATTTGAGTATGATCATTTGTGCCTCGAGTGACAACTCAGGGTTGATTTAAAAATCCATTGGTTTGTTTTCTTGTCAGTTTTCTTCAACCCCAAATTCCAAAAGTTGTAATACTTTTTCTATGCTGCTTCTTTAAAGTTCAATTTTCTTTTCCACAGAGTGCATAAAGGAATATCAATGCCAGTGGTGGGATCCAAATTTTTTTACTACCGGTTCTGTGGGAATGGCAGAGGAAGGATACTGTAAAATCTCCAGTCAGAGGTGATTTTTGCCAGTTCTCCAAACTACTCAAAATTTACACTATTGGTTCTCCAGAACTGATCAGAACCTGCTGAATACCACCTCTGATCAATGCCTACACTATTTTGATCTTTATAGGTATATAGAAATGGCATCTGAATACCTTTTCTAAGGCCTTAATGGCTACTTCTACCCAGTGCTAATTTGTGGAGTATATTTAGGCTGCTTGTTTCTTTACTACTGATTGTTGATCCTAAATGTTAGATAGATATTTCTACGTTTGTTGATTTTAAGGTTGGTTACTGTACCTGTTTCCATTCATTTGGACTTCTTTATATTTAATTTTAGTCCCATTTTCTCACTCACCTGTTTGAATTTTATTACTAGAGCTTGTAGATGCTTTTCATTTCTTTTACTATTAGGCTTGCATTACCAGCATAGCATAGCGTAAGTAATTAATATTTCCTCCTCCAATTTTAAAGATTCTGTTCCGCCCGGAAAAACGCGAGGTAGACCGGGTTCTAACAACAAAGTCTTTATTTTATAACACAGTTGAAAAACGGAACATTGGCTCAAGCTGCGGCAGCCTTTTATAGGTTTTTCTCTGCCGGCTTGTAGCCAATGACAGGTATTTAATATTTGCCGCCTTTGAGCAGCTATGTGGATTGGTTCCTTTTGAACCAATCCCCATTCAAGTTCTTTAGCCAATCAGAAACCTGTATTTAGGAGTCTACTATTCTTTATACAGAACACCCCTCCCCTCTTGGCTTAGTCCTACGTGGTAACGTAGTCGCGCAGGTAGGTGGGGCTTCTTCTGACTCGACTGGACTTGCGCGGTTCATTCCTGTTGAAGACTTCGACCAGTTCGGATGGGGTTGCTGTCTCTCTTGTTCTTTCCCATGGAACCGCCTGGAAGGGTGAGTCAGCCATTTTACTGTCGCCTAGATTTCTTAGGCCGGTGGTGTTGCCGCTCCCTCCTGGTCTCTCCGGGCAGGTCGAGCTGGCCTGGCTGGCCCCTTCGTCTGGACTTTCCCTACAATTGTCTTCTAACTGTAAGTCTCTTTTATGCTCTTTTTGATTGCTATTGTATTCTGTATTTAATTTTAACGGTTCTTTATTATTTTCTCGTATTTCCCCCCCCCCCCTTTTGGCTTGGTTTTCGTCATTTTTTAATATTTGTGGTTTTGTGTTTGTACTTCTTTCGATGTTTCAGGAACAAAGCTGGTCTATATACCGCTTCCATTCCTGCCGTCGTCTATGGTTAGTTGGTAGGACCGGGGGCCTGTAATTTGCGTGATTGTTCCTGGTAGCCATAATGGGTCCCCGGTAAAAATTTTTGCATAGACTAGGTTGCCTATTTCAAATGTTCCTGAAATGGGTGGAGGAGTCGGGGGTTTTTTCTGGTGTATAGTTTGGGTGCAATCTGTCTAGTTGCGACCTTAGTTTTCTCCCCATTAGTAGTTCCGCCGGACTTTTGTTTGTTATGGTACTGGGTGTGATATGCTGGAGGGTGAGCAGGCGATTTATTTTATCTTGGACATCCCCAATGTCCATTCTTTCTAACCCTTCTTTTGTAAATCTAACCATTCTCTCTGCCCTGCCGTTCGCAGCCGGATGGGCCGGCGCGGTTAGGGCATGTCTGATACCTAGGGAGGCTAGGTATTGTTCGAATTGAATGCTCGTTAACTGTGGCCCGTTGTCGGACACTAGGACGTCCGGCAGGCCATGGGTCGCAAAGAGTTTGTCCAGTTGTTTAATAAGGGTTTCAGTTGTCGTAGATGGCATAATTTTAACCTCTAGTCAATTTGAGTATGCATCTACGACAATTAGGAAAGTATGTCCCTAAGTCGGACCCGCAAAGTCGATGTGGATTCGTGACCAGGGGCCTCGTGGGGTTTCCCAGTCCCTTATGGGTGCTTGTGGCGGGGAAAGCCTATTTCTTTGGCATTTGTTACACGAATTTACCCAGTATTCGATGTCCCTATCTATACCCGGCCACCAGACATAGCTTCTAGCAAGGCTTTTCATTTTAACAATTCCAGGGTGGCCTTCGTGAAGCATATTGAGTACCCTCGTTTGTAATTTGGAGGGGATAACAACCCAATCACCCCATAACAAACAACCCTTTTGAATTGAAAGTTCAGTTTGTCTGGTCCGGAAAGGCTTAAAGTTCTCAGTTTTTTGGTTTTCCGGCCAGCCTTTACCTACCCAGTTCAGTACATGGGCAGTCAATCGGTCCTTTGCAGTGGCTCTGGCAACATCATTTGCAGATATGGACAGATTTGGGCATGTCTCTATCTGCAAGATGGTCATCGTTGGTGCCGGGTCTTCCTCTATAATTGGTAGCGGAGTTCTGCTCAAAGCGTCTGCATGGGAGATTTGTTTCCCAGGGCGATGTGTTAGAGTATACGAGTAAGCTGCTAGGAATTCTGACCATCTAGTCATTCGCGGGGATAAAATGTTCGGTGTTGGTTTGTTTCCCGCCAAAATTCCAAGTAGCGGTTTATGGTCCGTTACTATTACAAATGTTCTTCCATATAGATATTCGTGGAAGCATTTTACTCCGGCGGCGATTGCCAGGGCTTCCCTGTCCAATTGACTATAATTTCGCTCGGCTTTAGACAGAGTCTTTGAATAGTATGCGACGGGTGCCTCTCTTCCGTCTGGCAATTGGTGACTCAGGATGGCACCGACTCCAAATGGTGAGGCGTCGCAGGTTACTGTCAATGGCAGTGTGTTGCTAAACTGGATAAGAACGGTGTTTGATGTTCATAAGTTTTTTATTCTTTGGAAAGCTTTCTTTTCTCTATACCCCCAAGTCCAAATTGTTTTCTTATTCAATAATCGGTGTAATGGTTCTGCTATTGTTGCTTTGTGGGGTAGGAACATGTTACAAAAATTTATTAGTCTCAAAAATGCCTGCAGTTCAGTTTTATTCCTTGGTTCTGGTGCATCTTTAATAACTCTGACTTTTTTTTCGGTAGGGTGTATGCCCTCTCCATCTATCAAATATCCCAAAAATTCGACGCGATCAGTCATTAGACAGCATTTTTCTTTCTTTACTTTAAGGCCAGATTCTCTGAATTTATTTAGGACATCTTTAAGTCTTTTCTTAAGCTGGGTCGCATCTTTGGCCGAAATTAGGATGTCGTCGAAGTATGGTACGACCCCTTTTACACCATTTAACAGGCGTTCCATGAGACTCTGGAAAACGCCTGGGGCTATGCTTACTCCAAATTGGAGTCTGTTGCATTTGAATGCCCCTTTGTGAGTCACTATTGTTTGTGCTTCAGCCGTTAAGGGGTCTACTGGGAGCTGTTGGTAAGCTTGTGCTAGGTCTAGTTTAGCGAAAACTTTTCCTCCCCCAAGAGAGTGTAATAGGTGTTGCACGACTGGCACCAGGTATGCGCTTTGTTGCAGTGCGTGGTTCAGGGTAGCCTTGTAGTCGCCACAGATTCGGACCGACCCATCTGGTTTAATCGGCGTTACAATTGGTGTTTCCCATTTAGCATGGTCAACCGGTTCTAAAACCCCTTGATCTATTAATTTATTTAGTTGTTCCTTTTTTTTTGCTTTTAGAGCAAAAGGAACTCATCTGGCCTTTAGTCTTTTAGGGGCTACCTGGGGGTCTAGACTAAAAGAAATTGGGGTCCCCTGATACCTGCCTAGGGAGCCATTGAAAACGTCCTGGAATTCTTGGATCAGGTCTTCTTCCCAGTCGGTTGCAGCCACCCGGTCTACTCCGGTCATCCCAATGCCCAATGGTGCGAACCATTCGATGCCCAGGAGGCTTAGTCGATCTTGGTCGACTATCGTTAATGGTAGTACTGCGACATGTTGTCTGTAGGCGACTCGGAAATGTCCTAGGCCTACTACAGGAATTCGGTTTCCTTGATAGTCCTTGAGGGTTAGTTTTTGTCTTTGGAGTTCCTTGATCTTGATGTCTGGGACCAGTTTTTTGATGGTGTCCCATGACACCATTGATAGGAAAGATCCAGAGTCAACCTCCATTTTGCAGGGGTTGTCTTCAATTTTTACAATTATTTTTACCTTCTTCCCGCTTTCCGTCTGAGCGCTTCCGATAGTGAAAGTCTGGTATGCTTTCTCTCAGTTAGTGGCTTGCTTGTTTCGCTGCCACTTTCTCTCGGATAGTTTTGGCTCAGTCTTTGCTGGGGCGTCGCTGCGTCTTTGGGGGCTGTAATTCTTTTTGTTCCTGCAGACTCTCTCGATATGCCCCCTTTTCTTGCATGCTCTGCAAATGGCATCGAGGAATCTGCAATCGGCTTGAGGATGGTTTCCCCCGCAGCCAGTGCATTCCTGCCGATTTCTATTTTTGCGCCCTTTCTTGTTGGCGTATAGGCGGTGGATTTCGTCGTCTTCCTCCCCGGATTCTGATGTCTCGTCGAATTCTTCGTAGTGAGTGGTGGTGGGAGATTGTTTTTTCCCTCTGGCCGGGCTTGTTTCGTCATTGTTCGCGTTCATTTGTTTCATTTTATCCGCTGATTTTTTCGCGGCTTCAGCGGCCGAGGCTTCTGCGATAGCTTCGGCTACTGATATGTTGGGTTTATTCAGTAACTTGCTCTGTATATTAGAGTCTCTTAACCCCAATATTACTCGATCCTGCATCGCTTCATCTAAGTTCAGAAACTCGCACGCTGCCACAAAATCAGCAATGGTTTCGCCTTATTTCTGGTCTCTCCGATAAAACTCGTGCCGCTTTGTTAGATTTGACACCACCGGTGCATAGTGGGCCTTTAATGTTCTTTGGAGCTCTGTCGAAGTCAATTGTTTTACATCTCGGGGCTTCGCCAAAGCCTTGGCCATTTTGAAGATTGCGGGCTCACAGTGTGTCAAGAAAACAGCTCTCTTGCGCTGGTCTGAGATTTCCTCCATCTCATTGCTCTCCAGGTACATCTGGAAACGGTCTATGTAGGATTCCCTATCCTCTTCATTGGGATTGAAGGGTGCGGACGGCGCGTTGTTTCCAGCCATTGTTCTTCGTCTGGTTTTATCTGTCACCGCGTGCTCAGTCTCGCGTTTAGGACGATCCCATCCTCGTCACCAGTGTTTGTCCGGAAAAACGTGAGGTAGACCGGGTTCCAACAACAAAGTCTTTATTTTATAATACAGTTGAAAAACGGAACATTGGCTCAAGCTGCGGCAGCCTTTTATAGTTTTTTCTCTGCCGGCTTGTAGCCAATGACAGGTATTTAATATTTGCCACCTTTGAGCAGCTATGTGGATTGGTTCCTTTTGAACCAATCCCCATTCAATTTCTTTAGCCAATCAGAAACCTGTATTTAGGAGTCTACTATTCTTTATACAGAACAGATTCTTCTCCCAATCACACTTCCCTTAATATATCTTGAACATATAGATTGAATAAATAAGGGGAGAATATACAGCATTATCTCACTTTTTTGCCATCTTGCAGCCGCCCCCCCCCCCCCCCGCCCTTCATCATGTTCTGTCAGTATTATGGCTTCCTGTATAAAGGTTTCTCATGAGAACAATGAGATATTCTGTAATTTGCATTCTTTGAAACATTCCATAGTTTGAAATTCATTTACACAATTCATGGCCTTCCTATAATTTATGAAACAAATATTTGACTTTCTCAATTGTTCATCCTGCCTCAGCAATAATTAGATAGCAATAAAGAAACATGGCTTATAAAATACTGCTATAGAAATATATATTTAGTTTAGTACTGTGATTGTGGATATTGCCTTTAACAATGTCTTGTGGGCTGTTATAAATCCAATCATTCAGCAGTGTGACTTGATTTAAATTATTAGTTATTAACAATATTTGAATTGTGGAGGTTTTAAGACAGAATGCAATAATGTCACAATTTGAAGCAGAGATTTGAATGGTCAACAAAGCTATGCATGTCAGGCAAGGTAAAAGAACTGAACCATTACAAACACGAACTAACATTCAATGTCACAAAATTCTGTACTCACAAGATGCTTCACAACTCAGTGATCAGATGCTGGAAACACAGCCCCTGTCACATTTTAATAGCTTCATTCCAGATTGAATGATTATTGTAATTAAAGAAACCTGAGTGTCACCTGAAAAGAAGCTTCTAAATTATAGGCATGAGAGGTGATGCAAAACCAGGTATCTAGATACTTGACAGTCCAGAGGAAGACATGAAATTCAGAGTTTATACTGTGGATAGTTTATTCAAATATAGCGATATAATGCTTCTGATTAATCTGACATAGCTTTGTTCTTTGCAAGATTTAAAGTAACCAGTGGTCATTGCTGTAATTCATTTACCAAATAAAAAGAGAATTTTGCATCTTTTCAAAAATTCAGCTGTTGAGAAATAATAAAAACTAGGCAATCCACGATCCATATATTATATGTGGAAATATATGTATTTCCACATATAATATAAGGTGCCACTGTTGCAACCCTTAGCAGAGCCCCAGTGAAGCCACCCCCTCCTGCCCCCCTCCTCCTCTTGTTCAGTAAGCATAGATCACACAGATTGTTTTCTGTGGTGCAAAGAAACCCCACTTTCTGATCCTCAATGACATGCCTGACAAAAGAACTTCTATCTCATTACTAGTTCACTCTAGAACTCTCCAAGTGTTCTAGCAGGAAAAGAGTATTTTCCTGTATATTACAGCAGATAATCAGCAATCACTCACTCATCTGGACATGGCTGCTAACCTTCTAGAATCTCTTCCATTTCCTTCCTTCCTTCCTGTTCAGCTTAACCAGTTTTGCAAAATAATTGCCTTTGTCTCCTCCTTTCATGGGACTGAAGTTCTGTCCCGTGAAAGCAACAATTCATGGCTTATTCCTGAGGGACAGTGAATAATAAACTGGGAGTCAAGGTTTTTTTTTAATTTTGGCCCATTTCCTTTTACCTTAATGATGAGACAAAAGCACATTACCCCGTCACATGAATGCTAATTACATCAAACATTAATTCAATGAAATCTTATTTGTATTATGTTGTTTCTCTTATTTCTTTTTGTGTTTTAGGCACAGCCAGAGATGGAATAATTGAGGTGGTGTACAAATAAAATAAAATAGCAGAGGAGTTAATATTATGCACAAACTGGCAAGAGGGTGCCAGCAGAAGGAGGGATGTTGGGCGAGGCAGTGCTTTAAGCCAAGCAATGTAGGAAGATTACTCATAAATAAACAAGAGAAACGGCTATTCCCTGTGTAGTGCTTTGCCCAGCTGGAATTCAATTCCTTGCAGCTATGAAAGGGAAAGAAGTAGCTTGGAGAGGGATTTAAAGGATTGAGGAGGAACAGTGGGCAGCCAGCATGAAGAGGAAAAGCTGGCAAGTTTCATCAGATATGATACAGTGCATTGAACTGGATGGGACAAGAGAGCTGTCTTGTCTGGAGAACCGAGGTGGGTGGATGGGAAACAAAGGAGGGAGGAAGAGCAGTGGCTGGGTGGCTTAATAGTGTAACATTCTAAGCCCCTGTGGTTAGATTGGCAGCCAGTAAATTCAATAAATAAATAAAGAGCATGAGGGAAACCAGCTACATACGATTTTTATTGGGGTTACAGTAGACATTTTGCCATGACAGAAGAACAGTTGCATAGCTTATATATGTATTCTGCCTTTGAAAAGCAAGCTTTGTCTGTTGTGCATGAATTGTTAGTGTCAAACAAACCTCTTTGCAGGGCATAAAGAAGTAAATCATTAGCTTAGGGTTATTTAAAATGTGTGTGATATACAGCAACACAGTCTGTAGATTGCTATGGTTGTTGCTTTTGTAATACAGGTAATAAAATTGTTGTTATCTGTTCCAAATTAGAAGTTGAATATGTTTTTTTTCTTACTGAATACTCCAGGAAAGGTTGAAGGTTCCACTTTCAACTTTACAAAGTAGGAAATGTAGCCCACCTTCCCACTGGTTGAGGCGTTGGCCACAGGCTTTATTCAAAGTGAATGGAGAACTGCAAGGTTTCCACTTAGAGTGTCTTTGAAAGGATCATATCAAGAACAGCTTCTATTTAAAACATATGTGATTGTGTATTTATGTATGTATTGAGCCTTAGAAAAGCTGTAGGGCAGCAGTATGTGTGTGTGTGTGTCTGATATTTTTATTTTGTCAAACCACAATAGAAACATGTGGGGGAGGAACAATGAAGCAAACTGAGTCAGAAAGATAGCTGCAAGTCTATTGCATGTCTATTGTTCTGCAAGAAATTCTACTGAAATCATTCAAAGCCTGTGCTTTAAAAAAGGGATATTTTGCTTCAGTTATACAAAGTGTATAATTTTAATCAAGCAGCTTCTTTACCTTTTCATAGAAATGATTGTGTGATAACATTTCTCATTCATTGCAGGATATGATCTTTGTATTCTTACTTTGGCAAGAATGACCAGAACTATGTCACAACAAGCTATGAAATTGGAACAAGAAGCTGGACAAGATGATATGACAGGTTTTAATTATTGTCCATCCCTCTGATTTATAGCCTAAAGGTCATTCACATTTTATCTGATTAAAAGACAGTTGTGAGTTTCTTGTCTCTTTCAGTAATTTGGGCTTCTAAAAATCTCTGCAAGTCTTGAGCTAATGATATTTGCCATATCATGTTGCAGCAAAAACTCCTTTTTTGATTCCAAAATCTCCTTAGTCAGTGTTGCAAAGTTTTGAGTGTTGCAAAATAGCATTCTGAACTGATAGTGATGCCAAGTTCAAGAAAATCCATATGAATGACACCATCTGTGGGCCCCAAAAATGGCAAGAGAAAGGTGAAGCCCATGCCTTGGCTTGTTTTTTCACAAGGGAAGTTTTGTGATACTATTTTATGGACTGAATACAGTGAGCTGATATTTTAAAATTTGTCATAGTGCTTTGATGAAATTGCTCACCTTCATTCTGGTAGCCTGACAAGAGTTTCAGCTCCTGAAATTTTCTTCCCTGCCATCAGGATGGGAGGAACCCACCTTGCACAAATTTCTCAATGTTGAAGAACCTCAATAATGTGACCCACATGTTCCTGGCACATGTTCCTATGACATCCCTTTGAATGATCCACCAATTGTTCTTAATGGCTTCATCAATCTTTCTCATGCGAGCTGTATCAGTTCTAGTCCCAGTCCACTTGGTTCCACTCAGCTCTTCTTACTTCATCATCTTAATGTTTTTTTGTGGCCCAGGGATACAAAGGACTCACCTTTACACAATCACCACCATCAACAAAATGCATCGAGGTGTGTGTCTGAATTTCAATTGGAGGAACTCTTTTGGCAGTCAAAAACTGATAACAGTGCATTGCTTAAAATGCACAGGCAAATACAGGTAGTCCTTGACTTACGACCACACTTGTGCCGAAACTTTATGTTGCTAAGAGATACCTGTTAAGTGAGTTTTGCCCCATTTTACAACTTTCTTGCCACAGTTGTTAAGCTGTCACTAAATGAACTGTTGTAAATCAAGGGCTGCCTGTATTTACTTCAGGCTTCCATTTCACATAGAGGAGTATCAAAGCCTTTTCTCCCACCACTTCCTGCCAACTGCAGTGAAGGAACAAAGCTTCTAGCACAGCAGTATTGCCATCTGTCAGTGACTAATAACATTTGAGGCATTATTGTACATTCGACCCTCATATTTTCTTCTCCTTTTCCTCAACATTCACTTTTAACTTTATAGAAGTTAAAGTAATCATAGAAATATCCACTGTCCCACATTTTGGTCAATATGGCACGTTTAGAATTTTGACTGCATCTTTAATATATCAACTGCATGTACCTTATAATTGATTAGTCAACTGTCCATTAGTTTTGAAAGTTAGCCTTTAAAAATTATAGCCCATACAGAGTAGCATGAGCATACTTAGAATATAACTGGGGTTAGGATGAGGTTGTGGTATACTGGCCAAAATATTCCCAAACTTTCCAGTCTCTATCTTCACTGTTAGCAATGAATGTTGCATTTGGAATGGGTAGGACTGAAGCTAATAACCTCACCTGTTCCTTTTTTTTCTTGCTAAACATTATTACAGCAAATCCTCAATTGAACAAAACCATGATGGGCCAATCTGTGAATAACCACTGGGAGGACTGAGATTTGAAGGTTATGACCAAGAACATGAATTAATGATTGCAATAAAAGAAAGAAAACAAGATGTGCTGTGTGCCAAATGAAAGGGGAAATGCATAGCAGACCTCCATGTGCACTGACTTTGCTGATAAATACTTGCAGAATGGGAAAAGTGAAAGTTTAATTATGAATGAAAGGGCTAATGCAATGTGATTTTAGAGCTGTGGTGGCACAGTGGTTAGAATGCAGTATTGCAGGATAATTCTGCTGACTGCCAGGGGTTCAATTCTCACCAGTTCAAGGTTGTCTTAGCCTTCCTTCCTTCCAAGGTCAGTAAAATGAGGACCCAGATTTTGGGGGGCAATATGCTGACTCTGTAAACCACTTAGAGCAGGGGTTGCCAACCTTTTGAACTGCAGGGACCACCAAACTCATAATTTTAAATCCTGCAGACCACTAATATGAATTTTGACTGACAGTGGCTTGCTGATGTTGGTGGGAGAGGGAGAGAGAGAGAGAGATCTGATCTAACCTCGGAGGGCTGGCGGTGATGTTCTCTCTCCCTCCCCTCTCTCTCTCACACACAGAGACACACACACACCCCCTCCAAGGGAGCCACATTCCTTCACTAACTTGCTTTTCAGCTCCGTTCTCAAGGGGGAGAGAGAGCGGGAGGGAGATGGTATCCTGTGATCCCAAATAAAGAACAATTGATCGGTAGGGAAAAGGGGTGACAGATTTTCCTGCAGACTTTTTTTAGAATTTTCTCAGGGTCTCTGCCTGCAGCTTCCAGCTCCCTCAAACTCTCCCAGAAATGAGTCTTTGCCAGCACAGCCTCTTGGAGCAAGATGCCTTGAAAGATCCCAAAGACTCATTTCTGGTGGAGTTTGGGGGAGAAAAAGAAAGACTTTTGCTGCTTTCCTTGAGTGCAGCCAAAAGCAGAAGAAGAAAGAAGTGGAAATAAGCAGCCCGGTGGTCCGGCGAATTCCCCCCTCCGCCCTTTCCACCCTCCCCTAAGTACCTTGTGTTATTTGCAAAGCAAGCGACATGAGCCTTATGTTCCCGCACAGCCTGGATTAATTGATTTGGGGGTGACATTTCTCTGCAGACCACCAAAATTTTCTCGTGGACCACCAGTGGGCTGTGGACCACCAGTTGGCAACCACTGACTTAGAGAGGGCAGTAAAGCACTATGAAGTGATACATAAATCTAAGTGCTATTATCAGAAACCATGAATTGGTGTTGTCAAAATTCTAACTGAAAAGATAGAAGGGACAGTAAAACAACCCATGCACCATGGCATTATGCCAGGTAAGGGCTTTATAGACCATATTATTTGTTCTTCAGTAGGTCATTGAGGGATGAATGAATTCAAGAATGATGTCTGAAACTGAGTAAATTTAATGTATATTCGTATAATGATAAAGAAACTTTAGGTATTTATTTTGCACAAATATGAAGATTTGGTTGCTGAATGCAAAAAGAGTGGTATATGAGGGAATACAATCTCATCTTGATCTTCTTATCAGTACCTTTCCAGATCTTTCTACTCTGCAAGCTATTCTTGCTTCCACCAGGTCCATACACCAATTCATACATTGCTTTTGTTTTTTTAAACTTCTCAACTTTCTCCTTTTGAGGAGCTCATCCATTGCATACACCTACCACTTCCATTTCCTTTTCACAGGCCTTTATTGATTCTATTTATGTGACCAGACCATCTTATTTTGCCCTCCTTTTTCTATCCAAACCAAATTTAATCTCTAATCTTGCAGTTTTTAAGGGCATCTTTTTAGGTAGGAAGCTCCAAAAAGTCAAAATGGGAGTTGTGATGGGTAATTGAAGCCCTATCCACTTTTTATATGTATCATATAAATATCATATGAATTTGATAGGGAAAATTGAATGATTGCAAATTACACTTAAATAACAGAAAATCTGAGCAAGTAGTTAAATTTGCATAATTTGTAGAAGATTTGTGAAAGATGGGAATATGGAGAGATAATTTTAAGACAAAGAACTGCTTGTAAAGAGATAATGAATGGTCTGTTGTGAAGAACTTACTACTTGTCAAAGTAGTAAGAGTGTCTATGTATAAGATTTCTGTCCATTTTGTTATATGAAAATAAGCTGGATTTCAAGGCTGAAAACCATGATTATATCAATTACACATTTACTGAGATGAAACCAACAAGATCATGGATATTTGTATAGTGAATGATCTGGGTCAGAACTGTCAAACTCATGGGCTGTTGGTTGGATGCATCACATGCTGGCCACACCCACACCCAGTTTAGCAAACAGGACAAAAGTCATGATATGTCACATGATGAAGCAGTGATGATGCAAGTTTGATACCCCTGATCTAGATGGTCCTCACTTTACAATGTTCATTAGGACTGGAATTCCCATTGCTAAGAGCTGCAATCATAAAATTTGATGTCATCTGATTGCATCACTTAGCAATGGTAATCCCAGCAGTCCAATTGCCATTGCTAAGCACGAAACACAGGTTGTTAAGCAAGGAACTCCTTGCAACGTCCTGCTGACTTTTAACAACCACAATCAATGGGGAAGCCGGCAGGAATTTGCAAGTACCAGATGGCTCACAAGCAGGATGGCAGACAGCTAAGTGGCTGCTGCTGGGTTTTGTGGCTGAGTGGGTGGGAGGGTGTGATTGCAGTTGCATGCACCCAAGTGATTTTAGGGTGGGTGGGAGCTGCTGTTGGGTGCAGTAGTCTTACCCAAGCAGCATGTCACCTTGTCTCCTGGTTTCTCCATTGACTTTGCTTATGGGAAGCCAACAGAGTAAGTCACAAATGGCAATTCTATGTCAGCAGGACACTGCAACTATTGTTAAGCATGAGCCATTTGCCAGATGCCCAGATTGTGATCACATGACTATGGGATGATGTGATGGCTGGAACTTTCAGGACTTGTCATAAGTAAAATACCACTTATTCAGTGCAACTTCCAACAGTCACTGAATGAGTGATTGCTAAGTGAGACTATCTGTATAGATTAGATTCATTTTTTAAATTTTCCTTTAACTCTTGTCTTTATTTTCTCTTGCTTGTTATTTTTTCCTTTTTCTTCCTGCACTTTGCATAATGTTGCCTACTCCGGAAGAGTACAGTTTGATCGGTATGCATGTATATGTAGGTTAACTTAAAATGATCTCTTAATATATGTTCATTAAGTTTGTGAACTATCTTTTCTCACCTTTAAATTTTACAATCTCTATGTATTTCAGAGATCCCCCTCCAGTGTCTGATTAAGCCACCGGGAGTATTTTGTACTCTCACAGAAAATTGTACTCTGCATTGGGTGGGTTTGTAATATTTATTTTTCAAAGGATATACTAATTTAACAATGCTTTCAAAAATGCAAAATATTTGCTTTATTAATTTATTTGCTGTTTGTTTACCAGAAAGACCATCTGTCATGCATTTGTTTATGATGATAGGTATATAATTACTGAAGCAAATGGATGTAACTAAAGTATATTAGTTAAGGCTAGGTCACATCGGCCGACGGATGCAAAACGTATGTAAAAAGGACACAGCGGACGAGCAAATTTTCCATCCGTTGTTATCTGCTCTCAAAAGTGCCCCAAATTTGCATAAACAGAGCGGACAACAATGGAAAGGAACAGACGTGGGGAGGATGTAGCGAGGATGTTAAGTGGATGCTCCACGGAAGCCTAGCAGATGGAAGCGGATGGAAGCGGATGACACATCCGCAAAGCTTCCGGGGGAGAACAGCGAAGCGGACGCTCAGCGGAAGGAGTGGATGCAGAGCGGATGCCGAGTGGATACAGCGGATGCATCACAGACGCCTAGCAGATGCCTAGCGGATGCCTAGTGGATGCAAAGCGTTCACTGTGCATGTGGGGAGGATGCATTGCATCAGCCCCGCGGATATAAAGGGAAGCAGCTCGCAAGCAGGTCACCATTCAGAGGAAAGACCTGCTGCCAGACACATCTTCAGCCAACAACCATGGAGAAGAAGAGGAAGCCTGTGCCTTCTCCTGCCAGTCCTGGCAAGAAGGACAGGGCCACCATCCCACCCCCTGGCGCTGACTCTGCTTCTGCTGGGGCTTCTGCTGCTGGTGCTGACTCTGCTGGTGCTGGTGCTTCTGCTGGTGCTGGTGCTTCTGCTGGTGCTGCTCCTGGTGCTGGTGCTTCTGCTGGTGCTGACTCTGCTGGTGCTGCTGGTGGTCCTGCTGGTGCTGCTGGTACTGTTGGTGCTGCTGGTCCTGCTGCTGCTGGTGTAGTGGACCAGCCCCTAGAACCTCAAAGCCCTGCTGATGAGGGCCCAGAAGGCCCTTCCAGAGGGAGGAAGAGGCATTCGCGAGAAAAGGGGGAGAGGAGACAGTACTCCATTGCAGAGGAACATGAGGAGGAGGTGCTCGAATGGCTGAGGGAGAACGAGTACCTCTGGAGGAAGGGACACAGGTTCTATCAAGACACCAAGCAGAAGCAGGCAGCTTGGAGAGAAGGAGGAGAGCCTGGACTACTCTTCGGATGTCCTCTTCGGGTGGTGGAAGCACATGCACACCTGGTATGGGAAGCTGCACCTGAAGAAGTCTGGCCAGGCCACGGTCAAGCTCACTGACCGGGAGACCTATGTGATGGCCAAGTGCAGTTTCCTGGAGGGTGAGATCCGCCACCGAGGAGCAGCCCCTCTGTCAACCCTCTCTCCCAGGCAGCCCACAGACAGCCAGTCCTCTTCTGGCCAAGAGTCAGCTCCTGTGTCCAGGCAGGTATCTTTGGAGTGCCCCCACGATGGAGACCCCCCCGACAGCTGCACTCCCCATGCCGGAGCACATGGAGGACCCCCTGACACAGTTGGAGCAAGAAGAAGCCGCTGCCACCAGAGACCAACCCACACCCACACCCAGCTCCACCTCCACAGAAAGCAGGCAGAGAGCCAGACCGGAGGGACAGAACCACACTGTCCTCTTGGAGATCAGGGACACCATCAAGAGCAGCGCAGATCTCCTCTCTCAGCTGGTACACTTCGACATACCATCCTTTAACAGAAAGCCCTTCCTCACCTACGTGAACCAGACCCTCATGGAAATGCCCGAATCCCAGTACCGGGTGATCAAGGAGAGAATCACAGGTCTTCTGCACCACCCTCCAGGCCCAGCTGAACCTTCTCTGACCCAGTCCAGGTCTGCTCCTCCACCCCAGGTGATGTCACAGCCCTTCCAAGGCTTTCAACAGCCCCTCACCTACCAAGGCTACAGCTACCAGGAGTTCTAGCAGCACAGGCAGCCCTTCTCAGTCCAGGCACAGGTACATCACACACCACAGGTGCCACTGATGCCACCAATACCACCGATGCCACAGACGCCACAGATGCCACAGACGCCACAGATGCCACCGACACCACAGATGCCACCGACGCCTCACCTCGCTCACCTGCAGACCAAACAGCTCCACTACACTCTTCCTTCCTCCACCCCACAGCCAAGCCCGGCCTCAGAACATCTGTCATCGGTCTTGGGACTGACACCCCATGTCATGGAGGAAGGAGCTCTCAACATCAGAGGACTGAACTGGCTCTCTGAGAGCTTCCTCCACACACCATTCCTGTTGTCCTCTTGGGGCCAGGCACCCCAATGGCGCCTCAAACCAGCACCCCAGCCACTGCCACCTCCACAGCACCTGGACCCTTCACCCCTGAGACTATGGGCACGCCTCAGAGTGACTGAGAAGAGTGCCAGAGACTGGGTTGCTACCTGTTGACTTTATCTTTGCTTGGGACACTTTACTTGGGTCATTTTGCTTTTACAGTTTGTTATTAATAAAGGTTATCTTTGCTCCACACACTTGGTTCAGTTCTTTTAGTAAATAAAGTCTTGGTGGAAACTTTTAGAAAAGTTTAAGCCTTTGCACTTAGGCTTTGGTTTAAGCCTTTGCATGCTTGTGGAATGGGTAAGGATAGTTGTGGGATGGGCAGGGATACCTGTGGGATGGGTAATAGCTGTGGGATGGGTAAGGATAGCAGTGGGATGGGCAGGGATACCTATGGGATGGGTAATAGCAGTGGGATGGGCAGGGATACCTGTGGGATGGGTAATAGCTGTGGGATGGGTAATAGCTGTGGGATAGATAAGCCTCCAGTGCAAGCATAGTGGGACTGTATGGTCCACCCTCCCAGGTGCCACACCTATGGCCCTTTATTATCAATAACAATTTAATCATTCATCAACACATTTCAACATAAACACAACTTTTCATTAAATGCCCTGTTCATTGTAGGGCCACTTAACATACATGGCACAATCTCATCAGTGTGATGAGACAGGCTCAAGGAAGCATCCATTAAGCATCTACCATCCTGTTTTACCACTCCACTGCTCTAGCTGGGGAGTTGCACCAGTGTTTCAGGAGGTTGCGCTGCTTCTTCCCTTCATGTGAAGCTCTGTTGGGGCCTGGCACATCCACAGTGTCTATCAGGTTTAGTCCTTGCCTCCATTCACCAGGCTCCATGTCCCCATTGCCTTGTTGGCGGTCCACAAACCTGTTCTGCAACACTGGGTAGCGGCTGTGCATGAGATTGTGCAGGATGCAGCAAGCTTCCATGATGTTCCTCATGGTCTCTGGGTGATGCTGCATGGTGTTGAGAAGTACCTGGAACCTGTTGGCCAGGATGCCAAAGGCATTCTCCACCACCCGCCTTGCCCTGGACAGCCTGTAGTTGAAGATCATCTCTTCACAGGTGAGGTATCTGGAAGTGTAGGGCTTCATGAGGAAGGTTCTGAGGGAGAAAGCGTCATCCCCCACGATGAAGTAGGGCACATCTTGTGTGTCGTTGGGCAGGGGGTCTGAATCTGGGAAGCCCATGATGAGGTTGCGTTCCAGCCCCTCCTTGAGGTCACTGGCATTGTATACCTGGGCATCTGAAGCTGACCCGTTACCTGAAGCATCGATGTACAAGGACTTGTAGTCAGCATCGACCATGGCAAAGAGGATGATGCTGAAGAAGCCCTCGTAGTTGTGATAAGTGGACCCTGAATTGGCTGGAGCTTTGCAGGCCATGTGCTTCCCATCGATGGCTCCAACAGTGTGGGGAAAATTCCACTTCTGATACCACTGCTCTGCAACTTTCTTCCAGCTTTCTTCAATGGACGGGCACTGGAGGAGCTCCTCCAGGTATTCTTCGATGATGGCCTGCACCACTTCTGTGACCACAATGCTGATGGTGTTGTGTTGCACCCTTCAGCCGTACTGCATGTTCCTGTACGTGGTCCCAGAGGCCAGGTGGCGCAGAGTCGGTGCCACCTTCAGTCCAGGGTCCAGGCTGGGACGGAAGTTGGTGTTTGCCTTGGTCAACCTGGGTCTCAGCCGCTCCACAACTTTGTCAAACATGGCTGGTGGCATCCTCATGAAGTGCTGGAATGCACGAGGGTCTTCATTCCTCAACTCCACCATCAGCTTGTCATAAAGTCCGTACTTGGCTCTTCTCGCGATCCATCTTCAGACCCATACACTTCTTGGATGCCTCCTTTTCCTTGCATAGAACAGGTGAAAGAACCTGTAGAGGGCTTCGCACTGTTGTAGAATGATGGTGGCTACCAAAAGGAGTGTGCGACGATCTATGGTGGAGATGACTGAATGCTGTGGAAGAGCAAGAGCAAGATGAAGGCTGAAGAGGTCTGCACACCAGGGCTGCTGGACTGAAATTGAGATCCAGGTGATTTCCTCCTCCTTTTTATAGGAAATATAGGTTTTCTGCTAGGTGTCCTTCTGCATCCTCTAGACATCCTCCTGACTTCCTAAATAGCCGAGATACGTCCCCTATACGAATGTTTTTTCCGTTTTAATGCTTTATATGCGAGCTGCATCCGCTTACATCTTTTCTATGTCCGTGCTGCTAACGCTGCGCGGACGTTCCACGTCCGTTTCACTTCCTCTTTCCGTTTTCCACTGGAGCGGATGCGAGTTGTGCAGATGCGCAGCGGATGCCGAGCGGATACAGTGGATGTGTAACGGATGTAGAACATTTGTTCCCCTTATGTGTTGCGGATGTAGAACGGACGCTGCGGAAAGTTCATCCGCTCAAAAAGTTTTGTGCAGCTCAAAACTTTTTGAGTGGATGAAATCTCAGTAGATGGATGCTGGATGGATAGAACGTATGAATCATGCACGCAGTGAGTACAGAACAGATGCATCGCGTTAACCAACGGATGGCAAGCGTTTTTCTCCGTTTTACATCCTCTTTCCATCCGTTGGTGCAGCGTGACATAGGCTTAAAATATGAGTTAAACTAAAGTGCTGTCAAGTAATTTTTTTGCCCGTCTTGTAATTTCCCCAGAAATATTTATTCTCCAATTTTCAGACCAATTTTTAAGAAAAGTCCTTGAATATTTGCTCAATTTTGCAAATCCAAAAATTCAAAGCATACAACAATGGGTTGTTGTTGTGTTGTTGTTTTTTGGATATTGCAGGGGAAACAGGCATCAGTGTTGCATCCCTTTGTAAAAACTAATTTCCATTCTTCTTCCCAATGTCCTTATGCAAAAGAGATCTTCTGTAGATTGTAGGTTGTTCCCACTCAAGCCATTGAGTTAAGAGGACAAAGAAAACATAATAATCCCTATGAGACAATATGGATGAGGAAAGCACACAGAACACCTTTTGTGATAGGACTCAATAAGGTTCATCATTTCTTCTCTTAATAATACAATGAAATATCCTGATTGATGAAGCAATTTCTAAAAATTGGAAAGTACAATTGCCTGAGGCATCTACTCATTATAAGCTCTGCTCTAAACAACCATAACTTTCTGAAAAAAATTCTCATTCTGAAAAATCCTTTTTGATTGTTATTGTTGCATTACTATTGACTGCTGTTAGCAAGCTTATTATGTGTGATGGTCCTTTATTGTTCAGATATTTTGACCTCTTACTTAAAAAAAAATGTTTTATTTTGTGTTTCCTTGAGCATGAAGGAGCTAAATAGAAATGCATCACTGAATAAGATTATGATTCAACTAGAGAGTTTTCAAGTGCAATCTCTCTACAGGGAGAGATTGTTTCATTGACCCACCTACCCACCCAATCCCAGACTAACAGGACATAAACCCAGGCAGAATTTTCTGGAAAGCAAGAATAATAAAACTCAACATGTATCACGTTACTATATCGACATATGTCTTTTCAAATTCATTGTGTATCTAACCACCCTTGACCAAATAAAGTATTATTCTATTCTATTCTATTCTATTCTATTCTATTCTATTCTATTCTATTCTATTCTATTCTATTCTATTCTATTC